>JAKSZT010053929.1:45919984-46519984 GCA_026826555.1 Tolypeutes matacus
GAAGGAAGGAAGGAAGGAAGGAAGGAAGGAAGGAAGGAAGGAAGGAAAGGAGGGAGGGAGGGAGGAAGGCACTGAAGGAGGGGAGGAAGGGGGAAGGAAGGAAAAGGGAGGGAGGGAGGGAAAAATTCCCATCAATATCATTAATGAATATGGGTGCAAAAAAATCCTTAGCATATTATTAACAAATAAAATTATTTATACAATGTGACCAAGTCAGTTTTATTCCAGGAATGGGTGTGCCAGTCCAATTCAGTATTGAAAAATATTAACAACTAATTAAGAAAAAATCATGTGACCATATAAATCAATACAGAAAAAAATATTTGAAAAAACCCATATCCATTCACATTGAAAACTCTCAGAAAATGTGGAATAGAGGGAAACATCCTCAACTTGATAAATACATCTGCAAAAAACCTACAGTTAACATCTTACTTAATGGTGAAAGACTGGCAGGACTAATTGGGAAGAAGGCCAGGGCGCCTGTTCTTACCACACTACTTGACACAGTACTAGAAAGTCTAATAGCACAATAAGCAAACTAAAGCAAACATATCAGAGAGGAAGAAATAAAACTGTCCCTGTTTTTGGATGACATGATTGTCTATATAGAAAATCCCAAGGATCTACCAAAAACTTCTAGAACTAACAAGTGTGTTCAGAAAGTCAAAGGATATAAGATCAACATGCAAAATCAATAACATTTCAGTATTTAAGCAATGTACGATCAGAGCCATTTTCACTGGCTCCAAAAAAAAAAAAAAAAAATACTTGTATATAAATATAACAAAAAGTGTAGAGGATCTATATGCTTATAACTACAAAACCCTCATGAAAGGAATCAGATAACACCTAAATAAATGGAGAGAAATGTCATGTTCATGTATTAGAAGACTCAAGATAGGAAAAAGGTGAATAGTCCTGAAATTAATCAATAGGCTTAATGCAATCCCTCTCAAGATTCCAGCACAATTTTTGTACATAAAAGCAAGCTGATTCTAAAATTTATATGTGGGAAGCAGATGTGGCTCAAGCAATCAGGCTCCCATCTACCATATAGGAGGTCCAGGGTTTGATTCCCGGGGCCTCCTGGTGACGCAAGCTGGCCCATGTGGAGTGCTGGCCCACACAGGAGTGCTGGCCTGCGCGGAGAGCTGGAGCAGCAAAATGATGCAACAAAAAGAGATACAGAGGAGAGACAATAAGAGATACAGCAGACAAGGGAGCTGAGGTGGTGCAAGAGATTGAACACCTCTCTCCCACTCCGGAAGGCCCCAGGATTGGTTCCCAGTGCCACCTAAAGAGAAGACAAGCAGACAGAGAAGAATACACAGCGAATGGAAACGGGGAGCAGACAGCAAGCACAAAACAACAGGTGGGAGGGGGAATAAATAAATATATCTTTTAAAACATAAATTTATAGAGAAAGTCAAAGGAACTAGAATAGCTAAAACAAGTTTGTATAGGTAAATTGGGGAAATTATACTTACTGATTTTAAGGCTTCAGTAATCAAGACTGCATAGTGTTGGCAAAGATCTAGACCCATAGACCAATAGAACAAAATAGAGAGTCCAGAAATAAAGATGGCCCTTTGATTTTTGAAAGGTACAAAGGCAATTCAATAGAGAAAGGGATTCTCCTTTCAACATATTGACATCGTATGCAAAAATAAGAAAAAAGAACCTCAGCCTAAACCTTACACCCTGTACAAAAATTAATTGTGGATCATAAATCTAAATGTAATAAATAAAACTGAAATCCTTTTAGAGAAAAAAACACATGAGAATATCTTCATGACCTGGGATCAGACAAATAGATTTTACATATAAACCAAGAGCCTAATCCATAAAATAAAAATTGATAAATCAACTCATCAAAATGAAAACCTATTGCTCCTTGAAAGAAATTGTTAAGGGAATGCAAATTAGCTACCAACGGATAAAAATAATTTTAAATCACATATCCATCAAAGGAATTGAATAAAACTATATAAAGAACGCTGAAAACTCAAAATAAGAAGACAAAAATCTAATTTAAAATGGGCAAAGGACTTGAACAGACACTTCATCAAAGAGATTATATGGATGGCAAAAAAAAGCATATGGAAAGTTGTTCAACATTGTTAGCTATGAGGGAAGTGCTAATTAGACCCAGTATATGTTGTCATTACACATATATTATATTCACTTAGGTAAACACACTGGAGTTCTGATAATACCAAGTATTGATGATGATATACAACCACTGGATTCATATGTTATGGTAATAATGCAAAATGTTATAGCCGTTCTACAGTATAACATGGCAGTGTTTTATAAAGATTAACACACACTTAAAAGATCTCCATTTTGGGGTGTTTAGACTAGAATAATAAAAGCTATGTACACACAAAAACCTGGATATGAATTTTTATAGCAGCTTTATTCATAAATGCCAAAAACTACAAACAGCCCCAATATCCTGCAGTGGAAGAATGGATAAATTGTAGTAAAACTATACTTGGAGTACTATTCAGAAAAAAAAAAAAAGAGCAGGTATTGATATATCTCAAAGGCATTTAGCTGAGTGCAAGAAGCCAGTCTCAAAAGGTCACATTTATTTATGATTGCTTTTGTATGACATTCTCAGAAAGACAGAACTATAGTGATGGCATTAGGGGTGAGAAGGGTGGGGGAGAATCAAATTGTAAATGGAGAGCATGAGGGAGTTTTTGGGCTGATGGAAATGTTCTGTCCTAATTTTTTCTGGTTACACGAAGCTATGCATGTGTTAAACTTCATATAGATTTACAAAAAAAAAAGTCAATTTTACTTTATGATAAAGAATAAACTCAAAAAAAAGAAGTGATTGGCCTCATCTTCTTAGGACTATGAATTCATCAAATAGTCAAGTAAGTATTAAAAATGTGCCTATCAGGATTCTTATAAAGGTTATAAAATAGTTTCTAAAATGCCAAAAATGTGACCTAGACAATCATAGGTGCTCAATTACCTAAAACTATTTTGTTTCAACTAATGTTAGATTTACTTTCTTTTGCCTCAGACCATATTTTGAACAGACCTCCTTGTAGTAATTGTCTATTTCCTAAGGAATGCTGAACCTGCAACATCTGAACATTTTCTCAAGTCATTTAAGCCCCTTCTGTTTTGCTTTCTTTGAATTTCACAATGCAGAAAGATCATTGTGATCTTAGTTATATTAACTGGCATTGTGTGAGGTCTTAGCAAGTTTTGCTAATATAATATTTGATTGTTGATAAAAAAAAAAAAAAACCTTCCTTGACTGTTTAACTAAATATAGATTCATTTACAAAGCTAATAGAAGGTCCCTGGGAATTTTAAATGAGGGCATGGCTATTTCATAAAATGAGGCTGACTCTCTGAATAATATTATTAAAGGTCAGTGCCACAGCTGTGCATTTGATGAGCAGCTGTGTGAACTACCAAGAACAATGAACTGTCTGATTGGCACTGGACTGGGCCGTGCCAGCAGTTAGGACAGAAGGATTTTGAACAGATTTAGAACAAGTACATACTGGGTCCTGCTGTGCACACTCTAACTATTGGATAATATGAAGCAAAAGGAATAAAGATAGTGCAATTTGAAAATAATATAGACATCCTATAGAGACTTGGGTTTGGATGTAGAAAGGATAGAGAATGTTCCCTAGAGGCAAAAGATATCGTCTCCTGCAAAACATTAAATAAATTTAAATCTTCTAGATTATCAAAGTAGGATATTTTTAACAGCATGTAATGAAATAGTGGAAAAATTCACACAATCCCATTTCTGACTGGCAGGGAGATACTTACATCCTATCTACTTGGGTCAAGAATTTATCTCAGATTTTAGATGCCTATGGTGACATTGCAAAATTTCCTTCTTCTAGGAGGATGGTTGGAAAATAAAGGAACATATGATGTGTTGCTCAAGTTAAGCAAGTGAGTCAGCAGCCAACAAATACCTACTGTTTGTGCTTGTTGCTTGTTAACAGAATTAGTTTTCATTTCATTCACCATTCACAAGATTGTCTATCTAACCTACATGTCTATATCTTGGTATATTTATATACATACACACAGATATGCTTTTTTTTTTTCCAGGTCATTTAAAGACTTGATAACAAGGATGAGCAGTATTTTGTATGGCCATCCACCTCCTGGCTTAGCAAAAAGTAAGGCTTATACATCTTTATAACAATATACTTTCTAAGGCAAAAAGTAAGGATTATAGATCCTTATTACAACATTTTCATCCTTAAACTAAAAAATAATATTTTGATCGTTTTGTGACTTTCCCTTACTCTTTTCTCTGTTCCTCTCACTGGAGAGTCCATATATTTATTCTGGCCTCCTCAAGTTTTCTTACCTTTCATTTTGATGTATTCTTCATTGAGCCATGTGGTTTTATTCTTAAGAATGTCTAATAATCCTCTCGTGTGGCTCTCCAACATGAACAGTTAGGCATTTAAGTCAGTGTATAGTAATATTCTTTTCTAGTACCTACTTTGCTGGCTTGTTTGATTTTTTATCCTTTTCATTGTAGTTATTCACTTTCTTTTTTTCCTTTCCATGGAAGTGGATGATATGCTACCATATTCCTTTTGTCTCTCAAGTCTTTACATAAACATATAACCTAAAGCACAGCCAAGAGAGTACTCATTTTAGCTCCTTTAGAAAGTATCCTAAATGTTATCAGCTTCTGAACATCTTCCACTGTGAAGTTTTAAGGAATAAAAGGCCATCTGAGTCAGCATGTAGAGTTCTCAGAGACACAGTGAGTTAAAATCTATGCAGGACATAGACTATGCCCCAGATCTGCATCTGCTGGGCCTAAACTGGATAAGAACAAGAGTAAACTTTTAAGTTGGTTGATCATAATGATAAAAAGATTGACTCATCCTTTATTCTTTAGAAAAGAGGAATGGAATCCTGGATCACTTATTCTGAATGATTACATAATATGCAGTTAGTGATAATAGTGAATGAGAATGAAGAAATTCTCAGCAAATTCCTGGACCTTATTTTAGGCATATTCTAAATGTCAATGATAAGAATTATCTAATCTAACTTTTAATAAAGTATTTTCTTTGGAACATTAATTCTTTTTATGTTTTTTTTTAAAAAAAGAAAAATAGAAAGAAAAACTCTAGAAAAATAAGTTTGGGAAATTCTGGTTTCAACAGAGTTTAAACCAGTTTCCTTACTGCATGGCAGCTAGAAGTCTTTAATGCTCTAGAGTGCACAGTGAATTTCTAAGAAGGGTATATAATATGCAGCATTTCTCTAATGTATTGGATTAAATCATTCTTTTTATTCAAGGAGATTCTTAGAGAAATATTTTATAGATCATACATTGGGAAATGCTGCTCAAATCTGAATTGGTAATACATAGAAAATTGATATGATTGCATTAAATTTTCTTTATCTTCCCTGTTCATCCTGACAAAAGACAGCAAACTATTCTAAGGGCAAGTAAACATATGGGAGCAAATCAAAAGTCCCAGATAATCAGCCTGCAAATGCTTCAGAGTAAACTATACTTTTAGTAATAATTGGGCTCCAGATTGTTCTGGAAATATGCTATTGACTGGAAATTGAAATCAAAGCATTCTTCTACCAAACACCTTTTTAAAAGTAAGCTGCTCCATTTCCTAAGCGATATGCTTCCCTTGCTCTCTCCAGAGCCAAGGATGCTCTCCACCAGCATCCAGTGTGCTAGTGGCTGGGAAAAAATCCAGTGGAGCCAGGAGTGAGCACTTCCCCACTCAAAACGAGTGATCACATTGATTAGTAGCTGCTCTGTAGGATCTGGGAGGCAGATGCCTTGTTCTAATTACAGTTTTAGCACCTTCCACTCCACATTTCCCTGCTGCTGAGGGTGCTGTGAAGTCTCTGCAGATGCTTATCATTATCATCTAAACTCCACTTTGAATGCAAAGTAGCAATCATAGGAACTTAAATTAGAGGCTAAATTCACATGGCATGGTCCCAGTCTTCACCTGGGTAAGACAAAGGGAAATATGTATCTGTCCCTTATTGTCACAGAGAATTTGAGGCGACTACGGTGCTCTTTAGCAACTTCATTTATCTCATGCTGCATTAGGAAAAGAGCAGGGAGTAATACTTGTGCAGACCACTCCTGGCATCTGCACTCAAAGACCAGGAGAAAGTGGAAGGACAATGAGTGAGACTGAGGAGCTATGTTAGGGAAGTAATAAAGCTGCGTCATTTCATGCATAAAGATCTCTTCTCAGTGGGCTCCCACTGCACCCCTTGGCTGGTTTTATTTCCCTGACCTTAACTCCTCAGCCTCTTTCATTGGTTCTTCCGTTTTGACACTGTGACTAGAGGTTAAAGCTAGTGGGTTTTTGCTTTTGTTTTGTTTTGTTTTGTTTTGTTTTTCTAAGTCACTCTGCTCTCTAACCACTCCTCCCTTGGGACCATTTATCCATACCTTCAACAAATATTTTTCGAAACCCTACTATGGACTAGCAACTATTCTAGGGGCTGGGAATATAGCAGAGAACAAAACAGGAGAAAAATCTCAGTCCTCCTAGAGCTTATATTCTACTGGTCTGTGACACAAAAGAAACAAGTTAAACACATGCCAGGCCAGAATATAATAAAGTTATGAGAGAAAATAAAGCAGGAAA
The DNA here is from genome assembly GCA_026826555.1 of Tolypeutes matacus. Classification (NCBI taxonomy): domain Eukaryota; kingdom Metazoa; phylum Chordata; class Mammalia; order Cingulata; family Chlamyphoridae; genus Tolypeutes; species Tolypeutes matacus. Next base: position 45,926,641 of record JAKSZT010053929.1, read on the forward strand.
AAGCCTCTGAGGAGGACATGTGTTTGATGTGTTTTACAAATAGCAAAGAAACCAAATGTGACTAAAGCAGAATGAACCAGAAGGAGAAGAAATTAGGTCAAAGAAATAATGGGGCCAGAGAATGAAAGAAAATAACTCTCAATCCAGGCTGCCCTTTATAACTGCCTGACAAATATTTTAAAAACATTAATGCCCAGATCCTATTGCTAAACAGAATCCCTGAATGTGAGCCCCAGGTACTGGATGCTTTGAAAAGCTTCCAGGTGATTTCCATATCCAGCCAGTGCTGAGAACTACTGAAATATGGGCTTGCCAGCAATTGTAAGGCTTAGGCTTTTACTCTGAGTGTAATTGAACGTTTTTATCAGAGAAGTGTCATGATTATGCTTATAGTTTAAAAAGATAACTCTGGTTGGTATGTGGAAAATAAATTGTTGGGCAGAGGGTGGCAAGGGCAGAAGCAGGGAGACCTCTTGTGGGCTCTGGCAATAACTCAAGCAAGAAGGAGTGGCACAGACCAAGGTGTTGGCAACAGAGATGTAAGAAGTGATCAGATTCTGAGTATGTTTGGAAGATACGATTAATAGGATTTACTAATGCATCAAATGTGGGTGTGATAGAAAGAAAGAATTTAAGGATAATTCCATGATTTGGGCCTGAGAAGGGTGAAGCTGCCATAACTGAGGTGGGCAAGAAATGTAGGAGAAAGTTTAGATGTGCAGATTAGGAGTTGGTTTTGAACTTAAGTCTATTAGCCATCCATCCAAAACTGTGGAGCAGACAAATGGGTCTAGGACTCTAAAATTCAGGAGAGAGCTCTGGGCTGGAGATATACATTTGTGAATCATCCGAAATTAGATGATTTTAAAACCAAGAGATTGTACAAGATCACCCCAGAAGTGAGTGAAATGGAGAAGAAAAATGCCGATGGTCTGGTTACCTTTGAAAGTTCAGGGAGTTGAGAGGCCAGTGAAAAAGGAAAGAAACAAGGAGAATGATGGGAACCAAGGGAAGAAAGTGTTTCAAAGAAATCAACCTTGTCCAGTGCTGCTGCTAAGGCAAGAGAGAGAAGGACTGAATATTACCTACATCAGTAGTACAGATACTACTGATGGTCTGGAAAAGAGTAGTTTTAATGCAGTAGTCTGGGGAAAAGGAATTATCAACGTGAGCTCGCTAGAGACCCCAAGAGGAACAGGCAACAACCAGAGCAGACAACTTTTTGGTGAGCTGTGTAATAATGAAGAACAGAGAAATAAGCTAGTAGCACGAGGGGAAATGGGGCTTTGAGATAGTACTGTGATATTATTATTTTTGTTAGAGAGTTTACAGCCTGTTTTGTGATAACTTGATAGTCAACTAGGGCAACTGCAGAAGATGTGTCCTTGGGGGATGTGATAAGATGCACAAGAGAAGGGCTGAACTTTGCAAACAGCACCAATAGGTTTTCCTTAGAAATAAGAGTGAAAGGTGGGATGCTGTGGTAGGAGAACATGGACAATTTTCATGCTTCTAAATTTTGAAGTGTTTCTAAATTCCCGTCTCCCATGATATAGGTTTAGGCTGGGAAAAGTCTTGCTTTCCAAAATAGTTTTCTAATTATTCTAAATTAGAATGATAAAATTTTTAATTTGTGACATCTTGTTTTTCAGCATTAAAGTAACTTACCTCTCCCTCCATATTCTAAGCCATCATATGACTCAGAATATAGTGATTTGCTAAACAATCTTCCTGTAAAATAGATGATACATGATGGGAAATAACATTCTGTGTTAGTTTACTATTAGAAAATCAGAAATCAGGTGCAATAAGTTTTCTCTCTCAAACTAAGAGCCCTCCCAATGTTGTGTCCCCCAGCTCCCAGATTCCAAAAGAGATTTAATAAGCTGATCCCAGCTGGCTTCACTTCAATTTGAAGTAAATAAAGGATTAAAGAAAAGAATCAAGATTCCATCTTTAATATGTGTGAGACTGATTACATAATCTCCACAGGATCTATAAAAAATATCTAAGTAGGACTGCCCCTTATATAGGAGAGCATTTCATTAGTCCATAGAAAAGTAGAATTTTTTGAACTGCTGACTATATGAAAGTATCAGTTTGGGAAAAACTGATATTTGCAACTACAGAAACTTTCAGCCATGTGAGTTAAATATAAAACTCGGATTAACTGATTTTATACTATAAAACTCACTTCTGGAAGTCCTGCAATTAAGGTTTTGCTTATCATTCTATTGTGAAGGAAAATTTTTGAATGCTTACATAGGATCCTGTTTTCTTTTATATCTAGTATTATGGGATCATATTGAAGAAGTCTAGATAAAGATTTGGCTTCCACAATTTTCAGTAACCCCACAGGAACAGTGATATAGGAGGCGCACAATAAACTTAATGAGGTGAATGTAGAAGAAATTTTAATTGATAAGAGCAGTGTAAACAGGATTTTAACTGATGAAAGTTATATGGGCAAGAACTTTGCCTTTTTTTTTACAACTATATTCCCAATGCATGCATCAATTGCTGGTCCATGGCTAAATATGTGTTTGTTGAGTGCATATTGAATAATGAATATAATGAATGTATAGATAGTTCTTCCTGTTTACATTCATTAGCCTATGTTCAGTCTTTAGTTAGAACATGTGTATCAAAGCTTGAAAAGACAGCCATTGCTAACTGGTAAAACCCTATTTCCTTATCCCCTCTCTTCCTCATTTAAGTGGGAATTGTCATTGGCTGCATATCTTCCAAGCCCAGTTCTCCAGGCCTTCTAGGGTTTCTTTGAACTGCCCAATAATCTTTTTGCAAGTGCCTATTTCTGTTTAAATTTGTCAGAAATGGTTTCTCTTGTTGAAAACTAAGCTTCCTGTCAGGTAGACATCTTTGTGCTCCTTGGAGCCCAGAGAAGCTATATAGCAAGGACACACTCTAGACTTAACAGAGGAACCCTGCCTTTCTTTATTGGAAATTTCTTCCCTCAGGGCAGAAGAAAAGAATTCTGGGAGAGAATTGGGATAAATTGTGAATCTGATGCTAATAATACTTTGTACTTTCCTCGCAAATTTTGGCTCCCACAGAGTTCAAAATGTTTTACAAACCCAGCATTTAGTTCTTGGATATTATTGTCAAGGATATTACACTTGAGAAGAATATGTATTTCTAGAAAAAAAACTGCCAATGAATTGTTACATGTAAATAGAAGCTGAATAAAACCTTGCTTCTGATCCACAGCTAAAAGAACATTCTTATGCCAGCTTAGGAAAAGATATTAATATGAGGGTGAGATTTTAATACTACATGTATGTATTCCAGGAAAAAAAAACACTTCTAGAATCAGTCCTTTGGTTATTCAAGTTCTCCCTCAAGGAGTTTACATTCTGGTAATTTCTGCAAAGTATTCAGGACAGCTGGGCAATGAAGTCTTTAGCTAATAACAAGAAGATCATTATCACATGTGGCAACATGTTCCTTCATAGGACAAAATATGTATTTATATTTTGTTGAAGTCTGGTTTCTTAGGAATATAACTATTTCTGGCTCTTTCCTCAAAGAGACACACTGTGCATCTGCACTGTCTATAATATGGCTTCCCTTCAAGTATCTGAAGGGTAGCTTTTATAGTTCCTTGTAGTCTTTTCTTTTTTCTAATCAGGATAAGACTTCAGTAATTTCATATGTATTTTTTAAATCAAATATATGAAATTTAAAGAACAGTTGTTGCATTAGGCTAAATGGATTATTGCATTTGCACATTTTTGCTCTATAGTAAAGTCAAATATATCATAACATATTCCATTATTAAATTGCTCCCCTAGTATACATTAATATGGCATGAGCTGTACATATAGTATCTGCTTTTAAATGTTTCATTGTTGGGAAATAGAATTTTCTAATTATCTGCACTTTAATGTAGTGCATGCCTCCAAAGATACTCTGTCTTGGCTTTGATTTAATGGACATAAGGTTAATGTGGATTTCTTGCAATGCTGCCTTGTGATGAGGTTGTTTGGAAATCTAGAACAGATGACCCAAAAGAGTGAGAGGGACTCATTCCATCCACCATGGCAGCCAAGTTGTGAATATATAGGATCAGTAAAAAGCTGCTCATCCATATGCCTTGTCAAATGTAATATATTGCACCTTGAGGATAGAAAAATATATTCAGTATATACATTAAAAAATGATGGGTAGCAGTAAGAGGGCACCAGGATGCCAAGAATTTAAAAAAGGATGCTTATGTTTTAAAACATATTTATCATTTTGAATCGGATCTCTGTTTTTGAAGGCTGGATTCTTTCATGAGAAGGTAAAACCTTGAATATTTAGAAGATATTGTCAGGGAAAAAAGAAAAGTTATCAGTTTTCTTCAAAATGCAAAGTACCTCCAAGAGCATCATCTTGGAGCTTTCCATTGTCTGTCAGTGACTCACGCTATATCCAACTGTAGCTTTGCATTTTCTCCAAATATAAGAAGACAGTATGTGACTCACTGACAGACAATAGCAAAATCTCCAGATAGCAGGGGGAAGGAGAAGCAAACATCTGGGAACTAAGTTGTAAAGAACTAATTTAAGAGTTAAGATGCCACTGCCCACCTACATCTGTCCCTCATTTCCCTGCCAAAGTCTTTATTTGCTCTTCCTTAGAGAAAAAAATTATATTGTGCCACAATGGAAATAACAGCCTTAGATGCTAGAGCAGCAGTCTCACATGTATCACCCAGTTGATATATTTCCCTATCACAGGCAACTTCCATTTTTTTCACTTAAAAAAAAAAAACTGATTTAGCATCAACTATGTTTTTGACACTGTCTTATTGCTGCAGTTTTCAACATGAATACTATATATTGTGGGTCCCTAGAGAGCTTTCTTTTCCCTGGAAAGAGGGGAATTCTCTTCAAAATATATATTTATTTTATATATAGAATATATGTTTTGAGAAGAATTATCTTCAAAATCTTTATTTCCAGGCTAGATATGTTCATTTCCTTCAATTATTTACCATACAAAATGGTTTTCACCTTATCATCTTGATGTCTCTCCTCCAGATTTGCTTCATTTACTCAAGGTTCTTCTTAAAGTCCTATACTCAAAGTTTTATGGATTTATTGATTCATACTTTCCATTTATTGTTATGTGCATATATATTTATATTATTTGTAAGAAAATAATATTCCCTTTCTCTGTTTCAAATATACTCACAATAGTAACAATGTCTATTTTCTTTCTTCATGATTGTCTGTGCATAAATCAGACAATACCTGCAAATTATGAAGGAGTAGTTATAGCAAATGGAATAGTCTGTCTAAATGAAAGTTAATCTACATCACAAGATTGATAAAATAGAATCAGACTTAAAATTAGGCTAGCTCATTTTAGAGACTATGAGGATAATCTGCATCAATACTATTTCTCTAATTCTTAATAAATGATTTGGATTTTTGTAATTAAACTATTCAATTATAGTTGGGGCTGAAAATAGTGGTACTTAAAGTTCCATTACTCCCAGTTAAAACTTTAAAAAGTAAAATGACATTAATATATTAAATGTGTAATTTTAACTTACAGTGACCAAGTTAAAATATCACAGAGTAGGAGTTTTGTAGACAGCTGGCTATGTAGGGCATTGACAGAATTTTTTAAAATTAATTTTATCTAAATTTTCTTCTGGATAGACACCAAAATGTCTAGATTTTAACAATTCTCCTTCCCAGGGCAAGACAACTTAATGTGGCATACTTTTTTATCTGTTCAATGGCTGAAGCTATATTTATTATATATCCGTCTGGCATTTTGAAATCAATCTCTTAGTAGGGAATATTGGAGTGACTACTGACTAGATAATTACCCAACAAAATGGTTTCCTCTAGATGTATCTGCACTCCTTAGGCTATTGAGAAAATGTAACTGTTACTTTTCAACATCTCACTTACTATGGGCAACTGAAACTTGCCAGAACAAAATATATCTGCTATCCTCATACATACCTATTATTGAACTAATAATACTATTATCTCTAACTTTGTTGATAAAGATGTCTGTGGTAATATAGCAATGTAGTTTTTGTCTTTGGTTTTGGCTGCAAGAAAGGCACGGAGGTTTTCATTTCAAGGGAGCAATTAGAGAAAGGCATGGAATCTTAATTTCTCAATGTGCTCAATAGCTAAGGATGACATCTGGCTGTAAGCAGACCAACATGCAATCAAATTAACATTATGAGAATACCACTGGTGATTCCCATTTTCTTCCCAACATAAACTATTTTTGAATTCTTTGTAGTTTAAAATATGATCATTTTATTTGGATTCTCAGCCAGAAATTTCATCTCCAAAGGGGATTAAAGCCATAATTGTTTTGAAAAGTGACTGTCTTTATTTCTCTCAACAGGTCTCAGTATGGATGGCCTAGCAAAATTGAGTTCTCATGCTGAGACTTGTACAATGTTGCCTCTGACTCCATTTTCCCCAGAGGGACCACAGCCTGCCCATCTTTAAGAAGGTAAGGGGCAAAACTATTCTTTCAAATCAGGATGACACTTTCTGCCCCCAGTAAGTCTTTGTGTGTTCTACCATGTCCCTGGCATGTACTGCCTCTGCAAAGGACTTGACCGCTGGCTTTGCATCTACCTCTGATGAGTGAAGATAATAGCTAATCAGGAGTATAATCAATTTTAAAAACAGATCCATACAATCACACTTCAAAAAGATTGGTATATTCTCCTAAATTATGAGAATTTATGTTCATGAATCAGACTGGGTAAATCTGATAGATATAAAACATATTACTTTACAAACAATAATCAATATATTAGGAAATATTTAAATTATAATGCAGATATATATGTTAACTAAATTCTAGAAAACCAGTAGGCCCTTCTGCAAACAAATATGTTTGGTGGCTATCTGGTAGTTTTGTTACTGCTCAATATACAAATCTGCATTTCACATGCCATGGGCTGTTCAGTAATCATCATCATTCATTACTCAAAAACTAAACCAAATTGCTTGCTTTTTTATAATTGCCAAAGTACTTGAATGAAAAGATGAAGAGTATACAATGATAAATCTCCTCTGAGCCTAAACTCCAAGTCCAAGATTTGAATACTTCAAACCTAAATCTAACTGCTAGAATATTAACTTTCCTTAGGACTATAAACTTTTGTGGTACTTTAAATTATGTATAGATATCCAAAAGAGACAATCTTCAGTATTTTGTAAACTTCTATGCTTTTTTAATTTAGATTATTGTACCATAAATAATTAATATAAAAAGTACAAGTCTTATTTTAGAAAATGTAATGTTAAGAATCTCAAAATCAAGATGTATACTCCATCTTCAGAGCATTTATTCTACAAGTAAATAGAACTAGTAAAAAGCAGGGGAAAAGCAAGTTCCACAGATCTCTACCATTTTCCAGGAAAAAATGAATAGCTCTGAAACCATATTTGGAATTCAGTATTATTCCAAACAAAGAACTGAGTTTTATATAGATGTGGCTGTATGTAGAAATAGTCTTCTCTGTTGGACATGGGGTAAGTTTATAAGCCTTTGTGCCAGATATTTTTTTAAACATTCATTTCACTTGTTAGAAAGAAAATCCAAGATAAGGATCACAGGAAAAGAAGCATAAAAAAGAAACTCAGTGGACAGAAGTATGTCCAGAATTCAAGACAAGAAGTACTCAAGATGGAAAAGGGGAGGCACCGGGAGGGAAAGGTAACTGAAATAAAATGCCTTTCTTTCTTGGCTATGCTCAAGCAATATTAGAAAATAAGCAGTGAATCTTCAGTGTTAGCCTGTCTAAATGGTGACAACCTTATCCTCCAACATTCTCTTCCATCTGCTCCTCAACCATCCACTACCTTGGAGAGTAATTGATTGCTCTCTGTTGTAATTATCTTCTTCACACTTATCCAATTTAAGAATAATAAACTGCATCGGAAAAACGTATATTATTTCGATTTTAGCCCTTTAAAACTCTGTTTTTGGTTGAAAATATTCTTGTAAAGACTAATAGAAAAGGTGATAACTATTTCATATTAATATGGTCATATAATTCATTAGTAGTAAAAATTTCAGGCACTGAGACAACTAGTGGAAGAAAAAGTGGTCCTATAATGTTTCTCAAATAATACCTATGGTATGAACCCCATTTATGTGTAGTCCATTAAGCATGTCAGGAAGTAGGAATATTAATGTCAATCAGCATTCATTCATATTCAGAAGGGAGAATAAGCATCATATAAATTATATAATTAAGGAATTTTTAATAATAGCAATGGAAATACAAGTTTAAATGTTTAAATATTCAGGGAGTTGAAGCAGAATGAAAATAACAAGCAATATTTTTCAGATTGGAATATTAGTAAAGGAGAATATTAATTATGTCAGTGGTTATAACTGAGGAAAGATGATATCCTATTACATTTAGCGTTGTCTTTTATTTTGTTCAATCTATTAAAAAATGTTTTCAGGTAATAGAAATAAACTTTTACAGAGTTGAATGTCAAGTAAAACTGAGAGCTGATGTGAACAGTGGAAAGATGGAGTAAAATGAAGGAAGAAGAAGTTCTTTGTTAGGGTGGGGAAATCTTCAAAGTACTAAAAAACTGAGAACCAGATTGGTAAAAAGAGAGAGCCAAGGAAAATGAAATAACTGGATATAAGGAGATAAGAAAGTGTTATAAGGAAGAGAAAGCATGACGTTCTACCAAAAAAAAAAAAAGATGATATAACAAAAATTCACAGGAAGATTACAATCCTATTCCTTAAAATCTGATATATCTGCATAGACAATCAGTGCATATCAATAATATCCAAATCTTGAAATGTCAACCAAAATAATAAGTTCTCATATTTGCCCATGCTTGGACAATGAGGTAATTGCATAAAGCTTGTATTTGGAATGAATTGAATATGTGAAAATATATTTCACTTAGATTCTTACTTCAACTTATACTGATATTCCTCATTTAAAAGAAGCAATTTTAGTGTATCTGTTTGTCACACTTTTCCCTGTTCATTTAATTGATGGTTGGCTTGGTAGATTTTAATCTGAATTTCATTCAGCAATAAAGCTTTTAAACAAAACAATCAAGAAAGTTCTGTTAATGTTTAATGCCCTCACGCAACATATGGGATATGTAATTATGATTTTCAGTATACTAAAGAAGCAGAAAAACTAAAAACAACTTGGCTTTTGATGGCTGTAATACATTTGCTAATTTTCTTTCAAAAGTCCCTATTTAAAGGTCAGTAGTAGTAGAAAATGGTTAATTTAGAAGTGACCTCTTAGGACACACATCCAAATAAGACAATTGCAATAAACATTTATTGAGCTCTTTTGCCTAAAGGTGGATGGCTATTAAATTGCTTATGATAGCTTTAGTTCCTAGTTGAAACAAATGAAAAATCCATATCTTCATGCTTAAATGAAGAATACAAGTGCATCATTTAGTTATAGGGCTTCTAGAAGTTAGCTCAGCGATCTTCACATATTTTCCGAAACAAAACATTAAAGAAATAGACTCCTAGTTAAAGAATTTGATACATTTAAATTAGAACTTCTTCATGGGATTAAGTAGGAAGCAAAATATGTATGTTTAATAAATAGCTCATATTTTAAAATCAGTTTCAACTGGACAGATCTCAGTTGATCTGGTAGAGTGGTCAAAAAATAAAATAAATGCACATTTTTATTTACAATTAATTATAAACAATAACAAATTTTAAAATGTGGAAAAAGCACGAGATTCTTGTAATATTGAGATAATGGTTCCAGTCTTGTAGTCAGTTAGTTCTCATTGACCTAATTGTGCTCAACCATTGTTTTTCCTCTTTTTTGAGATGATTCAAAGCATTTATTTTTATATAACATGGATAAAATGCACAATGTTAAGTATACAAATTTTTAAATTTTTCAATAAGATTTACATTAGTATAACCATCACTCACAACAAGATACAAAACATTTTCAGCATCACAGAAGGTTTACTCTTCCGTTCCCATTCTAAACCAACCCCCAATTCTGCCCAAGGAAAATCACTATTCTGATTCATGTTATCGTAGATTGCATAGATTGAGTTGGCCCATTCTTGTACTTCATTTAAATGGAATCATACAGTATACACTCGACTGGGTCTACCTTTCACTTAGCATTATATTCATAAGACTCAACTGTGTTTTTATGTGAAGTCATAGTTCATTCTTCCCCATGCCCTGTAGTACTTCATGGTATGAAGCTACCATAATTAATTTATCCATTCTGGTGTTGATGAGGATTTGAGTTGTTTCTAGTTTGGTGCTAAGATGAATAAAGTGCTATGAATATTCCTGAACATGTCTTTTGGGTATACCAAATTTCTCTTGGGTACATAACTAAGAATGGAATTTCTGGGCTATTGCTCCACATTAGTGGAGGTGAATTATTTTAGGAAAGTTTAAAGGCAACAGCCAGGTGCTGGAACAAATTTTTCACATTGTAACAGATTTTGGCTTTGGACTCAATAAACATCATGTTGAAGTCTCTGGATTTTTCTTTGCCCACATCTGCAAATACTTGTCTTTGGTTGTCCAATTACCATGAATTGCTGGGTCATATTAAGCTTTAGTAGACTCTGCCAAATAGTTTTCCAAAGTGGTTGTACCAGTTTACACTCCCAACAGCAGTCTAGTTGTGTAAGTGTGCAGTAGTATCTCACTGTGGCTTTAATTTGCATTTCCCTGATGGCTAATGTTATTGAGAACATTTTCTATATTCTTTGATACTGTTTTGTCAAATACATATATATATATATATTTAGGGTAGGCAAGGAAGTAAAGAGTTTGCTAAGAAACTAGAAAAAAAACATATACAATCTGAGACATATAAGAAGTATCTGTTCAAGTCTTTTGGTTATTTCTAAAATTGGGTTGTTTTCTTTTCTCATATTTTTGCAATATATTTTAATATATTCTAGATATGAGCCCTTTCGCAGTTTCTGTGTTTTCTTTGTATGTAGTTTGAGTTTTCATACTCTTAATGGTACTTCCTGATGAACATATGCTTAATATTTTTTTATTACAGAAATTGTGAGTTTACAAAACAATCGTGAATAGCAGAGAATTCCCATACACCACCCCACCACCAACACATTGCATTGTTGTGGAACATTTGTTACAATTAATAAAAGCACATCTAAATATTACTACTAACTATGGTCCACAACTTCCATTAGGTGTATCTTTTCAATAAACCTCCCTATTATTGAAACCATGTATTAGTATTATACATTTGTTATAGTCCATGAAAGAATGTTCTCATATTTATACAGTTAACCACAGTCCATCATCCACCACAGGGTTCACTGTGTTATACAGCCCCCTGCCTTGTACAATCCATCCAAACTCTACACTCAGTGGCTCTAAGTTTCATCACAGAGTTGTGCTTTCATCCCCTCAGTCAATTGTAAAACGTTTTCATTACTCCAAGAAGACAAATCCCTATCCCCTTATATCCCTGTATTGTTGACCCTTGGCATTAATATAGTATCAATCATATTTTGTCCAATGAAAAGAAGTAGTTAGGGCTAGGTCTGATGCTTAGAGAGACATATTAAGGTTGGTTCTACCCACCTAAAATAAGCAGACTTCCTTTTAGCAGTTATTATGTCCCTGCCATATACAAAACTACCTGTTAAGGATTAAGGGCAAAAAATGAGGGATAAACAATATTAGGAGATTCATATTCAGTGGAGAAGAGAAATTTAAGAGGCTCTCAAGCTTCATGGATCTTCTTTACATTCCTGGATTATGACAAACCACTTCACATCTAAGTACTTACCTCTATTTCTTCTGGTTCAAAGAGACACTACTCTGACTTTTTGTCTCTCTTAAAGGTCCTAATTTAAATCCCGTTTCATTCGGTATGGCTTTGCTTACCCCTGTAATTAGTTTAGGTTCCCAAAATATATATCACCCTGACCCAATTTGCCTCTCCTTAATAGTACCCATCATAATTGTAATGAATTATAATTATTTGTTTAGTGTCTTTTTTTACAACTAGAGGAGAAGCTGAGGGCAAGAACCAAGAATGGCTTATGATTCATGTGTCTCCACACATTGTAGGTTATTTTTTTAAAATCTATGTTGTATGGCTAGTTTATCCATCAAGGATGTTTACATATATTACTTCATTTAATCATATGAGGCAGGTATTATTACCAATTATACTAGAAAGAAAGAAATTCTATGGAGTAATTTGTTCATGGTCACACAACTAAATGGCAGAGTTTATGTTTAATCCAAAACCCATCCCTCTTTCACCACACATGTTAACTAAGGTACCATTGGTTTGAAAATTATGCGATAAATATATTCAGACGATAAACATTTCCCAGTTTTGTGTCCAGCATTTTTTACAAATTGCCTCATATTTTCTTTATGAATAATATGAGTTGTGCTAAACATAGGCCCTCACCCATTTAGAAATGCAATAGTGCCTCTTTTATAGGAATCAATTTTAATGTCTGGTTGAATAATGCTTTTAATACAATGAAAGTTTTATCTGTCTGAACGCCATATAAAAAATAATAAATTAAATAGATTGTTTCTTGTCTCAATAACATTTTTTGCTATTCATAATAATCTAAAATTGGCTGTTAATGAGTGCTATTACAGAAAAGACTAGTTTGTAAGGATACTAAACAAAAAGAGAATGGTTACCAGTCTTAATTTTTTATGGTAAATTACTTAATTGTTTCACAAAACAATTTATGGCTTCAATGTTTACAATTGCAATCCAAGGTTCTTTTGGGGGAAAAGGATGACAATCTCGAAAATATAAACACCTGTTTCATTAAAAAAATTATATTGATACTAAGAAAACTAGTAAGCATAATTTACTATTAATATAATGGGTCATATAACAAGAACAATGAATTATAACAATTTACTCAAATAGGTGAAACTTATCAGCATTCCTCAGCTTGAAGTGAAAATTACTCAAGAAATTGTGAAATGAAAACACTTTGAACTGTTATTGTAGAAGACATGCCTTGACAACACACAACATATTGAATAGATAAACTATTTTTTAAAGCAGTACTCACTGATGTGAGCCAGTGGTCATCAAGTATAAGCTATAGGACATATCACAATTAAGAGCTTAATTTACAAATATAAAGAAAAGACCAGCAATAACCTCAGTTATTTCATAGAGAATTACAAGTTAAGAGAGAATTTGTTACTTATTAAATCACATCCATAAAGAAGGAGGAAAGAAGCAAAGCTACAAAGCAATATTTAGGGAGATATCTCTTGTGCTTACACACAGAGCTTCCTTATTGTGCTTTGTCCAGTTCTCCAAATTCCATAATATTTCCTAGCCTAGATGAAATAGTTCCTTGAGTCTGGTTAACGGCCATTCTATTTTTTGAAAGCTTCAGACTATTAATGATTTTACCATCTTTCTGTATAAGCAAATAGACAAGATATCTGCTTGTGAAACAGTAAGAAAGCATTAAGATGAAACAATAATTTGATGCATATAAATAGAACCATAAAAGTCAGAGGCAGCATATAGAAATGAAAGACAAACACATTCATACACCATGTCAAGTCATTTTCTCAAGGCTTGAAAAGGAAAACAGCAATAAGCAAGGAAAATGCAGCAAATCCAGTGTTGTAATCTATTTGCTAAAGCTTTCAAAGGAACAAAACAAGGAAAGTTTAAAGCATGGCAACCAAGCCATACACAGCCAGCTCTCAGTAATTTACCTTCTAAAATTGCAAAAAATAAAGAGAAAAAAATCATATCAAGTGGGAAAGGTAAATATTCGAAAGACTGTTTTACCTCCACATCTACAAATATCACTGAAGTGGAGTCAAATGCCTGGCATTTCTGTTCATACTTGACTCCACTCCAATGCAGCACATTAAGAGAATGCAGAACAGGCACAGTTCAGATTATGTCTAACTACAGGGCACGTGTGGCAGCCAAGCCTGGTTGTTGAGTGCTGCGCACCCGTTCACTTGGCATATAAAGAGGCAGTCTATGAAAATGACTGCGAGGCTCATCAACTTAAAAGGAATGCAGAGAATTTAGACAGAGTTCAGCATAGAATGACAACAATAATGGAGACCACTAAGGAAACATTAAATAGAGTCATTAGCCTGGAGAAATATGAGAAGCTGCATATTTATCGATCTTTAAACAAATTATGGCCTATCCCTCAAAGGAAAGTAGTCTATACTTTTTACTCTACTGAGCATCACAAAAGGAAATGAATTTAAATTGCACCATGAGATATTTAAGTTAGACAGAAAGAGATATTTCCAGGTAAAGAGAGAGTGGTTTAAAAATTAATTTTCTCCGGAGGTCATTAAATGTATGGCATCTTCATTAGGTTAAGCAAACCGTTGTCTTCAATTTTCTATCACATGTTTTCTTCAATGCTGTTACATTACAGTCCCTGTTATTTTGGTATCATAACAAATTATATTTGCATTATCGGGGAATCTATTGCTTTGGCCAAATGCCTTTAATTCTCTCCTTCTAATATATGTTAAACATACAAGGAATAAAATCAAAATTCGTTGTGCCAGCCCAGTACCCTTTTCTTTGTTCTTTTCTGTTTTAGGGAATATTGTTATTTCCACATTGATTTTCACTTTTAGAAAAGGTTAGGGCAGCTTTACTGCTTCTTGGAAGACTGAAATCTGGAGAAGTATGTAACAATATTCAAAGTCCCCATTAAACCAGTTTTACCAGAGTTTAAAACCATTTCTGTAGCCTCCTTCCACCTCCCCCAACTCCACCACCAATGAGTGGTATTGAAAGCAGGTTTGGAGAAGGCCTATTCCACTGTGCTGTCTCCCGAGGCAGATGCAATTATGGTTTTCCTGCTCTTTTACTCAGGGGACCATTCATAGCAAGCCAGATAATCAAGCTGACTGGGCAGAGGAATATTGAAGAATATTTTGGGGAGATGTAGGAAAAAATACTTCCTTAAGTTGAAGAATATTAAGCTCTGTTTGCAAGAACCTTTGTCCTAGCCATGTTAATACTACTGAGTCCAATGAGATTACTCAGGGAAAAAAACAGAAGTCCTTAGACTTTTCAAAGACTCCAAAGAACTTGGCTCTCTAAACACCTCTAGTTCCAGTATTCTAAATCAAAATCTCCCTTTCATTTAATTAAGCCTCATACTAAGCTCAAGAGTGACATTTTTTTTTTTAGGTACCAGGTCTGGGGATTGAACCCAGGAACCCGTATGTGGGAAGCCAGCACTCAACCACTGAGCCACATTGGCTCTCCTCAGTTGGTTCCCTCACTTGTTTGCTTGTTGTTTGATTTTTTTGTTTTTAGGAGGTACCGGGAACCAAACCTGAGACTTCCCATGTGGGAAGCAGGCACTCAACCGCTTGAACCACATCCACTCCCAAATGGGACATTTTAAAACTACAAAATATTAAGATACAAAATACATATCGTTGCTCCTACCTGATTTAAATATTTAAAACGGACTCATTTTTCAAATTGGTAATTATTAAAAAGACTATTTTTTCAAATTATAAATAAGTAGCTAGATCTGCACTTTCCAATATGATAGCCACAACCCTCATGTGACTATTTAAATTAAAATGAAATAAAGTTAAAAATCTAATTTTTAGTCACACTAGCCATATTTCAAGTGCTACAAAGCCACATGTGTTTAGTGGCTACCATATTGGACAAAGCATATTTGAACATTTTCATTATCACCGAAACTTCCACTGGACTGTACTGATCTGTATTAAAAGAAAGAAAGGTGTTTAATTAGAGCATTAATGACCAGATGAAACATTACAAAGTCCTTTGACTTTGATTTATTCCCTATAGTATAATCTGATTTTCTATAATTTGGGTCATAGTTTGTCATCAAAATATGATCCTCATTACAGACCATGTTAAATGATTTGTATCCAAGTTAAGCATGTTCTGCTCTAGTTACCATCATGACTAGCAACCTTGGGCTAGTCATCACTTAATTAGTTGGCTCACTCAATTATTGAACAAGTATTTCTTGAGTATCTGCTATGTTCAAGACACTCTTCTGAGCACTTGATGGAAGTCAATGACCTAAACTAAGTCCCTGAACTTATGGAACTTATATACTGGTGAGAAAAGAAAATAGTGTGCAAAAGCAATATCTAATATAATAGCACAAAGTATTAGCTGCATAATAAAAAGTAATGCTGGGTAAGGGGTGAGTAGGAGAGTTCTCTCTATGGAAGGGGTATTTGAGAAAACCATTAATAAAGTAAGGAACAAGCCATGCTCATATCTATATCAGTCACTCTCATATAATACTTCAGATCCTCTCACCCTCTCTGGGGCTTTTGGACACTTATTTTTCTGAACTACTGCTAAGTCAACCAATCCTGCATGGGCTCTAAATACCTTCACACAGATAAGACATTGCTCTAGCACCACTCAAACACCTCTTGCCTCCTGCTCTGGACAGTGGCTTCCCTCTTGATGCCAAGGCAACACCGTCCGAACTGCTGGGTACCCATTCATGTGCAACGTGGAAATGCAGAGAAGTGGGTGCCTCAGGGTGCATAATTTGACCAATGTAAGGTGGAAGCTGAAGGATAAATCCCTCTCACTTTCTCCTCTTGGATATATATCCTGACACAGTATTTTATATGGACTCTTGGAAGAAAGTTCAGTGATACGGAGACATTAGGTACACTTGATACCAAGTGGTGGCCAACTCCATAGCACATCATTACTCTACTTCCCAGCCTCAGTCCCACTTCCTCTCAGACTCCTTTCCCTCACTCTTGCATCCCTTGGCAATAGATGTGGCTTTGAGAGGAACCCAGGAAAAGTTACTGGCTAAAGAATCCTTTCGACAGAGGAAATAAGGAATTCAAAGTGCTTGAGTCAGGAGCATGCTTGTATTGTTGAGAAACAACTAGATTCTTGGATCTTGGTTTTTATGCTTATAAAATATGATGATTGAGCAAATTATCACATAAAAATCTGAGGCTCTCATATATTTTTTCACACATGTATCCTACATCCATTTACAAGATTCATCTAATACTTATTTTTTTCTATTTTCCCCTAACCTTCTTTATTTGCAATTTTGTAATCTTATATGAGGACATCTTATGGAGTCTTATGGCATTCTTTACACATAATGATTAAGTAAAAAGCCTTGACTAACTGGCTTACTGCTTTGAACGAGCTTGTTTTTCCTTTTTCAATGACATAACAGATCAGAATTTTCCAAACTCTTGTGAGCACCCGTATCTTCTGGGAACCTTATCTGAATGCCATTTTTATCCCCCACCCCCACACCCCCCCACACACACCAAGAAATTGTTTCCGTTGGTCCAGGTGGTAGCTCCACAATCTGTATTTTGAACCAACACCCCAGACAATTATGAGAAGTTGCTCCAATAACCACACTTTGAGTAACATGGCATTGCGCAGTATCAATAATAAATGCTGATGAGTACACATGGAATTGTGGCACTCTGATAGTTTAGAAAACTTGCTTATAAGCAATTCCTTTCCATAAGGGGTTTACACTTCTGTGGCAAAGGCAGGTATAACATAAATAGCTATATACTTTACACTTAAATTATTATTGGTTGATAAAACAATTGACAGAATTCATAGAAAAGCAAACTGCATTTGACATGTCAAGAGTAAAAACATTTTAGCAATTAATTGCATAAAGCTGTCTCTACTAATGTTATCCTGTGTATTTAACAGTTTTTCATTATGGTAAATGATAAATCCATTAAAATAATGATTTTTAAACGATGGATGATGGCAGACTGAAAAGAGTAGAACTATTATTCTAGTGGAGTTGGCATTCACTCTACTCAAGAGATAAACATTTTCTTTATGAAGAAAGATGCACTAAGTGTTAGCAGACGTTGTAAAGTCTGAAAATTAATGCTGAAATATCTGTACTTATTATTAAATATCCAGGATATATGGAATATTTTGGGCATTATATTATCACATCCGTTTCTCATCCAAAACCCTTTTAAGATTCTTTGCAACTTGCCTGCAAATTAAGCCCAGGCTCCTTAGATTTTCATTGTAAGCACTCTGAGATCTGGTTCTGATTTACTCTTTCTATTTTATCTCATAGCATCTCCTAACAGTGACACTCATGCATTCTATATTTGTTTCCAATAGGGTAGTGTTTCCCACAGGAGATCTCTGAGCACACTAATTTTGGGATATTAATAGGTGTTATATTTTAATAAAAAAGTCTCCAAGGTCAAATGCATTTGGGAAATGATATAAGCAAAATTAATCAGGTTCCTTCCCACTTCTTCTCAGAAACTTTAAGAAGCTAGTGTGAATTAAGATTAGCTAGGGAGTGGATGGTGTGTGAAATATTTCCCAAATGAATTTTTTCATGATACATCACTCTTTCATGGAGTATCTATTAAGAATAGTGCTGTAAAAGAAACATTTTAGAAAAAATTGGCATCATGGAAAAGAGCCTTGGGGTCAAATCCTAGCCTCAGCATTCACTGATGATTCACCCTTGGACAGGTTCAGACTTTGGTTTCCTACGTGCAAAATGTAAAGGATTATATTTAACTCACTAGGTTGTCATACTAATTTGATTTAAAAAAGACATATTAAACACTTAATATTCATCTTTGCCATATATTAGATGCTCAGTAAATATTAGTTTTGCTGCTTCTCCTAAACTTCCAGCTAAACTAAACTTTTCACAGTTTCCTTGGATATATGTAGCTCTTTGCTTTCAGAGGTCAGAGAACTCTTTGAGAATCTGTTATTTTCATGTGACCCAATCCTTAAAAAATAGTATGTTAATACACATATGTATTTTTTATAATTTACATAATCTTTGGCCTTTCTTCTGTCTGTCATAATCTTCCATCCTTCAAAATCCACTTTCTATGTGAAGCTTTCTATTAATCATCTCAATTAAAACTAATATCTCCCATTTTTGTATTACCATAGAAAATATTCTTGCACCACTATTCAATACATCCCTTTTCCTCTACTAGAGTGCATGTTCTGTATTTTCAGATATCAACTATTATTTATCTAGCATAAAATACTTTAATTAAAATAAATGTGTAAATTTAAAGATAGAGAAATATTTTATTTTCTAGGAAACCACAAGCTGCAAGATGTAGTAACAGTGTATAAAAACTGATCATTGATATTAACAAGCTCCCTATTGATCTATGACCCACTTTTTTTTTTTTTTTTTCTTAAAGATTTTATTTATTTATTCATTTATCCCCCCCTTGCTGCTTGTGCTCTCTGGGTCAGCTAACCACGCCGTGCAGGCGGGCTTGCCTTCACCAGGAGGCCCCAGGAACCGAACCCGGGGCCTCCCATATGGTAAACGGGAGCCCTACTGATTGAGCCACAGCCGCTTCCCAATGACCCACTTTTAAAATTAATGTTTTATTCTCTATTGCTTCCAGAGTTTATGAGATGATGAAGAAACTCAGTTTATTTATGCCCATTTTTTAATATTCCCATCACTGTGGCCCAGTATTCTCCTCTGAAATTTTTGGTAATTTTTTTTCTTGGGCTTTTCAGGGAAAATCTAAGCAATATATTTCCCTGGATTTAATGTAAAATACATTTCGTTGCTTTCAAAGGCTGAAAATTATCATAAAATTAAAATTCCTCTTCTAGTTTGCTGCTTAAATCTCAATGTCGAGAAGCAGTATGACAGATTGGAAGAAAGTGTGGATTTATTTTTAGTCACTCTTGGGTTAAAATCTTGGGCTCACCACTTATTTACATGCATGAGTTAGTAATTCAAAGTTTAAGCATGTTTCCCAATTTTTTAATCTCCAGGAGGGGATAGTACTGCTTAAATAATGTTATGGCAAATAGTTAATGAAATAGTATATATGTGTATGCTGTTAATTGGGAGATGAAAATATTTTAAATATCTTATGTATAAAAATAGTTTTATTATTTTAAAATACATATTTTTATTAATAAAGTTTAATTTGAGTACTCCAAAATATATGCAGTGATATTTTCAAATTCCTTATTTGTTTCAATATCACTCAAGAGACAGGGAAGTTGATGGTTCCACATGTGGACTGAGTGTGGCTAGCCGTCCAATGCATTCCTCAGTCTTCCCCCCTAGATCGCAGCCCCAGACTCCTTGTAACAACCTCCTCACTAAGTAGTAATTAGACATTAAAATACATTTTTCTCTGGAAATAATTTTTACCTGTTTACTCCAATTTAGTGGCTTTAATGGAAAGCCCAGTTAATCAAAAGAGAAAGCAAGAAGGAATAAATTCCACATCTATGAGAGAGAAACTTATGAGAACATAAAAAACTGTTAAGACCCAAAGTGAAAATTGCCTTAATATATGCCATCGTGTTGATTTTGACAAATCAATGCCCTTTGAGGCTCTTACTGCAAATGCATGATTAGTGAAACTCAGATTTAACAAAAAGACAGAGCCAAAGTCAAAAGTTTGCCTCATTGTTACACTAAAAGGCCTATTGGAATGCTGCACTAATCTGACACTACCTCCTGATTCTTTTAGCTTTAGAAGCGATTGCTTGCAGGTTTTGATAAATGCATTCTGGGTATAGGTTTCCTCTTGTTCCATAAGTCACAATAGAGCCCACACTTTCTGCTAATGGAAACTATCTTCTAGTTTTCATAGGTGCTTCAATTTGACTTCTTTTAGAAGAAAAACAGTCACTAGATGTAGCAGTTTGATATTGATTATTAATTCCAAAAATAGATATTGGATTATGTTTGTAAACAGGTCTTTTCCTCTGGGTGTATTAGAGTGTATTGGATTCAGAGGTTTCACTTTTACTTGATTAAATAATGATTAAGTCTTTGATTGGGCCACATGAGTAGGACGTTGCATCCCTGCCCCCTTGGTGGGTGGGGACTCACAGAGAAAACTACATGGCAGAGAATGGAGTTGGAGTTTTGAGCTGGAGCCTAGGAAGTAAGCACACAGAGGAGCAGAGAAGCTGAGCCCCAGGGAGAGAGACCGAACAGGTCACCTGATAGGCTACAACTGGAATTGTGGAGAGAGCAGGGCAGCTGAGCCCCGAGGGAAACAAGCCTCGGGAAGAGAGGAACCCAGGAAGCCTGAACTCTTGGCAGACATCGGCAGCCATCTTACTCCAACACATGGCAGCAGACTTTGGTAAAGGAAGTAACTTATGCTTTGTGGCCTGGTAACTGCAGCTTCTACCTCAAATAAATACCCTTTATGAAACCCAACAGATTTCTGGTGTTTTGCATCAGCACCCCTTTTGGTTGACTGATACACTAGAGAAAAGCAGAACATCTATTTCACAAGAAGAAAGGAGAAGGTGCCATTTAGCCAAACGGGTAGTCCTAAAAGACTAGAAAGACGATTCATTTTTGGATTGAGAAAGCAATTTTTATCCCAAGAGACAGTGAAGATAATCAATTTGAAGTTGTATTTCTGTTGCTGTCCTATTGTTTTTATCGTTTAAATCAGAAGTCAAAATTCTTAGAAAATACTGAATCGGGTCAAAATTAAATTGAAATTGTAATAATAATTACTCAATTTATAAATGAATAGTTTAAATTAATACAAAGGTACAAATTTGTACCTGACATTTTAAGTTCCTTTGGTATCTAGGGAGAGAAAAATATTATTTCTGTGTAAATAATTTTCCCTCATAAAGAGTGAAGTGTTCTGTTTATTTTATCAAGTCTGTGTGCTATGTGTTTCATTAGAATTGCCAGCAGACCGCAGCTTTATGCAGTAATTTTAAGGCCTTTTCTCTCTTGGAAGAGTTTCCCTAAGTTGAGTACGCTTTTCCTCTCCCTGGCACTGAGAAGGGCATATTTTTACAATCACCCCAACTCTTTTACTTTAGATCAATTGTGTATTCCCAGATCATACTAATCCTGGTCTCTTCAGAAAACAAGTGTACGTGTTTTTTGCAGGTGTTATATCATTTATGACAAAGGAAAAGTGCAACTACACAGGAACCTCTAAAGCTCAAGAGATTGGAAATGTTCTGTGAAGTGGAAAAGTGAAGAGGGAATAAAAATAATAGTGTCTCCAGAGGATGGACCTTGCTTGATTGGATTTGTAACTGTGTTCCCTCCAAACTAACCCACTCACTTTTCCCAAGCACATTTTGCACCTGCACCCTCCATGCTTGTGCTCTTGTGGTTTTCCAAAGTTTCAGTTGATGCCAAGCTGGGTTACATCCAGCCCCAGCTATCTGATAATGCTTTACTTGTTCAGGAGCTGGGGCTGATACTTTTTTTTTTTTTTTCCTCCTTTTTCCCTGAATAAGCATATTATCTGTCTTGATTGGTAGTTATTTTCCATTCTGCCTGGGACTCTGCTAGAGAAATCCCCTTCCTTGCCTCCTGCTCAGTCATGTGGTTCAGTTTGGACCTGACTGCTTCTGACAGGCCCCATTGCCCCTTAGCCAACATGGAGTGGCTGGCTGTAAGCATCTGACTGACACCAGGCCCATCATATTATCAAGCTCCAGTGGCTAGCCAATTTGAGCACTTCTTGGTGTTTGGTTTGTTTTTAACTTGGGACAAAAAAGAAAGTGATTTCTTAGTACATCTCTCATAGCAAGTTTGAGAAACATAACCTTGGGACCTCCCAAAAGCCATGTTAAAGTGGCCAATCTGAGAAAATAACATTGGCATGCAGGGAGAAACATGAAGGAGAGAGAGAATGAGACAGCAGATTGAGAATCATGGAATTGAGTGTTTGTAATCTTTGTTTTAATTATTCATGAGCTCCAACTTTACCCTTGTACGTTTGTGGTTTATGTTAACTAATGATGTTCTTTTGGGTCTAGAATTAGTTCAAAATAGATACCCATACTATAAATTAAAACACAGCAACCTAATATCCCAATGTCACTTTTTAAAAGATACAGTATACAATACTTTTATTGCCCTTTTTTTATATGGGGGTATTTCAAATACCCCCATATAAAACATATAGACATAGCAGTGACTATGTCTTATGTTTCCTTGCATGTCCTGTGGCACCAGCACAGCAAATGGAACTCAATAAACACTTGCTGATTTACCTAAGGAGATAGAATTCTAAGACTGTTTCCAGCTTTTGAAGTTGTGCTTTGCCTCTGTAACCAAATTCTGGCACAGGAAGCAATAAGCAACCAAGGTAGAAAATACCACAATTGACCTTGTTGGTATTAAAAGCAACGTAGTTTGTATTTGGACAAAACATAACCTTTATCTACAGAAACTGTTTATCTCAGCTATCTCATCTTCCAGATAAGGAAACTTCGGCCTAGAAAGATTAAGTAACTTGCTCAGATGCATGCATATGGAATTAGAACAAGTATTAAACATACAATCATGCAAGCTTGGATTTGTCTAAAACACACAGTTAAACTTCCCTTAATAGTTAGAATGAACTATTAAAATGAATTATTTGAGAGTAGTATCAACATTGATTTTTTCAGATGTGTCTTCATTACCAGCATAAATTCAGGTGAGTCAAATGCATTACAGTAAATCAGATAGAATATGTTAGTGGGTTTTTGTCATTTTTTCCATTTACTACATACACACAAGTATCTTTGGTGTCTATACATCAAAATGTCTTGTATTTTAGTTTTTAATCAACTTTAATTAAAAAGTAGACAAGAATTAAATGAAACAGAAAAAGGGAAATAGAAAGCTTTACCTTTCCACCCACAAAATAAAATAGAAAATGGGTATTCAAAAGAGAGTAAAGGAATATCAAAGATGGTAATAGAGGTAGGAAAAAAAAAAAGAAGAAGAAGAAGAAGAAGATCCAGATCCATTTCTTAGGTCTCTACAATTGTGATTACTTTGGAATAGTCATAAAGCCAAGTTCACTTCCATCAAGTCAAAGTACTAAGTCACACTGATTATTCCTACTAGGATAAAAGTCTATCTCTGATTGCACACCTGGCCTTTGACAGTTCAAATGCTCCTTGTTATGGCATTTCAGAATATATGAAGTATACACAAAATTGGCTGCTTGATATTTTCATTTGCATATCAAAACTAAAGATACATTTTCATTTGCTTCCTTGATGGCAATTGTGTTATCTAAGATCAGGGATAAAATAGTAAGGTTTAGGAATGATTTTGATAGGCTCCATTCTTTTCCCTTACATAAGTAATAAAAAGTTGGAAAGGAATATAAATGCTAAACTTTTGTTTTCAAGTTTAAAATAAGAAAGTCAACAAAACACTCAAGTTACTAGGTAGATAAGTGTCTGTTCTATTAGGTATTTCACCATCAGGAGGTCAATTGCTGTTGGCCGTGTTTCCTCACAGGTGAGTTTTAGATTTCTTTAGGAAATCTTTCCCTATCTGAATTTCACTTTTTCTTTCCAAGGTCCCATTCTGACATAGTAAGTGTGTGTGTACTTAATAATTTCTTCCTCATTATTTGAAATTGAGGTTGAAACTAGCATTGAAGCTCCATGTTGACATAGTTATATAAGTATATTCATGATAATTACCAGTGCCTCTTAAAAGTGTACAGATAATATTTCTTTGGATATATTATCATCCTAAGATTACAGAAGAATGTATGTGTTTTATTGTTGCTGTTGCCATTCTTATACATCTCACAATTGCATAAAACCTGTTTTCCAGTCATTCTTACTGGAACTCTCTAACAATCATCTCATCCCTAAGCAGACCTTGTAGAAACAATCCACATAATGGTTTATAAATAAATAATAAGAAGGAAACAACTAATTGGGTCAGATTATGTAGGGTGGTAGCATTATAAATAGAATTGGAGTTAAAGACTAAATCTGTGGGTATAAATCAAGAGTCTCTCCTAACTATTTGATATCCTTGAAAAGCTTTTGGTACAGAAGAAATGTGAGATGATCTTGGTGCATTCATCCATTCATACAACAAATATCTATTGAGTAGTTTATCTCAGGCTCTATTACAGAGTGAGAGAGGTACTTGTTTCCTAGAACTTATGTTAACAGAGATTCATAACATAAAGAAATAAAAAATGAATTTGATGAATAAAACACATCAGATGATAGTAAGTATTAAATAGACAATTAAAACAGTGTTCAGTGTTAGTGACTTGGTTGTGATTTGGATATTTCAGAGAAGGTCTTTCTGAGAAGATGGCACTTCAGCCAAGAACTAGATAACAAAAGCAAAGCCAGCCATGTGATGATCAAGAAAGGGCCTTCCAGGCAGAAGGAAGAACTCCAAAGACTTAGGGTAAAAGCAAGTTGCTTGTATTCTAGGGGGAAAAAAAAAAAGCAGGTGAATAGAGCATAGTGAACTAAGTGAAGAATGGTTTGTTTGAGGCTGAAGATGAAAGAACAGTGAAGTTCTAGATTATGTGGGATATCATGAATTTCATAAGCCAGGGTAAGGTAAGAGGTTTGGATTTTATTTGAATTAAAATAGAAAGTCATAAAAGTGGTTTAAGTGAGGAATAACAGCTTAAGTTTCACATAGATGACTCTTTGGATTTTTAACAGGGCAAGAGTAGAAACAGGAATGCCAGTTAGAAGTACATGGCAAATGGTGCAAGACAAGAGGGAGATGACAGTGGCTTGGATGGGGGTGATAGTAAAGGTATTCAGGGGTTTGTCTGGAAGTAGAATTAACATGACTTGATTATGAAAGGGGTGATTAAATCATGAGGGAAAGTAACAAATTAAGGAAAATTGATAGATCTTTGGCAAGAGCAACTAGATATATACTGATGCTTTTTTTTTAACCAGGGTATGGAAGAGTTGGGTAATAGCATATTTGGAATAGAATTCTATTTTAACCATGTAGAATTTGAAATGACTATTAAATTTCCATTTTGAAATGAGGTACAGATGGTTGGATATATAATTTTAGATTGAGGAAGAAATCAGGGGTGAAGGGAGTCACATGGGACTTAATAAGGTTACATAGGACTATTGTGTATAGAGAGGTCCCTAGGGCTCCAAAATATTTAAAGCTTGAGCAAAATACGAGAGCCAGTAAATGAAACTGAAGAACCAACCAGTGAGGTAGAAGAAACCTCAGGCACATTGTAGATAATCAATGTTAGTTTATTTTCCTCCTTAAAAACTTCCTTTGCAATGTTTTCTATCAGTATACAATGTATACAATGTAGAAATCTCAAAGTAATGCCATCAATCAATTGCTTTTATATTTTTCTAAAATTCATTTTACTATTATAAACAGCATCTAAATAACTTTATAATATACTCTTAGGCTTCCTAATAGGAACGTATGTCTATCAGTTAATGACATGGGAGAAATGTGTAGGAGACAAACTATAAACATCTTTAACAGTTAGGAATACTTATTTAAGGAATTAACATATAACTTTTAATTCTTATAAACCTACCTAAGATAATGTAACAGGCTTAAAAATAAAGCAGATTTGGGTCTCCAATATTTAAATTCCAGCTCTAGCACTTCAAGCATTGCGATTTTTCAGAGCATCATTTACCCAAAGTGCAAATTTTAGGAAATAATATCGTGACCACACGGTGGTCCTGCTCTACCACAGGACTTAAAACAGGCTGCCCAACTCAATTGTTACTTAGCTTTCTTGGTCCCAAGCTGCTTTTGCCTGGAGGGAAAATTCTGGGAGGGAGGGTGAGCCAGAGAGGAGTTTCCTAGGTCAGTTTTTCCTGCTGAGAAGGAGGCCAGGTACCGGTGAAGGGAGTGCTGGCAGCAACACAATGCCAAGGGTACCAGAAGCTTTTCCTATGGCTTTTTGAAGCTGTTTTCTTGATTTGGTGGTTAGCCTCTAAATGCAGCCCTTTAACTGTTTTCCATAGTTTTGAGGAAGGTTTCTTTCTTTAAGACTCCTCTGCTGCTTTTACCCAAGGCAGGTTGGAAGAATGACCATCCTAAGAGCCTGGGCCACAGAGTTCTGTAGTAGGTGATCAAGAGCACTGAACAGATATCTGACAGAACACCCCGGGGATCTTGGAGAATGGTTTTTTATATCCCACCCTGGCACCAGCAAGCTGCACCAGGACCTCACAGCATTCAGTATATTCCTGCTGCCTGCCGGAGACTAGGGATGGGCAATGGTAGCCACTGCACAGAGAATGAAATTCACCGGTGTTTTAGTTTTCTAGGCTGCTCAAGTAAATACCATGAAATGGTTCAGCTTAAACAATGAGAATTTATTCACTCATGGTTTAGAGGCCAGGAAAATGTCCAAATCAAGGCATCATTAACATGATGCTTTCTTCCCAAAGACTGGTGTTCTAGGGCTGGCTGCCAGTTCTAGGGCTTGTCTCCTCTGTCATGTGGCAAGGCATATGGCAGCATCTCCTGGTTTCTCCCTTCTCTTCTTTTTTTTTTTTTTTCCTTCTCCTCTATATTCCATGGATTTGAGCTTCTGGCTGCTTCCTCTGTGGTTTTCTTTCTTCTGTCTGAATTTCATTCCACTTATAAAGGAGTATAGTAGTAGGATTAAGACCCTCCCTAATTGAAATGGGACACACCTTAACTGAAGTAACCTCAACAAAAGGTCCTACTTACAATGGGTTCAAACCTACAGAAATGGGTTAAAATTAAGAACATGTTTTACTGGGGTACGTATAGCTTCAAAGCACCACAGCTGATATTTACTGCAATTTACCAGCCTTCTTCCCACTCTCCTCTGTATGCTGCATAGTGTTCTACTAGACTCTAGAGTTTCAAAACAGTTGATTCAGGTAGTTCCTGCAGTTTCTTTGTTGTTCTGCTAGAGGGACAGATTTCTGGAGTCTTCTATTCTATCGTCCCCAAATCCTCTTTTCTGCTTCTTTGCCATCTAGTATTTTTTAATTGAATGCCAGACATTCTGTTTTATGTTGTTGAATGATAAATGTTTGGGTACTCTTTTAAGCATTAAACATTTTTTCTGGCAGACAGTTAAGTACCTTGTAGATTATTATGGTTGTTTGAGCTTTGCTTTTAAGTTATTTTATGGCAGGTGTAGAATAGTCTTTATTTTAGAACTTATTAAACCCCATATCTAAGGTATGGCCCTTCTAGGATGTCCACTGAATCTCCATTTATTTAACAAAGTGGGAAAAAAAAAATACCAGCCCTGTATTATCTCTGGCAATTTTCTTTCTTATAACTCCACAGTAATGTTTTTTACCTCAGAAGTTGTGCTTGTCTGGATTCAAAGAGTTTCACCCTATGCGTGTGCAGACTGGTATTCAGCCAAAGACTCAGGGAAAACCCTTTGTAGATATATGTAGTGCTTGCTCTCTCTCCCTCTTTCTCTGCATTTTCCTCCTCTCAGGTATTTTCCTCTGCAAATCCTAAACTGCAGTGACATCCAGGGACTCCAATCTCCATCTCTTTAACAAGTTTAAGTGTTTAGCACTGACAAATTGAACATAGAATTTCATTTGTATGGATTAAAGAAGAGATTTCACTACCGGATGTTTGAATTATAAACAAGTTGGTTTACTTTAATGTCATTATTTAAAAATATATACAATTTAGTACACTGAGTTTAAAATGATAGTTACATAAAAGATATTTAATGTTGGGAATAAACAGTTTAAAATGACCTGGAGTCATTTTAGATCTGTTATTCCAAAAACAAGACAGAGTAGGAGAGAGTTCTTTTAGGATAAATTGTGGGTCTGTGCTGGTTTGGAATTGTACGTGCTCCCAGAAAATCATGTTCTTAAAACTAATCCATTCCTGTGGCTCTGGACCCATTATAAGTAGGATCAACTAATGAGGCTAGTTCAATTAAGTTGTGACCCACCTCATTCTGGATGGACTTTAATCCTCTTCCTTGGATATTTGGCTGAAATTTCCAAGCTAAATCTGGAAAGCACAACCTGGTTTTCCTTGAAGCTTAGAGTAAAATGCAAGAGGAAAGGGATAAGCTGAGAACTGAACTCCTGGGCACAAAGAAACCAAAAATGTGTGGTTTAAAAAATTCTGAGCATGCCAAAAGTGAGTCCCCAGAGAATATGTTCCATGTGAGGTTTTAACTGAACATGGATCCAGTCATCCATTTCAGTGCAAGTCAGGATTGGAAATGCAGTTATTCAGGAAGGATCTGTGGAAAGTTCTTTTGTCTGAGAATTTGGACCCCTGTGTATTCCATGTAAAACCAAGAAGTTTATTATGAGATCTGTATAAACAGAACCACTGTCAGCCTGGACTAAAGGGACATAAAAGGGACAGACTGAAGAAAAATCACTTCAAGGGCAGGAGCAGGGAAGCTGAGGTCTGAACCAAAAACATCTTTTTGGCCCAACAGAGCAGACCATCCATGTGTGTGGAAAGGGTGAGTATTCCCTGAAGTTTGGAGAGGGCGAGCCTTCTTCCCCCTTGTTTGGGGGGAAAATGTTACCACCCTGGTTTTCTCAGATGCCTGGGGGGTTGTGGAGAGTCTGGCCACCACCCTGATGTTTGACAGTGGTGGAACCTAGAGCCTGACCACCATCCCGATGCTTTATAAGGGTGAAACTTTCACCCCAGTATAGGAGGAGAGCATGGACACTGCACAAGCACTTGGAAGGGATGAGCCTGCCATCCATCAGGCCTGGAAGAAAAACATTGTCCTATAGATGACTCTCACACTTTGAAATCTAATGGAGTATAACCTGAGGGGGTTTGGAATCCCTTGGGCCCCTTGACATCTATTTTCTTTTTAATTTCTCCCTGGGGAATGGGAATGTTTATCCTATGCCTGTCCATCCTTTGTGTGTTGGAAGCAGATAACTTGTTCTCTAGGTGTCACAGGTCCATAGGTAGAATAAATTTGTTCCATAGGACAGACCACACTATAACCGATTTTTATGAGTTAAAATAAACTTACTTATCTTTTTATTTTCGAGGTGTAGGGTTTCTTTATATAGACAGGATATTAGGCTCCTATCAGATATATGGTTGCCAAATATTTTCTCCCATTGGGTAGCCTGCCTTTTTATTTTCTTAATAACGTCCTTTGAGGTGCAGAAGTTTTTCATTTTGAGGAGATCCCATTTATATTTTTTTTCTCTTGCTGCTCATGCTTTGGGTGTGAAGTTCATGAAACCATTTCCTATTACAAGGTCCTATAGATGCTTCCCTACACATTATTTTCTAAGGTCTTTAGGGTTTTGGCTCTTGTATTTAGATCTTTGATCCACCTTGAGTTGATTTTTGTATAAGGTGTGAGATGGTATTCCTCTCTCATTCTTTTGGATATGGATATCCAGTTCTCCAAGCACCACTTGTTAAAGAGGCCATTCTCTCCCAACTAAGAGGGCTTGGTGGCCTTGTAGAATATCAGATGACTGTATATGCGAAGATCTATATCAAAACTCTCAATTTGGTTCCATTGGTCAGTATGTCTATCTTTGTGCCAATACCATGAGGTTTTGAGCACTGTAGCTTTGTAGTATGCTTTATAGTCAGGTAATGTGATACCTCCAACTTCATTTTTCTTTTTCAATATATCTTTGGCAATTCAGGGCCTCTTACCTTTCCAAATATATTTTGTAGTTAGCTTTCCCAGTTCCTTAAAAAATACAGTGTTGATTTTTATTGGGATTGCATTAAATCTGTAGATTAGTTTGGGTAGGATAGACATCTGGGTGGTGTTTAGTCTTCTTATCCAGGAACAGGGAATATTCTTCCATTTATTTAAGCCTTCTTTGATTTCCTTTAACAGTATTGTGTAGTTTTCTGTATATAAGTCCTTTACATCTTTAGTTGAATTTATTCCTAGGTATTTGATTCTTTTAGTTACTATTGTAAATGGTATTTTTTTCTTGATTTCCTCCTCAGATTGTTCATTATTGGTGTACAGAAATGCTACTGATTTTTGAGCATTGATCTTATAGCCTGTGACATTACTGGACTCCTTTATAAGCTCTAGAAGCTTTGTTGTAGATTTCTCAGGGCTTTCTATGTATAGGATCATGTCATCTGCAAATATATAATGAAATTTTTATTTCTTCTTTTCCAATTTGGATGCCTTTTATATCTTTTTCTTGCCTCAGTGCTCGAGCAAGTACTTCTAAGACAATGTAAAATAGGAGTTAAACACTTCTCCAAGGAAGAAATACAAATGGCTAAAAAGCACATGAAAAAATGCTTGACATCCTAGCTATTAGGAAAATGCAAATCAAAACTACAATGAGATACAATATTACACCCA
This sequence comes from Tolypeutes matacus, assembly GCA_026826555.1. NCBI lineage: Eukaryota > Metazoa > Chordata > Mammalia > Cingulata > Chlamyphoridae > Tolypeutes > Tolypeutes matacus. The sequence goes on from JAKSZT010053929.1 coordinate 45,957,796, forward strand.
TCAGAATGGCAGCTATTAAAAAAACAGCAGACTATAAGTGTTGGAGAGGATGTGGAGGTATAGGAACCCTCATCCACTGCTGGAGGGATTGTGGAATGGTCCAAGTACTCTGAAGGACAGTTTGGCAGTTCCTCAGAAAACTAACAATAGATCTTCCATATAATCCAGAGAATCCACTGTTCTACCCAGAAGAACTGAAAGCAAAGACATGAACAGATATATGCACACCAATGTTCATAGCGACATTGTTCACAATTGCCAGAAGTTGGAATCAGCCCTGGTGCCCATCCACAGATGAATGGATAAACAAAATGTGATACATACATGCAATGGAATATTACTCAGCTGTAAGAAAGAATAAAGTGCTAACACACGGAATAACATGGATGAATCTTGAAGACCTTATGTTGAGTGAAGCAAGCCAGGCATTGAAGGATGAACAGTATATGACCTCACTGATTTGAATTGAGGAAAGTGAGCAGTCTCTGAGAACCATTGTCTGAAAGACAGGTTAACAAGGGAGAGAGAGAGAAGAGAGGGTTGTGAGCCATCACCCATATGGACATCATTGATGGTAAAGTGATAAAGTATAGTTGCATATTGAAGGATAGGACAGGTGGGTAGTCATATTACTGGGTTTGGTGGTGCATGGTTGACAGGTGGGTAGATTAGGAAGGGCAGGTTAGAATACCCAGGATACTGGGGGGAGAGATGGGAGAGGGACCAGATGAACATGGGATTTGTGGGTATGATGTTGAAAGTGCAGGAGTGGGAATGCTCTTATGGCAATATGACAAGGTAGTGTCATATTGGGGGGGCATTCAGGACGGAGTGTATCTGGAGTAGGCTTCTGGGGAGTGTGTGAGTGTTCATCCTGTCATAATGTTGTGTTGGGGAGTGGAGACCCACACGGTGAGTGGGAAGGAGATGGACCCCCATCTTTGGGAGGACCGATTCACTCAGAAACAGACAGGTAGGTGTCTCCTAGAGCAAGGGTGGATCCTAATAGGGGAGGATAATCAGTGTGTCAAGACCTCTTGCTGCATGTAACTATGAATCTTGTCATCCAATGAGTAAAGACAGGGGAGTGTCATGTGCCCCAGGGGGATGGGGATGAAGGAACAGAAAAGATCAAACAGGGGATATTTAGTGGTCATGGGAAATGTTTTTCATTACCTTAGTGATGGACACAGGACATGGTAAATATCATCAAAAATTATTAAACTGTACCGTCTAAATTGTAAACGATATTGAAACCATTGACAATGTTTAGTAGCTATGTTTCACTATCTGTATAACAGTTATAACAATGCTACCATCCACATAAAAAAGGTTTTAATATGGGGTGAGGAAAGGGGAAGGAGGTTGGGTATATGAGAGTCTCTAGTATTCTGTGTATGACTTTGCTGTGACCTAAAACTTCTTTGAAAATTAAATGAAAATTTGGGAGACACTGGGAAGTGAGAGGGGGAATGTGCTATGGTACAGAGTGAACACCCAATAATTCACTGATAAAAGGAAAAAATAATAATAATAATTTTTTAAAATTTTTTTTGTTTTTTCCCAGTTTTTGAATGTCACAATCCTTTAGTATTATTTTATTTTTAGTTCTTTTTTTTTTTCTGAGTTTCCATGTATTTTATCTCCTACATTTAAGCTTATCATTATTATTTCATTTTCCTATTAATTGTATTTGGCTATTATGTGGGCTTCATCTTCATGGAAGGTTTAGATCACAGAAGGGTTACAATAGGTGCAGCAGAGGATCATTGGTGAGGGGTGTCTGGGATGGGGGTTTCATGGGAGGAAGTTCACCTGAATATACATGAAAGATGTATAAAATTGTTCAAATGATCAAGGGGTGGGGCATGGTCACAGTGGGTAGACAATCACTCAATAAATAAGGGAATACTGAATTCCCAGCCTAGAGAGCTCTGCCACATTCAGCAAGGGAGCAGCAGCAGTCCCCCGAGTGCAGGGAAGTGTCTGGCAAAGGAGGAATCCACTGATGGGTTCTTGTTATTGATGACTAGCCTTACGAGTCTTTGCTCTTGTAATTGAAATTTAGCCTACTGTTATGGGTTGCCTAAGGGTTGCCATCTGAGAGCCTCCTTGTTGCTCAAATTTGGCCTCTCTCTAAGCCAAACTCAGCATATGAATGCATTACCTTCCCCCCAGTGTGGGACATGACTCCCAGGGATGAGCCTCCCTGGCAATGAGGGATTAATACCAAGTGCCAACTGGCAATACGACTGGAAAAAGGCCTTGAATAAATGGGGGAAAAAGTAAAGACAAATGAGTTCATGTGCCTAAGAGACTTCAAAGAGAGTTGAGAGGTCATCCCAGAGGTAACGCTTACGCACACCTCAGTAGTATCTCACAGAACACCAAAGTAGATATCACCCCACACAGAGGGGCTCCTGAGGGCTCTGGAGACACCCAGGTCCTATATAAGGGGGGATAGCTCCAGAGATTGATGCCTTATCAGTGGGCTATACTTTGGAATCTGTGCTCCTGAGAGTGACAGGGTTGACTCAAATAAGTCCTCCCTGCACATGGTCCATCAGTCCCTTCTATTCAAACCTATATGTGAGATTGGTGTTTTGTAGGTGTACTTCCAGAGACTGGAGCCTCTGGCCTGCCCATGTGCCAGCTGTGCCTGGAATCTCGGTGGAGCTGCAACGCCTACTCTACAGCTCAATGGACTCACCCAAGTCACCTGGTGAGGAAACGATGATGGACAACGGCCATCCCAGGGAATGGAGAGAGCCTGCAGCTGCAGGCAGGATAATCCCATCCACCGTATCCATGGGATAAGCCCCCTCTCACTTGGAGGTGGAGTGGACATCACCATCCCGACTCCTCAGGATTGGGAGAAGAGCTATGGACTAGAGTGGACTTAATGGTATTCTGTTGTAGACATATTGTGATTCAAGCAATGGAAGAAATTACAACAGTGAGGTGGAGCCAGAGGCCGCTGGATGCTTTCAGGGCAGGGAAGGGAAAAGCAGTTGTAATACAGGGGCTTTTTCAGGACTTGGGAATTATCCTGAGTGACATTACAATGACAGTATAGGCCATTTTACATCAGCATATAAAATGCAGAACTGTGTGGGAGAGTGTGGTCTACAATGTGAACTATGGTCTATGCTTAGTGGCAAAGCCCCAGGATGTGTATATACATTGCAGGTGATGTGCCACACTAATGAAAGACATTTATGTGGGATGTTATGGGAGGTGTGGGAGGTGGGGAACATGGGAATCCCTGTAATTTTTGTGTAATATTTATGTAATCTAAGCATCTTTTAAAATATATTTAAAAAATAAATAAACTTGCTTAGTATTGTTACCGAAACGGTTAAGGCTTTGGAAATATTGCAATGAAATTTATTTATTTTGCATATGGAAAGAACATGTTTTGAGGATCTAGAAGGTGGAGTTTGGAACTATATGTACTCCAGAAAATCATGTTCTTAAAGATAATCCATTCTTGTGGGTGTGTACCCATTGTAAGTAAGATCTTTTGATGAGGCTACTTCAGTTAAATTGTGAGCCACCTCATTCAGCATGGGTCTTAATCCTCCTACTGGTCTCCTTTATAAATGGGATGAATACAGAGAGAGAGAAAGGCATGGAAGCAAGAAACTGACCTCAACACCTAGTAGAGAAGGGGGTGGGGGGAAAAGCAGATGCCACCACCATGTGCTTTGCTATGTGGCTGGAGAGCCAGATTTTCAGAAGCCCATCTTAGAGAAGAAAGCATTACCTTGATGATGCCTTAATTTGAACATTTTCAGGGTCTCAAATTGTAAGTTAATAAATTCCCATTGTTTTAAGCCAACTTATTTCATGGTATCTGCTTTGGGTAATATAGGAAACAAAAATAGGGCCTGTTGACATTTAAGACATAGTATTTTCTATTATCTATGAATATGATTTCTACAGTAAATAAATATTTTAGATAGGTACCAATGGTAAAATAAGAATTTTCTAAATTGATAGCTCATAGTTAAGTCTTTTCTACACAAAAATGCAAAATCATTTTGGAGTTATAATATAGTTTTGGAGATCTGATGTTCACTACAAAATCTGGAATTACCAGATTCAGATTTTATGTCACTACATATTATCTATATACAGGGCTATTTTTTTCTCCTTCTAGTTCAGGTCCCTGAAGTTTCTATTTAATATCTGTCTCAGTTTGCCAGGGCTGCTGTAACAAAGTGCCACAGATTATTTGGCTTAAATAACAGTAATTTATTGTCTCACAGCTTTAGGGGCTAGAAGTACAAAATTAAGGTGTCAGCACAGCCATTCTTTCTCTGAAGTCTGTAGTGTTCTGGTGGTAGCTTGCAGGTGACCCATAAAACATTCTCTGCTTCTATCACATGGCCATCTCTCTCTCTCCTTTCTCTTCCTACTAGTCCAAATTTGCTCTGCTTTTAAGGATTCCAGTCATATTGAATTAGACCCATCCTGATTCAGTTTGGCTTCACATTAACAATATCTTCAATAATACCACTTACAAATGGGTTCATATCCACAGTTATAAAGTTTCTATTATTTTCCAGGCACTGCATTAAACAATAGGAATATGAGTTCATTGTACAAATTAAGTTGGAGAAAAGTAAATAGATAATTAGAATTGAGCATCTTGTTGTCAAGACACACTGAAGAGGGCAACTAAGGTGGCTTTGGTGAAATGGCTAGAGGATATGCTTTTTAGAGGTCACATTCAGCTAGATTTTGAAGACTGACTAAAAGTTTCTTTTATATATATGTGAAAATGCTTACTGGTTACCACTTGGTAAAGTGACAATAGGAATAAGTAAGAATCCTTTGGAATTCAGTGCTTTACCCTTAAGTACCTCAGACTTCAAAATCCATTCATAAACTAGCATGATTGTTTTGCCCATTGCAACATTTTTATAGTTGTAATGAAGAACATGCTGTTTTCATGAATAAGAGAACTAAAAATAAAAATGTTTTTACCAAAATATTTGAGTCAGTGACAACTTTAGAAACAGCTTTCAAACTTGGTAAGTCTTAGTAAGGGTAAGTCAAGTTTGATTTCTTGACTCAGTTATAGAAAGGAAATGTAGAATTGTGTCAATAAATCTAGGTAGACAATAAAGAACTATAAAGCACTAAACACTGTGAGTTAAGAAAATAAAAAGAATAATAAAAACAATTGACACAAGGCATTTTGAAGTATTTCATATTTTTTGAAAAGCTTTCTTTCTGGAATTAAGAGGTACACATGAGCTCTTAGCTCACAGGGTATGAAAGTTTTAATGTCTTTATTCAGAAAAGAATAAAATTCATTGTCCAGAGTGTGTTTAAACCTTGGCTTGTATGAATAGCTTTATTCTGCTTTCATGCAATGAATGAATTGTAGTTTATATAATTAACATAAGTAGAGTGTCAGAATCAATGAGTTTAACTGTGTGTTGGGGGAAAATGCAACAACAAAGGGTTCAAGTCCACTAAGAACTTTTATTAGATATTAAAAAACAGATCATATTGGCATTCAGGGGTCTTATCTTGGCTTTTTCCCTGGCCAGATGTGTGACCTATAGCCTGTCACCTAACCTACCTAGAAATGTGCTGCCTTATTTGAACAACAACAAAAAAAGGTTAGGCTACAAGAGCTCTGTGTTTCCTTTGGGCTCTAAAATTCTATGAGGCTATAACTTTCATTGCCTGATGAGTGAATATATGATCATTGCTCATAAAACTACTGTGCAAGATAACACTGAAGATTTTTTCACCTCTAATTAATGCCCTAAATATCTTGAGATATACTGAGAAATACCCTCAGTGTGTACGGATATAAAATAGTTTTTTTGGCAAATGAGAACCCAAGAGATTCTAAGTTATATCACACCTAATACAAGAGACATTCTGAGACTTAATTATAATGATTTACCCAGCAAGGAGGGGAATACAGAAATCTTTTACAATCTGCTGTTCAATAGAAGACAGAAATTTACAAATACTTGCCAATAAATGTAAGCGTATATTAACAACATATAATCTTTTCTTTCCTCTTTCTTAAGAAAGTGGGAGATAACTGAGAATTGATTCAAGATTCATTCCAAAATAGTTTTTTCAGGTATCCTTCTTGTTACTGATGCCAGTTTTTAACAATTAAGAATTTTCTTGGAAGAACATATGCAAATAAAAGGGAGAAAGGCCTTAACGAAAAGGATCCCCTTTAACTGCTTTCTGAAAAAGAAATACAACAAAGGCATGGATGCTGAATCTGCAGCTGCAGTGAACACTCCAACATTGAGCCATGATGGACAATACCGGTACTGTACAAATTCAGGCTAAATTAATGCTGTTGGTTTTGTTTCTAAAGATTTTTTTTTAAAAAAGTGCATGAAACAACTTCAGTTCTCACTAACCTGACTCTAATATGCCATCTGCTCAGATTTCATGCTTTCATAAAAAAAAAAAAACAACCTCAAAAACGAATTCTTTCATCCTAATACTATTAAGGGATTCAGCAGAAAAAAAACAGATAAAATCCTTCAGCTTTTATCCATCTTGAGCAACTTTAAATGATGAAGCCACCATTGTTTTTACAATATCTAGGGCAACCTTATCTTCTTGTCACCTTTTTTCCCCGGGCAAGACCTGAGTGGTGAACTACACAATTAAAGGAGAATTCTGCTGAATTCCTCTATTTTCCTAAAAGCAAATAAATGTCTTCCAGAAACCATAAAATAAAAACACCACTTCGATTTTTTTCCTTTTAATTTTAAGTGACATTTAGTAGGGCAACTAAATGTCCATCAAACTTTTACTGTTTCTCCTTTGTTTCTGAGCTGAGAATTAAATTTCAATATAAACCCAAAACAGTATTGCATAATGAAATACTTACTAAAGAATAACTCGTTATTGCTTTTAAATAGTTTAATTATAGGCTTGATTAAATTTTTCAGTCCTTGTTTTTATGGTGCAATAAGTACTGCATTTCTTTAGGATTTTTGATGTTTGTGAATAATCTGCTCCATAATTTAAAACACATTCAAGGAAATATTGTTCATCTTAGAAAAATCTTTACATTCTTACTCTTTCTCAGAACTAAGACACATTTTTTCATTATTGATTATGATAATTTTACATGTTCCAGTAAGGCTTCAAAATAAAAGATATATTGATGTTTCTAAGCTTTATTAAATAAAATTAATTTTATGTAGACTCTTTTGGCATTAATTTCTGTGGAAGAATTTGTCATCTTCATGTCCAGATTATCTTGATTTGGATATGTTTTTCTCCACAAATGAAAATATAGAAAGGAGACAAAGACTTGAAAGCCCCACACTGGATACCAGAAATTGGGTAAAAGCAGAATGAGGAAACACTTGCAATGGAATAAGGAAACTTATGCAAATCCACACAAAACTGTGCTGAGTACGATGGATCTTCCACTGCTCATGCTAGTAAATTGAAGTCAAGATATTCTGTATTATAAGGAAAAGAAGTTATTCTCTTTTTAGATGGACCAACACCTTATTCCCTTAATATTTTCTTTATAAATAATAAGAGCACATATTTAGTGAGCACATACTATGTCCCAGACATTAGATTAAGTTTTTTAGTATTGTCTATGATACGATACGTAGTTTAATTATCTTAACAACCCTCTTATTATTCCCATTTTTATAGATGGTTAAGTAACCTGCCCAAAGTCATACTGCCACTAAGGACTGAAACTAGGATTCAAAACAAGTCTAAATAGAATTTGAGGATTGTAGAAGGGTAATAGAGCAGCTAAAGTTTTTTTTTTTTCTTTCTTTCTTTTTTTCAGAAAGTTTTTCATCAGAGAGAAAAAATCCAACATTTAAGTACATTCTATGTTATTTATTCCATACTCACTGTTAACTGGTATTCAGATCACATAAAGAGTGAAGCAGAATGTCTTGATAATTCTCCCAATTACATAAAAGAAGAAAACTGTTTTTCTACAGTTATATTTTGGTAGATTTCACCAAAAGAAACTGAAAACTGGAGTTCAAAGATAGCTACTATAGCAGAACTCTGTTTGGGGGAAAATGTGCATACTTCTACTACTCATAAATTTATTATTCATCAAATATTTATGTGTTTGCTCTAAAGCAATTTAATATGTAATAAATGTAAGCAGGGGAAACGTTATGTACTCATGTTGTGCATTATAATCCTCAAAATAGAACATAAGATTGTTTGTAAAAGAACAAAAATAAATAATTCAGGAAACAAAACAAATAGAAGAAATTAAAATTACCTATTGCCATAGATATTACCTATAGCATAGAAAAGTAATTGTTGACCTTCAACTTGGAATATTTGCAATTATGTTCCTTCGACTTCACATAATTTTATGTGAATTCAGCCAGCTTAATTATAATACATCAGGTAGATCCTTTCTTCAGAATTTAGCAAGGGCTTTTGCATTCATGATCTCATTTGATGAAGTGAAACAATGACCATGTTCTTTTATTACCTGGTAAATATTTATCAGATAGAGTTTTTCAATAAAGACCCTGAGGAGATTCTTTATTACAAGGTCTTTTTCATCAGCTGAGGTCAGAACAGGTAATCTCTTCCTGATGGTGAGAAGTCTTTTGATAATGTTTGTTTTTATGGAAGTTAACAGGATAGTAGCACATAAGATGGAGTGTTGAGAATGTAGTTAGGAAATCATTTAGGGAAAAATGGGGTGGGAGGACAGGAATGACAGGAAGGGCCTTAAATCTGTTGAGATTGATAATTGTACATCCACATCGAAATTTCCAAAAAACCATTAAAATGCAAATTTGTACTTGAACAATGGCTATAAAGTCATAAATATAGACTGAAGAATCACATATTCAATGGGAATAATTCAATCTTGAAAGAGGAATAGAACACCAAAGGAAACATGGAAGGTAGAAGAGAGAGGGTCAGGGTCTAAGCCTTGAAGATGGGAAATGAAGATAGAGTTTAGATATGAAAAGAAGGGAAAAAATCAAGAAGAGAAAAAGGATAGTGTATGCCACAGATTTCAGGAAACGTGTAAATTTCAGATAGTTTATTAAGAATGTTAAATATTGCAGAGTGATGAAGAAAAGTGAAGATCCATGTTACTAGGCCAGGAGATCACATAGCATTAATTTTTTTCTGTATTTTCTCCCCCTCTTTTCCTTTGAAAAGAGGAATCTTGCTGGTTAGGTAAAAGATCAAGAATCAAGAAGCTTTGCCAAAGACTATGATTTTATCATTTGTCCAGATAAAACAATATATAATGCCTATAATTATTGGCTTGTTACATGTATGGGTATATATACGTCAATAAATAATCAATCTTTTCATTTCTTCTTCATTTAAGAAAAGAATGTAACATTTTGCCATTTTCACTTGCATTCTGTATCCCATTTGTAACTGCTTACCTTCAAATTTTGATAATTTTCAAATAATGCAACTTATTTTACTTCTATATTTTTAATATTTACCCACTGTACAGAACTCTTTACCAGGAAGTAATATCTTGACGGGCCATACCAGAGAGATGGTGCCTTTGTCTCAGAACTGTCCACTCTTCATTGTCCCTCAACACTTAAAATTTGTCTCCTTGTAGGTAATTTCTTATAGCACCTCTTACCTAATTCAATTTCCTTAGTACATCCAGCTCAGGGGCCCTTATCCTGAGGTCTTCTACCTTTAAATCTCAATTTTGTTATTTCTGTACTGAGTTACAACCTCAACACAATACTTAAGTACATTGAAACATGTTGGTATTGTGGCAAATATACATAGGATGGTGGAAATTGGTGTATGAAGTACTGGGCATGGTACTGCACCAAAGTTAGTTCAGTAAAAATTACCCTTCACAGATTCCCTTATCAAAACAGGGAAGTTGAACTATTTTGGCCATGGCACATAGATGACTTGGAATTAGGGGCGAAGATATATCTATGGACAGGATTTATGAGCATAAATGTGTTCTCCTGAAAGGTGGCATATAAAGAAGGGCCATCATGCCAACAGAAAGAACTAGACTGACAGATCAGGTTGGCAAGTAATGTGACCTCTTTGAGCTTAAATTTCATCTTTGTATGAAAATATTAGATTACCTTTGTGAACCTTTCTATTTACTTCTAATAAGGTATAAGTTTTCTATACAGCAGTTAGAATATTTATCCAATTACAGATTGAAAAAATGCAGTCTATGAAAACAGCTTTAATGAAAAGTTATTTTAGGAGGGGAACTGCATTGTTTGAAAAAATACATTGATAAATGTTTGATAGAAGAAGATAAAATTCTAAGAGTTATAAGTATGAGTGGAATAGTTCTAAATTAGACACAGGGCATACATTACTTGTGGCTCCATGAAGAAAAGGAAGTTGAGAAAATATGATAGAACAAGGGAGATGGCAACAAGCCACTTACTTAAAGATGAGTCATTTTCCAATGACCTACTAAAGCCAATATAACATCCAATAGAATCAAGAAATACTTGATGTGTAGACTTCTTATGGAATAGATGGAGTTGAGTTATAAATCCCCAGGCCATGGAGAAAAGCACATACAATATGTAAGCATACTGGAGCTCAGAATCAGAGGAGCATAAGATAGTAAGCTCTGGAGATTTTCAAAAGAAACTGGGGAAAGTTTTGAATTCCATCACAGATGGTGGAATTGAAAATCTGAAAAGGACAAACAAAATCTTTAAGGGCAAGGAACCATTAGATGGCATCTGGCTTACAATTCTAAAATGCTAGTTTCATTACTCCCCTGCTTGAAACTTCTTCATTTCTCCATTTTCCTGGGAAAATCATTAACATGTATTATAAGGCCATGCACCATTTAGCCTCTGTGTACTAAACAATATCATTACTTATCTTCCTCTGGCCTTTATAGTCCTTTAGTGAGCCACACTTTGTATAAATCTTGCCCCTAATATTTTATCTTTTCTCTACCATGAACCATGTGATGATTAATTTTATGGTGTCCAGTAGTTTGGTCAAGTACTGGCCGAGTCATTACCCTGGAGGTATTTTGTAGATAGGATTAGCATCTACAGTCAGTTGACCTTACGTAAAGGAGATTACCCTCCATAATGTGGATGGGCCTCATTCAATCAGTTGGAGGACTTAACAGAAAGAAGTTATGGTTCCAAGGACCAGAAGGAATTCTGCCTCAACATTACATCCTCTACTCCTTACTAGTTTCCAGCCTAAATAATTTGGACTCAAGAATTCAGCATCATTTGCACCAGAATTTCAAGCTTCCAACCTACCTTATGAATTTGGACTTGCCAGACCCACAATCACATGAAGTAATTCTTTATCATAAATATCTTATGCCTATAGCACACATATACAAATTTTATATACCTATCCTGTTTATCCTGTTTTGTTTCTTTGGAGAACTCAGACTGACACAAACTGTTACCTGCCCCCTTCTCCCCATCCATCTCCATCTGACCCTGTATAACAAGGTCTAGGCTTAAATTTTCTTTCTCTAGTTTTCCTAACCCATTAGATTAAGCTTGGTCTCCTAGTTTTATGCTGCCCCCAAGCAATTTCTAGTTCTTATCCTTTCCACAAATACCTCATGCTATATTTTAATTTCATCTTTGTCTTTTCATCTAAACCTTGAGGACAGAAACCATGTGTATCTTGTTTATCAGTTTATCCCCAATTCTTAGCATAGTGACTGTAATATGGTAGAAACTAAATAAATAAGCACAGAATTAATGGTTGATGAAAAGAATTAATAATTCCAAGTTCTAAGACAGTTTTGAAATTGTCCCAACAGGTTCAGGATTATACTGTGTGACAGTTTAAAGTTTTATGAATCCCAGAAAAGGTCATGTTCTTTGAACTAATCCATCCCTGAGGATGTGGTGTCTTTTGATTGTATTAGATTCAGTTAAGGGACCTTTTGATTAGATCGCTTGATTAGATCACTTTAAGGCCTTTATTTGGATTATGTCAGTGAGGCATGACTCAGGTTGGGTATCCGCCCTCTTGCTGTAGGTTTATATAAGTGGAGAACTGACAGCAGAAACACACACAGAGAGAAAGACAGCTGCCATTTTTACCCTGTCATGTGAAAGAGGACTCCAGAATCAGCTACAGCTGAGAGAAAGGCTGAGAGATACCCCAAGAGACTGACAGAGAGGAAGAGAGAAACCCAGAGAGGCTGAAAAAGAGGCTGAGACGGAGGAATAAGCAGAGCATAGGGGCATGGAAAGAGCCCCCCACCCTGCCTCAAGAAGCTAGACCATGAATCAGCTCAAAGCTGAAGAGACAGAGTCCTGCCATGTTCTTGATCACCCACAGCTGAGCTCAGGGGGAAAGTGAGCCTGGAGAATAAGGCAGAGAGAGACTGGCAAAGCCACCATTTTGCCTTGTCATGTGGATCATCTATAGCCAACCTTGGTGAGACAGCAGCTCTGATGATGCCTTAACTTGGACATTTTCATAGCCTCAGAAATGTAAGCTTTTACCCTAATAAATCCCTATTATAAAAACCAACTCATTTCTGGTATTTTGCTCCCAGCACCTTTAGTAAACTAAAACAAACTAACAGCCCCATTCTTCAACCACAGGGTAATCATATTTGTTAAATAATAAAAGCAGCAGGAATTATGCCATCAGTAAATATCAGTAATCTAGAAAGTAGAGATGCTACTTTCCATCATTTATTATATTCATTATAACATCCTTGATCTGCTCCTTACCAAAAACTGATTCAAACATCCAACTTCCTTAACACCCATTCTCTGGATTTTGTGTCTAGATTGCTTGCTCAGTTATTCCAACTTTTTTTCCATCAGGACAACTGCAGATGCTTCAATATTGGCCTTCCTGTTCTCTTACAATCCATTTTATACCCAAGATTCACAGGGATCATTTTAAAACATGAATCCAGTCTGGCTAGGTTCTGAGTTAAATCCTTGAGTGGCTTCCCATTGCACTTAGAAAGCAGCAAACCAAAATCCTTAACATGATATACAAAACCTTGCATGATCTACACAGTTTGACTCCACTTACCCTCTAGAACTCTCATCATTCATTTATTTAACAAATATTTATGTTCTAGGCATTGTTCTACTTGCGAGGGACGCAGTAGCTAGAGCTTACCTTCTATGTCAGACGGATATAAAGATCAAAATTGTATTTTCACATGCCTCTTGTTATAAGAAGTGTTTCTTTACTTATTTTATTCCAGCATAAATTCACTGAATGATCTTGTAACAACTAATGGGCATCAAGAGAAAATGTGCAGAACAATATACCAAGCAACAACTGAGGTGGAATTTGCACTGTCTGCTTACTTGTCAGCAGTAACCATTTTATGTTAGACTCATGAGATACATTTAATCCAAGGACATTCACAAAAAAATATTTCCAAAGTCACCATAACTTAAAAAAATGGTCTGTATGTTTCCTTTTGTACTGATTTGTGTTTTTCCTTTTGTTTTTTTAATTCTAAATTTTACTGCTAAACGCAGTGCCAGATAAGAAAGAAGCGGAGTATGGACACTGATGCCCATGGCTTGTAAGCTATATGGGTGTTCACATATTTGAAATATATTTTTTCCTCTTATCTAAGTTTAGAGTGAGAAATATACAAATTATTAAATAATGACAGACATAAAAATATAAGCTTTGGGAAAAGGATATGCATTCAACTTAGTTTCTTATTTCTTTGTAATATTTTATTTCATCTCTAATACCTCCCAATTTTAAATGTTAGCAACTTTAAAAATAGCTATTTATAATGCCAAGTATTCCATTGACTATGTGCAACCAACTTCCTCAGCTGAAATGCTTGAAAAAAACTACTTTTTAAAAAATCAAAGTCTCAATCTATACCATAAAAATACAAAGTGAACCAAGTCATTTGAAAATAAACTACCATTCTAAAATGACTTCTAATTTCATGCTATTTTCACCATAATAAAAAAAATGATTCATATAAAATAGGGTATTTATCTTTATCTTAAGGTTCATAAATGGTTACAAGAAATACTAAAGGGAGTGCTGTAGCCTGAAAGGAAAAAACAAGGGTGAAAGAATTGGAGAAAAGTGTAGAAATGAAGATTATGAGAAAGGGAAAGTTAACGGGGAAATAGACTGACAATAGTATGACATGACAACAGAAAGCCAAAGGTCAAAATGGGTGAAGTAAGTAATGCCTTTAGTAATAACATTGAATGTTAATGGGTTGAAACCCCCAGTCAAAAGAAACAGACTGATAGAATGGATTAAAAAAATATGAGCCATCTACATGTTGTCTACAAGAGACTTACCTCAGACATAAGGACACAACCAAGTTAAAAGTGAAAGGTTAGAAAAAGATATTCCATGCAAATAGTAACAAAAAAAGAGCTAGAGTAGCAATACTAATATTGGAGCAAAACTGTTATGAGGGATGAAGAAAGTCATTAAATATTAATAAAAGGGACAATTCCACAAGAAGAAATGACTATACTAAATATTTCTACACCTAACCTGAGTGCCCCAAGATGCATGAGGCACATACTGGCAAAACTGAAAGGAGAAATAGATGTCTCTTCAGTAAGAGTTGGAAACTTCAATACACCACTCTCAGTATTGGATAGAACATCTGGACAGAGAATAAATAAAGAAACCAAGAGCTTGAATAATATGATAAATGACCTAGATCTATGGTAAAGTGCAAATAAGAAAAACCCACAGATATCATTGTACTCAATGGTGAAAGACTGAAAGCTTTCCCGCCGAGATCAGGAACAAGACAAGGATGCCCACACTCACCACTGCTATTGGATATTGTCCTAGAAGTTCTAGCTAGAGCAATTAACCAAGATAAAGAAGTAAAACGCACACAAATAGGAAAGGAAGAAGTAAAACTGTCACTATTTGCTGAAGATAGGATCCTACATCTAGAAACTCCTTTAAAAATACAAACAAACCTACTAGAACTAAGAGACAAGTTCAGCAAAGTGGTGGGATACAAGATTAATAGGCAAAAATCAGTAGTGCTTATACACCCAATGAGCAATCTGAGGAGAAGTCAGAAAAAAAATTCTATTTATAATAGCGACTAAAAGAATAAAATATTTAGGAATAAACTTAAAGAAAGGCATATATGTATTCATAAAATTACAAAACATTGCTAAAAGAATCCAAAGAAGACCTAAATAAATGGAAGTACATTCCTTGTTCATGGGCTGGATGACTAAGAATAGTCAAGATGTCAATTCTATACAAACTGATTTACAGATTCAACACAATCCCAATAAACATCTGAACAGCCTTTTTTGCAGTAATGGAAAAGCCAACTATCAAATTTATTTGGAAACGTAAAGGGCCCTAAATATTCAGAAATATCTTAAAGAAGGAGAACAAAGTTGAAAGACTCTTACTTCCTGACTTTAAAGTATATTACTTATCTACAGTGTTAAAAAAACAGCATGGGACTGGCATAAAGATAGCTTGACCAATGGAATCAAATTGAGAGTTCAGAAATAGACCCTCACATCTATGGTTAAGTGATTTTTGACAAGACTGTCAAGCCCACCCTGCTGGACCAAAACAGTCTATTAAAAAAATAGTGCCAAGAAAACTGGACATCCATAATCAAAAGAAAGAAAGAGAAACACTATCTCACACCTCATACAAAACTTAACTCAAAATGGATCAAAGACGTAAATATAAAAGCAAGAACCATAAAACCCCTAGAAGAAAACGTAGGGAAACATCTTCAAGATCTGATGGGAGGGGGATTTCTTAAACCTTACAACCAAAGCAGGAGCAACCAAAGAAAAAATAGATAAATGGGACCTCCTCAAGCTTAAACAACCTTGTTCTTCAAAAGACTCTGGCAGGAAAGTACAAAGGCAGCCTACTCAATGGGAGAAAATATTTGGAAACCACATATCCAACAAGGGTTTATATCCATGTTATATAAAAGGATCATACAACTCAATGATAAAAAGACAAACAACCCAATTTTAAAATGGGTGAAAGACTGAGACATTTCTCCAAAGAGGAAATACAAATGGCCAAAAGGCATGTGAACAAATGTTCCACACCACTAGCTATTAGGGAAATGCAGAGCAAAACTACAATGAGATACCATTTCACATCTTATTTATAGAATGGCCATCAAAGAAAACAAACAAACAAACAAACAAACAAACCAAAAAAAAACCTCTAAGTGCTGGAGAGGATGTGTAGACATAGGAACACTCCTTCATTGTTGGTGGGAATGTAGAATGTGCAGCCTCTGTGGAGGATGGTTTGCCAGGATCTCAAGAAGCTAAGTATAGAATGGCCCTATTACTATGAATATATTCAGAAGAACTGAAAGCAAGGATGTGAACAGACATTTGCACACTGATGTTCATAGCAACATTATTCACAGTTGCTAAAATATGGAACCAGTCCAAGTGTCCATCAGCTGATGACTGGCTAAACAAAATGTGGTATATATATACAGTGGAATACTATTCAGCCGTAAGAAAAAATGAAATCAGGGTGCATATGACAACATGGATGAACCCCCAGGATATTATGAGAGAAATAAGCCAGACACAAAAGGACAAATTTTGTATTGTCTTGCTTATGTGAACTAAAAAATATGATGAGCAATCTCACAGAGGTAAACTCTAGAGTATAGATTACTAGGAAATAGAAAGTGGGCTGGGAATGGGAGCAGATCCTCAATATATGTAGAGTTTTTAATAAGGTTTATTTTAAGTGTGGAAATGAATAGAATTGATGGTAACACGTTGTAGTGAGTATAACTAACACTACTGATAGTTACATGAGATGGTGGCTGAAAGGGGTAGTCTGTGGACGTAAATGTCATTTGAAAGAAAGTAGAGACTAATCTATGGAATGTATAACATAGTGATTTTGGTGGTAGATGAAGATTGTGATTAATGGTATAAGAATGTTCTTTCACAAAGTGTTAAGAATATGGTGATACACAGGAAAACTACAACTAATGTAAATTTTGGAAAATAGTTAACAGTAGTATTGTAATATTTTTGTAGCAATGGCAGAGAAGATATTTATCAATTCTAAGAGACAGTTACAAGTGGGTATAAGGGGGTATGGAATTTTTCCTTTTGGAGTAACGAAACGTTCTAAAATTAACTGAGGTGATAACAGCACAGCTCTGATGAAAATGAGAGCCACTGGGCGTACACTTTGAAAGGACTGTAAAAAACATGGGGCTGTATAACACAGGGAATCCAGTGGTAGAAGATGGACTCTAGTTAACAGGAAAATAAAATATTAGAACATTCTCTCAAGAACAATAAGAAATATATAATATTAATACAGGATGTTAATAATTGGCTGGGTTTGGGGGAAAATACACCAAATACCAGATGTGAGCTATAGTTAGTGGTAATATTTTGACGATGCTCTTTCAAAGTCTGTAAAAAATGTTTCACAACAGTGCAAGGTGTTGGTGGTGGGGTGATTTATGGGAGCGTTGTATGATGATATGCATGTTTATTTTGTAAGTTCACAACTTTTACTATACACTTTTGTTTATGTATTTTCATGTTTTAATGATATACTTCAATAAAATTTTATTTAAAAACATTGTTTTAGATTCTCTCCAAAAGAAAGTGAAATAACTAAATAAGATTGATCAGCAAACTTAAATGTCTTACGGAGATGAACTATGTTTCCAGGCAGATAGCTTAATGTTTCTTAAATGTACAATTTCTTGAACTCTAACTTTCTACAAAATACAAATGCTCTCAATATGTTTTTATATAACACAAATATATATTTTATACAAGAACAGGGCATTATGTTGCTATGTCATTAAATGCAGCAGCATCTAACCCTTTACCTTTCAACCAGTTGACACAGGAAAGACAATATTTTATTAGAGAAGTAGAAATTGTTAGAGAGACAGCTTATTGTTATGGAATGTAAGCTATTAATGCTGTAAATTTATCTTCACATATGTCATGTAAGATGCATTATCACCCATTAGATGTAGGTATAAACAAAGCATTAATGGGACTATTGTTGATATCTTTTTCACCACAATATCCTCCCAGTCATGTATGCAATGCCTTTGAACAGAGCTCTTTCTTCTAAATGGTAGATCACTCTAAATGATACACAATTAAGAAATGTGCTTTTCTGTTGCATTAAAGCACAAGCCAAATGTAAGTTATTAGCAGCCATTTCCACTACAACTTTGCAACTGAGAAAATACATGCAACAAGGAAGCAATCACTTACCTTATAAGAATAACAGTTTAAGGAAGTGATAGTTATGGTACATTTAGTCTAGTTAGAGAAGCTTTCTTTCAGCTCATTGTATTCTAGTTATCTTTACAACTCAATAGAGTGAGTTCATTCCTACAGAACATTGAGTCTTTCGGTAGAAAACATTGGGTAGCTTTTTCATATTAATTTCCAGATCCCTAAAATGGAAATAAAAATACCTATGTCTTGATGATGACTAATATACTTACATAGTTCTGTAAAAAACAAAAGCTATGTAGATAATAACATTGTTAGTAGTATATAATTAAATCATTGACCTAAAACTGTATTTGGTCATAACAATAGCACTGACATTTTCCACATTCACCAATGCCATTGTGCTTCTCTCCTTGCCTATTCACTGTATCATTCATCACTAATATCTTAAGGCAACCATAAAACTCTTACAAAGATTTTTTTTTAATCATCTAAATTATTTTTTATTTGCTTAAATGGAAATACTTTTACAGTTACAAAATTTCAGCAGAACAATGGATTGTGAAGAAAACCCATACTTTCTACTTTAGATGAAATGCCTAGGTTGTGTTTAAAGTATGCAAGTCCTGTCTTCTAAAGTTTCCTAGTTTTCTTGATCTCATTATTCACATATAGAAAAACAGGAAATCTCATTTATAAAGTTACTTCCAATATACTTAATAACACTAACATAGATCCACCTATTTACGTTTTTTATAACTACTCTACTCCTCAATTAGAAATTATTTCTCAATCCAGAGTGTTGGGTGTAGGGTTTGGAGGAAAAGGTGTCATCAGTTATTGTCATAGCTTCTGATTCAAAATTCAGCTACAAAGATCAAATTACATATATGAACTTTAGTAAATAGCAAATAATGTCTCTCCTGTATAGGGAGCCTTGACAATTACAAATCCTTAGATTGAAACTGTCTTTCGTTCCCTCCCTCTCTCTTTCTCTGTCTCTCTCTGGATATACACACACACACATCCACGCACACACCACACTGAGGCTCAGTACAAGGAGCCTCCCACAGCTTCAGTGGTCAAAGCCAGAACATGAAACGAGATTTTTCAACTCAAGTTTAGTATTCTGACCATTACCCTAAAGCCAACCATTTGCTTGCTAATCCAAAGCCAATTGCCTATGTCGGGGGGGAATGGTCATTTTCAAAAATACTTGAAAAGTTTTCTCTAAATCTGAAAGAGAAGGTTCTAGTTTTATAAGAAGAAAGAGCTAATTCACCCTGTTTACACTGTCATATCATGTTAAATGCCATCTTTTGTATGCCTCAAAAATGAATGGCTTTCACAATATATTGTTTTACATATTATCATCATTAGTACTATATATAATACAGAAGAATTCACTAATTTAATAGAAATATAGTTAACAAAATTATAAGAATTACGTTGTTTGCTTGATTATCCAAAGGGCATCAAATCAATTTAAAATTATCTAGACACTGAACACATATTAATTATTGGTGTAATCCATTTGTAATTCAAATCCCATATTTAGGAGACAATAATTAGCTAGATTCCTATGCAGAATTTGGCATTATTTTATACTTTTAAACTTGTAAGTCATTGTATTAGTCAGCCAAAGTGGTGCTGATGCAAAATACCAGAAATTTGTTGGCTTTTATAAAAGATATTTATTGGGGGCAGAAGTTTATAGTCACAAGGTCCTAAAGAGTCCAACTCAAGGTACCGTAAGAGGTACTTTCTTACTCAAGGTCTGTTGCCATGTGTGATCTCGTCACAAGGTCAGCTGTAAACTCTCAGGCAAATGGCTCAACTATCCCCGGGGCTCCATCGTCAAAAACAAGTTTTCTCCTCTGCTGTGTCTTTTTCTGTGTATTTACTTCCCTGTCTTTGAGCATCTGTTTAAATAGCCCACAAAAGGGGGTGGGGGGAGAGGACTCAAACCAAGTCACCCTAATGACATGGTCAAATAAAAGTCCTAATCTTGATTTAATAAAGTAAAAGTGAAAACTCTGAATCTAATACAATCTAATACATCCAGAGGAACAGGCCAGTTTACAAACACAATCCAATATCTATTTTTGGAATTCATAAACAATACCAAATTTCCACAGTCATTAAAACTAAAACTATGATTCTTAATTGAAATTCACTTTTAAAATCAATTTTATTGGCACATATTAATAAAGCATACAATTTATCCAAAGTGTACAATCAGTGGAATTTGTTATAATTACATAGTGATTATATGTGTTCATCACTTCAATCATTATTGAATTATCTTCATTATTTCCATAATAATAGTAAACAAAAAACAGACAAACAAGAAAATTCCTCACATCTCAATCGCTCTGTTTCCCCTGCTGTACAGAGCTGCTAATTCTGACTATTCTTGCACAATTATTTGTTTATTTAGCAGTTTTATTGAGATATATTCACATACCATATAATCTTTCCGAAGTGCGTTATCACAATGTTGTACATACATCATCTCAAAAATTTTAGAACAATTTCATTACTCCAAAAAAAGGACTCCATACCCCTAAGCATTCCTTCCTCAATCCTACATAGCTACTTATCTAATTTCATCTTTATAAATTGATTTATATTAACATTTTATGTAAATGGAATCATACAATATGTTGTACTCTGTGTCTGGTCTCCTTCACTTAGTATATGTTTGTTTTTTGTCTGGTATTAGCATTTTGTAGTATTAACCTACATTTGTTCAGCTTCAAAGAAAAACAGTCTTATATATGCAATTTTACCCATATTCATATTTCAAATAATATATTTATATTTCACGTAATATATTTAGTTCATAATAGGGCAATTATATAGTATTTGTCCTTTTGTGTCTGCTTTGCTTCACTCAACAAAATGTCCTCCAGGTTCATCCATGTTGTCGTATGTTTTATGACTTTATTTCTTCCTACCACTGCACAATATTCCATCATGTGTATACTCCACAATTTGTTTATCCATTCATCAGTTGATGGACACCTGTGTTGTTTCCAACTTTTAGCTATCATGAATAATGCTGCTATGAATATTGGTGTGCAGATGTCTATTCATGTCACTGCTCTCAGTTCTTCTGGGTATATACCTAGCAATGGTATTGCCGGGTCACAGCTAAATCGAGAACTCAGAAATTGACCCTCATATCTGCAGTCAAATGATTTTTGAAAAAGCTGTTAAGCCCACCCAGCTGGGCCAGAACAGTCTATTCAACAAATCGTGCTGGGAGAACTGGATAGTCATATCCAAAATATAGTGAGAAGACCCCTATCTCACACCTTATACAAAAATTAACTCAAAATAGATCAAGGGCCTAAATATATATATAAAAAAACAACAGCCATAAAATTCCTAGAAGAAAATGTAGGAAAACATCTTCAAGATCTTGCGGTAAGTGGTAGTTTCTTAAACCTTAAGCCCAAAGCATGAGCAACAAAAGAAAAAATAGATAAATGGGACTTCCTCAAAATTAAACACTTTTGCACCTCAAAGGACTTTGTCAAAAAGGTGAAAAGGGAGCCTACTCAATGGGAGAAAATATCTGGCAATCATGTATCTGATAAGGGTTTAATATCCATGATATATAAGGAGATTATATAACTCAACAATAAAAAGACAAAGTATCCGATTAAAAAATGGGCAGAACACTTGGAAAGACAGCTGTCCAAAGAAGAAATACAAATGGCAAAGCAACACATGAAAAAATGTTCAACATCACTAGTGATTAAGGAAAGACAAATCAAAACTACAATGAGATATCATTTCACACCTATTAGACTGGCAGCTATTAAAAACTTGGAACACTGTAAAAGCTGGAGAGGATGGGGAGAGATAACAACACTTATTCACTGTTGGTGGGAATGTAGAATGGTACAGCCACTGTAGAGGACTGTTTGGCAATTCCTAAAGAAGTTGAATATAGACTTGCCATATGACCCAGCAATACTATTGCTTGTGTTTATTATGTGAAAAAAAGCAAGGTACAGAACAGTATATATGGTAAGAACCCATCTGTAAATCAAAAGGATATATATATATAATGAATATGCATGGACAAATCTGGAGGGTTCTCAAATACTATTGCGACAAGTTACCTAGGGTTAGTGAGACCTGAAGGCTAGAATGGCAGTATGATTCTCTATATACTGTCGCTATGGTTTGAATTATCATGTGTATATATATACACATTCGTGCACATATGTAAATGTATACATTGTATACATACATGTACATGTATGGGTATATATATGTATATCTATAAATATATTTATATTGTACACACACACACACATACCACACAACTGATGTTGGAGCTGAAGATGTGCTTGGGGACGTAGTCACTCTCTTTGATTTTTATTATCCAATGGAAACTTGGCTGGGTACTACATACAGGAAGAAATCATCCCTTTTGATTCCTAAAAAATCCAAACTTACTATACTACTATGAACTGAGAACAAGTTTTCAGCATCTTCCATTTACAATTTATATATATATATTTACATATATATATATAATATATATGAAGTGGTCATTTTCCTTTGCTTGAATCAAAGGCATGATCACTGGATTGTTCTAATCCTGATGCTCAATGTAAGAATTTGCAGAGTGGATTCAGTCACGACCCTAAATATCACCTCCTGCCTACCTTCCTTTCTCTGTTTTTATTACTTGAAAACGTCAAATTTCACATCAGGATTATTTTTGTTTATTTGTTTTATGGTCTGAGGAAGTGAGTGGTTGATCTACAGACAGGAAGCAAGGGGAAATACAAAAATAAGAAAGAAAAAATGCACAATTTACAGCCCGAGAACACAGATAAAATACTTCTCACACAAGCTGATGAGACTAAAAAGCACCCCTTAGGGATCACTTAGGCATAAGGAGTAAAGAGCTGAAACTCCAAGCTAAAAGAGGTCCACTGTCCATTGCTGAAGTGCCCCTTGATGGGTTCAAACCATTGTGTTTGAATCATTGCTAGCCTTTCATTCCAAAATAGAGCTTGCCTAATAAAAAGGTCTAAATAGAACTTTTGAGTATTCAAAAGGTGATCTACTATTATAATGTAAGTAAGCACATTCTTTGTGGGGTGTGCTGATTGATGCACATAACATTAACATTTTAATTTAATTTAGCATTATCTAAGTGCCAAGGATGTGATGATGTTCAAAGTGATTTGCTATGTATTGCGGGGTACACATAGACAAAGAATGATGTACCTGAACCGAAATTAAAAATCTTTCAAATTAAATATTATTTGACTGCCTGTAAATTAGCAAATATTATATATGAATGTCAAAATTAATGAAATGTAAATTGTATAATTTACATAAACTAGAAAAATGATTTCTATAGTTTGTTAAAGAAGTCACCATAAAAACATTTCTTATGCATTATTAGATGTACAAAAATGTTAACTATTTACAATTTTGGAATAATACATATATAATATACAACAGACAACTAAGTAACTAATGTTGCTAAACGTAAAATTGTAAATATTTACATCTGAGATGGGAATTTGAGGATTGCATAGAAGGTCTAGAAGAAGAAAGAAGAATGGAAATAGCTAAAGAAAAGTGTAAGAAAGAGAAGATATTGCCTCAGAAAGACAGAATGAGTGGCTGCCTTGATGCCTGATGACTTTCTATTTTTAGATTTCAGTCCTTCCTGAAACCCGATTCCTTCCTGCCCTAGAGCTCCACAACATATTCTCAGACTTCTTACTCTAGGCTGAGTTTCTTTGTTAATCAAGTAATAAAAAGAATTGTGGCTAAGGAAGGAAATTGAGGCTCAGAAGGACTAAGAAATTTGCTTGAAAGTAGTCAGGGCAAAGATTCCAACTCAGGTGTGCAGTTACCTGGCCTCTGTCATGTGGCCCTCCCTGCCTAATCATATCAGAAGCTCAAATAATAGCCAGCAAGTGGACAAATGTCCAGAATTATGCTGCAAAGCAAAGAGATAAATATAGAGGTGTAAAGAAATTAATTATATTCTCTTTAAAATCTTGTGGAATTTTCTATTTAAACATTTTAAAATCTTCAATATATGATACAGCTTTTCAGAAAGTACTGTTATCAGACACAAATCTGCAGTTAATCCAAGTAATAATCATAGCCAAGGAAATTACAGTATCTAATTTAGAGTTTATATAAAATAAAATTGAGAAAAAAATTTAAAGATCATAAGGTTGTAGGATAGTGACATGTTAAGGCTGACATGTTAATTATATTCCCAAAATATTTATGATGACAGGGAATATCACAGCACTAGAGTGAGTTGTTAAGTAGTCGTTTTACTAATGTAGAAAACTGACACCTGTGAGCTGAATATTGCAGTTTCTGCAGAGAAGAGTCAGAGAGAATGGCCAGACTTTTCAGCTAGAATCAGAAACAATTAAATAAAAAGAGGACTCATTCCTTTAAACCAATTTTTTTTCTCGTGGTATAATATATGAAACTCCTTTTCCATAGTTTATTGTAGTGGTTTCTTGCTAAAAGGGATTACGTGATCAAATAATATTGGAAAATCTGAGTTCAATAAAGTTAAACAGGTGTTTAGTTTTATTTGATGTGCTTTGGGTTGATTTTACTGCAGGGCTCCTCAGAGCCTTTAACATGCAAATGTGCGTTGTGAAGTTACAAGTGAGCAGCATTTATATCTAACGTTTCCCAAATTTATTTTATGACAGAAGCCCCATCTCTCATTTCTTTAAAGGTTGAAGGAGTAGCAAAGTGGTGGAGAGCCTTAGGGCTTGAGCAACCAAATCTGCCACTAACAAGTAAATTGGGCAAAAATAAATAAATTAATCAACCTTTATTGATTTATTGAGAGCACAGAGAGAAATGATCAAAGCATATTGTGAGAAAGACATAAATAAAATGCTTACCTCACAAAAGACTGGATGGTGCTACTAATACAAATTATATAGAGCTACTTTAACTAATTCTCTTCACAAAGCCAATTTAGTCCAATAGAACCAAGGGGAACCAAAGACAGAGATGAAAAGCAGTCAACCCCAAACTGAATCAAGCTCCTGCTTCTGACTACAAAAATAAGTTTCAGAATGAATTTGGACAAAAGCATTAAACTAAGCCCTAAAATAAGGCTATGATTAAATTAAATAGCAAACGAAAGGGGTCGGATGTGGCTCAACTGGTTGGGCGTCCGTCTCCCATATGGAGGGACCCGGGTTCGATCCCCGGGACCTCCCGGTAAAAAAAAAAAAAAAAAAAATAGCAAACGAAAACTAAATTTATAAATAAAAAGAGGCCAAATTGCTTTTTAATCTCTCCTTAAATAATAATTCTTTTCAAATATTACCTGTTTCATATTGCTTCCATTAGATATTTTAATCAGAGAGCACCTTTTGTGAGATATATGTTTTAAACGTTTTAAATGCAAAATATGCATACCTTCTGAAACTTGTATGTTCTAGAAAAACACCCAATGGCCACTCATTCATTTTCCCCAGGACAGTGGCTCTTAAAACCAAGGCTTTGCAATAGAATCATCCGGGAAATTAAAAACAAAACCAAAAACAAAACACCAGTGCCTCTGCGTGACACCCATATTCTAAGTCTTGGGGTACGGATTCTGCACTATTTTTTTTCTTTAATTCTCCAAGTGATTGCCCCATGGAGTCATGATGAGGCCCACTTCCCTAAGAGGAATTTCTCCAGCTCTGAAATTACAAACTAAGCATAAACTATCAAAAATAATTAAGGGGTGAGCGCCTGCTTCCCATGTACTAGGTCCCAGGTTTGATCCTGGGTACCTCCTGAAAACAAAACAATTGAAAAAACCAACTCTCATTGGGGAGCAGATGTAGCTCAGTTGTTGAGTGCGTGCTTCCCATGTACAAGGAAAAAAATAATTATAATAATAATTAAGGGTGGAGAAATCAATAAGGCATAAGGAAACTTTTATTTTATAAAATTATTTAAATCATAGCTTTTTATTTATACATTAGTAACTAATTGGAGAAGGTGGAAGGCTAGTAAACTTACTCTTAGCTTGAAAAATCAACCAGAAATGAAGATGATTTATCTGAAACACTGTCAATAATGTTGGGTCTATAAATTAACACTTAATTTTCTGGTGTATTGTATACTAATATGATATATAATTTATCATATGAATAAATTATAAATGAGAACTAAGGGAATAATGATTTGGGACATTATCTATCTATTCATCTGAGATAGGCTAGAGATTAAGGAATGAAATGTTAAGGTTTTGGGTTAGATATGAAAATGACACTGTACTTCATTATCAACAATCCACTTACTGTGTGCTTCAATATCACATACACATGCAATCTGTATTCTCTTTAATTATCTTGATTATATATAATAGCTAACTACGCACTTGCACAGTGCTCCCCCCAGTCATTATCATTAAATCATATATATATATATATGTGTGTGTGTGTATGTATGTATATATCTCCCTTAATCCTCACAACAACCCTAGAAGATTGATTTTATTATTATCCACATTTTACAAATGAGGAAACTGTCTACATTCACACAGCTAGTACAGCTAGTAAGTCAGACATATTATAAGGACCCATGAATTCCTGCTTCAGTTTTCAGAGGGCTTTTGATGGAGGGGTTATAAGGTAGGATAAAGGCTTATACTCAGTGTGCAGATGAACTGTTGTACATGTCTTTCCTCTGTCACTAAGTATTTAATTTCTCATTCATTCACAAAATAAGGGAAAGCTGTAACGAGCATATTGGCCCTGTCTATGAAACCTCTTTGTCTGAGCATTCTATGGAGCACCAGTATGTCCCAAACTCATTAAATCCCAATAATGAGTACTGAGATTCAGTGGTTCTCATATCTAGTTGATCTTATAATTTAACTGAGAATCTTACAAAAAAAGGGGGGAAGGAACAAATTCCAGGTCCCATTAGCAGGGATTCTGACTCAGAAAGTTTGAGGATGGACCCTGGAATCTATATTTTAATATTCAGCCTTGTAGGAGAACTGAAGTATCACCTACTT
Source organism: Tolypeutes matacus (assembly GCA_026826555.1). Lineage (NCBI taxonomy): Eukaryota > Metazoa > Chordata > Mammalia > Cingulata > Chlamyphoridae > Tolypeutes > Tolypeutes matacus. Next base: position 45,985,054 of record JAKSZT010053929.1, read on the forward strand.
CTATTCTCAGAGGCTACAAAACAGCACACACAGCTGAAAATGGTGACCATGGTCTTGGATTCTGGAGTTCTAGCTGTGCCACTGACTGCCTGATGCTTTAAAAGCCTGACGCTTTTCTACAAAGTAGGGACAGTGATATTCCCTGTATCATAAGGTGTCATAAGGTTATATTCCCCACACACACATGGTACAATGTCTGACACCTAAGAAGCATATTATATATGTTACCATTATTGAATATATCTACAGTATTTGAGGTCAGAAAGGAGAAATAGTTCTGATTGGCAATGTGTCTTATTTTCTCAGGTCCGTTTATTTATCTGAAGTTATTATTGTTCCAGAATAACAACTTCTACTTTACGTCCTCCTTCCCTTCCCCTACCTGCCCCTTAAGCTTTGAGTAAACTCTCCTTTCTTAACAATGTCCTTTCCAAATGGAAAAAAAAATAGTTAAAATTTTATTTCTGGAACAAATATCTCTATGCTACTTCTACATAAAAAATGACAGCTTGACTCCCCCCCCCCCCAAAGTAAGTCAACTCTAGAGTGTGTATGTCACAGATAAAACTATTTTAGCTCAGCAATATTGCAAGCAAATATTGTGTAGTATTTAAAATAAGAAATTTTGCAAAGACATAATAAGATTGGGTCATATCACCAGCAATCGTATATTATACTATGCAAAGCACAATTTGTAAACCTAGTTTTAAATTTAATTCTGATAAGTAAACTGACTAGGCCCTGTTGGGGAAGAGCTAAAGCACTAATCCAATCGTTAATCCAGTCTTCATTGCCATAAAGTTTAATGCCTGTCTACTTCCTTGGTGCCTAATGATGAGGCTAAATAATGTACATATTTTTATTTATGTATGCAGTGATACAATGCTCTGTTCAGTGAATGATGTTCTTCTGCCACTTGGTGGAGCTTGCCAGTTTCAGGATTTGTTTCTCGGTGGCACTATAACACTAAGTACAAAGTGAGGAGAGCAAAATCACAGCATTCCTATTGGAAAGGCTTTGCTTCAAACTATTTAATAATTTAAAGAACCTCTGTGGAAACAACTGCATTTGTTAACCAGTCACAACCAGTAATTAACTCCTTTGGAGTTTTAAGTTACTTTGGGCCAAAATGCTTAGGAAGAGTACATATCATTAGAAGGCATGCCAAAATTTTACTTAGCAGAGAATTCGATAGCAGTTTAACTCTACTAAGAGGTTCTGCAAAATTCTACTTATATAACCAAGCGCTGAAATTCTAGCAAGTTGGTTACATTATCATAATTACTGCATAAACACTTTTAAGGACTTTGCCTTTAGTTTGAAGCATGACTTATTTTCATAAGCCTGATTAGTTACCACACCAGCCTTGCTATGGAAAAAAGACATGTTCTCACTCAGTACTGCGGAGTTAAATCTTGATCTACATTAAGTTTATATTTTTGTTGCCATCTCTGCTGAAATACTGCTGCACAAGACGTCTTTGATTTTTTTGTTTTTGCAATATCGGTTGGCAGTTCTACCTAATGCGCATACTTGTTTCTTAAAGAATTTAGCGGCTGTCTAGAAGCCGATTTTCTGATGCGTCTAATGTCTGGTTAAATTGATCTGTTTTAATGGAGTCTTCGTCGGTGAGGAGCAAGAAGCCACAGAACAGAATGCTGGGATCTGCGACTTAATTGCCAGGAGTGAGAGAAGCTAAGCTTCAAACGTCTTTGGGGGTGGGGTGGAGAGGTGTATACTCGGGGCAGAGGCGGCGATGTAAAATAAAGGGATGGGTTTCATACAGGAAAAAAAGTGGGGGGGGGGAGGTTTCTTTGAGGCCCTGAGGTGCTGCACGATCACATCTCTCAGAGAAGTTAAAAAGCAAGGAGGTGGGAAGAGGTTGGAGGCTAAGGTACTTAAAAGCATAGCTCAGGCACTTTTTTTTTTCTGGTGCTGTTTGCAAAGGCTAGATAGTCCCTGTTTGCAAAGTATATTGATGCCTCTTTTAAGTGATTAAGAATGGACTCTAGTTGCTTGTGAGATGGTATCGCAAAACGCTTCTCTAAATTCAGGGACAGAGGAGGAGGAGGGGAAAGGTGAGATTTAAGGAAAGAGAAAAAGGGAGAAGAGCACTCTTTGAAAGAAAGAGGGAAAGAGAAAGAAAAAGGGGGGTAGGAAATGGGAAGAAAGCGAAAGGGGAAGGAGAGAAGGGAGTAGGGAGTGTGTGAATCAGAGGGTGAGAGAACAGAAAGAAAATACTGAACCACTTAACACGCACACAAAAGGAGAACTCTTCTTTGTAGGGCACCCAAAATACTGTGAATGCAGTAAAGACCCGAGTCACAAGAGAAATATGCCCCTCTCCATCCGTGTCTCGGAAAGCTCTCGGTCCTGTTACTAGCGACTAAAATGCCATTAGGCTAAAGAGTATGTCTAACTGCATGAAGAATGCGGCAGGCGGAAGGAGCATTCGGCTGCGCGGTTTGCCGAGTGCCCGCTGAAAGGAAAGGAAAAAAAAAAAAAAAAAAAAAAAAAAAAAACGCGCAGAACGAGAGACTACTGCGGAGTTACAACCTTCTTGCCTCGTCCAGGTCACCGGCAAACCTGCACAGACTTGCGTCAAGCGTCCAGGGCTACTACCCGCGCCGTGGGGTAGAGTGTGACTGCAGTTCCCGGACGCCGATTCACTAAGAATGCGCCCCACAACCCACCCGTTGCTTATGCAGAGGGGACCTTCCTTTCCTCTCTTAGGCCACTTGTCCCAGCCAAATCTGACCTTCGAAACGTTTGCCGCCACCTTCCAAGTGGCCGCACAACTAGGTTCCCGGCTGGAGATGAACATAGAGCTTCGGAAGCTCAGGCCGGGCCAGGGCTAAAGGGGGGCAGGTAAGGGAGACTGGAAGAGAGAGAGACAAGGAAAAGCCCGAAAGGCAGGCTCAGCCGGGCTGGGGATACCCGCAGGGTTGCAAGCTCCCGAGGGAAAAGCTGCTGCCTCCAGATCAGCCAGAGCTCTTGTCACACCACGGCCTGTCATTCTCTCCGTTTCCCTGCTGTTCCCGAGGAGGTCTTACGGCTCTCCTCGCTGCAGTATTCCCAGCCTGTATCCCCTTACCAGCCCAGGCGGCGCGCTTCCGCACGCTTGAGCGCCGGGCGCCAGCAGGACGGCCCTCTCCTCTGCTAGCTCTCCCTTCTCTGCTGGCTCTTCCCCTCTCTGTTCTGCTGCTGCGCTCCTCCGCCACCGTCCCCACCATCTCCAGCTCCAAGACGCCACCTGCAGCGGCGAGCGCTCACAGCCGGAGGTCACGCACCGAAGAGGGGCGCTAGTTCGGAACCAGCATTCGGTAGGGGGCGTACTGGGACGCAGAGTGAAAAAGCTGGTGGTGGAGAAGGGCGTGGGGGTCGCCCACCTTGAAGCTACTCACTTGAGCCAGCCCCCCTAACCCCAGTCGGGCCACCGCCTGGTGAGCAAGTCCATCTGTGGCATCCGCCGCCGCCTCCTCCTTGCACCTCCTCGCCGACCCCTCCCTCCGGGGACCTGCATCCCGCTCCGCCAATCAGCGCCGGACTGCCTCTTCCCACGTGACCCCGGGCGGGCTAAGGACCTGCTGCTTCCCAAACGCCAGAGGGATGCGGGCGGCAGAGCGCGAGAGGCGGCTGCTGGGCTGCGGGGCGCTTTGACTCCCTCCTCGGGCTCCTCCTTAACACCCCGACTCTCCGACTCCTCCTGCTACCCCAGGTTCCGGGAAACGCTCCTCTATGGCAGTAGCCTCTCGCGTCTCCGGTACTGCTTCTCAGCGGACGACCCTCTTGCTCCTGGGGCTGTGCTGGGTCACTGGATGTTGCTGAAAGTCTCGAGATCATGCGCGGGATTCGCTGCTGCTTCCCCGCCAGGTGCCACTGCCTCCGCCGTCGCCACTGCTGCCGCCGTCCGCGGGATGCTCAGTAGCCAGCCGCCTAACCCCCGCGATCGTGTGTTCCTCGGAAGCCGTTTGCTGCTGCAGAGTTGTGCGAACTAGTCATGGTGCTGTGGGAGTCCCCGCGGCAGTGCAGCAGCTGGACACTTTGCGAGGGTTTTTGCTGGCTGTTGCTGCTGCCGGTGATGCTGCTCATCGTAGCCCGTCCAGTGAAGCTCGCGGCTTTCCCTACCTCCTTAAGTGACTGCCAAACGCCCACCGGCTGGAACTGCTCTGGTAAGCCCAGAACCCCAGCCCGCGACCCCTTAACTCCTCAGAGAAACGCGCGTCTCCAGCGCCAACCAGCCTGTGTTCGTGGGGCTCCCCAGTCCTTCCCCTCCCACCTCCCCAAACATCTGAGATACGCCCGCCTCCCCCTACTCTCTTCCCTGAGTAGCACAGGCTTCTCAGGAAGGGATTGGAGGCTGAGGGGGACGGAAAGTGCAGGTGTCAGAGCCTTTGCAGCTTTGCACTTAAATTGGAGGTGGGACGATTTTGAGAAATATTAAATGGGAAGGTTTCGTGGCTTCACTGAGCACACTAAAACAGAGCCATCCTCATCATTAAAGGTAAAAGTCCGGCTAGAACGTGAGAAGAAATAACTTTATGTGGAAGAACGAGAGAGAAAACGTTTAAATCAGATGGTGACCGCCGGGGAAACACTGATTCCTGGCAAAAGTGCTGTGAGGATGCACTGGTCTCCATTCAAGACCAGGTCAGACTCAGAAAGGAGCTTGGTTTTGAGTCTCAGTCTCTCTCTCTCTCTCTCTCTCTCTCTCTCTCTCTCTCTCTCTCTCTCTCTCTCACACACACACACACACACACACACACACACACACGCACACACACCCCTCTTCCTCTCTGACTGCGAAAGATATGTTTGCAGCCCAGAGATGTCCTTCTCTTGCTTCCCCAAGCTCTCAATGTAGGTGGTGCTGGGAAGTTGAGAAAAGAACCCATCGCTGGGCTCTCAGGCCACTGGGCTCACACGCAGTCAAGCGGAGGGAGAAACCGACCCGGTGGACGCTGACTCCTGCATTTATGGGCGAGCTTGGTTGGAGTGGGTCATGAGCTTTTCTTTTTCGCTCGGGGCCCTTCCAAGTATGAACAGGAGTGGCAGGCTTCGCTCTGTTGAAGCCTTCTAATTAAACAGGGCCCAAGGATGGGAGTTGCTGCACTCCGCTGAGCTGGTTTCGCATTTCAATACCGCAGCCCATGGTATATATACCAGGGTGGATTGTGGTGTGATTTCATTGGTATTACAAACTCCATAAACATGGCTGGATATTGTCCTCTAGCTCTGATCTGTTTTAGTTATAGCAAGCGTGTATGCAGTTTTTCATCTCTGTAAATATAACTCTGCTGTAGTTAAATCTGGCACTGAATAAAGTGGCTTTCGGGGATATATGAGAGCTGAAGTGTATGTAACTTTGAAGAAGAGGGCATGACCAGCTGGAACTAACAGAATGAAAAATTATATAGTTCCAGGTTATCACTGTTCTAACTTCCAAGAGGAAAATTCTTATGCATCATTATAGTTTATCTTTTTATAAACAAGTTGAGATTTGCAACCCTATTAGATTTGGGTCAGTAGATTACCTTTGCCCTGTTTTTTGCAGTTTCTAAATGGAGCATTTTTAGAAACATGTTTTCTTTAGCTTTTTTTGTTGTTGTTCATGCATACATGTATGTGATTCTGGAAATAATAAGTTCCACTTTGCAGGTGCTTAATCACTTTTTAAGTGCTTTATTATAGAAACATTAAATGACCTGCAAGATCAGTTGTTTGAAAAATTGAAAAATCAATGGTTCTAGAGTCTAGAACATGATTGGTTTGCTTCATTCCTGAATATAGTATTGTTTTAAGAAAGTAACTAACTTAAATGTTCAATTGGGATTAGCAATCAAGAAATTCATCATTAGCCAGCTAGCTATCTTAAGAAGGGGAACTGCAGAAACTAAAGAGAATGCACTGGTTTTCCAGGCAGGTTGTCAAGCCCCTGGCACACACAGCCCCCCCCCACCACCACCGGTTAACTTGGAGGTGATCAATCTTCATTTCAGCAGACAGACCAGCACAGAAAACACTGTGCCTATTTATCTTTATTATTGGGGCTTTGTTTCCTCTTTGTCTGGAGAAATTCCAAATAAAGGGTTGTTGCAGACCTTAAGGAAAAAGAACAATTAAAAATGGAGAAATGGTAAAATGGCATTTACAGACTATCATCAGCTCTTTTCTGAAATCTGGATTTAAGTAATAAAATATAGCCCTGAAATGAGAAAAAAAATAAGAAACCCAGGAAGGGTTAAGCCTTCTTTCATCACTGTCAGTATTAATCCAAGCTAAAATAAAGTAGAACTATCAAAAGGGATATTAAAAAGGAACTGACTGGGGAAAATTGTGAAAAATAGAAAGGAATATTGATCACTAGATTTTGAGGTTATCAGTAGAGAGTGACCTTGCAGCACAGCTGTGGTCATAGAAATTGAAATTTATGGCAATTTTTCTAAAGCTTTAAGAAGGTATTTTTTGTTGTTAAAATCTATAACATTTTTTTTTTAATGACTGAAGTGTTCTCTTTACATTTGAGGTTATGATGACAGAGAAAATGATCTCTTCCTCTGTGACACCAACACCTGTAAATTTGATGGGGAATGTTTAAGAATTGGAGACACTGTGACTTGCGTCTGTCAGTTCAAGGTACGAAGTCTGATAGTTGTATCTTCTAATTTATTAACAAGAATACAAAGCAGGAATATCCCTTTATAGCCCATCACTTGGCAATTTATAGCTGTGCAAGCTAAGAGGAAAGCTGGCACCAAGCAGAAGTACTGGCAAGATAGCCAACTGGTGTCAAGGAGACGTATGATTCTTGGAGAAATGTATATGCCATAGTTATAAATGCCACTGGAGGTGGAATACTTCAGGTTGTGCATTTGGGATGTCAGAGGAAAATTATGTTTCTCTGTACCTTCTAGCATGCATTTAAGTCAACCAACTGTGGTAAAAAGTCAAAATAGCAGGAGGATAAGAAGTTTAGATTTCTACTTTTGTTCTTTTTGTTTGCAGCTATTGTCTTTTAACCTTATATGCGTGCTGTTTTAATGGCTTTGAGTTTCATTATCTTGGCAATCTGGTTAAGTTTTTAAATGAACTCTGTATGAATGTGCTTTCAAAATTACTAAGCTCGTTTAGAAATCATGGAACTTAACAAATACGTCAACTTTTTCATGGGAACCACATTCAATTACAACTGAATTTCCCAGGAGCCCAGAAAAGTGCATATAACCACAAGTCATTTTATGAACATGAGAACAACTTTGTCTAGTGTTAAAAATGGAAGTTGCAGCACTGGTATCATCAAAACTAAGTTATTGATATCTATTAAAGATAGAACTTTTAGTGTCATTATTAGTCATTCTCTGGCAAATGCTTTTGACCATGTAAATTATAAAACTTTTCTTCTCAAAATGTTCATATAATCAGGTGTAAGTTCAAATATCATAGATATTGTACCAACCTTCTGTATTCACCATTGATTGTTTTTGAATGACAAAGAAAACATTAAATTCCAATTTATTGGACTAAATATTTGATTTAATAAGTAATACTTCAATTGCTGATGGAATTTAAATATTTTTAAATTGAATCCAACATACTGGTGAGAGAGTTAAGGGGATTCACATTTAAATATAGTTTTGGTGGTTTTCAGAAAAGCAAAAAAGCTTCTTAGAAATTATTTTCTTTCTAAGAAAACACAGTAAACAACTGATATTTGTGAAGTGCTCCACCTCCTGGTGGGTAAGTATTGCAGAGGCCATCCTACAGTCTTTTAGAATATACTAGAGTTTAAGAAACATATTCATGAATTTTAATATGCATATGCCACCAAATTCTAAGGTTTCCATCCACACTAAACAATGGAATTAAGTTCTTTCAATGAACTACATGATAGTGATGAAGCATGAGAACTCTCCAATTCGTACTTCCCCCAAATGTTCTCAACTAAAGGGGGAAAAACAGTTGAACTATCAATAAAAGTCCACAGGATTTTGTGGATTCTTTTTTCCCTTTCAGTTTGTGATCCTTGTTAATTTGTTTTATTTTTGGTAACTAGGATAGACTTATGAAGGGAACTCATATGCAGTACAAAATGAAGCAGGAAGAGCATTCCTCAATTGGAAAGCTATCATTTTAAGAAAATTTCACCAAAAGAAAAAAGAAGTTGGTAGAATTCTAAATGGATGAAAGTTAATAAAATGAAATGTATAATATTCCTCTATTAAAGTAAATATGTTGTATTTTCAGTTGCCATAAAGGATTTCAGTAAAACTTTTGTCAACAGAGATATTTGTGCTTCTCATTTTTGGTCCGCCAATTAGATTTGTTATTGCTTTAAATGATTATTGAGTGAAATAGATTTTTTTCAGGGCGATCTATGAATCTAAATTTGAATAAGAAATTAAAATATAAATATGCTCTTCCTAATGCTTTTAACATTTTAAATTTACTACCAGGTAACTACTGCTGTTAGTTTGTGCTTTGCAATAGTTGTCAGTCTGACAGAAGAAAAGAAATACCTCTCTAGTGGGAAATTTAAACTCTCAACATAGTAATAATGCAGAGTGGGTGAATTAATTTGAAGATCATATAAAAAGTACACATTGCATAAAAAATAATAGGATATTTTAGTCTAAGTGTGTCTTGATCCAGTCCTTTCCTAATACATTCTATCATCACAAGATTGCTCATGAATTTGAGGGAGCTTTGTTGTTTTTTCTGATAAAAAGAAGAAGTTCTGAAAAATGTATTTTCCTGTATACCATTCTAAACTTCTAGCTGTGTTCATCTACTCTCCGTTTCTTCTGCATTAAGATACAAGCATGAATTCTTCTATTCAAAATAGGATGCTAACTATAGTCTAGAGAAATGGGTGTATGTACTCTTTCCAACTAGGAGTATTATTGGCACACTAAAGTTAACATATATTAACCGTCACCTCTCTTAAACAATTTAAGATAAACCAATGCAGTGCCTACTCATTAGACATATCAACTAATGTATTTTCATAACTGAGTGATATAATTATTTTATCCTCCTATTAAAGATGGAAAAATTAAGGCCCATAAAGATAAAGTAACTTACCATTAAGCGGTTATTCTACAATAAGACTCTGAATCCTTTGACAAAATCCAATGTGTTTTTATCTTCAAGACATTATATATGCAAATTAAAACATCAGTGACAGCAACTAAAGTACCATTTTATTGTAGACAGCTTTTAATATCGAATGTGACACAACTAATTCTTATGTGCTGACATGAATTCCAGAAATTGCCTGCAATCCCATTCGTTCTATGAATGCTGGTCAACCTGGAGAGAGAAGTCAATTGTGGAACTGAAAATTTAGAAACAGTAGATAAATGGATGGATGGGTAGATGGATGGAAAGAAGGAAAGAAGGGATATAGTCACAAATGCAGTTGTTCATAGATAGTACTGGTCATACTATAAAAATAAATAATGATCACATTGTAATTTAATAATGTGACTAATCCTCCTTATGTTTTGTGGTATCATTTAATCCAGCTTTTTAGTTATTTTCATTTAATAAGCCATGTTTTAGCTCTGCAATTGTTCCTGATACTAAGGCTGAATAGCAAGTTACCCAGAACTCAGTGGTTTAAAACAATGAACGTTAATTTTGCTCATGAGTCTGCAATTTGGACAGGGCTTAGTGGAAACAACTCATCTTTAATACACTCAGTATTGGCTAGGGGGCAAGGGTTGGGAGGGGTAGGCCTTGAAGGTTTGGTGCTAAACTCATCTGAAGGCTCTACCTCACATGTTTAACTGCCAGCTGGGGACCTCATTTATTCTCCATGTGGGCTGGTTTGGGCTACCTTATAGTGCAGTGGTTGGGTTCCAGTGGTGAGCATACATACAGAGCAAGCCAGTCAGAAGCTGGATCCTTTAATGAACTAGCCTCAGAAATCACATAGAGTTATTCCACCTTCCATCACAGAAGCAACCAATCTTTCAAAACCAAAATATTTTAACATTTAAGGAAACGTAAAATGTTGTCACAGAGAAGTAAAAGGTATTTATAGAATGGTCAAAAAATTGGGACATATGCAAGTCTTTTATCCATTTTTTAAGAGAAATATACCATATCCCAAGGCATTCTTCCCAAGCCTTTGACAACTGGGAATACAACAGAATTCACTTAACATCTGTTGAACACTTACTACATGCCAGATTCTGTGGAAGGTGCTGACAATATATAAAACATAAGTTTTACATCACTCCTAGGTGCTGAAATCTCAACTAAAAAAAAATCTTTATTAGCCAAACAAGCAATAAATCATATAAAAAACTCTTCCTCATGTAAATTTTTTGTTCATTTGTAGCAAAATGAATTCTATATATTTTAGCGTGTGAAATCATTGGATCCACTAGTATGGTATTTAGCTACTTCCTTGAACATTGTGAAAATTTTGAAACAGAATCTTTCTACTGAAAAACACGTATTTGGTGAATAAACTTAAGATCTTAAGAAAAATAGAATCACTTTTTCCCCTGGAAGGAAGTTTATGCAACACGTGGACCTAGCCATCTGGGCTTGAGATTTGATTTTTGTTTTAGCAGCCAACTGCAGAGCTTTTAACAAGTCATTTAACATCCGAGTCCAGCCCTTCATCTGAAACTGAGCAGTGTCATAATTACCATTAAAAAGCATTTCAAATAATTTGGCATACCTTAATGCAATGGTTAGCCTAGTTTCATTTTTGGGGTTATCTTGTTTATTTGCCTAATTTTAGAAATGCCATGTTTTAGTGTTAATGTTAGCTGTGACTCTGCTAGTTTTATTTATTTGTCATGAAAGCAAATAATTTAAATTTATTTTTGTGAGTATTCGAAAATGTTTCAAAAACATGATTCTGTTAATTCCCCATATGCCCCAGTTAACCATTTCCAATGAGGAAACTGAGCTATAAACTTGTTAGATATTTAATTGCCAAATAATATACACAAGTTCCTACACCAAGGCAGTGAGAGAACCGAGGACCAACTTCCCGACCTCCCACTCCTGAGCTTTTGTGATCTAGAATGTACTTTTTCCTTCTGTTATTCATATGGATGAGTGCAAGTCATAGTACTAAGGGCCAAAAATATTATGCTGATAATCTACAGTTAAGCTCTTTTCAGCTCCATACAAATCTCCCTTTTGGCTTGAGCAGAACTTGGCAGCTCTGTTTTTAGCACTGTTCACATTTGGCTTACTGCATCCCTCAGAAGTGGCATATGAGCACTTTATCGGTTTATTCGATATTTTAAGATGTGTATCAGAATTGTGTACTAGCACTTGGACAAAAATAATAAATACTTCCCACCCCCACTCCTTATCACTGAGTCGATATTTGAGTAATCTGCAGAAGTGAATGAGAAATATAGAGAAATTCTAAGGATTGGAGAGGAGAAAATGTGGGCCCAAATAACCTCCATATAAAGCATTGTAACCAGGGTTGGGGATGGAGATTAAAAGGTAGTCAGGGCCAGGAATTCTAGGACCCCATCATGAGAAGCCAGCTAGTCCAGCAGTCACACTAATTGTGACTCTCTTTTGCCTACTGAAAAGTTCAGAAGATCTACTGATACAATGTTACCAGCTATTCCCTGGACTTTGTTCCATGAGTTCAGATGTTATTGTAGTGTTAGTGGGTCCCCATAAATCCTACCTATATTCTCCTGGCGCCAGTCCTGAACAAAGCACATTTGTCAAGAACCTTGCCATCCACTCACTCCCCCACTCCCTCCACCCCAGTCATGGTTCTGGCATTAGCACCAGCCCTGTGTATTTGATGTCACCCCAGTAATAATCAGTGGAAATTCCAACTTGTCACTGTCCTTTTCATATTGCTTTCCTACTTGAGTAGTGGTTGAAATGTTCAGTTTTATGGGAGGTCAGTTTTCAGATATAAGTTAAGAAAAATATTTAGAAAACTTGTAGAATGCAGCTTACATGTAAATATTCTAATAAGAAGTGAATTGCCTATTGAATTAAAAATCCTTATCAGCAGAAAGTTATTATCCAATTAGTTTTTTAAAAAATCACAGAAATAGAATGTGTGAGAGCCAATAGTGCACCTTTGGAAAAGAATTATTTTATAGAAGGCTCTCAGAATTTCTGGATTGTAAGTTGTAGAAATAAAGATAAAGATTTCTAAAATATGTGCTAAATCATCTAGTAAGCAATTTTGGTCTTCATAATATGAGTATGGTACAATTTGGATTTACTGTTAGAAAAAAAAGTGGATTTCTATTAGTAAAATTATTTATAAAAGAGTTTTTCCATAGTAGATAAAAGTAAGACTCATAAAATAAGATTTTCCTTTAAAAGAACTTTGACTTATACCACTTATAATTTGTAAGGATGCTTAAGGCATTATTAAGGCAAAGAGTAAGAGAAATGGTTGATTAGGAAGGAGAAGGTATAGACTTTGTAAGGAAAATGAAAACAAATAAATCTCAGGTTGTTAGCACTCAGATTATCAGTTTATCAAAAATTTAACTTTTGTCATAAACCCTTGGTTGAAGTTCACTTATGATAGAGTTTTTGATTTATTATCATAAATATTAAACTTTTCCTAGTCATTTCACTAGATCATTGGCTAATTTTTTATGTTATAAACTTATAGCACATCAAAAATTCAAATATTTCGATAAAAAATGAAAAACAGAAAAGTGTTTTCATATTCATGTGTATGTATGACTTAGTTTCTGGCAGAAGTGAGCATTTAAAATCATCTTCATCATTACATTTGTTATAATTAAACAATGAAGCGCATCAGCAGTAGTAATCATGAGATAATCATATCCCTGGTGTAGTTAGCAGGTATAGGACTCAGCCAAGTATCTCAAATTCCTTAGAGTGTGATTATATTACAATGACTATATAATGTAGGTTGCCTAATTTCCACTGTAAAAAAAAAAATGTGTGCTTTTTTGTTTTGAGGTTGTTTTAGAAATGAACTTTTCTCTTCATGAAATATATAATCTTCATACTTTGGAATAGGCAATAAAGCTTACAATGAGTTACAATAGTTGAGTCTTTTCCCCTGTATTCCATAGTGCATTGTTTTTCTCTGGCCTGTGTCTATATCAGTGTTCAATTCTCTCAAAATATATATGAAAAAATTTTTAATGAACCAAATGTCTTATCTGAATATTTGGAAATTTGTTAAGAATGGAAGTTTTGATGTTTCAACTATATACTTCTTCTCCAAACATAGATAAGATGTTACCTGTTTTTATAAATAGCTTGAATATTTAGCATGTTTTCAGGTTCTCCACCAAGCCAAATGGGAAAGATATCAGTAAAACATACTATTAAATAATATTGATGCATTTGTTGCTCTGTCTTTATTATGTTACCTGTCCAATCTCTTTGTTAGAATTATCTGTCAATTTAGATGCTATCTGAATCAAAGGACTGATTGTCTTGACATTGCCTTTGTGTATATTTGAATGATGTCCTGCATGGTCAAAGACATTGGTATAATGGGGTCAACAAAAATGAAAAAAAAAAAGTGCATGCTTTTGTAAATAATAATTTCTGTGAAGGATGGCAGAGGGATGTAGACCCTGATATTAACCATAGACTTCTGCCTGTGTGTTCCCCAGTGCAACAGTGACTATGTGCCTGTGTGTGGCTCCAATGGGGAGAGTTACCAGAATGAATGTTACCTGCGGCAGGCTGCATGCAAACAGCAGAGTGAGATACTTGTGGTGTCAGAAGGATCATGCGCCACAGGTATGTATGTGAGCCTGAAGACTGCCTGTTATGTGAACTCTAAGTAAATAATTGTCTATATATTGATTAAAGAAGCATCTTATTTTTTTGTCCAAGCATGCATTATTCTCATTCTTTTCTTTTTATGTTTCAAATCACTTCTGGAAGAGAAATGAAATCTACCATAAAGTTGTTGTAGATTTTAATACAGATGTTATTTAATCACATGCAGACAATTGAATAGACATCAGATATAATTCAAAATCTAGAATTGATCATCCAGGTGCCAAATATATAGGCATCTCTCCATATGTGGATAAAACGTTTGGTTGGTTGGTTGGTTGGTTGGTTTGAACAATAGCATTTTCTTCTGGAGGGAATATTTGCAAGTTTGGGTTCTGAAGTTAAGATTCAGTTAAACTTAGCAGGTCTCCAAAATGCTAGTCTTATCATTTGGCACATTCTATATTTTTAAAGGAGGTATCGGGTGATGGATGTTATTTCTAATGGTATCTGTCCTTTCTGACACAGTTACCTGATTCTTTGTTATACTGCACTAAGAATGCGATAAGGATAAAGCATGGCTTGATATGCTCTTCAGCTTTTCTGATTTTTGTTTTGTGTACAGAGGTTGTTAGGGTTGAACAGCACTATAGGTGGGAAAGATGAGATGAATAAAACCCAGCTGGATAAAGCAATGCTTTAAAATGAAGCTGTTTTTAGGTTAGGCTTGAGACACCAAAATCATATACATTAAAGAAACTTTAGTGTCCCATGATAGCACAAATAGAAAATTAATATCTTTCTGGAAAGTCATAGTTCCTGAGGAATTTAATGATATAAGCATTTCCAGGAAAAAAGAAATAGTAATGTAAAATGTCATCTTTTTCCAAAAATGGAAATAGAGAAGAATAATGTCAGGGAAAGTCTATTAAAAAGCCCCTGTTAGATCACAAATATTTCTGCACCAAGGGGATTATGTTAAAGTTATGTGTATGATAGCAGGAGCAGGAGGGAAAATGAGCAAAGAGAAAAGTCTCATAGGTGTTAAAAGATTATCTTAAGCCACCTATTGATTGTTAGTAATTGATAATATTCTAAGTTGTATTGACAGCTACCAAAGTTTCTAAGAATTAGAAGACGAGAATAGTATCACTCCTTATGAACAATGATCTAGGTTTGTTTTTATCTTTTAAGTAGTCTTTTCTCCTGAATGGTTCTTTGCCTAAAGATGTGAATGCCTGGTTGGAAGGGTGGATGGGATGCAAGCTGGACTGGTGCTTCACTTACTTTTCATTTGCTAGCACACACTGGTCATTGTTGTTCTGTATGAGGGGTGAGCAATAACAAAAAAGTTACTTATTTGTCCCCAGTAGGGAAACAGGGGGACCATCGTGCTACTGTCCAAGCAAGGATGTGGAAAATAGAAAGAAAGATGAGGAGAAAACTAATTGTGAAAAACTTATCTACCTTATGTAAGGAACAAAAAAATGAAAGGAAAAAAGAAAAGAAACTTTAGGACAAATGGGATAGGAGAAAAAAAAATGGAGCACCCAGCTCCCAGAAACCAGGAAGGATGTAGGCAGATATCAGAGAGTACTAAGGAAAGGATTTGCCTACTTGAGATCATGCAGGACAGTAGAGAAATGAGGATCAACAAGCAATAGTCGTGATGAACAGTCCTGAAGTTATTCTAATGGCTAATTATGTTTGGTAGCAAAATCTCTTTCTTACTTACCAACCTCCAAATTCTTGTCAAAATATACAATCACGTTCTCCTGATTCATTCTAGTCCCTAATGTGCTAGTTATACTATAAAAATAAATTCTTAGCCAAGTAGAAAATTTAATCACA
Source organism: Tolypeutes matacus (assembly GCA_026826555.1). NCBI lineage: Eukaryota > Metazoa > Chordata > Mammalia > Cingulata > Chlamyphoridae > Tolypeutes > Tolypeutes matacus. The sequence continues at coordinate 46,000,636 of JAKSZT010053929.1, forward strand.
ATTGAGTAATCCATCCTCAGCTCATCAGCATACTTAGATTTCTACAGGATTTAATTAGTAAGCCAATCTTGCTGAATGTATCATTCATTGACTTGTATATATAAAGGTTTTAGGTTGGAATTATGATAGATGAACCAGAGGAATTTTGATTAACCAGGTTTGACTGTAACTAAATTGGGGTTCTGACTTTTTATCTAAAAAAGGGATTCTAATTCTTTTCTTCATAGGTTTTCCATTTATATTTTAATGCTATTTGATGCTGAGTAGAGGTTGCAAGTTGTGATCTCTGGGAATAAAAGGCAGTAGAAGATATAAATTTTATTTATTCTATTTCATTGAACTTAGAAAGATTTTATGTGCATAAAAGGGCTCATATTAGGCAGTCTGCTCAATGGTTTCAGTGTCAGTATCATTTTTTGCTTTGTTTGAAAGGCTTTGACTAGGAGCCCAGATTCATGTCCAATGGCATGACTTCTTTTCTTAGGTGCTTCTGTCTGACTCAGAAGGCTTTGATAGGCTACTTATCTTTAGTTTACAAAGATGATATATCTTATAGAAGGGAAACCTTTAAAGTTTCCTGTCACTCTCTCATGATGCCATGGACTTAAGTGACCATTTTCCCAATCTATTCCTCCTTTTTTTCTCTATCTGCTTAACTTGGGTCAAATCAAACAAAAATTGTCTGATTTTTACAAGCATACATGGAAAGTACAAGCCAAAATACTATTGTCAATTTATATTGATTTCCCCACAACCATATGTATTTATTATAAAACCGATAGATATATAAGAAATGTGTTTTCTCAACATTTTGTTCTCTTCCTGAGACAGAGCTAAGCATTCAAATTATGCTATTGTACGATAAGCCTCAAAATAGATCAGTGAGCTAGGCAATACTGTACCCATTTTGTAGAGGAGGAACAGGCTTAGGAAAGTTGAATTACATACCTTATGTTATCCAGTGAGTAAGATTTGGATCTGGGAATCCATAAGCATTTATGCATTTCCTCTTATGTATAGTACAATAAGAATAGAAAGATGAACAAGATATAGTCCTTGACTTGAAGAAGTTTATAGTCTTAGTGTGAAAGGAAAAAGAAAACTATGTATATGTAACTATAATATAGGAAGACTGTATTACTGTTACAATAGTGAACTTATTATTAGCCCCTGATGACTACAAAAAGTAACCTGAATTAGCCTTGTAAAAGTAACAAGAGGTCAGTTAAAATTTTAGCTGGGAAAGTATACAAAAAAAGACAAATATAGGCCTTTCAAGCAACTACAATTATCAGTTCATTTGGCAGGAATATTCTCATATTCTGGAGATGAATGCATCAGCCTTTCTTGATCTATTATCATTAAACAATCAAATTATATTATTAAAATCCTTGTTTGATTCTACATTTGCTAAGAAAGATTCTTATTATTAAGTTCTTTTACCAATTAGTTTTTCAAATAAGGAAAGGCTATACTGGCCCAAAGATATGTGCCCAGTTACATTGGCGGTTAATTAATGAGTAGACATTATTACTTAACTACAGCGTCAAAACATGCAAACTTAGTTAATGTGAGTTTCTACCAAGGCTGACAATTTGAACTTTTACTTTTTTATGGCAGTGATAATGTCATAATATGATAACATGGAGGACTATTTGGGAAACACCTCTTCTTTCCTATGTGTTGGCTTTCTGTGGATTTTCATCCAGTGTCTCTTTCCATATGGTACCTCTCAATAAAGTGGCATGGGTGAAAAACTAATTGTTTTAATTGAAATAAAACATCAAACGCAAATTCATAGAAATGATATTTGATCTAGGTCTTGAACTTCTGGTTGGCATTTCAATGTGAGATAATGGTGTATCAACCAGAAAACCAATATTAGTCTTTTTTTCTAGCATCAACATTGAAAATACATAACCAAAGTGGAATTTGAATAGAAAGAAATGGGGAGGCAGAAGAAAGATGATGTCTTCTCTTAATAGGTGGAAACAAACTCAGTGGTCTTGACTCTAACTAGTCAAAATAAGATAGATTTGATTTAGAGACCAAGTTAGAGAGATTCTTGACCATTTACCAACTATAATATCTTGACCTGCTGAGGGGAGAAAGAAAATTGGAGATTTCTGAACTGAGTTGTCAGAAATAGACAACTTTGACCAGTTGTTATTATTTGGGAGTGACGGAGAGAAGCGGAGAAAGAGAAATCCAGAAGGGAGATTTTTTTTTCTCCCAGCCTCACTCAGGAAATATCCAACATGAAGCACAAAAGCATAAGTTAAGGTCACTCTTCCACTGATTTCAAAAACAAATGATGACTTTAATCTCTTTAGCAGATCAAATTATCCATAACTGTGGTATTTGGAAAACATAATTAGCAATTATATAAAAAGAAAGTAATTTTTAAACTGTCCTTCTCATTGTGTATTTGCAATTTACAAGAATACAGGCCTCAATTATGAGTTTATTTGCCATGTCTTATACTTTAATTTCTAAAACTCGCTGATGGTTATGTGTCCCTTTTTCAATTTTTTAATGGCACCAAATTTGGGCTGATTAAAATAAAAATATGAAGGACTTTATGTAATAAATTTTAAGAATTATTCTGAAGCTAGATAATGCTTTTCTCATAAAATTTAAGGAAGAATACAGTAGAGAATGTATTTTTTAAGTTTTGTGAATGGAAATGAAATTAAATTGAGTGTACATTATTGGACTAAATATTAATAATTTTCTCAATGATATGGTCTTAAATTAATAAAGAAAGCTTAAACTAAAAACAATCATAAGTATTTTTGAATATGTTGTTTCAAGCAAGTACAAGTTGTTTCTTTCTTTTTTATTCCCAGATGCAGGATCAGGATCTGGAGATGGAGGTAGGAGTTGACTGTTTATATATTTGAGGACTTATACCTGAATATTATTTATGAGTATTTACTTATATATTTTCCATCATAGATATCCTGGACAACTTAGCATTTTGTATTTTAGGAAAGGAGAAAACACAAAAATAACATTCTCCTTATTAACTAAATGTCTATACCATGCAAATTTTTTTATATATTTATGAATCATACTTAAGAATTCTATCTCCATCTGTTGTTCTTTGTTCATTAGTTTGTATTTGAGTTATCTTTGAGACAAATTTGCATAGTATATAAACTTCCTAACAAAATCTTCAAATATATTTGGCAGAAGAGATAGAATTTGTCAGGAAATCTTTAAATATTGGGTTTTAAAAATATATAACACTGCACTCAATTATAAGGTGCTAATGGTAACACACACATAACTGTCATGTTGACAAAGTCTTAATTATCAAATTTATAATTTAAACCTGAAGGATATTTAGTTCATAGAAGAAAAGGAAAAAGGAAACAAAATTTAAACCAGTGAAAGTAACGTTGTCTTTATCTCTTTTATTACATTTCTCTATAATTATATTTACTAAAATAAGATATATGTTTTCATTAAGTTTAAGGAAGTATATAGAAGAGGAGAACAAAGTTTTCAGTTTTGATCGATGTACTTACTGCCACAAAACGATTTTTTATTTCTGAATTAAACTTTCATTGTAAATGTCCCAAGATACCTTTCCAAATGAAATCCAAACAAGATTAAACCTTTATACACAAAGCTAGAAAAGTAGATATAATTTAAGCAAGAATAATCAAAAGAGATAGGAAAGAAAACATGCATAGATATTCTCTTAAGGCATTGCTTGAGTTCTGCAAAATAATTAGAGGTATGATTCCAAGTTAATTTTAGTTTTTAAATGCAGAATAAAAGGTTGGTAAAATAAGCTTTCTGGTCAGATCTCTGATTCAGACATTATCTAGTTGGGGCAATACTTGAAATATTTATCAAGTTGTCTTATGGAGTGAAAGGCTTAATTGGCAAATAAGCAATAACCAGAGAACACAATTAGAGCAGGATATTGGAGTACCTTTTTTTTTTTTTTTTTTTTTTTTTTTTTTAACCATAAAGACTAAAACCAAACAGGAGTCAAAGATTAAGTTCCACAAGAGCGTGAAATGTGTTTTAACATCAAACGACTTTGGACAGTCCTTTGACGTTAGTACAGTCTTTCATTACTTCTAAGTAATTACTTTTGTTGTTGCTTTTGTTTTGTTTTGTACCTAGCTGATTAATATAGTTTTCCTAAGAAAACTTTCCTAAAGGTTTTGAAAAGCAGAGCTTAGAAAAACAAATTAAATTTTAAAGAAAGATAGAAAGAAAAAGGATGGTTTCACCATTAAAATATTCAGAAATTAATCAGTTAAAAAATGTTCCTTTTGGAAGGAAATAGCTAATATACAAAATTACACATATTTTCCAGCAATTTACTTTTCTGTGTAGACTACCTAATTTGACAGATATTGTGTTGAACTTGAAATGTTCCACTATTCACACAAGCCTTTTTAATTTTCTAACGTCTTTAAGAACAAAACTAAATAAACCAGGCTACAAAATACAGAATATCTTCATTGCTCATTCTATTAAAAGTTTACCATTATTTTACTTGAGTCCTCTATTATATCATACAGCATTTCTTCATCGTTTTTAATAAAAGAGGTACTTTACATTTGAGATACAAGTGTCCAGTTTTCGTTGGTTCTGATTAGCACATGCAAGTGAAAGTGAAGTTACTTTGTTTATTGTACTTTATATTGAAATCTTTGATTTATTAAGTTATCATGTGATCTGAATAAGGCTGATATTTTCCATAAATAATTTCAATCTCCTAAACATTAAGTGTATAACTTAATTTTCATAAATTTCATAGCTTCAGTTTGAAACTATTCTTTTCCCTGTCTTCTTTTCCTTCTTTTTGCTTTTTACTCTTCCTTTTAATTATATGTGCTATATAATAACATGGAGAAAAAACAAAACAACTTATTAAGAGATAATTACTTAATAAGGAAAAAGTATATAAGCTATTAAATTCTCAACTGTATTTTTTTTTAAATAGCTATTGTTCTGAATGTTATGGTAATGAGTATTTACTACTGGCAGTGTAATTTATTTATGTTTTTTTAAAATCAGGGACTAAACCTGAATGGGACTTTTGTTATTTTGTTTTGTTTTGTTTTGTTTTGTTTTTACTGATTTATTTCCCCTCTGGTCTAGGTGTTACTTTGCTCTAAAATACTAATATTTTAAATTTTCTTTACATTTTTTTATTCTATTGCAAGATGCCAAAAAAGCTTAATAACCAGAATTTAAAAACCTACTCTAGAGTGAAATACACAAGTCTAACTCACAGGACCTTTGGATTGCATATAAAATATATTTGGCCTGCCACATCCATGTACTAGGGACAGGCTTGCCTCTGTATTCTGATAGATCTCATATTATCAAGGTATCCTAGGGGCCAGAATCACTTTCCTTTGAGTTAACCAGGAGTGATAGAATTAACTGTAATTGTTTGACTAAGCCCGCAGTCATAGCTAGTGATTGTTCTCACTAGTCTCTATAGGTCTAATTTCTTATTTTTAACAAAAGTTAATATAATTCCCAAGTAGAGTGCATTGATCTGAAGAGTGAAGTGAAGAAATTTACTTGCAAAACATTTATAATGTGTGACTATCATAAATGGTAACACCGAACCTCCATATCTAAAATCATTTAAAAATACAAGTTTACTTTTTTCAGATTGTCCTAAATTTTTAAAATGAATGACTATTACATTAGTATTGAAAATTAGACCCGATTAGTTTTTAAAATAATTTAAGCTTAACCCACTTGCACAAGGGCGTATCTGTCATTTACTTTATTTGAAGGAAATATTTTTACTATTATATACAAGATATATAAAAATTTCATTGAATTTGTTAACTTAGTATAAATTTTATAGGGAGTTTTAAAATTTTAATCACTGATCTGTTTATGTAGGTGAAACAATTCAAACAGCTAACTTTAATTAGATAAAACATGTTATTGTATCTGTAACATGAGCCACAAATGTGCATTCTTTCATAAAGGTATTTTGTAGAGTACTAATAAATGAACATTTTACAAATCTTAAAGATTGGATTTTCCCATTTCTGTGACTGTATCCTCTTCTTTTAGTGTTTAAGAAAACTAATAAAGACAAAGAATATCTTTGTATTATTAGTTTTGAGCATAAAACTTGCTATTTACTGACCTGTGTTTTCAAACAAAAATGTTTCATTGGAAAGGAATACCTACATCAAATAGCCTGATTTGGAGAGGCTCACACTTGAAATAAAAATTCAGGAAAAACTATAATTAACTATAAATTGTGCTATAGAAAGGTAATGGGTAGATGAAATTCTGAAGAATCTCAGAAACTGGTTGAAAGAAAGGAGTTGGTGTTTCAGATACTTATATATATGGAGATTTAATGTCGTAAATAAGAAAACGGGTGTGTGTAGGAGGGATAATAACATCTTATCCACCCACAGACTTCCTTAAGCTACCAATACAACAGAAAGAAAAAGTATTAAGGAGACTCCTCTCAAAATCTAGAGGTGTGTGGGTGGTTGATGGATAATTTTTAACCCCTGCTTTCCTCCCCAAGTCTCTCAGTCATATTATAAAAACAAAGCTATGAATGTTTTCCATTACACTCTTTTTAAAAATGTTTCTGGACTGATTAGATTTTTGCTAGATTGCTAAAAATAAAAAATATTCCAGTAAAATGAAAAACCAGATTTTAACTATTAAAATCACTGTTAAATCTTAATGTGTTATCCTGCTTTGTGTCAGGCAAAATCTACAATTAAATTTTTAATAACATCTTATGGGAACATTTAAAGATATAAAATGTGCCTATGATACAGAGCATAGGTACAATGGGTGTGTTTTTATTTCATGAAATAAAACAGAGCCCTGGGCCTATTTATACAACTTATATAATTATTTATATAGTTTTAAGATAATTTTAACAGATTAATTTCTGATATGTACAGCAATAAATCAAGTTAAACACATGTCTATTACTTGGATAAAGAAAGCCTGCTTTTTATCTGAATTATCTGGATAGTTGTGATTATGATAATTTTTGGTGTAGAAAATTAATTAAAACATATTGTTAATGCAAAATTGTGCTGAACAAATTATCTTTATATAAAATTAGTCAAGATGCCCCATATTGATGTCCACTCCAACTCCAAGTGAGAGAGGGCTTATATCCCATGGATATGGTGGTTGGGATGATCCTGCCTGCAGATGCAGGCCCTCTCCATTCCCTGGGATGACCATTGCCCATCATTGTCTCCTCACCAGGTGACTTGGATGAGTCCATTGAGCTGTAGGGTAGGAGTTGCAGCTCCACCTAGATTTCATGCACACCTGGCACATAGGTAGGCGGGAGGCTCCAGTCTCTGGAAGTATACCTAAAAACTCCAGCATCACATAGCACACACCACTCAGAACTGAGTGGGAGAGAGTGTGGTCTACAGTGTGAACTGTGGTCTATGGTTGGTGGCAAGGCTCCAGGATGTGTAAGTTCATTGAGGGTGGTGGGCCACACTGTGGGAGATGTTTGTGTGGGATGTGGTGGCAGGTGTGGGAGGTGGGGAACATGGGAATCCCAGTGGGTTCCGTGTAATATTTTGGGTAATCTAAGCACCTCTTAAAATATATGTATATATATATATATATATATATATATATATATATATAAATAAAATTTTTGTAAGCAAATACACATATATGCATATATATTTATATATCATATTGCAAATGTTTGTATGTATTGTGAGAATTTTGATTTTTACCCATAATAAAAAAAAAAAAGATGCCCCATATTTACATAATTATTTCATATACCTTGTGGATAGAAAAAGGAGGGTTTATATTGCAATGAATTGTAGCTCTTAAACCACTATTTCTGATGATGTGTATTGCTAAGACTGGGAAAGAGTGTTGTAAGAAGTTTGAGAACTTGAAAATCATTTTTAAAATATCTTTATTTTTCTAATGTGGTTTTTATAATATTCAGGAATTTGGCTGAATTCAACAAGCCTAATCTTTCCTGAATAGTTGTAGTAAGATTGCTGGGGCTATACAGAAGAATATGACACAGTTCTTTATACCCAAGGAGATTACATGCAAATTCTCTTCACAGCCCACAATGGGAAAAAATACAATTCTAATTACGAAAAGGAAAATAATCCCCTGCAAAAATAAAATGTTAAATATACTGTGAACAAGGATCTGAATATTTGTTCCATAAAAATATGTTTACATAAGGCTATTTTCCATTCCCTGCAATATTTTATTTCTCTCTAAATATTTTTACTGACCTGCATTCATGCCACCTCCACCTTACTGTCACAGGTTCTGGCAAGCACAATATGCCTCCCTACCACGTTTTTCTTACTTTCTTTTGTTCCTATTGGATCCACATTACAGCCTGACAGGAATCAATTGCAAACAGCCTCAGCTGAAATACTGATTCAATAAGGAAATTCTACCAAGCATGCAAGGTCTGTGATTCTTTCAGGGCAAAACATGTGAGTTAGAAAGCAGAAACTACCATCTTTGCTTTCTCACACCTGAGAACTGCTGTGCTGCCTGGAGAGGAGCTGATAACTATTTGAACCTCAATTGAAATCTCATCTCAGCTTTTCATAGGTTGGAATCCATCTTGCTTTCTCTTCACCTCAAAGAGAGACAGTATTGCCATGGAGTAATGAAATAGAGGTAGAATGGATGAGGCACACATAATGGATAATGAAATTGGAAAATACAAAAAGCAAGCAGGAGGGAAACAAGATGAGCATGATAGAAAATGAAAAGGGAAAAAAAGGAGACTTTGTTATCAACATGGCCATGGTTTGTTTTCACACATGACTACCATCTTTAAAAAAAGTAAACTTTTTTCCCCCTTTCAGTAGAGCAGTAATAATTGTCTGAATTCTTGATAAGATTTCTTGGGATTGTGAAATGAATCCTACAAACTTTTGTCTAAATCACCCATATGGGTTTTTCTAAAAACATAATCTAAAAAAAGAAAATTAATCATTGTGTTTAGTGTGATAGAAATGGCTTTGAATTATGAATCAGGAGATTTGTTTTCTAAATTTTTAATTGACTTGAAGGATATCTACTTGATTTGCACTCTCAGCATCCTTGGAGCTTCATTTATTTTATCAGTAAAACAAATAATATATACTTACAGGAAAGATAATTATAAAAAAAAGCTAATGCAAAGAATTTTGAACACCAAATAATTTAAAAAGAAGTATTTTAATTGTAAATTCATATTACATTTATTCTTTATACTTTCTCTGAGGAGTTTATTAGTAGTTTGAATCTTTTAATTAGTGCTTTCAAGTCCATGGTTTAAAGTATTGATGCTGGGGTGATAATAAGAATTCTACAACTCCAATCATAGTCTTCATTATTTAGAGATGATAACTACAACTTGAAGGGAAGTGAGATAGCAGTATTGGAAGAGAAATCCATTCAAAAGAACTGTAGTTACACCAAGATAGATCAGAAATAAGGAATGATGTTGAAATTTCAAATCAATAAATGATTATCCTTAAAACTACAATGGCAGGCATATCTTCTCCATAGAAAACCAAAAGACAAGAAATGGGAAACATTTATAGTATAAGGGAATTCAGTATACTTACAAGGAAGAATTTCCATCAGGACTGTAAGCATTGCAAAGTTTTTCTAAGATTATCTAAAAATAAAAGCTTTTTAGAGATTCTTTTAAAGTAGATGTTAGAGCATGAATTAGATAAATCTTTAAGGATGCCTTTGATCAAGTATAATTATCTGTAAAAGAATCTCTGGTTTATAACAAGACTATCATGATGTTAATTTATTTCATCATAACAACAGTCTTTGCAAGTGTGGATGAGGATCAGAAAGGATTAACATTTACCTGAATTATAAGGACAGTAAGTGTGCTAAATCAGTCCTTGAACTTCAAGAGGAAAGGAAACTATAGTCTACAAAGTAACCCCACCTCTGGTACTAGATGTTTGCAACAATTACACCAGACCCCATACTCTGCTTTATATAAATTATAAACACTCTCAGTGAACCTCTGAGATTTTATTATCGCTTCTCCTTATGACTTTTCCACCTTTGCTTTTGTTTTGGAAATCATCAATTCTATTCAGAGTAGTACCTGACTTCCAGTGAGATTTTGTTGTCTGTTATTGATGTCTGTTTATCATGCTCCTCAGGCCATAACATATAATGATTGCCATCTATTCTGTTCTATTACATTTACCCTCCATTCGCCCACCTCTAACCTGTTCCTTTTCTTCTATGAGTATTTATTATAAGGTATTTGATATACTTTAAACTGTTGAAAATATGTATGTAGTATATCTGTGTAAGTGACAGCAGGAGAATGTGGTTAAACGCACAGACTCTAGAACTAGACTCTGGGTTTGATCCTGCTCCACCACGTACCAGCCCTGTGACCAGTCACTTAAAGTCTTTGTTTTTAGTTCTTCATCTGTGACTCCGGGAGAGTTTCACGTAAGTAGGCTCTGGGATCAGAAGGTTTACTGAGTAGTACCCAGGATCAGCATCTGCGGGAAAGAAGAAGGCAGGTTTGGTTAAAGGAAGAAATTGAACACAATTAAAGCAAAGTGGCGGCAGGAGGGAGTTCCCGGAGCATGCACACTGGGCGAGGGCCGCCGCGGTTGCGCTCAGGTGCGCGCTCACACCAGCCTGCCCAGGCGGCCCTGGTGGCTGTGGGCAGCTCGCCCTGCTGGGCCCCACCGCACCGGAGAGGATGGAGAGCAGGCCTCAGGCCGCACCGCGGCCTCCGGTCCCACGCTGGCCTGCACTTGCTCCTCGGATTTTGCGTTTTATCCACCGCTTGGCCCGTGTCTCCTGAATCATTGGCCTTGTGGTTGGAAAGAAACTGAAGGCAAGGAGTGATGTGAGCGGTTCTCTCCGGTCTTTTCGCGTTGAGGCCTGGTTGGCATATGTAGAGAAGAAAATACAGCAAGAAAATCATGGGTTTTTTTTGGAGGGAGGTGGGAGCAGAGGGTGGGGAAAAGGAAACAACGTCTTAGATTTAATATGATTTTTTTTTAAATTCTGCATTTTGGCAGTGCTAGGGAAATAAACTAACCCAAAATTATTTTTCTATTGAGAGGAAAGAATTGGATTTTTTTTCCCTTTTGATTAAGATCTTTTCTCCCCCGTGACAAAGCACAAATCATGGACACCAGATAATAAGGTGGCCCTCAGGAACCGCGGAAAAAGCTAAGGTTACATTTGTCCTCAGGAGGGAAGCATGAGTGTTTTTTAGCCTTCTCTGGAACCTACAAGGAAAATCATGAGTTGCTTGCCATGGAAAGGAGACAAGGCCAAGTCCGAATCGTTAGAGCTGCCCCAGAGATCTACTATGAGAAACAGCGCAAAAAGCTTTGTGCCCTCCATGCCCTCAATAACAGCTTCCGGTACAGCAATGCCTTCACCTGGGAAACGCTGCAAGAGGCTTTCCGGAGGTTGTCTCCAAATACCATGGAACACCCCACAAGAAGAGCATGTTGGGAAATGGAAACTACGAAGTGAATGCCATCATGGCAGCACTTCATACCAAAGGCTATGGAGCTGTTGGTGGGACAAGTTCAGGGGTGTCGGTATCTTTGCTCTCACTGATGTCATGGGTCTCGTCATGAATCTGCCCTCTAGCCTGTGCTGGGATCCACTGAAGTTACCTGTCAGAAGGCAACACTGGATCTGCATTCGAGAGGTGGAGGTGCCTACTGCAAGCTTGGCTCCAAACTCAAGATGTCGGAGTAGATCAGAGGTGAGAGCAAGCTCAGGAAATTTCTAAAACATCATTGAGAGAAAAGAACTGTGAATTCCTGCTAGTGGTACCAGAAGAGGTGGAGGCCCACTAGCGGTGGAGAGCTGATGTGTGACGCAGTTCCACCCAACTTCCCACTCACCTCACCCTTACCACTGCCCCAAACATCTCATCAGTCTCCTTCTGCAGATTCTACAGTGCAGTAGGACAGATGTGGGAACTGTTACAAGAACCACCACCATAATTATTTTTTCATGGGAAAGGAAGGTAGGAACTCTTTGTGCTTAGTGCAAGCACTAGAAGGCCTTTAGTTTTATTTGAGAGAGGAAAAAGAAAGATGGGTCTTAACTTATTTTCCTCTTTCCTATGAAGACTGGCACAGGTTCGGCTGGAGTTAATCAATCACTGCTGCTCCAGACTCACTTGGAGATGCTGCCTCCACTTACCCTTTCCTGTCCAATCAGTGGCTCTGAAGACAACACTCAAAGCCCATGTGACTTGCTCGAAGTACCCAGGGCATACAGGTCTGTCAGGAAACCATCTCCAAAGCCCCAGCCAGCGGTACAGCATGCTGCCTCCAACCCTCATTGCCAGCCCCTCTCCTCATTTTTAAGGGTTGTTTATGGCCATCCTTGCAATTTTATAATGAAAAGCTCTCTAATATTCTCAGGCAAGTGGTTGAATCCTGCAATATGCTTGCATGACAGGTGAGATTGATAGCTAAGAGGACGTGGCTAAAGCCAAACTGGAACAGGCATGGGGTGGCTTGTTTTCGATACCTCACTCCATTTTGTTCCCATCATTTCACTACATTGACTTAGAAGGCTCGGAGACAAAAGTCAAGGCAAAAGGGTAGTTTTCACAATTGACCCACTCTGGCAAAATCAGAAAAAAAAAAAAAAAGTCTGCCTTCAAAATCAAATTCCATTTGGTTGAGACTGAGTTGGGTGAAGAAAATATTGTGAAGATGAGCTTCTCAGAGCTTAAGAGCAGCTGGAATCTGTAGTCATTAGTGACAAGAGCAGAGCCCTCCAGTTGCATGGTATGGGCATTATCTTATAGGACCTGGATTTGTCATCCTTCTGGAATTCCCTTTACAATCAACTGAGTTGCCACTTTTCTCCTGTAACTTTGGAAAGCAAAAGAAAAGGAGGGGAAATAAGTATCATACCACACTATGCATCACCAGAGTGTTGTGGTTGCCTCTAGGCCCGTGGGCAGGCAGGGGTGACCTGGCTAGCCCTTATGGATCAATGGTCTTGGCAGACCCGAGAGCTGCTCCACTGGCCAGACTTCTCTCCAACAGCAAAGCCAGCCCAGGGCTTGCATGGGAAACCTAGGCTTAATGGGATGAAGCTGAGGCTTTCTCCCCACTGTAACTGGAATGCATGTTTACACCAGCACTTTTTCTGCACATGTATCTTCAAACCAACAAAGCAATTTTTTATGCCGAGTAACAGAGGCCACCAAGAGGCTACTGCATTACACCCTCCCCAGCAACTGGCCGAAATCTCTTATGCACCATTTTCTACGCCAGACTTGCTTTGCACCATGGAGAGCTCCTTATCCCTGCACAGTAACATTCCAAACACCACCAGCCAGAAGATACGGCCAACCTTGCTGATTGTCACAAGCAGGACCTTGAATCCATTGGCATTGTCAGTGATAGTAAGCCATTTCTTGAGAAGAGGAAACCCTTCCACAAATCTGCATGACCTGTGCAAGTGTCACTTCATGGGAGTCCCCATTCACTTGGAGTCCGTGAGCCAATGGGATATGCAAAGATGCTTAAACATTTCAGGGCTGGTTTCTCTGTTCATATCCAATTCTCATGCTTAGAAACAGGGACCCATGCCCATGCCTAAGGGCAAAAAGCCCCACTTTTAAGGAACGGAGCAGGCCTACCCTGATACCCAATAAGGGGCAACCCAAGGCTTTTTGTTTTCCTTGCTTTTATTCCTTTTTTTGTTGGCCTTGGGCTGGCTTGGTTACAAAGATGCATTTTATTTATCCAAAAATTAAAAATGGAAAAGTCCATACATAAATCTCAACAAACAAACAAAACCAAAGTTGCTGCAGAGTGCATGTGGAGCTCTCAAGATGGGATGAACCGCATGGGCTGTCGTGAATCTGAGCTCAGGGGCTGCTGGTCTTTACATCCCCATGACTGGTCAGTCATTCAGTATGGGTGACACCAAGAAACATATGTTACTTTGGGCCAGGTGACTCTCTTCAGCTGAAGCACAGACTTGCAGTGGACCTCAGCTAGCGCTGTCTCCTTACAACACTCCCAGCAGCTGAAGAATGAGTGTTTCAGTCTTGGATGGGGAAAAAAATGTGGGCATTGCACCATGGCATCCACTACAACCTGTAAAATACAGAACAATAAACAAAACAGATAAAAGTCCTGTCCTCACAGACCGTATTTCTTATGAAGAAACCCAAACAGTAAACATATACTGTCAGATGGTAATGAATGGAAGGGGAAAAAGATGGGATAAGGGAATTTTGGAGGGTTTCTCATTTGTTTGGGGTGGTCAGAGAAGGCCTGAAACAAAGACCAGAAGGAAGCAAAGGAGCAAGCTTTCACTGGGAAGGACACTGGAGGCAGAGGGAATTGAAAATGCAGAACCTCTGAAGCGGGTACATAATTGGGGTGTTCCAAGATCCAAGACATTAGTTGGACTAACATGAGGGAGCTTGGTAGATGAGGAAGAGAAGTGGGGTGACCCTACAGACATGTTCCTTTGAGTGAACCTGGAGCCATCAGAAGGTCTGGAGCAGAGAAATCATAGGATCTGACGATTTTGAAAGATCACTTTGACTGCTGTGTTGAGACCACACTGTTGAAATAAGGGAGAAAGCAAGGACACTTCTGCAAGGAAAAGAAAAAAGATAAGATTTCTTCTCTGAGTTTGTTGTTGGTTTCCAGGAGTTTATATTCTCTAGAGTGTTTGCCCCTTGTCTGTCCTAGACATACCAGTGTGCCACCCACCTGAGGAACTTTGTCTATAGTCCTTTATTGAATAGATATCCTAAGTGTTGCTATAGTAGAATCTGTTCTTCTCTCTGTCTCTTTCTCTCTCAAGATTTTTTTTTGTTTTTTTGGGGTATTTTATTTACAATATCCCTCTCCTGTTTTGATATTTTTAAGCAAGCAGAAAATTCCGCTTGTTACCAGACAGTATTTAATGCATAGGAATCTCTGTGCGTGCTGCACTGCATGCCACATTGCACTGAATTGTTTCAAATTTGGATTTGAAAGTATAGGTTTTTTTTTTTTTTTTTTAACTGTATTAAATGTACCAATACATTTTGTAGCCTATGATTTTTAATGTGTACTTACCAAAGAGCAATTTCATTTTCTCTGGCAAATTACACACTTTGAGATTTTTAAAAATTCCAGGAATAAATAGAAAACAATGTGTCTAAATAATGTTAGCATCCTGGCTCAATGAGTCAAACCAAAAGAATTATTCCAGTGCTTGTCACTTAGTAAACTGGTTCTGAAAAATCTCTTCGTTTCATATTCTTTAATGATTCTCTCTCTCTCTCTCTCTCTCTCTCTCTCTCTCTCTCTCTCTCTCTCTCAGAAGAACAAAAGGGGAAATGACTGGATTTTAAATGAGGTTATTGTGGTGTTTCTCAGAACTTGTTCTGCAGATGGATCATTTAAACTGGATCCATCTCTAATTAAATAATTATATTCTTATGAGCTTAATCTTTTCCCCTTTTCTCACTTTCCAGCTGCATTTGCATTCCTTTATCATCTAGTTTAGCTGACTGGATAGCTGTTCTGCCATTCTCTTCTTTTGGTGAAGGCCACAAACTGAAGGATCATATGAATGAATTCAATTAGAATGGGGACTCATTTCTGTTACTGCATACAGAGGAAAGGGGTGTACTCTGCCCATAGTCAGTCCTGGCTAAACTGGAAAATTATACATGATCTTGTAAAATAGGGTGACAATATTCCATATACACTGAGAATCCTCTCCAGAGACTATTGCACTAACAGAAAAACATGACCTTTGCCAAGTAGAATTTCTGACATATTGATTTAAGTGTAGAGATGAAGACTTAATGAAAAGCCATGTTGAACTATAGTGTGAACCTTTCAGGTCCCTTTGAGCCTAATGACGTAGCCTAAGAGCTATGCCTCAAGAGCTGGAGAGTTTTACAATGTTGAGGATTTTATTAGGTTACTCAAAAGACAACCATAATAGCAGCTTGAATGTGGTTATCTTTGAAAGTAGGTGTTATTTTTAAATATAATTAAAGAGAAACACAGCTGGCAGTTTAAAGGAAAAAAGGGAATTAGTGATAGAATTATTATGCTGCATCTGAAATAGTGGGATGATATTAAACAGTTGCATTCTGAAACCTTATGCTCACACTATTTTTTATTTTATTAGGTTACTCAAAAGACAACCTAAAAGTCCAACCACATTCAGGTATTGATTCAGGAAACTCCCTTGGCCTTTCCCTAAGATAAGAGTTCCCTTATGCTAAACTCTGCTTTGAAATAGAATGTGGCAGAGTTATAAAGCAAGTACAGTCCAGGAAATCAGCACATTCTGGGGATTTTCTATCATGAATAGTTTTCAGATCTACTTCTGTATCTCCAGACCCTCTACCAATCCCCCTATTTCAGTCCCTAGTCATCTCTTGTCCATAACATTCAAAAAAAAGACTCCTGACAGGTCTCCCTGATTTCAATCTTGTTATCCTAATTTTTTATTACTTTAACAGCCAGAATGATCTGTATAAAATACTTACCTGGTCATTTCACTCTCCCGCTTATGACCCAACATTAGCTGACCATAATCCTTAGACCAAAAGCCAGTCTTCCCAGTAGGGAATACATAGACTTCCAGAACTGCTCTACTACCTATCTCTCTAGCCTCATCATCTTCCCCTCAGACTTGGCACTCTAGTATACCTTTCCACTGAAAGTAGGTAATTGGAATACACAGTTGATTGGTTTCATGCCTTTGTGCATTAATAAAGCTCTTCCCTCTTCCTGATATTCTTTTCATGCTTTTGCCCAACTATCATTCATCTTCCAAGACTAAACTGGGAATTGTCTTCTTCTTTAGGAAGGTTTCCCTCAACTCCCTAATTGGATCAAATGTTCCTTGTCTATGCCAAGTCAATTCTACTTTGTATCACTAACCCTGATTCATTGTAATTATGTTTATATATGTGTCTTGGCTACTTCTGGTATTTCTAGGTGATGTACATAAAGTCTTGTGCTTAGTAGGATCTCAGTACATATTTGCTCAGCTGAACTAAGGCTCTACCACTATCTAATAAAAAATGCATTTAAATATCTAAATGTTTCCATTTATGTGTGCATAGTACAGTTTAAATTATTTGAAATTCTAAAAGAAAAATTGACTTTGAAGAGTTTAGTTTACTAAAAATAACTGTAGAATTAGTTTAACTTCATGGAGGAGTAGCAGGAAAAAAAGCAATAGCATTATCATCTCACCAAAAATAAGATGAAAAGATGATATTCACAAATCTAAACCGGTATCAAAATTAAGTACTGATTTACAGCACCAGGACCTAAAGAAAATCAAGGAAATCCAAGGGCATTCTAGTGAAAATAAGATTGTAAGCTTAGCCCAGAAAGCTTTCTCTTTGTATTACCTTTATTTTTGAAGTGCATGGCATCCGATACTAGTTTACCAACTTGTTCACTTGTGATTTACTTTATTTTCTTAAAAGTGGTGTATATATATAGAAAAAAAAAAGTTATTTTAGGCTTCTAGTTAGTTTCTAGATAATTGAGGTAATTTTACCCTATGTGAATACTTTATTCCACATCCTAATTACTTATTAAAATACCAAGTGACTTTGGCCACAGTAAATAGAATCATTTGGAAATCCATTTGATGCCTTCATTTAATTTGACAATGAACCAGTGGGGGGAGGAAACATGTCTTCCAAGGAATTACAAGGAATTACAATCATTACCCCCCATAAAAGGTACTTTACCCATCAAAGAATATTACTTGGGAAGTAAAATACTGAATATTGCGGCGCCCCACCCCCAACTAGAAAGTTTCTTAGTTTAATGAAAAAGAATTGTGTGAGCTCCAGCTTTTAACAGATGAAATATGTAAAGATATATGGGAGAGGAAAATGGAATCAGCCTCCATATGATGCCATGGAGATACCAGAGCAAATGATTTTAGAGTGACATATCACTGTCAGCAGACTAAAAGTACAAAAGCGACCAATAGCATTTCCTAGAATTGTGCCTGGCATCTAGTAAGTGCTTGATAAATATTTGTTAAATGAACAGGGCAGTGATGTCAGCTGCTATCATTTCAATTAATTAACACCTGTGTGAATGTGGAGGCCACTCTTCTACTTTCCAGTAATTACTAATCATGACCCTCAACTTAGAGTTGGCATTGAAAATGCCATAATAGGCTTGCCTCAAGAAATCTGCAAAGTAATTCTAGTTTCTCCACTGACTCCATGTTAGAGCTCTTACACCCATCCCCATGTCCTCTATTCCTTTTATTCACTCCACAAATGAAACTGGAGCAATATGGTGAAGACTGTGGCCAGATATTATAAGAAAATCTTTGTGGGAGATCAAAAGACGAATACGGAAAAAGAAGATATGAAATCAATCTGGTGAGAGAGTAAAATACTTTTCAATACAAAGTGTCAGAAAAGAAAGCAGTGATGTTCAACATTTTGTTGAATACGAGTTTTAGGGTTTAAATAAGGGACAAAAAAAGGTGAAATTTTAAAAACTTTCAAGCTTGAGAGGTTGTATTCTCTATATGTTCCAATCTGTAATATTTCTTTACATATTAACACACACAACATTTACTCAGTGCATTTTTCCTCTCAATTATTTCTCTACTTCTTACATATATGTTTTGAGCAGAAAATCAAGAAAAATGTGTTCCTTTTGTAGATTTTTTTTCTAACATCACCACCACATGCATTTTGCCTCACTCATTTAAAGTAGCGTTTAATGCTGCCGAGGTGTTTTCATTAGGAAAAATAGGTTTCATTCTTGCCAGACAAGACAAAGGTTGAAATCGATGTTTCAAATCACTGAGGAAGTCATCTAGATAACATTTCTCTAGACCAGCACTTCAGAAAAATCTATTCTGTGGAACTTAAATGACTCCAGATACTATTTTACTAAAGGATTTTCCATTTAAGTGAGGTTGACAAATGCAACATGCTTTGATTCCTTTGGGAGAGTCACATACAGGGTGACCAACTTGTCCCAGTTTGCTCTACAAGACCTGCATCCAGGAAACTCCTCAATCCTGTGTAAACTGCAGGTTGTTCAACCTAGTCATATGTGAAAGATGCTGAGAGATCTTGCAGTAAAGAAGCATGCTAAATTTTGCTTAAACATTCTTTTCCAAACCTACCTGACCATGAATTTTTTAAAATAAAGATACTAAGAATAAGAGGAATTAGTAATCTATGGTATACACTTTGGGAAGCTTTGCTCCATTTTTCTCCTGGCCCCTGCAGTCTTACTAGTGATCACCTTTCTCTCTCCCTGTGTTGCAGGGCTCATGGAGACTTGAGGAATAGCCTAGTCATTATAATTGCTTCATTCTCTTCCTTAACCTTAAACTAAAGGTATTTAAACCTCAAGCTTGAAACTTTAAAAAAGAAATTTCTCTGGGAATATAGGTCCACTGCTTTCAAATTATCCTCCTTTCTCAGTCCCTTTCACAAATATTTGTCTGTCTTAAGGGACTTTTGTACATTTGGGATTTTTGCACATCTTTTGAGATTTTCTTCAAGAAGTCATAATATATTGTAAGAAAAATCTTTAAAAGGTATATATTTTGAGTTCTTTTGTTATTACCAGGTAATTCAGAGTGCGTCTTGAATATATGTTGGTGTAGTATGCATAAATTTGAAAAACAAAAAAAATTGAGTTTTTGGGCTGCCATTTTAAAATACAGGTACTGACAGAACTCTCCCCTGACTCCTATCTCTGTAGGAATAACAGTACAAGGAGAGGAGGGAAAATAATACAAGGGATAAAATAAATGGAATAGATCACAAACATTTTCAGTACTTGGAATGGGAAGAAATATTCAGATTCAGAGCTGTGTACTTCTACCCAACCATTTTTTCCCAGTCCAACAGTTAGAGGCATGACCTAATTGAATGCATCCTATGCTTCCCACAGCATCATAAACTATAGGCAGGTGCTTTTTCTTTCACCTACAAAATTACAGTAGAAGGTAAAACCTGTTTCAGTGAACTCCAAAGAATTGGCCAAATGAATTTATGAAATGGGATTCTGTTACATTGAATAATGTTTTAAAAAATCTATTTGTTTCAACCAAGACTTAAAATTTTCTGTGTTCAGTGATTTTTATAGCTAGTTTTCCATTCCAAATATCTGAGAATTAAAAAGTACTAACTCTGACATTTCTAGCACAAACTATTTACTGATAATGCTGAGGGAGCATTCTTTTTGACAGAGTTTCTAATTTTTGTACCTCTGGAACAAGGCCACATTTAAAAAAAATGCAATAGCTGCTTACTACTCCCTGGGGTTACTGGGGAAGGAAATTAATAGCTGGAAAAGAACTTCCAATAGTATGTTTCTTTTAGGTGTGTTGCTTTCAAATCAGGCAGTGACACACACACATCACTGCTAATTTACCAAACACTATAAAATTACATGAAACGCTACATTTCATACAAATTATCTTCTTCAATAATTAATAAGACCAGTGTAACTCTCTAAAGACTAATTTATACTGTTTTTACTAAGACATCTATAATGTAAGTGCCTATTATGTGTCAGGTGTTTTGTATTCTTATATTAAATACTTTCTCTAAATCTTCATTTCTATTTCCTAATGAAGAAATAAAGAGACCCAATGATTAGGTTACTTATCTAAGACCGTGTACTCTTAATGGCATCTCCAGGACTTAAACAGAGGCCCCTGAGGCTCCAAAGTTTCCCTTTACTCCACTGTTTCATGTATTAGGCTGCCATTATCTTAACATCAGAGATTAAAATTTTAAAAATTATAATCTTTCATATTAAAAATTATTTTGATTAAAATAGAATGTTACTGGGAAGCGGCTGTGGCTCAGTCAGTAGGGCTCCCGTTTACCATATGGGAGGCCCCGGGTTCGGTTCCCGGGGCCTCCTGGTGAAGGCAAGCCCGCCCGCACGGCGTGGTTAGCTGACCCAGCGAGCACAAGCAGCAAGGGGGGGATAAATGAATAAATAAATAAAATCTTAAAAAAAAAAAAAAAATAGAATGTTACTATTAAGTAGAAATGCACTGGTTATGGAAATATACATGCTATTTGTTTTTTGTGATGTGACTTTGGCTTACTAGTTACCCCTGCATGTGCACTCATATGTGTGGACACACACCATGTTTTAAAACTTTTCGATCAGAACATTCATTCTACTAGTATGAATTACCACTAATAATTATTACTCTGTTGTACTATACACTCGGGATTGATAATATGGTATAATAATATTGTACTGTGTGCCAGCCAGGTGTTCATGTGGAGCTTAATTCTATATGGAAGAAACATACACAAACAAGCAAATAAACAAGAACATTTCAGAGTGACAATTGCTTTTAATAAAGTAAAACAGTGGGTTGTAACACAAAGTGAATGGGTACTTGATATTGGGCTGTGTGTCGGGGTGGGGAGCTTCTTAGACTAGAGTAAGAGTTGAACTGAAAGTCTCAATGGTAAGATGGAAAGAGTCAGGCCATGATCCAGAGGCAGGACATTCGGATCAAAGGGAACAGCAAATTCCAAGGTCCCAAGGCTGAGAAGACCTTAGTGAAATCCAGAAACAGAAAGAAGGTAGTGCAGTGTTTGAGTGAAAAAATGGTAGAAGAGGGTAGAGAAGTCATAAGGGATATAGATTTTACGAGTGTAAGGAGAAGCTTTGAAGGACATTAATACAATCTGGTTTATATTTTCAAAATATTGCTCCAGTTGCTGTGTGGAAAATGGAAGGCATGAGTAGAAGCAAGAAGACAGTAAAAGGGGGTGATCATAGGAGAATAGAACAGGTAAAGGAGCCTGTGGCCTGGCTAGAAGGGTGGCAACCAAGATGGCAAGGTGACAAACATACTGTTGGCCCCCATCTGTGCAAATAAATTTATATTCATTTCCATATTGATTTTTAGTGTGAGTAAAAATGTAAGGGCATCATTAAAAAAAAAAAACACAAAATGTATGCATTGAGCCTTTTATATATTCATCTAAGCTAATGTTCTCATACTTTTAAGAGGGAAGCCAATTAGTGACTTTTTAACCAAGTCTGCATATATTCATGTTTTTGTTTTTCTTTATCATTTTAAATCTATACAATTTAAGCATCATCACAGATATGGCAGTAAAAGGTAAAATATAAAAATAGACAGCTTTATAATTTGGCTTTTAAATGGCTTTACATATTTATATTCTATGTAGGATATGTAACAGATTGTGATAACAGAATAAGATATAATCAAATTGCAGCCTTACAAATATAGCAAATATCATGAAACAGCTCCCTTCTGCTGACTCAAAGAGTGGGAGCTCCATTTCTTTCATTATGTCTTTTGTCTGTAACAGCTTATCACTAGCAACACCTTAGTAGCAGTTGTCTTGCTTTGTCAGTGTGAAAGTCCCTACAATTGCACTTTACCTATCTTTGCCATTGATTCTCTCACATTGGATTTTCTCGTCTGGAGACAACTAATTTGAGTCTCTTGAAATATAAAACCTATTCCTTTCACCTTCAGTTTCTCAGTTCATGTAACAATACAGTGGAAATCACTTTCAAATGCAGAAAAAACCAAGCACCCTCAAATAGACTTTGGTCAGCCTCCATAGTGCCACTTTGTTTATCTAAAGCCCACACAGCTTTTCACATGGTGTTGGCGAGGGAGGGAGATCGACTATCAGTATATAATCATTGGTACAATCAAACCCTGCTTATTGCTACATCTGAACCTAAATGAGGAGGCCAGAACACCTTAGAGTGACAGCTATTTAGTTCACTTTGCCTCTCCATTCTTGGGCAGGGACTTAAGAGGTGTCAAATATTTGTAAATGTTATCTTCTGCGTTTTTCTTTCAGAGAGATTATTTTAGAATGAGAGGAGTTGTTTTGTTTCTTTTTGTTGGGTTTATTTTTTTAAAAAACTCACTTAGGTTTTCCTCCTTTTTAACACTAAATTGCAATTCTGCTTTACCCTATGACACCAAAAATGGTCCTTTGCTGGGTTCATACAGTGGGAATAGTATTTGACCAGTAGGGGGAGCTCATATCATGCCTATCTTGTGGGTTACAGACAAGCTAATCTTTTTAGGTTTGTTTAGTTTGGGTGGAGCTATTTTAACTCTAAAGCCAACAGAGATCATGGGTTGGAATAAAAAGTATTTCGCCAAGTTTAAAAGTTAAAATTTGCTAAAGTTGTAAATCTTAACAATAGTGAGGGTTTAGGGGGTTTGGTTAATGAATCTATATGCTGTGGCTGAATTTTTCACAATGTGGAGGCTTTAAAATATGTTAAGGGGTTTCTTTCCAGGTATGTATTACCAAAACACTTTCTTCTGTAAATAAGGGGCACAGCACCTGATTTAAAATAATGCTTTTTCATGACTGTAGGTTGATATAAACATGGCTGGTGTAGATGTGAGTGGCAGTGGGCATAGAGGTGGATGGACACTGCTTGTACTCTTAAAACTTGCTTTTCTCAAAAATGCCTCTTAAGACAGTTTGTGTTTGGGTTTTGCCTCTTTCTCGTTATATTGGTGTCAAGTGTGGCCTCAAAGTTAGAGGATCATGATTAACTTTCTCCAAAAACAGTAATGAATCAGATCCTGAAGCATCCTTCTCCCATTCCCTTTGCTTCTTCAGTGCTGCTGTGAATTTCGGTTGAGTTGTCAACACCATTCAAAATACTGTGTATACTTTTGAAATCTCTCACACGATGGACTACAAGCACCTCATTGTGCTGGAATGTACTTTTCCCCTAACATTCAAGGTGTTCACAAGAAATGAAGACGAAGTAGCATTTCCAGTCTTCATTCATTTCTCAGACTTTGCTGAGCACCTGTTTAGTATCAAGCATTGAGTGAGAGACCAGAGACTAAAAAATAAAGGTGAACAAGCCTGGTCTCTCCACAACAATTCGTGGTCTAGTCAATTCACCATTTAGCATGTTTGAAAAAGGATGACTCCAAAGCTTATGTTTTCTTCAGAAGAAGAAAAGGGCACAGTTGTCTCCAAACTGATCTGAATGTTTGACTTTCAAATCATTCTTCACTCTAGCCAGTTGACAAAATGCTTACCTCATGTAATAAGAAATCTTGAAAGTCTTTGAATTTGACAGTGCATAATGCCTGCATTTTGGATGGATTTTACTTATAAAATCACTTCTGTCAAACAATCCACATTGGTGTGCAGTTTCATAAGTTGAATCTGTATAGAAACACTGGTGTGGAGATGGGAGATGTGTAGGGAGAGGAATGTCAGGTGAAATGGAAAGACTAGCCTGGAAGATGGTAAAATGCTCCCAGGCATTTACTCTGTTGCCTCACTGTGAGCTCCATAATTGTCTAGCAATTTTCTGGCAATAAAATGGCTGTCCAATGTTTGATAAGCCTTTAACATGACAGCATGATGACCCTAGACTGGATTCTCAAGTTTCAGTAGCTATTTGGTCCCCACAAGGCGCAGCTCTTTTCTCCTCTTTCTCCTCAATTCAGACTTTTTTCTCCTCTCTCAATGTTTCTGCTGCTTCCTGCTCCCATGTCAATGCTTAATTACCACGACATCATTGCTGCTATGGTGGCCTCTTTCCCTTATTCTTCGTACATTTCTTTTTTTATGTATCTTCTCCTGCTTTGGATTTACATGAATAAGCTGTTTTACAAATGTCATCAGTCTTGCCCCAGCACGCTGACCATAGTGATATGCAGAGGCTGTCACATGGTGGAACACATGTAGCTTCAACTTCAGGGTCCCTCATTTGACAAAGCTTCTTTCCAAGCCTTTATACCTTATTGTGCATTCATAATGTATTTTTTTTTCTTCAAGAGGAACCCTCAAATTGTATAAAACTCAGCCTCCACTGAAACTTGGATCTGCCTCTGCCCATGAGTTTTAATATTCAGATCTTTGGCTTACTTTTCAATTGCTTTGTTGATGATGATGATGTTTTGTTATTCTGTATGTAGGTTGTTGCAGTGCTCGTTCTTTACTTAATACAGATTTTTAATTTCTTTTTTCCTTTCAAGCAGCTTCTTAGTCTGGCATTGTGCCAGAGCTAGGTCTTCCAATATACAGTTTAATGGGTTTTTCAACAATTCTTATAAGATATGCTATCTAAACTTTTATCATTAGAGTGGGTATTATAAAATAGATATTACAAAAATGTATTTGACAAAGTGTGTGGCATTTGAGCTAAGCCAAATGGTGATATACACCATTACTGTGATCACCCAGTATATCATTTTTCAGGCATGGCAGTGACTTTGAAACCAGGCTCTGTGAAATCCACTTGGTACTCTCTCAATCCTACCCACTTTGACCTCCCCTTGTCTCCTATACACACATTTGCTCTACCTCAGAGGCCTAAGTCTCTCAATATTTTATAAAGTAGTTAAAACAAGATGCCTTTTTCCTAGCAGTAGTATCACCATGGAAAATATCTCTGGAATACTAAGCCTCTGGCAATCATAAAGTCTGTCTAAGCTTTTTCTATGGGAAATGGTGACCCAGTAATTCTCACTGGGCCTATCCATGGCTCCATCCATCACTACCCTGCATTAGGAAATTTTCAAAGCCCCTTTACACCTTCTTTACATTTCTTCATCAGCCCCAGTCTCAGAAAAAGCAGAAGTTCAAGTCCTTTTTGGTTCAGATTTCTAGTTTTCCAAAGAACTGATGTGGCAAATGACTCATTCATCCATTCAAGAAATACTTTATATACTGGACATTTCTTCCCTTTCTAGGGATATAGAAGTTAACCAAGCAGAAAATGATAATGCCAAATGGTAGCTAAGGTTGGTGGAACAGTGCAATGGGGTGGGAGATATGGAAGGATAGGGAAAGTCTGTAATAATCTAGAACATTTCCTTGAAATAGAGCCACAAACTTTCAATACCAAGCAGTTAGGATAGGTTATTGCTCAAAGGTATTGCTTTGACAGTTCTTTGTATTACCAAATATTATTAGTTTTTTGGGTCCTTACAAAGGTTGAGCTATACAATGGCAGTAAACTGAATATGAAATCATTAAAAATTAAGTTTTATGTTATTCTTTTAGGTGTCATGAGAGTAGCAAAACCAGTACATTCAGTTCCCAGAATCACAGCTTCATCATAAAGATGACTCATGGTGAAGTAAAGGGACGATATTTTAATGAACCAATCTGGTTACAGTAGCACGTCTATGCTCAGCAGCAGACTACCTGGGGAACAGAAGACAATCTACTTTTCAAATGAAAAATTAGTCCCCAATGCTATCCTTCTGTCTTGTTTCCCCCTCATGGCTCTCTGCTCTGTTCCTTATTGTATATACTCTTGCTTAGGGATTTCCCTTTACTCCAAATAATGGTAGCACAAAACAATCTTGATTATTGTAGTTGCAGTTCCCCATTTGGCATTTGTTAACAAATAAGATCCACCAAATATTAATAAATACATCTACTATGTTTGCAGCGCATTGGGTTAGACAGAATCTTTATAAATAATAATCACTTGCCCTTAAGGAAGAGCTAATAATCATTTAGTAGAGTGAAAACATACACATGAAATAATCAGACCAAAAGGCATAGTGTGTAGTCATTTACAAAAGAATGATCCATTATATGGTAGATGGTGAATACGAAAAAACCTTGGAAAGGAGTTGGGACATGAGTTAAACCTTAAAGGATGGTTTAGGTTTTAAATAATGTGGAATTTTTTGTATCGTTTCCCAGTTTGCTTCCTCATTTAAAAAAAAAAAATACAAACAATCCCTTCTGAAAGAAAGAGCTGTTATTGGTTAGTGGATGATGCATAATTATATTTATCCCTGGTTTTGATTATTTTATGAGTATTTTTGGTCATCTTTCTAGCTCCAGGAGAGGATTCATACCTTGAATGCTTAATAGAGTCTCTCACAGAGTCTTGAGGTAGTAAAAAGTATAGTAATAAATTCTAATGTCAAAAGACAAAAAGATGAGTGAAAATAACAATTTTCAGTCTGGTCAGAGTAACCACGGGTAGTTTATGTGGCTTGTGATATTTTAATGTAAATGTTTAAAAATTTTGAATAAATTATCTTCTACAGAATATCATGTAGTATTATTCTAAAAATATTTTAATAAGTACCAACTATGTGCCAAGTAATGTGCTGTACTGGTGGCTAAAATGCTTGTGTAGTATCAGATCTGTTTAGATTTCACATTAAAAATAAACGTCTTTATACACAATATATTGAGTTGTGATCTCCAAAAAATATATCCAAATAAGTGTTCTTCAAATTTGATCCTTTATGAAGCTATAATCACACTTGAACAATAATGCCATCATTCAATAGATTATTTTTGTCTGTGTTTCAGTCTTTCTTGCAGAGCCAGTGTACAACAACACAAATAAATTTTATTACATTATAGTGAACTTCACATTTAAACAAAAATGGTGTTTCCCAGCTTGTTCATCTGCCTCATTCACTCTTTACTTTTAGAAGTACCCAGGGGTTGAACCCAGGACCTCGTACATGGGAAGCATGTGCTCAGCCACTGAGCTACACCCACTCCCTGCCTCATTCACTCTTGTAACAACTGTTTACATTGTGCTCAAACTCGCACACTGCCACAGAGGCAAAGATCATTTGGCCATAGATCCTGCCTCAAAGGACCTCGCCATTAGTCTAAAAGAGCAGGTAAGAGTCTAGCAAATGAACAAGAAGAAAAAGGGCATCCGAGAGAGGAAATGACATGTAAAGGCATGAAAGTGTGGAACAGCATGGCATTTTGGGGGACAGCAGATGGTTTGGCATACCTAGAATGTAAAATGCAAGGAGAGAAAGGGTGCAGACAATGTTTTAAAAAGTTATTTTAAGCCAGACAATGAAGGGTTTTTCTTAAGCTTAAAAAGCTTTCATATACATCAACTATTTTATCTGTCCTTTTTTGTCATAGTCTGAAAGAAAGTTCTAGGAAGCTGTTTGGTGGCATTTTTACTAAAATTTGAGAGAGTAGAAAAAAGAAGGTACTAGTGGTATGGATAAGTCTAGAAGTGAAATCTAGTGTTGTCTGCTTCTTGTGAGCTGATCATTTGCCTTTTCAGTCAAAAAAATTAAGAAAGCCCGCAGAAGTTACCAGGTCTTGCTTTCGTGTGTGTGTTTAAGTTTCAATGCTTAAGTACATTGCTTAATTTATACAACAACCTAAGGAATAGGTATTATTCTCCCCATTTTATAGATGGGGAAAATGAGGCTCAAAGAATAAAAAAAAGTTGCCAAAGATCACCAGGCTACTAAGCGACAGTCAAGATTCAAAGGTTGAATGGTTTTTAATGAGCTGCCTCTTTCCCTTAGTCAGGCTTGGTCTATACCATATTTTAATGTGAATACTCACTGTTTTGAAGAAAAATTTAAAAACGTCATTAAACTGTCTCTAGTGTCAGGAAAAGTTCACGTTGATTTCTCTAAATCAAATATCATATTGAACATTCTGGAGGTTACCAGGGAAATAATTTCATAGCAGTATTATCTATAGCTACTATTCAACTGCATCTTGGTCTACTAATTCTCCAATTAGGTTAAAGAATGGAATGGGGCTACTACAAAGTCTCTAGGTGAGACAAGGCCCTCCAGTGTGACCTTAGGCAGATATGTTAACCACTCTGGACCTCAATTCATCTCTAAAATGAAGGGTCCTCTGCTTGGTCTCAGGATTCTTGTATACTTCAAATTAAAAGGCATTTAATTCTATGGAAATGGTATACATTGGCTTAAAGGTGAGAGAACACTTTAAGTGTGATTATTTTATAACTGCCAAATTCAGAATCAGATTTAAGAACTGTGATTTTTGTGTTTATTTTTAAAAATTCTCATGCCCCGCATATTTCTGGCATATGTAGGATTTGTTACTGGTGATATACCTGGTTTATAAACAGAAAATTGTTCTCTGAAAACACGGTGCCAGTGTATTTACTTTTTAAATTAATAGAAGAAACAAAATAATCAGGAATACCCCCTTCTCCCAAAAAAACCAACAAAATTCCTGTCTACCCAGAACCCTACACTGTAACCTTTTTTGGAAATAAGGTTCCTTGCAGGTGTGGTTATGGTAAAGATGAGGATGATATTATATTGAATTAAGGTTGGCCCTAAATCTAGTAAGAATGTCCTTATAAAAGACAGAGAAAGAATCACAGAGTCAAATAGAAAGTGGAAATTGAAGGTAGAAAATGAAGACACAGGCAGAAATTGGAGTGATATGTCTACAAGTCAAGGAATTCCAAGGATTGCCAGCAATCTCCAGAAGCTGGGAGAGAAACATGGGACAATTTCTCCCAGAGTCTCCAGAAGGAACCAACCCTGTTGAAACCCTGATTTCAATTTTCCAGCCTCCTGTACTGTGAGAGACCAACAGTTGTTTTAAGCTACCCAGTGTGTGGTAATTTGTTTCGACAGGACTGGGAAACAAATATATTAATTATTAATTAATTATTAATTACCTTGATGAGAGTTTGTTACTAAAGGAGGATGTAGAGGTTAAAAGTTGGACTCTGGGACCAGGCTGCCAGGGTTTGAATCATATGGCACTGTCACTTCTTAACTGTGGAACTTTAGACAGGCAGATTCCATTATCCATGCTTTACTCTCATCTGTGAAATAGTTCCTACCTCATGGGATTGTTGTGAGGATTAAATGTGTAATATATGTGAAGAACCTAGAACAGTGTCTGGCACATATGAACATTCACGAACTACTACCTGCTATTAGAGCATGATAGATCATTTATTTGAATTCAAGAAAGTAAAAAAAATTAACGATTGGAATAAAATTAATTAAATAAATGTAAGCTCAATGTGGGCAGGGGGTTTGGTTTCTTTTTTTCACAGCTGTACCCCCTGCACAAAACTAAGTGGTTCAAATTAGGTGCTCAATAAAAATGGGTTGAATAAAAGAATAGATCAAGAGGAAATACTGTTGTGGGTTCTTATTATTCGGCTTATTCCAAACCTGCCCTTGAATTTTAATTTCTTTTATGTTAAAAAACATTAAGCAAAATTCTATCAATCATGTAACAGAATGTGTGATTACTAACAGCTTTGGTCTGTGGTATTTCTAGCAGAAATGTCCTAAAATCTTAGATAATTTTTTATGGAAACACTTGTTAAGCTCTTTAGAAAAAAAAAAAAAAAAAAAAACAAATGAAAATATGAGATCTGTACTTATTTTAGACATTTTGTGGGTCTGGGCATCTCTCTTTGCTGTAGCAGGTAGCTGTGTGGATCCAGCAGGTGCAGTTGCTACTTGGGCAGCTGCTGGACAGCGTTGCCCACTACCTTGGGTGGTTTTAAACTGTTTTCAGAGAGAAAAACAATCCAGGAATTCCAGAAACAGTGATATTCCTCACTCTCCT
Source organism: Tolypeutes matacus (assembly GCA_026826555.1). Taxonomy (NCBI): domain Eukaryota; kingdom Metazoa; phylum Chordata; class Mammalia; order Cingulata; family Chlamyphoridae; genus Tolypeutes; species Tolypeutes matacus. The sequence goes on from JAKSZT010053929.1 coordinate 46,031,033, forward strand.
TTTTCTAATTAGAAATTATGCTCTAGAATCATAGATTCCAAATTCAGCAATCCTACCCTTCTGCAATTCATAAACAAATGCCTGTCTTTGGTAGTCTGTGTTTGATAAAATCTCACACTCAGTCTTAGTTTTATCGATAATGCTTCAGAGTTATGGTTATGGTTATGTAAGTCAAGTGTTTTAAAAGGGTTTTCACAGTCTTTATCTTATTTTTACTTAATAATCTATACTTTCTACTTTCTTATGCAAACACTGTTGCCAAGTCACTGGTGATTTGCTAGAGTGACAAGGACAGCCACTTAAGTCAATGACGTTAAATTATCCTTCCCAATAAGCTGTAAGTAAAAAAAAATGTGATATTTGTAAGGTGGCGTCTAGCTTTATACTGCTTTAAATATCTTATTATGTCTATAATGATGGTGTTGAAAGCAGAAGCTCTGAAAACAAACAAAAATATATAACACAACACTACAATCTAATGATTGTCAGCCAGTGGGTGACAATGAGGGGAAACTTCACTTTCTGCTACAGAAAGAAGAATTGAGTCCATTTTAAACTTTCTGGGGAGGGTATGGAATTTTTTCATGAAGATCTCAAGGGCTTTCTGGGAGGAAAAAAAGGTTCCATCTAGACCCTTTCTTCCGAGATTCAATGTTACAGCAACCTGCCAGATGGAAGAAGATGTTTTTCTGAAAACCAAGGAGAGGAAGGGCAGGGAGGTCTTCAAAATCAGCTGCTTTCAGAAGACGACTGCAATGGTCTCAGCATCAGGAGACCATTCCACTGCGGTGGCAGAATCCAAGCAGCACAAGCACCCTGCAGACTGCCTGAAAAAGAGGGATTCCTAGGAAGGAGAAAGGTACATAATAGCTGTAAGTAAATGGACGCTCTGATAATTTAGTTGGATTATTAAAAAGAGATGCTACTTTACTACTTTATTGTATTCCCCAAATAAGTGAAATAAATGATACAATGATATAATTCATTAAAATTACTACAAAGTTCTTTGTGGAGACTTCATGGGAGACACAGGCATCAAAGTAGTTTCAAAATGGAAACTTTACAATATTCTTGGCCTGTGGAGTCTGAGAGTGAATACTGTGAGGTTTAGGTCATACATTTAAATGAACATGCTTGCACTAATGTTGGAAGTGTGCATCTTGTCATTATGTCCTCATTCAAGACAGACCCTCAATCAGAAACGATTTCTCGCTTACAAAAAGCCTCAAACCAACCCTTCACTATTCTTTGGTGATCTTTTTACATAGTGTTACAATTGTTTGGTCCACCCTCCCATTTCTGAGGGAGTAAGAAATTCATAAGCACTTCCTCCAAATATGTTAGATTGATTTCCCTTAAACTCTTTAAATATTCTAATCAGTGAAACCCGAGGGATCCGTTGAGAACACACAAAAAAATCTCTCTCATTTTTAAAAGCAACCAAATCGTTAATCAAAAATTTGGTTTAATTTTATTTAATTTCCTCTGCCTTCAAATTCAAGATACAAACACTGCTTTGTTTCACCCTTCCTCAGACCATGTAAGAATACAAGCTGGTTTTGATAAAATTGTATCTAAACTTGAATCTATTTTATATTTACTTACTGATTGAAACTGTGCCAGCATTTCTGGTACATTCAGAGTAGTCATCAGCCCTCTCATGAATATTTGCATAGCATCAGCACTTTCACCCTTGTTTGAGTCTACAGTATTTCAAGCATTAGAATGTACGTTGGCATCTGTGGCAGATCAGCAGCTTTCAAAACAGAAAACAAACATTACAGACAGTCTATAGTATGCATTTTTCATACTACAGGTGTGAATTTCTCCTCCAGGGAAAATATATTAAATAAATGGCAAATTAATGGATATTAGCCATCCGAAGTTATGGTCCCTCTGATGAGTATCAATTTTAAATTGTCTAATTAGATTATCACATGGTTGACAATATACATGATGGTCAGCCTGCTCTATAGTTGTTGGTCTATTATGGACAAAGTAAAGTCGACCCCGGCTCTCGATTACTGGCCTGCATTAGTGAGCCTGTACAGAAATGGTGATGCATCAGTAAATGTGCATTAGGGAATTGGCTATGCATCAATAAACTGGCAGATAAAAAAATGGACATATACTAGGGAAAAATGCAGTGGGAAGCTGGATGCAAAATAGTCTACAGAAATGGTTCTAAATTCATATATTTTTTAAAAAGATACCATTGTTCATTTATATCATGCTATGTAAAATGCATTCAAATTATTTAAAATTTACAAATGCTATCATTAAAAATTGTATGAATAGGTATAAACTGATTTAGGCCCAACCCTTTTCTCATTTCTGAAATACATTTTTATGACATTCTAATATATCTCTTGAGCAAATAAACTAATATTTAGACTATTATCATGAGTAATAATTCAGATATTTAAGTGTAGGCTCTTTACTGACTATTGAAGGGATTCCTTAAAACTAACATTGCCATTAAGTTTAAATAAGACACCAAATTAAATATCTTAATGCTTAAGATTCCAAATTTTAGACTTCTAATGGCCATTTCATTCTTATGAATTATGACCATTTCATTCTTATGATACTTACTAATGCTGAAATTAGGTTTTGATTAACTGCATTCAGAGTATGGTTGTTTTTGCTTTTAATAATACTTAGAAAACAGTTTTCAGCCTTTCTCAATCTTTTAAAATTAATAGCCAGTAGATTATTCCAGTGTAATACTTTGCATGTAATAAACAATTACAATTGTTAGTTGAAATAAACCAGATATCATAACAGACCAAATGACCCCAAGTTGATTAAATAATTTTTCTTTTTGCTAATCTAAAGGCTGTACTTGGCTTTATTAAATGTATTTATACATACATGTATATGTACCCTGTATTTTCTGCATGTTTTTTTCTGTAAACCTACAACTTTTGTAATAAAAAAATAAGTTAAATAAATATATATAAATAAATATATAGTGACTATCTGCTATGTGCAGATACTATAGTAGCTACTTCTTAGGCCTTATCTTTTGCAATCTTCATAACCCTGAATAAGAAGTTATTTAAGTTAAATAAATATATACAAATAAATATATAGTGACTATCTGCTGTCTGCTATCTGCACATAGCAGACTATCTGATACTGTAGATACTATACTAGCTACCTTCTTAGGCATTATCTTTTGCAATCTTCACAACCCTGTATAAGAAGTTTTGCAATTAAGTGTGCCTCTGCTTCCTTTAGTTCCTTCATTACTTTTATAGCAGCATCAAATATGGGTGTGCTTTTTTTTTTTTTTTCATGACCTTATTTTATTATATAATGTCTTGGCCAGTCTCTTGCTTAACTACCTTCCATGTAGTTAGAAATAATTTTTTAAAAATCAGTGATACTAGATAACTTAGTGCCTATAAAACAACATGGAGGGATATCTCTGATTTTGGTGCCTAGTTTAATCCTTTGAAAATGGTATGAAGTTGAAGATAAAGAAACCCTGATTTTCCCGTCTGAATGGAAGACTTATATTTAGTATTTAACAATACAAAAGGCGACTTTCACAGTCACTTCAGTGCCACCCTGAGCCGGACAGTGTGGATTACTGAGTTATGCATGAGATAAAAATGGGCAGCTATCCCAGTGCTCTCAGTCCTTGATTATGCATGAATGCATTATTGTTTTGTGGGTAACACATGTTTCTCTGGACTACCACCTCCTAATTGCTGTTGTAGGATCTCCAGCCCCCTTCCTCCCTGAGCAAATCTTTTCCAACTAATCTGGAAGCCTCAAAGGACATGACTCACAAGGTTCCTGAGCAATCACCCTCCATTGACATGGAACATCTACCATTTTTCCTCCTCTCTGGCCCTCCTCTGGTCACATTGCTAAGGAAGCCAGGTGCAAGCTTGCCAATGATGCAGCTTCCACCACTGGTGCTGCAGCCTCTTAATGATCCCCTGAGGTCAGACTGTAAATGCCTTATCACTAAAGCCCTTTTGCAGTAATGGAAAGAATCCCTTCTTTCCCTCCAGGCCATATCCTCATGATGGTCCCGAAGGGGTGGCTCTTCCAAGGTGTCAGAGAGAGGTTTGTGTGAGAAAAATTTACTCTTTCAGTTTCTGATTACAACCCTTCTTCTTTACAATTCAGACACAAGAATACTTCATCAAGTCTTATACACCATTGATTGTAAGATATCCCAACATCAGAGTTGTTAAAATGTGAAAAAAAAGTTAGCTAAATTGCTAGAGTTCGCTAGTCTGGAGGACTAATCTTGGAAGTTAACCTCAAAACTCTAATTATCTCTTCCTTGATTTTCTCTAGTTAAAAAAACAAAAAACAAAACCAAAAAAAAAAACAAACAAAAAAAAACCACCTTACCTCTCTCCATTTTCCCATAGAGTTCTTTAATCAGCCTATTTTTTTAAAATGTAGGTTTTAGACACCTTAAAATTAGCATGCCCCAGATAGAACTCTTGATTTTTCAAAACAATTCTCCATACAATGGAGTCATGATGATCATCTGAAAAATGCAAATTAGACCAATGGTTTTCAAATGTTCCTGGGCAATAGAATCACTTGGAGAGTTTTCAAAATATACCTAATGCCTAGGCCTCACTCCAGGACATTTAAATCAGCATCTCTGGGGAAGGTTCCCAAGCATCAAATTATTTTTATTTTTATTTTAAAAAAACTGGTTATTCCAATGTACAGCCAATTCTCAGAACCACTTATTTAGATCATTTATTCCCCAGATGAGATCCTTTGAATGACTTTCCATTGAACTTCAAATAAATCCAAACACCTTCCCATGGCCTCTGGGCTCCGCTAACATGGCTTCTGGCCATTGCCCCAGCCTCCTTGCTACCTCAGCCACACTGGCCTTCTTCACACCAGGTTCTTTCCTGCCTTCGAGCAAAATTTTTTTCTGTTAAATATCACAATCTGTTCAAGAACTAACAACTGACAGGAACAAAAGAGGAAAAACTTAAATCATCACCTTTCCACATTTGGGGGTTGGCTAAGATGGAAAAATTATGCCAGCAGCTAAAGTAGTTTCATCTTGTGGAGAGTTGGAGGTTCTCTTTTATGCCGGTGTTCTTAACCGGGCGGGGTGGGGCTGGGAAGATTCACAGGAAATAAGATTGTGTGACCCATCTCATCCCTCATTTTCTAAAGAGAATGAAAATGTAAACTTGATAGGCCAAATTCAGCATTTTCTCCACGGCTATGGAATAGTGTACAGAGCTTGTGACTGCAGACAGAGGAGAGGCTGAATGGATAGACGTCATGTACTAAGTGGGAGATTCCAACCCCTGCCTCAATACTGCCTGTTCCCTAAGACGTTGTCATAGGACTGAAAGTAAAAAGAAAATGCAGAATGTCCTCTATTTGGACCATGGAGTATGTGCTCAGAGAGCACTTTTGATGCCTGTGTATGAGACACTTTGGGGGGAAATGACCCAAATCAGGAGGCACCTGACGATGGAGCAAAGAACTTGGTATGCAGTGAAAGGAAAGGACCCGGATCCACCTATTCTGATTATTATTCTGGAAGAAGTATGCACTGTGAGATAAACCAAATACACCTTGCAGATGATGATTTTAGTTTCTGTTACTTAGGTTTGTTTCTTAAACATTGCAAAGAGCCATCAACTGGACAGTGTTGGGCTGAGCAAGTGCGTGTTTTTCCCAAAGGCTGGATCAAGGCTTAGATGAAGTATGAAAGCCCCACCCTAGTCAGTATTAGGAGGCCCATGGTGACAATGGGCGGGGGGGTTGTCTCAGAGTTTCCACTTATCCTGCTGTCACCATAGCCCCAGGCTTTATTGTCAATAATAATTCCTCTTCTTTGCTATTCTTGTGTGTATATTTTTTAAAGATAAAATTTGATACCTGAGTTTCCATTAAGGAAAGAAAATGGAGATTTTAAAATATAAAGATTATAGTGTGGTTTATTTATTAGCTTATTAATGAATTCTTCCAACCAACCATACATAAATAAGGTATGATTCAACAATCATAAGCAAAACTTGTTAGTATCAGCTACAAATAGTGTATATCAACAAAACATTGGTTTCAAGGGCTTTACATGGAATTATTTTATTTCATAAGTCAAGATGAATCTTCTCAACCAGGGAACAGCAGGCAGAAGTTGTACTTAATAAAGACACTAAAATATCAACTTATTGAATTTGAACGGTAGCCATAGGTTCAATGGATATTGTGTTTAACGATACTGGGTTCAACCCCTTCACTAAGAAATTATATGAAAGCATGTAAATGATAAGTGTAAGATATCCTTATTATGACACCTCTGGAATGTGTGATTAGGATACATTTCACCACAGGTATTTACTGTTCTTAATGTGATGTTAGTGTAACCATTGCTACCATTAACATTAGTACCAATTTTGAGTCCAATTGCATGGTGCAAATATGGAAGGAAAACTTCACAAAGTAGGCTCTTACTCTGAACTTCACATCCGAGGCAATTTTTAGATTATGTGTTCATCAATATTTCTTCCTCATCTTCTTAGTTCAAAGCTCCATTTCTTCAAACACTAAAAATCTCCCAGAAGAGCCTAATAAGCCCTGCTCTCTAATACAGAAGAGACCAAAGCTTGAAGACTAGAGCAAGCATAATTGGAGCTTTTTCTTCATTTCCTCTCCCCTCACTCTGCTTGTCTCTCTCACTCTCATATACACACCCACTCATACATATTTTTGGAGGCAGAAGAGCACTGCTTGCTTTTTGTGCAAATTAAATTGCAAAAAAAATACATGTTGATGTGAAGCTGAAACACATTCATCAGACATCAGATTAGCAAGTGCTTCTGGAGAAGGCGTTCACTAAACGTCAACTAGGGCTGCACAGAGCCTTCCTTGGAGCCCTCCACATGCACCATGGGACCTCCCAACCCACCCAAATTAACTTGACAATGAACAGGATTTGAAGGCAAAAATAAAGGCCTGAAAATTATAGTCACAAAGTCATTGGTGGATTGTGGTCTCAGGAAATAGGAAGAAAAGCAGCCCATTCTTCTTTTTCTCTCCTCTCTTTGTGGTTTCCTTGTCATTCTAAAAAAAGAAAAAAAAAAAAGACTCTGGAAATGCTTTGGGCCTTACTTAGGGACCTCCTGGACACAAAAGATAGTCTTAAAATACATTTGTTTAAAATTAAAAAAAAAAAAACTGCCTGCTCTAGAATTTGTCTTCTTCTGTAGTGATCTGTTATACAAGGCTGCTATAATTTGGCTTTCAGCAGTAACGACTAGTTATGCCAAAAATGGATCATAAATAAAGTCTAGACAAATGCAATGTTTTTATTCCAGAGGCAGCCAACAGATGCTTTGTATAATCTGCGTACTCTTGCCGGCCAGATTAATTTTGCACCATGCTTTTACTTTATAATGCCTTGGAACAAAACATTTAAAATGTATACTTTGGCCCCATGGAGTTTCTCAGATCACTCACTGTGGCATTCTTCAAGTATTAACAAAGAGTAAATTGTCTTTTTAAAGGCACTTCTGATAGTCCATGACTTACCACACAACTCCACATAGTCAAGGATCACAGGCAGAGTAATAAGTACTCCAGAGATGTTCACCAATTGTCAAAATTCTGAAACATGTCAAGTGTGGGAGGAAGGACAAGGCAAAGAAATGGAAACCTAGGGGAACAGAAATCTCAAGCTTCTCTGTGGACTGTCTATCAAGTATATGATTATAATTTCTGGTAACCTTTTCTTCCCCTTTTGTGACATTTGTATCATTGTGAAAACGATGGAACCTTTCAGTTTTATCACCTCAGAAAGCATGGTATATTTGGATAAACAACATTGCTGCTTTTCCAAAATAAAATAGTAATTGAATCTTAAAAACCAGGTTTTTTTCTTTTTCTTTTTGAGTGAACCAACATACCGCTGCTGAAGAGAAACAGAAAGGTCAGTGGAGCTTGTCCTTGAAATAAAGCCCAAACTGATACACTCTGAAACCAAAATATAAGCATTAGCTGCTGTGATTGTGGGAAACGTGACTGAGCTTTCCACTCATTACAAGCAATTCTCCTAAGCTCTATGGACAAGGCTTTTCTTACTTGAGGAATAGGCATTACCAATGCATTTTTACAAGTTTATTTGTTCTAGAATTTTTCATCATAATGCAGTCAGTTTATTATATTAAAAATGTATATCACAACTGCAGCAGTTTTGTAAAACAGACATTAATACAGTACTGTATCTATTTTTTTGTACCTTGGGGATATAAGGCAAAAACAGCAAACTGCTTACTGCTTGAAAAATCATAGTCATCCAACAGCTAATGGCTGAGGTGTTGGAAGTCAGGGAAATGCTTCCATCGGACCACAATCAAGTGGTTGGGTTGGTAATAATGAGATGGAATGGTTACTTGAAAGTGAATCCATATGTAGCACAGTTGGGTATTAATTCTCTTTAATGTTGGTTGAAAATAAAACATGCAGGTAGATAATTGAAGTTCAGTATTTGTCATTATAAGCCTAGTAAACTACTGTATGCTACTTCTAGCCCACAGTGCAAACTGAGTATACATATACCTACTCTAATTTAGTCGTTACCTTAAGCTTTAGATTCCAGTACATATTTTTAATATCTCTATAGGAGTTCCTGCTTTTTTTTAAATGATTACTGAAACCAGTAATTCTGGAAAATATTTAAAGCTGTTTTAAAGATGAAAGGTACCCTCAGAAAAGAGCAGCCTAAAACTTAGTCCACTTGCTATCTCTGTATACATCCAGAATACCCTTGGACTATTTTAAGGATGCTTCTTAATGTGTTACACTTGCTAGTAATAAAAATTGTATATAAGGTTTGAAAATTAAAACTGAAATGCTAATTAGTTCCTCATTGTAATTATAGTTATATCTTTGAACTTTCCAAATAAAAAAATTCTCATGCAGCCTCACAGGGAACCAACATTGCTTAGTTTTTACTCACACGTAAATGGCAAAAGTAGCTCAAGGGTAGTCATCAAGCCATTAAAATAGCCATGGGTGCTCTTAGGCAAGTTTCCCTAGCTCATATTTTTAAATACAGTTTGTTGGGAGGTTTATATGTTATTTTAGACTTAAAAGAGTTGTTAGAAAATGTGCAATTGAAAAATAATCTACATACACATGCACACACATACACAAATTACTGGCTGTCTCTGTGGGCCTCTAAAAAGCTTACAAATTCAGAAAATAGGATATTCACATTCTCTCAATGAATCAGAAATGTAGCAGTCCACATGATTAAGCTGATGACTAAGCAGACACTGGGGAGAAGAGCTTGCAAACCGGGCTTTAGGGAAAATGCTATCATTAGACTCCAAAAATTTAAAATAATTATCACTTAAAGAAAGTCAGTGTGGAAAATTAATTAAAATATTTTTCAAGCCATTAAGTTTTCTAATTCTCAGATACCTTCCCCCTTCCACGCCCATCCCCAGTCATGTTATAGTCTAGCCAAATACCAAAAACATATCAAATGTCAGAGGAACTCTTTAGAAACCAAACCTAGCATTCCTGACTATTTATTGGTCACAATACTTTTATTGTCCAATAGCTTATCTTCTTTTGAAGCATAATCTGTTTTTCTGACTAAAAAAGTTTCTAAAAATTCTTATAATTGCCATAGGGATGTTAAATTGCATGATGGCATGATTGCAGTTATTTTGTCTTGTGTGATTTTAACATTTATTTGAAGATTCTTCATGGCCTAACTTTAATATCCCGTCATTATGAGTTTGTTCTCCTGGGTGCCTTACCATGAGAGTAAATACAGATATTAACATGCTGTATTTCACTAATGTGCTATCATTTGCATGTGGAGGCCCATGGTTACTTTTCAGCTTTTTCTCTATTCAAAAGGACGCCACCTTCTAGAAATGCCCTAATTGACAATTAAGAGCAAATGTATACGGCCCTTACCATATAGCTGCTCAAAATTCTAAGTTCTATATGTAAAATTAAACATTTAACCACTGTGACCACCCTAAGATATATACATGAGGATGGAGAAACAGAGGTTAAGTATGTCCCCAAGACTGCACATCTGATAAGTAGCCATGTCAGGATTTGACTGAGCAATCTGTTTCTAGAATCTATGACCTTCGCCACTACTCTGCTCTACCTCACATAGAAACTTACTAAGTTTTATAAATTATACAAAAGAGACATCCCAAAAGATTGTATAACTGCGCATTTTGTCCTTTTTACCAGATGGTAGACATACTACTTTAAAAATGTTGTTTTCTTATTAATTGGAATAGCTCTGATTCCTAGCATAATACACATTTTTACGAATGCTGCTGCCAAGATCATATAAAAAAGAGTATCTTATTTTGAAATGAAGATCAACTTAAAAGTTGGTACTGTTACCATATTCTTCATTATTGCTTTCTCGTTTCAGCTTAGCACTTTACAGTAAAAAGAAATGCATATATATTTAAAGGTTCTTATATACAATGATAATAGATGCCATTTATGAGATAATTTTTAGAATACATATGCAGAAGTATAAATTCATAAATATGCATTTTATGGTGGAGTATTTTCATTCAAATTAAAATACATTGTTAACTCCCCAAAAAACCCAAATCAAATTCCTTAATTAAATAATCTGCAGGCAGCTTTTATTCAAGTTCTCTATATAACTATATAATAGACACCTTTACACCCTTAGAAAATGTTTTCTTCTTGACAAAAAAAATGTTTATCCAATTCTTTCATATAAGGCAGACTATTTCAGAAAATTATACCCCATTTTTTCAAGTGTGTCTACATAAGGATTACTAAGTATTTTGTTGATTAATGTATTTAAAACCTCCCAAATTGGTAATTTTTTGAAAATTTCAGAAAGCTTCCAAATCTTAAATTAATACTCATTATGATCTGGGTTTTAATTACTTTATCATTCCATCAGTAGAGGAATGTCTACAAAGTCAAATGGGAAATGATCCCACAAATGAATGTGACTTTAATAGAAGAACTACATATGTTAAACCACCTATTCTAAGCATGTCCAGGAGCAAGTTATTTTCTCTTTCAGTAAGCAAAATAAAAGAGTGAATAAAAACAAAATAATTATGAATTTATTCTCAGTATATTGAAATAAGTTATTTAACCTTTTGCCATCGGCTTCCTTATACTCTGGAACAAGATTTAGAGTGCTTACTTGAAACACACACACACACATTTAATTTAACCAATCCTATAGTTGTCCACAAACCAAGAGATAGGATTAAGTAAAACAAAGTATGGAAAACAATTCAGTTAAAATATTGTTGAAGGAAGAATCGGTAAGCTAAAAAAGCTGAAAGAGGCTTCCACCCCATTCCACCTTTATTAAATGAAGGGAGACTGAGACTTTCAGAGAAGACATAAAATGGAATGGGAATAGAAGGATGGAATGGTGTAGAATCAAAGTTTTAAGAGCCTCAGAAAAATCCACTTCTCAATCTCAGTTCCTTGATATTTAGAAAAAGGAATTTTTCATACTGATCCTTAAAAAAAAGGGAAGAAAAATTTCCCCAGTAGAACATTTAATACATGTAATCTGAGGTGGATCATGGTGATAGTGACAGTTTGGGGAGGACAATGGGCCTTTATGAATGAGAGTTCACCTTAGTGTACTTGAACATTAATTGACACAATAATGTTTTGCCATTAAAATTCTCAGAAAACAGGAATTGTGTTTTTTACAAGATAACTCCATTTATGATTTTGTAAGAGCTTTGATGGCAACTGAGGTCTAAAAATAATTCAGTAATATTTGAAGTGTTATTTTAATGTAACTGCTTGTGGAAATGTATAGCCAATAAATACTTAAATAGAATACAGACTGGCCTAACAAAGAACAGGGCATTATAAAGTAAAAAGTCAAGGGAGAAAAGCAGTTGGGATGTGCATATGATGTTTCATTCTAAATGAAAGGTAACTATTGAAGAATACCACTAGGAAGAAAGAGACTGTAGGTCTTATATCCTTCAAAGAAAAGGTTTGATAAATGCAGAGAATGCTATGGGAAGGTTCCTCTAAGACTCAGAAATGAACAAAAATGGACAGTTGTCATGGAGATACTTAAATTATAGAAAGAAATAAATGAAGAAATGATAAATGTAATTAATTTTTCTTGAAGTTCAACTGATGGAAAGCAAAAGTATATTTATTGTGTCTGAATAATACAAAATTTACAATATATGTAAATTAGACAGATTTTGTCGTTGAATTCCACAGCAAATACAATACAAATGTAGTTTACTCACTGATGAATTTAATTTTCTCATATGGTCTTGCATACATACATACATACATAAAAACAGAAGGCTGACTTAAGTTACTTTTTGCACTTTTGAATAGGAACAAAATAAATCAAAGTATATGTGATAGCACCAGAAGTGATCTGGTGTGTGAAAATTGCTATAGTGCAGAGCAGCAGACCACACCTTCAGGGTGGAATTTGGACAACTTTCAAATGCCCCGCTTTGCTGCTAACTCGAAATTATGAAACTTCTTTTGCCTACAGAGTCGAGGCAGATCAGGCAAGTAAGTGAACCATACGGGTATTAAAAACAAGTGAAGGATATAATAGGCGCTGATAGAGTCAATGGTAAACTAAAGATTTAGTTTACCATTGCTTGTTTAAATGAGAAGCAGCAAGGCAATTTCTCTAATTGTTGTCCTAAGGGAATTTGTATCCACACTTGCTAGATCTGGTTTTTCAAGAGAAGCTGGACATCTACATTTTTGCGGAAAACCACCTAAGTTTTAAATGTGGGCAGGTAATATAAGACATTTAATGCATCAAGTGGGCCAAAAAAGAAAAACTGCTGGTAACTAGTTTGTGATCTTCTTACAGATCCTCATGCAAGGTTGCCCCTCATCACTAGTGTAAAAACTCATCAGTTAGGGAATTTGTTGATTGGAGTCTAGTTGAATTCCCTCAGTAATGGCTTTATGATTGTGAATCAATCTACTGTATTATCAGTGGTGGCTTTTAAAAAGCTTAACTCCTTCAGTCTCCAAGTGTAAGTCTGCCTTTATCTCTGGATCCCAAATGCAGATTTATAAATCCTTTCTATCAGTTCTTGCATTCCAAGGCATGGAAGTTATTTTAGTAAAGAAATGTTTACGGTTCACAATGGAAGTGAAATAGTTGTCAGACAAAGAATTTACTAACTTCGGCTCAGTCCCAAGTTTATGTAACACAAATTGATAAATTCCTTCATGACTTTAGAATTTATAAAAGGTGATAAAAAAGATAAGTCTTATGCTCTTAAAATTAATGGAGTGCAAACCTCAGTTCCATTACAAACAAGATCACAGGTGTCTTTAGGCTAAAATCTTTATCTCCTTCATTTTTGTATCCCTGTAAAAGGGGGAGTTTGCCTTCCACATAGTAAATGTTCAATAAATATTTATTGAATTGCCTTGATGGAAACCCCAAGAACCTAATTAAGGCCAGCTTTCTACCTAATCCAGAAATCCCCTCTGTATCTTCTCCTGCCCTGCCTTTGCTTGGAGCATGTGGAATTTCACTACTTTGTGACAAAGTGTTTTCCTTTGTTGGAAAATTGAAATTATTAGAAAGATTTTTCTTGCTTTGAGCTGAAATGTTCTCCTTTTCACCTGGCCCTAAGCTCTGTCCCATGAAATTTAAATATTAATTAATTTCCCTCTTCCACATGACAAGCCTTCAAATATCAAGATAATGCATACCTAGGCATTCTCTTTCATGGTAATCCCACCTCCATCACTACATTCCTTCTGCTTGCCTAATGTGATACCACTCAGATCACTCTCTTTTCAAATATTGCTTATTTTTTTTATTTACTTCTCTCAATATAGAACCTAGAACTGTGTAGAAACACTCAGTGAATGAACTGACCAGTCCAGGATGCAGTGGAAATATGACTTCTCTAACTGTGGACATCACACTCCTACACCTGAGCCTACAACTTTAGCAGCCACATAGTGTGGTTTACCCAAAATGAGCTTCAACAAATAACTCTTTAGTGAGTGCCTGCTGTATACCAGGCACCATAAGGCCCTTCCTCAAATGTTGTCTCAGTAAACTTTATACTCCATTAAAGCTCCCAAATCCTTGCCACATGAGTTGCTGTCAAAAAAATATCTTTTATGCTGAACTTTTATAATTGCTATCCCAATGCAATCTAGAATTTTTCATCTATCCCAGTCAAATTTCATTGTGTTGGCTTTGTCTCATCCCTTTAGCTTGTCAAGATAATTTTAATCCTGTTTTTTACATCAAAGGTAGTAGTCAGTCTTCCCAGTTTTGAGTGAACTACGTATTTAATAAGGATACCATCTAGTTTTTCAGTTAAGACATTGATTAAAATGTTGAAAAGAAGGGAGGCCATCACTTTAGAGTCTTTTCTATAGATTCATAATTAGAATTCTCAGGGTATGGCCTTCTATAGCTATAGATTCACCTAGATAGGCTAGCAGTCATTCCACATTCTCTGTCATAGCTACAGGGGAATCTTGAAATTTTTTCTATTTTAATTAGATCATGATAGAAATCCCACTGAATATGAGATTGGCTTGACTTGGTATTCCTTCTTAGCACAGAACTTGTTTTAGTTTTATTTATTTATTTACTTATGTCTTTATTTTGGCATGTCACCACTTCTTAAGGTTCCAAACTAATTATTTGAAAAGTTTTTTGAAATTTTGCAGGATTTGATAAAGTTCTCACAAGTCTGTGGATTCCATAATTTGGCTTTATATGTTTTTGACAATTGGGTCATCTGTGCATTTCTAATTTTATAGTATTCCCCCTATTCACCATGATTTCCCAGTGATTACCAAGAATGATATGTTTCACAGACTTTCAGATGTAATTAATCTGGGTCTGGACTTGTACATTCATTTAAAGGGACAAATCTTCTCAAAATCTTTGCTTTTATTTTGTACTTCAATTACCTCTTGATAGTGTTTATGCTATCTTTACTAGTGTGAAGATAATTCTCCCAGTGAAGAGAAATGGAAGAAATGACCATTTTATCAATTGAATAGCATATCTTTTGTTCCAGTCATCAGATCCATCACTTTTTATTCTTATAACTCTGAATATAAAATTTATGCCATATATACACATATAAGATGAATCTTTAGTGTTCCTAGTATAAGTAAAGTATCAGATAATTTCCGCTTTCTTGGTCTTTTTCTAAAAAACTGTTGCTTCTCTTTTGTATTTGCCCTTGGTTATATGTTCTTTCCTTCATATTTTGAACACGTTTCATTTAAATCAGAGCTCATCAGAGAGAGAGCCCTAAGCAACCACACTGGTTTCCTTGGATACCGATTCTTTATTTTCCTCATCAGTATCATTTGTGATTGTATTATCAGATTTTCAATTTTTAGTCTCCCACCTCTTTTAAATTTTCTGATCATGGAACCTCCAGGGAAACTAAGATAGCTACCGCTTCTAACATTTTTTTTTTTTCATTATAATTTTCTAAACCCTAGGGTATACTTTAGCAGCCTTTTCTTGCTACTAAAATGACATAGATGCTTTCTTGGAAAGTTTCTATTATTTTAGATTCAGGAATATGCTCCCATTTCCTTGTCAGAATTAAATCAGGGCTATATATCCCCTCCATTGTTTCATCTTCCACTTGAAATGCTGAATGGTGTTTAAGCAAGACAGCATATTTTCTCAGATAGTCCTTATTAGGAGAAAGAACTTTCTAGTAAATGCTCAGGTAGTTGCAATTTCCCATAACTTGCCTTTTTTTTTTTACCACTTGTGTGATTTCTGTGAGGCAGCATCAATCTTACATAGAGACATTTTAGAATTGTAAATTCAGGGCCCCAGCCCAGACCTACTGGAAAAATCAGAAACTCATAGGGCAGGTCCCAGCAATCTGCTTTAGCAAGCTGTCCAAGTAATTCTCATGCCCACTAAAGCTTGAGAACCACTGATATAAAGCATCACCCATACTTTCTGACTGGGCAGTGCTTGCTAATACCATCATAGCTTTCTAAGCAGATGTATATCTTACCACCAAATTAAATGTTCTTGCCTTTTTCTATTGTTTGTTTTGAACAGTCGTCTATATTCCAGACATAGTGTCCAGCAAATACTGTAATACCTATAAGGATAATTTAACATCTAGCATTGAATTACCAATGTTTAAAATATATATTACCCACCAGGTTTAATGCATTTGCTTCTTAAGGTTACCATAACAAATTATCACAAACAAGGTGGCTTAAAACAACAGAAACTTATTCTTTCACAGTTCTAGAGGCTCGAAGTCCAAAATCAAGGTGTCAGCAGTGTTGGTTCCTTCTGAAGCCTCTGAGGGAGAATTTGTACCATGCCTCTCTCCTAGCTTCTGATGGTCGCCAGCAATCCTTGGCATTGCTTGGCTTGTGTCTCCTTGGTTTGTCTCCATCTTCTCATGGTGTTCTCCTTTCTTTGTGTTTGTCCCTGTGTCCAAATTTCCCTCTTCTTATAAGGACTCAGGTGTTGGATTTTAGGGCCCACCTTAATCCTGTATGACCACATCTTAACTTTGTGCTGCAAAGACCTTATTTCCAAATAAGGTCACATTCTGAAGTTCCAGGTAGACGCAAATTAAGAGGGGGTGGGGAAGTGTTATTCAACCCAGTATAATGTTTAATTATCTGAGGACTTGCATGTAGTCTGGCTCATTCAGGATTATTTCCTCCTGAGAACTTTTTGATACCCTCTCCATTACTGGTCATGTCCAGATCATGCAACCTCCCTGCTCCCAGATTTCTCTCACTCTGGTCTATTCTACAGATCATTGCTAGATGAATCAACCTAAAACACAGCCCTAATTATGTAGTTTCCTTGTTGAAAATCTTCCGTTGGCATTGAACTCTTTAAACTGGCATTTTAGGCCCTCCATAATATCATTTCAACCCTTCATTTCATTTCATGACTTTCATTTCATGACCTCCTTCTTTGTACTCTTTACTCCAATTCAATGAGATTATATATCATTCCCTGGAGTTCCTTGCCCCCCTCCCCACCCCCCAGCCTTTGTCCATGTTCTTCCTTTTTCTTGGCATGCCATTTACCTCTATTCCCCCTGTTGAAATCCTTCATGTCATGTCTCTGGGACACTCACCCTCCTGAATCTTTTTTATGTTACCTGGTTATATGTCACCTGTCCACCCTCTGGTGAGTACCAATAGAACATAGACTACTGTACTTGATTTCCTTGATCACACACTACTTTATATGATAGATGGTTCTGGACTTAACCATATTCTTCCTTTAAGAAGGGACTTCTGGTACATGCTACACCTTCAACGTTATATTTGAACTGAAGTTTAAGTATCTTGCTGTAGCAATTAATTTTATCATTTTTTCTAGACATTATTTCTATTTCCCTTATATTTTCCTAAATATTTTTCAAACTATATAGCTAATTTCAATATGCCTAAAGAGAGAATCTAAATTTTCTTTCAAATTATTTGAATTTAGTGAAGTAATGTAAATAATATATTACCTTTTGATGAAAAGTCACTTGAGTGTAATATTCTTTTGATAAATCTCTATTTAGATGCTTACCTTTGAATGACTTGTTTCTAAATATAAACAAATGAAAAATATTACTTAAAAAACTTGGGTGTTAAAAATGACATAATAAATGTGCATATATGCATGTGATTGTGTGTGCAGGAGAGAAAAAAAAGCAGAGAAACTGAAAGAAGAAAGAATGATCAAAGAATGATTAATCTATTTATGTTTTGGCCATAAGGGATTTCAATCCTTTTCTCTTCTGTCCATGGCACTACCACACACTCAATTTAAGTGAAAATATCACCAAATTAATATAGGAAAAATGTTTTATTCCACACTTACAAACAGGTAAGTGCTGGTTTAATGCAAGAATTGTTTTTGAAAAATACCGTGCATTGCACGATATGTTGGTGGATTTAAGAGGTTTTATGAATCATAAAAAAGCAAGAGATAAGGAGGCTGGCTTTCTGAAAATAGGACAAAATCTGCAATTAACTTCAGGATGAAGTATCTTTCCTTTCTTACCATGATCAACTAATATTTGAGTCTTTAAATGGAAAGTGACTTGTATTTAACCTTTTATGATTCAGAGAACCATTTAATTGTAATTATACCTAATCCAATTAAAGATGGATTATAATAACTGCTGAATTAATAGGTCATGAAATACTGACTTTAATTAGTAGGTTCTTATTTATTTTTTAAAAAGAGGAAAAATGCTCTTTCTGAAGTATTAAGTGAAAACTTTAACATTTTAATCTGAACTTAATGTTGCATTATTTTTAAAATGAAGCTAAAGAAGGAATGGTGTAGCAGAAAATGTGGGGGGAAAATCTGGGTTCCCTATTTATTCTTATTGAACTTAAATTATTATTTTATATGCCCAATATTGAAAGAAAAAATAGTAGTAATTTTTTATTCCCTCTTCCCCTGGACAAATGAAGTTGGCTAATACATGCATTCATATAATAATGTGGATGATAATAATAGTAATAATAACAATAATGACAATTTTACCTTTTGAAGATTATAAGCAGTGATGCAATCTAAATTTCCTATAGACTTTTTAAAATCTGTTTATTGTATTTTTAGAAAAAAATCATGAAGTTGCAGGTAAATTAGAACAAGTGATCTACCTACATTAGCATCAGATATTTTAATGTTAGTGATTTTTAAATGCTATGAACACAAATATGAATAAAAGAAATTATTAAAAAATTAGCTATTGGCATGGCAAATAATTACAGAAGTAAAATTAAAAAACTGTTTTATTGTGTGCATACTATAGGTAATACAATGTTGTATGCCTCAATATATTCTTACAAAGCATATGTAACAGATCATATTCCAATAGATGTGTGCGCTTAGGTCAGGTCCTCAGAGTAGTAATTCTGGAGCTCTCTGAGCAAATCCTTAATCATAATATCATATTTCCTTAATCCTTTGATGCACTATTTTCATATTTTACCAGTTCTGAAATCATGATGCATTTTAAAATTGAAATGTAAGGATATATATGAGATCTTCAAACTCTTGTCCCCCTGTATGGGGTATTGTTAGGGTGATATGAACTAACACATCACAATGCTTCCCTCTAGAAGTGTGAAGTGTCCATTTTCCTTGAATGTCCTTTATACTACCTGCTTTTATGGCCAAAATGCATTGCTCCAGATATTACCATTTCTTTATTTTTTGCATTTTATAATATGCTTATAAAAAATATTGGTGTATTTCACTTTCCTCTCTTATGAATTAGCCACTGGGTGATATTTTCAAGATACCTAAAGCTAATTTAATGAGAGAATTAGTAGACATTAAAAAAAAAAATAGTAAGTGAAAATTGATGCAGAATCAATTCCTAGGAATCCAATTCTAAAGGCTTCTTGAGGTTTCCAGGATGCTTAGAGGTTCTTTTAACCTTTGACCTACCTAGATACACAGAAATATAACCTGGCACCAGAGTCTAAATTAGGAGCCCCTGGGTCAAGACAGATTAAGATTACTCGGTGCTCAATGCACACATAAGGGGCACCCAGGAATATCCCAAAGGAAATTTGTGGCTACTGAACGTTATACTGTGGCAATATGTACCAGGTACACAAATCCCCCAGAATGAACCGTCTAGGCCATACACTGGAGAATTCCACTGCCTTCTGGGGATGCTGAAATGTACTTGGAATGAAAATGCATTTTCTGTGAGCAACAACTCCTCTGAAGGAATTGCTTTCTCCTTTAGCATTTGGAAGCTGCTGAGCAACCCATAATCAACGGTTTCTTAATGTTGTTTTAAACAGGCCCATTATCAGAGTCACAGCCTTCTGAAAGCTTCAGACTTCATTATACTATTAGAAAAAAATTAACATATTGTACCTGATAAGCTTCTGGCATGTTAAAAAACCTGCAGCTTTACTGATGCTGACTAGCCTAACATTTTTTTCCCTTATTAAAAGTGAATTGCACAAGAATTAAAATATATGCAGTTTGTCTACCTTTTTTCAGATAAGAAGGCAACAGTTAACTTGTTCTGAAGTTGTCGCTCTATAAATCCAAGTATTTATTTTTAGCATATACTTTCTTTTGTCAGAAAGCATATCTGATTGTGTAAGAATTTATAAAGGAAAACCAATTTGGGCATGTTTATAATGCACAACATTGAAAATAAATTTAAAGGTTAGAGTGATTTGTTAGACTGTCACTAATCTAACAAAAAACTGAAAATATTATAATATGCTAAATGCTAAGTTGTTACTCTGTCAGCTCTTAATTACTTTTAAAATTGAGAGATTTGGAATAAAGTGAAAACAAATGTATGTATAGACATTGAATAATAATAACACTAGCTTTTTTGAAAATTGGTTTTATCTGTAAGGGCGTATCTTTAGAAACATTTGTGACAGAGGCTATTTATTTGGACTTAGTTTAATCTGTGAAAGGCTAAACTTATATATAAAAAACTGATAATCGCAAAGATCTGAAATCTAAGGTTGCGATGGCAAATCAGGAGATATGAATCACTTTACTATTTAGCATAGTGGGATTGTGTAACTTAGTGCTAAGAAACACTGTAAAACAATCCAGTCCTACCTATACCCAAATTTTAAATGAATGGGTTGCCAAAGTTTTTATATCACCATCAAAATTAAAATTAAGATTAGAAGACTATAAAAGTATATGTTGTGTTAGGTAGGAAACTTTTAGGAGTTTTAAGGATTCTGCAAAGCTTAGACTCATTAATAGGAGGAATAACTACACATATTAAAAGAGATTATTACTTGAGATGTCCAAGAATGATCAAACTAGTATAGTTAAGACTTAAATTAAAGGATTGGACTTTTCAATTAATATGTAAGAAACTTAAAATTACGACATTGTGCTATGTCCCAATTTTTGACTTTAGACACAGTCAACTCTTCTCTTGTCATGCCTTAGCACAATGCTTACATACGTAAAAACGTTTGCCCCGAATAATTGCTCCATTCAAAACAAGCCACTGATTTCTCCAAAATAAACAGAGACTTCTAGTCCAGTTTGAGCAAAAAATAACTGCTCTGTCAATTTCTCAATGTTCCCTTCTTGCAATAATTTTTACATTTTGGATTTAGAGAAGAGAGAGGTAGGAGAGAAGCAGGAAGGCCTGCACTTAAGACAGTGGGGAAAGTAGTCTGACACCATGAAGAATTTACACGCCTGTGTTATTTAATGAATGCTGTATAATTTACTCTATTGTTAGTCAATATATGGCCCTCTTAAAGCATTTACACAATTATAACCTGATGAACAATAAGATCGGGTAAATTTTTCTTCCTTTTTGCTGATAGGGAACCACTTGGAAATGGTCAGAGGCAATTGAGATGCCATTAGTGAGCTGGATTCCCCCATGACTGTTGGAGTTACTGCAGACCTTTATGTCAGAAAGCCTGGTGGAGGAAGGGTTGCTGGATGCTAATGATCTCATTCAAGTAATTAGCATTACAGCTCCCAGAGTAAGAATGCTTCTCTGACACAAGACATAATTAAAATTAGTAGCTTAAAATTATTTAGCAAAAACAACAAAACTCAAAAACCCAAAGCAATAACTGACTCCTGCATTTATACATAAAAATAACTAAATACTTTAAATGTAAAGGGAGGGAGCGAGGGAGGAAGGAGGGAAAGTCCTTCCTTCAGATAGAGGGAGGAAGGGAGAAGGGAAGAATGGAAGGAAATAACCTAAAGTGGGAAGAGCACTTTCTCTTTCTGGTTTTAAGGCTTCATGTAGTGAAAAAAAGACAGGTTTTTGGAGTCTAACAAAGCTGTGTTTTAATCTCAGTTCCCATCACTTACTGCCTTGGGGAAGTTTCTTGGAGCCTCAGTTTCCATAAAATGACTGTAAAGAGAAGGCACCAAGATCCTGTATGCAAAACTCCAAATAATTTAATGTGTTCATCCTTTTTCCTTCCCTGTAGTTGCAGACATTTCTTTCTTCTTTCATCCCAAATGTAATTAACATAGCAGTATCTAGAGTGGGTCAAGTTGTGACAAAACCTGGGAAATGTAGGCTATATCTTCTGTTCGTGACTGGCAGTTTTAGTTGTCACTTTCCATTGTTCTTTATACAAATCTTGATAACTTTTTCCCTGAAATATATAGTACAATCTCTTTATACAAATATTTTAATCTATTTGAGATACCTGAATAATTTATAGGATTTTCTCTATTACTCAACCTGTCATCATATAGACTTGGCAAATATATTCACAATTGGAAACATTTCCATAGAAAAGAAATGATAAATTTTTCATATTGTACTCCTCCCATCGCCCCATTAATTAGCACAGCATATTAATGAACTATTTTATGTATAAGGTAATATTCAACTAAATGTAATGAGGGCAGGTAACACAACATGGAAATATACAATCTTCATTATTTTAACCACCGGGTTTACAAATGCTTCACCCCTTTTTCTTGGTGGGAGAGTATTGCTTCTTTTTCAATTATCTGAATAATTGACTGAATTTTTCTATTTATATTTACTTTCTGTGATAGATATGCCCATGTTTATTGATATATATATTTTTTAATTATTAAACTTACTTTCTCTAAAATATGTAAATTTTGCTTTAAATGAGATCAATATAGGTTAGTAAACTTTAAATTTAGGGTTAGTATTGATGACTTCAAAAATTCATTCCTTAAGGGGACAGACGTGGCTCAAATGGTTGGGTGTCCGTCTCCCATATGGAGGGACCCGGGTATGATCCCTGGGACCTCCCGGTGGAAAAAAAAAAATTCATTCATTAAAATAGTGTTTAAATTGAAATACTCAATACAATAATCATTGATTATAATAGGACATTTATATTTCTATAATATTTGTTTTAAAAAGTTATAAAGCAGCAAATTTTTATTAGAATTGTGCTGACTGACTTTTTTTTCTGAGTGATATTTTAACTCATAGATGGACTTGGATTACATACTAGCATGAGAATAATCTCATCTATTTTACTTGTTTGCCTATCTCCTCTGCAACATGTATTTTAAAACCTGACTTCCAGCTTACAGAAAAATTCAGTTAGACCTAAGGAAAGTAGGGAAATTTCACAAACCACTGGGCACACTGACTTCCAAATGCCTCCCCTTTAAATGAGAAAGCTTTTAGAAAATTACCCTGTGCTATAGGATTTCATACCTGTGATGTTGTTTGGAACAGGGAATTATAATGGATCTTTCATGGTATGCTTTCTCAAATAATGAATGGCTCTTTTATGAGAAGTTTGTTCATAACAGCTGAGGCAGTTACTCATGGGAGAGCTCTTCAGAGAGTGTCTCTCTACTAGCTAATGGGGAAGAGTTAATTCTGAGTATACACTAGATAAGAAATTAAAAGATGCTGCTATGCAAGAGGAAAAATAGTTCTACAGAGTGACTAACATCTAGTCTTCAAAAGGGACATGCCTGGGAAGCAACGAATACAGCTTATGGAGAGTGAGGCATCCTTGACAGAATAGATCTGTGTTTCTTCTTAGTTTTATAATCAAAATGAATTACTTTTCTGTTCTTACATGTTTAAATTCCATTTGCCAGGTGTCAGCTAAGAAACCCGTTCTCTAACTGCCTATCATGTGTTGTGTCATCTGAAAATTTTTGTAAGTGTGCAGTCTGTTTCACTAAAGTTGGCCACATAAATTTAAAAAACTTGCTGATACTATCCATCCAGAAGATATTGGCAGTTTCACAACTGTATAGGGGATCCAGATATTATTCTCAGGAGTCCTAGTTTGACCTAGAGACTGGACAAAGCATCCACATCCACAGAAAAAAGAATGGTGCATACATCACTTCTGCCAGCCTTTAGTCAGGTGACCCACAGAGCCCCATTAGCATGTCTTCTATAGGGAAAAGCTTGACTGCATTCTCAGGTTAAGGAAAGGTGATGCAGTTTATAACTGCCGAGGCAGGGGAGATGAGAAAGAAGGATAAATCAGATCAAATGAAGCCACAAATAGAAAAGAGCATGAATGCTCACCCCTATGGTCTGGTATCTTACACCCAGCCCATTTGCAGAGTAGACATTCATTTTCACGATGATTGCATTCATGTGTGTTTATCCTAAAGTGGTGGAAGTGAGGTAATTAAACTCAAATGCTGCTGGTTGAGATTTATTACCCAGCAGCACTGCAGACTCAGACAGCTTTAGTTAGGAAAGAGTGAAAGGTGCATTTAGAGGAGCAGCTGATAGGTTCTTGGCAGGCAGAGTACTGCTGAAGTAACAATTTGCAGTAGTTTTACACTCCTGTCAGTGCCAGTTGGCAAACTAATGGATATGATGGAATGAAAGAACAAAATGTCACAACAGAAAGGAGTGAGTTGAAAATTCAAACATTTCCTTATTTCTCATAATCCTGCTGAATCAAAATTAAATCAGTCTACAGATGAACCAAGTTGATATTGAATAAAAGGCAGTTATCTGCACAATTTTTTTCCAAGTAGGAAAATCGATGAACATTCTTGTAACCATTAGCTTGTTGAAAACATCATCATGATTTGTAATAACTCAAGAGAACTAGTTTATAAACAAGAATATTGATTTTAAGAGAATAACTTTTAGTTGAGAATAGCAGTTAATACAGAAACTTACAGTAAGAAACATTGAAACCTTACATTAAGGATTCCCTTATTGTGGTGTGGTAGAGAATCAGTGCTAAGGTAGCAGGGTCAATTTTAAATTATTATTTTGCTAATAGCAGAAATAGTGCATTGCCTAGATTTCCTCCTGATGCTGAATAGCTGGACTTACTCTATGATTTTGCCTGATACTACAGACTATGCAATGAAAACCAATTTCATGTACACTTTACAAGTCATGTTATTTACTTAAAAGATTTGATAAGTGTTGTTGACTTCTATGACTAACTCAACTTCAAATGTTTGTGTAATGTAGAGAAATTACCTCAATTTTTTTACTCAAGAAAAAAATGTAATTTTATTTAACAAAACAAATAAGAGAAAATCAAATTAGCACATGACGCCAGAACTGTCACATGTAACTATATGTGACTATATGTGAAGTCCAGATGCTGCCAAACATCACAAATATCACCTCACTAAATATGCTAGAGAGCAAATCTTCACTTCACAGGCACTACGAAACAGCAGCCATTAGCACATCAAGAATGAACTAAAGTAATTTTCCCAAAGTTCAAAAGTAATTTTCTCCTAAATATGATTTTAGAATGCAGAAATGTGGTAGCTTATTCATTTTTCTTCCATTGGGTATATTGAAGAAGTTATTTTAATATTCACATGGAAAATAGATAAATAACTGTTATGCCTGGCTGTCATAAAGCTCAGTGCCCAAGTTGTGTGCCCTGCTTTTATACACACATCTTAAAAGAGTACATTTTCCTTAATTTCATTTCTGGTTCTGCTCTGATTCTTATGCTCTCACTTTACATTTTTTTACTATTATGTTATATATTTTTTGTATTCATAAAAAATCTTAAGTAACACTGAATAAAGCGGAGTATAGCTTTATCAATCTATTGTACCTGAAAGTATTTTTAAGACATATAAAATAAAGGGTATTCTTATTTCTATTGTATATTCATATTTTAAAAGTAATATTTTGATCTCATTATTCTACACTAAATTAATCTCTGGACCACATAGATGTGTACAATTAATTTCATAAAGAAACGATATAATGCATTGTATTTCATTGCTTATGATCACTTCAGAGGCCAATATAATGCACTACCATGCACTAGATTTAAAGAGCCCCTAAAAATCATGCACTTCTTTGTCATAACTAAGCCAATCCGAAAGGAGAAATGCCTATGCCATTCTTAAAGAAATAAATTCTGCATAACTTATCATCTGAATATTTTCTGGAACCTTAAAATAAAGCTTCCATGTTGGCAGTCTAAATTCTTCTGACATCAGTTTTAGCAGAGTGGAGGTTAGCTACTATGCACCAAAATATTTCTCTTGTATATTTCCTGTTGGAATAAGTCCTGTTACTAAGTACTTTTTTTGCATGCTAAAGAAATCAAATTCTGATTTTGCTTTTCTCTCTGGAGAGTAGAGGGGTTGGGGTGGAATAAGGCATAGCTGTTTGGTGACTGTCTTTCGGGAACAGCTATTGCTACTTCACTCTCCTTATCCAGCTAATCAGCATGGTTTGCATATTTACCTGTTGAATTTTTTAAAAAATATTTTATCATCACTATCACTGCTTGCTTTAGGCTCTTGGCATTTCTCTCCTTAACAAGTTTCTCTCAGCAAGTCTCTATCCTCATTTTTTTGCTACATGCCAGCCACACTCCATGTAACTACAGCTTTATCTCTGCAATTCCAAAATTTTGTGTTACTTCTCTGCTTAAGAATGACAACAGCGTCCAATTCCCTACTAAATGAGTCTAGAACCCTTAGTACATGATTAGCCTCTTGCTACTCAAGTGTGGTCCCCAGGCCAGCAGCAGCAGCAGCTGGGAGCTTGTTAGAAATGCATAATGGCAGCTCCACACCAGGCCAACTGAATCAGAATCTGCATTTTAAGATACCCCAAGATTTGTTTAACCATGAAAGCTTGAGAAGCCCCTGTTCTGATGGCCAAGCAGTCAGTTTATCTCTGTCTTCTTCTATGACTGTATCCTTCCATCATTTCCTACCCCACCTTCCACTTTGCCTCCCAATGGCTCTCCTTTCTCCAGACACGGGATGATCTTTTCTTGCCGCCGTGCCTCTGTATACAAAGTAGTCTCTTTGGAACTGATATATATGTATAATGATCCAAACCAAATAGCTTCTCATCTAGAATTTCTTTCCAAATTACAGCATCTGACAAATCAAAATTAGTTGTTTTTTCCTCTTAGTTTCTACAATACATTCTACATATTTCTTTTTTCACTTATTATATTAGAATTATATATTGACGTCTCTTTTTTCCATTAGATTATTTTTTATTCTTCCTTTATATCTAGTAGAGTTCAAGTAACATGGTAGGACCTTGACAAATGTTTGTTTGATAAAAAGAATGGACACTGTAACAGTTCTACAACTTTCTCAAAGCAAATAAAATAATAGGTATTTGCTATGATACTTTAAATAATTGCTTTTTGAATTCCCTAAAACAGGTGTCCACAAACTACAGCCCCAAGGCCAAATCCAGTCCTCAGCCATGAGGATCTAACATGGAATGGGTTTAGAAATTAGCTTTGGCTGCAGACTTGACAATTTTTCTTAATGAATTCGACCTAAAACTACAGGGCAAACTGTACATATATATGTGAAACTTACACTGCTGTAAAGTCATTGAGGACAACTAATGTTGGTTGAATCAGAAGTAATATCAAGCTGTTTTATACACTTCTGGTGCTGTCAAAAGTTAAAACAAGAAATGAGGTCTCCATTCCACACCAATTTGCAACAGATATATTTTCTGAGCTCAAACTACAGTTCTGGCAGCATTTTTTGGACCTCAGTGCAAGTGCAAAGGAAATCTCCATATTTCAAAATGCATTTAACCATGCAATTGAGATTCCACCTAATCTTCAATTGGAAGTCATTAATCTACAATGTAATAAAGTGCTAAAAGGCCAATATCGAGATGAATCTAATAGAATTCTGTGAATTCCTTCCAAGAGATGAATATGCTCAATTAAAATTATATGCTTGTGAATTGATATCAGTATTTGGCACTACCTCTCTGAGTGAAGAGACTTTTTCAAGGATGTCATTACAGATCAGCATTAACAGAAGAACTTTTGCAATTAATATTGATGATAGGAATACTAACTTTGAACCGCAAATAAGCAAAGTGCTATTCCCCCAAAGAAGAATTACATTCTTCTCACTAGCAGACCTGTATTACACAAAACTATATTCTATTTTTATTATTGTATTTTTAATTCTACAACAAAAACTCTGTGGATAATGGAAGTACTTATGTATGTTAAAAGGGGTAACATATCTATTAAGTCTGAGGACAAAGTAGAGACATTTTCATCAGTTTAGAAGTTAAGTTATCACTGAATATGTTTACATTGTTCTT
Organism: Tolypeutes matacus; assembly: GCA_026826555.1. Lineage (NCBI taxonomy): Eukaryota > Metazoa > Chordata > Mammalia > Cingulata > Chlamyphoridae > Tolypeutes > Tolypeutes matacus. Next base: position 46,059,106 of record JAKSZT010053929.1, read on the forward strand.
AAGTAATCTTGTTAAATATATAACTATAAAATTGATATATTTTAAAAGATGCATTTGAATTAAATGGGAAGCAAAAGGGAAAATCAATGTAAAGAATTTTCATATCTGAACAGCTCAGGTCTAGATCAGATTTACTTCATAAACATTTTAAACTACTATATAAAGAAACCTAGTCTTCAGGGAAATTTATCTCTTTCAGGCAGTAAATTGTTGTAATTTTTTAAAAGCTGAAAACAGCCTTCTTGTTTAGGTGTGCTGAATAAGCTCTCAGATCTTGAAACAACTTATATAATTAAACTCAGCAAGTATCTCTTCACTGTTTACCATGGGCTTTGTCATAGAGTTATTTCTGAACACAAGCAGTGGACTTTTCAAAGTTGGAGAAAGAGGAAAGGTGTTTTGTTTCTCTATGACTTGTATAGATCCCTCAAAGACAAAGCAATTTTCTCTATCAAAATTTTGATTCTCTTAGAGCTTTTATGGTTGAGTAGTTATATCATTCCTGAAATTTTCACTGCTAAGTGGTTGCTTGTTAAAACAAGATAACTTGTTAAAAAACAACAGCAACAACAAACAACAAAAAGAAGTAGTAGTCACCCTAGGTAGTGAATTGAAGAGCATCAAACACATCTGTTGTCACATACATCTATTATGAAATGGTTTCTATTTAAAAATTCTTGGTACAAAACTCTCCATTTTTATTTAGAACTTTATTGGGGGAGCTTACAAAGTTGAAACAGAAAAATGTTTATAAGATTTTATTTTATTTTTTTTATTTTTTTTACCGGGAGGTCCCGGGTATCGAACCTGGTTCCCTACATATGGGAGACGGACGCCCAACCAGTTGAGCCACATCCAACCCAGTTTATAAGATTTTAAAAATCATAACAGAATAAAACAAACTATTCTCTAGAAGACTAGTTTTATTCCAATTCCATGCTTTATCAATAGAAACTAAGAACTTACCTGCATTTCACTCTTAACCTTTCTTGTGTTCTTTCTCCTAATATTCTATTTGGATTCCTGGTGTTCTTTAAGTTGCCAATTCCCCCCATGTGTAACAGAGTAAGACTCATCTATAGGTTCTCTACACATGGATCTTCTGCACCTTTTATCTGAACCTATGATAACACTATCCTCGATAAATATATGGCCCAGAGGCTTAAATCTTTGGTCCGTACATGTGCCAGTTGAGCCCTGAATTTCAGCAGAGTTGCAACACCTACTCTACAGTTCATTGGACTCACCCAGGACAACTAACAAGGAGATGATGATGGACAACACCCATCCTAAGGAACAGAGAGAGTCTGCAACTGCAAGCAAGATAGCTTCATCCATCTGCCCCATGGGATATAAGCTTCCTCTCAATTAGAAGCAGAGTGGGCATCACCATCCCCAAATCCTCAAGATTGGGGAATGAACAATAGACTAAAGTAGACTTATTATTGTTCTACTAAAGACTTATTATTCTAGCAATGGAAAAACTCTTATCATTGGTATAAAAGTAGTGGCCATCAGAAGTTCTGAGGGATGAGAGAGGGAAAAATAGGTGTAATATGGGGGGATTTTCGGGACATTGGAACTGCCCTGCGTGACATTACAGTGACGGATACAGGCCATTGTATAGTTTGTCATAACCTACAAAATTGTGTGGGACAGAGTTTAAAGTATAATGTAAACTGTAGTCCACAGTTAGTAGCAATGTTACAATATGTGTTCATCAGTTGTAACAAATGTACCACACTAATGAAGGATGTTGTTAATATGGGAAAGTGTGAGGGGGAAGGAAGTGGGGCATATGGGAATCCCTTATATTTTTTATATAACATTTATATAATCTAAAGCTTCTCTAAAAATAAAAAAAAAAAATTAAAGTACCATTCACTTCTACTTAGTGGCATTACCAGCATTTTAATTTACTGATGACAAATTGATATAAATACATTATAATATACACCAGTTTGATGTTAAATAATTTTTAGATCTACTTATCCTTGAGATGATTATAGATCTCTGAAATTCTATCATGTATAGTTAATAGAAATTCTCTTTAAATATAGCTATTCATGGCTTTGGCAGAACACTATTTTTTAAAGATTCCTGAAAAAAATAATCTTTTGACCATTTATGATTACAGTTATTTGCTGATACACTCCTATTATTAATCACATAAATTCTCATCTGTCAAAAATTGTTGGTTAAAATCATTACCAGTATCAAGTTAAAGAAAAGGTTTTTTTAAAGCCAAAAAAAAAAATCTATTGGGAGGATATATAGTAGCAGTTACTGAAGTGGTGCTGCTCGGTAATAAGGAAAGTTAGAAAAGAACTGCTTGTTCTTTCAATAAAATAGCTACAGAAATACAATGTCATTGTTTTGAATGACTGTTGAGCCATAGATGTTTGATCTCTTGCGTAAAGGTTTGTACACCTTCATACATATAAAACTTTGGTTACATGTAAATCTTTATAGCAATCGATAGTACCATGCTGCATTGAGATTTAGTTAGCATTTTTAAGAACTCTGGTCTTCAAGTGAGAACTGATTCCTTCATTTCTTACAATGTGATACTGGGGGTAGCCTGAATTAATATCAAGAGATTTCTAAAAGATCAATCTCACAAATTCAGACCAACTCACAGGAAATATATTCTTTAATAGTTCTATTTTGAATAAAGTCATGTTTAGCTGTTTTGTTAATCTGTTCAGATTTGTGAATATCAACAAAAACTATAAAATTATTTCCTTTATGATTATACCCAATACTAATAGCAATATATAATATTTTTTAGTAAAATAGATTAACTTAATTATATAGTCATTAAATTGATTCATTCATATGTTGTTATCTGCTTATTGAATATCATTCAGAATTCTTTCAGACAAGTCTTATGATTTTTTACCTTACTATGCCTATTAATTTATTTAAGATTATATGCATCATTGTTATTCATTTTATTTACTCCAAATGCATGTTCAGAATTCAAGATTAAATATACTAACAAAGAACAAAAATGAAATTACCTTCTACAAATATGGGTAATATTATCTGAATTGTCTTTTTACATAAGTTTTTATAATACCTTTGGATCAAGGACTGCCTTCCACAATATGAGTTGTTTGATATTTGATTTTGGGTTTTTTGGGGTTACTTTAGAAAAACATACTCCACACAATATTGGTTAAAAACTATAGTGTGCTTGTGTGTGCACACACAGACACATACAATTGCCAGGTTTGATTCAACATTGTTCTCAGGGAAAAAATAAATCTAAGTAGAAGTCCCAAATTAGTTTTCATTGTAGATGTTATTAAATCATAAGTGTTAAGAGCTAAGCTTTAAATTAAGACAGCTATAAGTTTGAATCCCTGCTTTACTGCCTAAAAGTTTTGTGCCCATCTCTGAGCTTCAGTTACCATCAGCATAATGGGGATAATACTATTGCTTACCTCATTAGACGGTTGGTTGTACATATGCAACAAAATGAAGTGCCTGGTAAATACTAAGTATTTACTAGTATCCTCTATTAATGTCACCTGCTTTTGAGAACTGCTTATGTTAAAATCACTAGTAAAGAACTGGTATAATGTTCTTTTTATAAGATTTGATATTTATTGAAAAATATCTTTCATTTACTTCTTCTGTTTTTAGGGACACTGATTATATTTACCAGAATATGTATGCAAAACAATCTAAACATCTTATTAAAATTGATTTTTAAAGCACAAAGAAAAAAAAAGAAAGAAAAAAATTTATTTTAATGTGATTGATGCCATATTTATTTCATATTATTCTATTAATGGAAAAGATATTTCTTAATGAAAAATCATATGACTGTTATTAATTCATGTAAATTAGTTTTCTTACTTTGTGTTAACACAATACATGATAACTAAGACTTTTAAAAATATATGAAAGAGATTCACTTTTTCTATAAATCATTTAATTTACATGGAAAAAAACAAAATGCAGACTTCTTTGTCTAATCAACATCTTTTAATTATTAGCAATTATTGACAGAAGTAAGAATTACAGACCTGAAAGAAATAATCTTTTGTAATATTTGCTATAGTGCCAATACTTTTTTCAATAATGCATAAGTGTAAACATTTAAAAATCTATGAATACTTTTAATAATGTTATTAATTTTTAAAAAATTTATACAATCATCAGCATTAATGAAAACAAGTTAAAGGTACATGTAGTATGTGAGATATATATTTTAAAAGTTATTTTCCAAAAAATTGCATGTATGCAGAATAACAGATGAAGCATCTTAGTAAGAACTGATTCAGCTATGTGAGAAAGAAGCAAGCAGCAATGAATAAGAGAGTAATGATATAAAAGAAAGTGCAAGAATTGCAACAAATCTTAAAATTCACAATAATTAGTAAGTGCTATATATCTTGGAGGAAGTAGGGAGAGATGGGCAAGGGTTTAGTCTTGGAAGGGAAGATAGATATTGTTTATACAGCAAAAAAAAACTAAAGCACAGTTGAGTTTTTATTCCAATGATGAAGGAAGCCAGTTTCCTCCTCTGACTTTGATAGCTCCTTTTCTTTTTTGCTTATTCATCCTTATCACCAGACTTTAAAAATTAGAGCTCTCAATGGCCAGTCAAAAATTTTCTCCTCCCCTCCAACTCTCTTCTTCATTTTGCATCCATTCATTCTTTTCATCAATTTTTTCCCTATGTCATATCACTGATACCTATGATTTTAATTATGACCCAAAAAGCTTGCTAGTGTGTGTCTCCAGTATAAACTTTTCTAAGTTCCAGAGTTGGAAATGTAACTGCTTTGGAAATATGTAAACGTATCACAACATGGCCACTGAAAATATCTCAAAAAATATTAAAAGCATCTACAACTTATATACAAAATCAAATAGATTATCTTCCCAAATATAGGCATGCACAAATATTGCACACATCGAAATCTGGACTTCTTCCAGATTTTAAATTTCAATTTAGTTCTGTAAGCTTGAAAACCTAGAAGTCCTGCAATATTTAACCCTCACTCATACCTTCTCATATATGTAATCTAGCTCCAAGTACATATGATCATAACACTGTAAATCTATTATGTAACTGTCTACTTCTTTCCCTCTTCATCATCTGTAATAAGTATAATATTATAAGTATTCTTAACTCAAGAGGTGTCTTGAATAATTAACCATTTATTTGTCAACATGTCCTGGTCAAATAGAGGTGGTTAGAAATAAATGGAATGAAGATCAATGTATTAAAGAAAAAAGTACCTTGAGAGAATGGGAAATTGATAAGAGGTGGCAACTAGCAATGAGTCAAAATAGCAGAAAGGGATTTGTGGGGATAGTCTGCAGTAGACTGCATGTAAACCAAGTATATATCTCTATTGACTTTTTATTTCTAATTATTTTTTATTTGACAAGTTAACAAAACAATCATGCATACCATACAGGATTCCCATACATCACACCACCACCAAAAACTTATTTATTGAGTTTTTCTTTTCAAAAATTTCTTTCTTTATTTTTAATGGAGCTTTAGATTACATAAATGTTTCATTACAAAATAGAGGATTTCCATATACCCCACCCTTTCCCCCTCCCCCACTTTCCCCCATTAACAACATCTTTCATTAGTTTGGTACATTTGTTACAATTGATGAACACATATTGAAGCACTGCTACTAAGCATGGTCAATAGTTTACATAATGTTTTACACTTTGCACGGCACAATTTTATAGGTTTTGACAAAATATATAACAGCTTATATCCATCATTGCAATATCATGCAGAACAATTCCAATATCCCAAAAATAACCCATGTTACAACTGTTCTTCCCTCTCCCTTCCCTCAGAACCTCTGGTGACCACTGCTTGCCTGCCTGCCTGCCTGCCTGCCTTCCTTCCTCCCTCCCTCCCTTCCTTCTCTTTCTTCCATTTTAACCGCCTCCGCCCCCCACATTTGCTGTTTTGTGTCAATTTGCTTGGTAATTCTCTGTGTCTGTTTCCTGCCCTCTCTTCTCATCCTTCTCTTCCAATCTTCACTGGGATTCGATCTTGGGGACCTCCGATGTGGGAGAGAGGCATTCTGCCACCTGCACCATCTCGGTTCCTGGTTTTCAGCATGTCTCGTCTTGGCTCTCCCCTGTGTCTCTCTCCTGTTACGTCATCATCTTGCTGCGTGGCTTCGCAGGGCCTGGTGGCGCACCTGTGCACAGAGCCTGGGAGCACACATGCCTTCTATATTTTTATTTTACCAGGAGGTCCCAGGGATCAAACCCAGGTCCCTCCATATAGCAGATGGATGCCCAACCATTTGAGCCACATCAGCCCCCGACCACTGTCTTTATATGTTATGAGTTTTTCCATTACTAGAACAATAATGTCTGCTTTATTGAGTTTTTAAAAGCACAATCTGATATACATAAATAGGAATATAGTATATGTACTTTCATACTAATTGCTTTATTTTACAAAGCTCTCATTGATATCTAAAGAATAATGTGAGTTTACATGTTCCACAATTTAAGATTGACATAGAGAAATTGTTGTAATGGCTTAACAAAGATTTTTATAATATCACAGAATAATGTTTTAGTCTATAATAGGCTATGGAATGACCCAACCTTTATATTTATTATAAAAGGATATATGTGTAAATAAAGTTCTGTCCTTCTTAGAAGAAGATTATACCAACAATCCATATTAGTATGGCATGAATTCAAATTGTTGTTAGGATAATAAAAAAAAATTGCACTAATTTAGTCACTTTTTTTTGCCTAAGTCTCTTATGACCAGAAGTAGCTACTTTGAGCTTGCTGGCTAGATTAGTAATCTGTTTGTGAAATTGAGCAGATTTAATTGCCTGCTAGAGAAGGCAGCTTATAAGGTCGACCTGTTTGAACTAGCTAAGGTAATTGATCATATATAATGGATGGCTGGATAACCAGTTGCTTGTTTTCTCCATTCAATGCCAGAACAAAATAAATGAGTTTAGTTTATAACAGATAGTCACTATGACGTTATTAAACATAAATTATCTGTTTTAATTATTTTCAAAAAAGAAGTTATATGGTTTCAATCTTTTATGGGGAATTAGATAGATTTATAGGTCAGACAGAGGTTGAACAAGATGACCTCTCAACTTCCTTTGTTGCCTTGTGACTCCTTGACTATCCAATACTACTGATATATGGAGGCAATTTTATTGGGATATAGAAATGTTACATCTTATTGCAGCATATGCACTCATACTGATATATGTAAAGAAGTCACTCATTTGAATAATTATATTTGGGAAATTAACAGAGACCTCAGAGTCTTAACAAACATAAGGTGAATATCTTTTGAATGTGTGTAAATTTTCCAAGTCCACAAATATTCTTGTTCCTTATTTTGATAGACTCTTTTGTCAGCATATGATATTGTATACATTAAGCGGTTCTGCTTTAGGAAAGCAATCTTTCCCAATTATAGTTTTTTTAATTCCTCACAAATGAGTTTATCTAGCATAAATATGTGCACTGATCTTCATGGTAAGATTTAAATATGTATAAAATATTCTATTAAGAAGATTTAATAATTTTTAGTGAAAAAGTCTCAAGTAAAAGAGAACAGAGAATGTCCTAGATGTTACATATGGAGAAAAAGAAGTTATGAAGATTTTAAAAAAATTTTATACTAATATATCAAGATATCAAGATTTGCTATTATCACGTGTGCTGAAGTCCTCAATAGACAGTCCAATTGGACTGTATATGAATAACTGTTGCTTGATCCTATATGTATTTACCATTAATATGTTCATACTTTAACTTAGATAACACCATTACCTTACTTAAAAACTTTTAATAGCTTCTTACTAAATAGAGATTGAAGTCCAAACACCTTAGCCTTTCATTCACAATGTTTGGGCCTTATTTCATCTCCCTTTCCAGCCTTATCCTTTACTTTTACGTATCATTTACTCAATGTGTGAAACAAATCATATTATTCACTCCGTTTACTCCATCCAGTGTTCCTCATGCATTTCCCTCCACCAGATATGCTTAACTCCTTGACTGTATTAAGTCCTACTTGTTCTTCAGGTCCAATTTCAAAATCAAAGAGTGTCATCTCGTTTAAGCTTTTCCTGGCTCCCTGAATGGAAGATAATTTACATCTCCCAGCTACTATAAGACTTTTATTTATTTATTTATTTTTACCAATATTGGTATAGTTCTTACATTTTGTTTGAAATTATAGTGGGGTTTACGTGCTTTATTTCTTCTTGTCTGTGAGGCTCCATAAGGGCTTAGACTAAATAATTTTTCATCTTGGAGTTTCCCAAAGCACTAAGAAAAGTGCCATGCAGACAAGAAATACTTTTTTAAAAAGTGTTATTTTGAATTGAGTGAAATTCACATACTAAAGTATAGATTATAAAGGATTCCTTTAGGAACAGTTAAATTTATAGTCCATTAAGAAAAAAATAATTTATAAGCAAATGAGTCAAGTCATGGAACTCTTAAAAATGAAGTAAGCTAATTAGGGTCAGAGTTTCAGAACAGGAAAAATGTGAAATGGTGACTGTCTTAAAAGAACTTTTTGTTTTTACTATCAAGATATGTTTATTATAGAAAATAATGGGAAAAAATATCCATAGAAATATAATTACTTTTACTTACACTGTCCAAAAAAATCCTCCATTTATGTCAGGATTTCTTTTTAACCCTCCAAAGGACTTAGGTATTTTCTGCAATTTGTGTTTTCCAAACATGAGTATGTTATGACCTTCTTTCTATGTCAATAAATATACCTCTTGAAAATTATTTTTTGTGGATACCTACTATTCTTTTCTTTTCTGTATAACCTCTATTCTTGGACATTTCAAATATCTTAATTTTTCATTGTACCTAAAGCACTTTAAACATTTATCCATGTGGTTAAATCTTCATACTCATCCTTGGCAAATTCCTAGAAATATAATTGCTCTGCCCAGGACCAATGTACATGGTTAAAACTGTTGCTCTGCATTAATAACGTGCCCTTCAAAATTTTTGCCAGCTTCTACTGGCAGCAGCAGAGTTTTGGATTGCCTAGTAGTGACTTCCTTAACTATCTAGTTTCTGACTCAAGCAGCATTCTATAAGTATTCTTCAAGATCGAGGTGTGTCACAATTCTTATCTGCTTGGAATTCATTAGGTGAAATTCTTGCTAAAGAAAAAGCAGTTGGATTAAGGATGAATTTAGGTTCTCTTTTATCATAATTTTTTGTGAATATATGAAAATAGATGTTTGGGACTTTATTGTATTGTGATATATTAATGGCATATTATATATGGTGATTCAACGTTGCAAATTCAGTAACGGCAACTGAATTTAAAAAGCATGCTATTGTCTTTTAGTATTCCAGTTCTGGAGCTATATTACCTAGGCTCAAATTGTTACCTTAAATTGTTACATACAAAATTAACCATTTACCATGTGTGACCTTGGATAACTGGCCTAACAGTTCTTAATTACTGTGTATTTTTACACAGAGTTGAAATAATGACAGTACCTGCTCTGATGGGTGGGTGTGAAATAATATATATACATTGTGTTGTGCATTGCCAGCCAACTGGAAAGTCTCCATGGAAAGCAGCTGTTCTTATTTTTACCTACAGTATGTGGAGAATAGTTGCCGAAAATTCAGGTTCATTACTTGATAGACATGATCAATAAATAGTTTTATTTATTGTAGAATGAGTATTACTAGTTAAAGGAAGAAAACATAAAAAACAATATTAAACTTTATGCTCACTTCAGTAATATTCCATGAAATACATATATATTCAGCCTCTATAACCCAAGAACATTGAAATAATTTAGAAATAAACTGTTATTTTTTAATAGATCAAGTGAAAAGAATATGTTGCTCTACATTACTACATCAATTAGAATTCATATGGATTTTTAAAGGATTCTGGTAATAATTCATGTGGCAAAATCCAAAAGCAGTTTTTTCAACAAATGAAAAGTTTCCAGGTCAAATTTCTTCACAATAGTCATACATATTTTCTTGTCTTGAGTTAGCATGAGATAACAGTCAGGGTTACAATTTCACCTATAACTAACTTAAAGAAATAAGACAGGGAGAAATAAAAGAACTGCCTTTCATAACTCAAATATAGAGTTAAATTGTCAAGATTTGAAATGTTCAATAAACTCCATGTAGAGTAAGATTTTTAAAATTCATGTCATTCTCTTTGAATATGATGAGAAATGCATGTATTAACCAGAAAATAGTGACACTTAATTGCAGAATGGCTGAATTTTAATGAAAGACTCTGAGAAAAAAATGATGAAATGAATGTGCTGCTTTCTTTGAAATCATTTACTTTTGAATGATTTATGTTGTCTTTAATTCATCCAGTTAAATTATCTAAGATGAATACAATATGAAAAGGAGAGGTTTAAAATTGGCAGATTTTTACATTAAAATGTTTGCTAATAACAATTTTCTGTTTTTTAATGCTATTTTAACAGTTTCATATATTGTCATATGAGTTAGAAGACTAAGCTAAAGTACACAATGGAAGGAGTTTGCAGGGTTATTATTATTTGATCTGTATCTTCAGACTTTAAAAGAAAAAGAAAAATCTCATATAGGTAGGTAATGTGATCACTCAAAGAAAACTAAACTAATTTGAAATTATGCTGATTTCTCCCCCTAAAATTTGATCTACTCCATATACCCCATCTTTGTAACTATGTAACACCATCATCCAGTTGTTCATGCCAAAAACTTTTTAGTCATCCTCAACTTCTTTGCTCTCAAACTCCACATCCTACCCATCAGCAAATCCTGTCAGATGCTACCTACAAAATACATCCAGTGCCTGATATTTTTCACAAAAATCCACTGCCACCATCATCTCTCTCGCTCTCTCATCCAGATTATTTAGTGTCTTAACAGTGTGCCCTGCTTTGATGGTTGCTCTTTTACATTCTCTTTCCAAGACAGCCACCAGAATGTTTCTTTATAAATGAAAATCTGAATGCTTCACCCCTCTACTCAAAACTACCAATGGCTTTCCATCTCACTTAGAATAGCAACCAAAGGCCTTATGATGAACTTCATAATGATCAAGCAGTACAATGATCAAGATTCCTGCTACTTCTCTTATTGATCTCCTACTGCTCTTTCTTTTCCACTCTGGTTTTCCCTCAAACTTACTAAGTATGCTCTCACCTCAAAACTGTATCAGCTTTATGTATAATAAAGGCATATCATTTCTCTTTTTCTATTATTGGCTCCACCATTACTTTGATTCTCACCAAGAGAACCCTGGAATCCAATTTTAATTGTTAAGCTTGACTTATTCATTTCACACAATAATTTAAGAATTGATTTATGATCTATATAGCAGTCTGCTAGTGTTTTACCTGCAGAGTTGAAAATAAGACCACTTCCTTCAAATCTTTCATACTATTAATAATTTGGCATTGAGTTAGAACCAGGGTTTAGTTAATATGTAATTGGCAAAAGGAACAGACAAGCTACGAAAGTTATATCTAAGTCTTCATGGAGCTATAGGATAGAAAATTGATACAGTTCTGAAATGGAAGCAAAGCAAAGACCAGTTATTCTAACAAATATAGGAGGACAGATGTATGAAGGCTATCCAAAATCAAAATGTCTATATCAAAGCCGAGATCCAAGCAGAGGTGGACAGATATAGGAGGAATTCTGATAACCATATCATTGGTGAAGATAATTCTCAGTGATCAGTTGGTTCTGGAAAAGGTGCATAGGGAAAGACAATACTGATAGCAATTGTACCCATTTTAGAATATTGATGTTCAGAAAAAAGGTATCCCTTGGGATCAGGAGTATCCACTGGAAAAGAGTTTAGGGGAAAAAAACAGGAGATCATGGAAGAACATATTCACTTAGATATTGAGTTATAGGGCAATGAACATGGTTACTAGGAGAGTAGAAATTCATTTTCTGAGTGTCTGGGCAATGAGACTCACTAATTTTGAGTCAGTTTGAAGTTACTATATTCTTAGTTTTTCTAAGGACTTCTGTTTAGGTCCAGAAGTAATCCTGGGGTTTGGAAAAAACTCAAGTAGATCCATTTGTAGGATTTCACAGCACAGACTATTCCTAGAGGGAAAAACATGAATTTCAATTTAGGAATAATCAGAAGGTTGCAATTTTCAATAGGGTAGTCAAGAAAGCCTTATTGAAAAAGACACAGGAAGTGAGGGAAAGAGAGGGAGAGTCATGGCGAAATCTAGGGGAAGAGACTTCCAGGCACATGGAACAAGCACAAAGGCCCTGATTGAAGAATTGCAAGGCCTAGTGTAGCTGGAGCAGTGTGGGGCGAGAGAGAAGCATAGGAAACAAAGTTGGGATGGGTGCACATCATGTGTGGCCTTCCTTATATGCCACCATGGTGAGGAATTTTACTTTTACTATGAGTGAGATGGAAAGCCACTGGTGATTTTTAACAGAAAATGATCTGTGTACTGATGATAAGCTTGTAAGCATGGCCTTCATTCCTGGATTAACCATTGCACATCATTACCCTGCTAAGAACTAGAAAGAGTAGCAAATGGAGGTTCAGATTGTATTTGCTTGTTTGGGGTTTTATATGTGATAATAATCTCTTGCTATATGTCCTTCAATAATGTGTGCATGCTGTGTTTTATACACCTCTTCCATATTAAATAATATTAAATAATGTTATTTAATATTCTAATGCTTTCTCTTTTTTAGCTTACTTTCACCGTAACCAAATTAGATGGCATTTATTGTGCCGTTGTGCCAGGCACTGTGCTATAGGCATCATATGTGTAATCTCATTTACTTCTCATCAGCTCCATTTTACAGATAGGAAAACTGTAACACAGAAGATTGGAATTCTGGAACTTGTCCCTTGGCTAGGGTTGACATAATATTTGTTTTTGTAGGCCTGAGCTCCCTATTCAGATATATGTATATATTTATAATTTTTTAGGGTGGCTAATATTTAGTTAGGATAGAGCACATTCTATGGTTTGGACGAGATTTCTAAGTGAGAAGATACAACCTGCATTCTCAGACCTTTGCTGCAGTCTTGGATACTGCTTGGGGAATGGTATAATTGAGTGATTCAGCACGAGTGTACTTGAATCAGAACATAACAGTTCTTCTCCCAGCTCATCCATTTACCAGCTGTGCAGCTTGAGGCCACAATTTCCAGTGTCTCCTCTCTGTTCTTCTGTGATATAATAGCACCCCGAGTCAGATCCTGGCCAATAAGATTTTGCAGTCAGATTTTAAAGGAAACACAAAATTAAGTCCCAAAGTGAATATCTATTTAGATGGAAAATAGAAACCTAGCAAATATAAACATTCACCACAAACATTCAAACCCCGGGAAAAAAATCCAAACATCCTTGTTTCATTCCTAAAATAACTCTATAAATTTTTTCATTCTTTTTTGGCTGCACATTCTTTAATCTCTGCTTGATATGTCTTCTGTTTCATAATATCATATTCTAAAGAGATCATCGAAAGATATCTCCAACAGAATGAAGCGGAATGGGTTTTCAAATTATTGATAGTGAAGACATATAAAACATGCAACTTCAAAGAAGATGTACTGACTTTATAAGAGAGCTGCTACAGCTTTGTGCCCTATAATTGTAAGAATTCTGGTCATTTCTATTTTGTGAAATTTTCATCAAAAAAAAAAAAAAAGAATTAAAGAAAGAAAAAAAAAAGTGTACAATGCAAACCCAGTTTACAAAACACCACCCTTCATGAAACACAGAGTGGTATTGCTCTGAATTATAGTTTATAATGAGTGACAGGAGTGAGTATAGCAATGGTAAAATTTAGTTCTATACATAGATAGCTAAGAATTCTCATAAGTTTTCAACAAAAAGTAGTGGAAGTGTGTACAAATAACTTTCACATTCTAAAGGAACCTATATGAAGAAACTTATTAGTGATGGTGTCAGTTCCTGAATAGTAAATATTTTATTAACCTTGAACTCTAATGCTTCACTTACGTTTTACATTTCTCTGAACATTTCAGAAGTATTCAATTTAGAAAAAGACCAAAAATCAATCAACATGAAGATAGAATGTCAGATTATTTTACATCTATAAATAGAACCTTGCTACATAGGTTTGGGGGGAATCCAAAAAGTTATAAACAGCCTTATTTTCCTGGCTGTATCTGTAAACTACTTTATTTTTTACCCTGTAGAATTTTAATGTGTTTCCCCATAATCAGCTACTTTTACCTTAACTTATCAAAAGAGGCTGTTTTTCATAAAGCATCACAATAATAGTCAGTAGAGATAGTCATCATGCCCAAATAACCTTTGTCTAGTGAGATTAAGTGCAGCCACCAGAAGAACAAGGTGTAGAAGAAATGCTTTGAGAATGCATGTTAGGGCAGCTTCTGTCAAAATGACATGATTACAGATTTTTGGAAAATAATAGCTGGAGTCACACTCTTCTGGTGGTCCTCTGTCAGGGGTGAGACAGTTTGTTCTGGCCAAAGGTTTCTAGCAGGCCGGCATTCTGACAAAACATCATGCACAAGATCAGTTTTTAATCATCCAATCCACTCAAGGAATTGCCTTGAAAGTGCACAAAGTGCAATTTAGTAAAGTGTGTCCCCTGTACGCACTCAATATATGTTTGTTTAATTGAATTAAATTTGAATTAAATTGGGTAAGTCTGGTACCATGATATAAAATATGAAAAGGCTTATTGAATTTCACATTTACTTTTATGGCTATTTTAAGTCAATTACTAACTTTGGCAATAAAAGTGTGAACACAACCATAATTCATGATTAAAATAACATATCCTACTTACTGTGGGCATTTGTCAATAACTTTTCTGGCTATGGCATAAAGTTATGTATGTATTTGTAATACACTTGAGTAATACGTATCTAAACAGTCCAGAAACTAAAAGCTGTCTCTTTTTTTTGTTTTCAATGACCAATTTGTGGACTGTATTTTATTCAGAAGCATTATGGAACCAAAATATAGTGTCACTTTTAAGGTGGAAAAAGCAGGCCGATTCTTATCATGTGGTGTGAAAATGCAAATCCCTGGAAGCAAGACCCTAGCTTTTTATCCAAGCTTGATGTGTATTTGGTAATGTGATCTTGGGCAATTCATTAAATACTTGTGTGACTCATATACCGTAGATGTAAAGTGAGTCAATGGAATTAAGTTTTCTTAAAGAAGTTAGGAAAAATAAATCTTGAAAAGAACTTTCATTCCTGTGTGCTTTAGTACTCAAATTTACTGAGTAGCTGCATAGTATGAGGGAAAGGATACAATTTTACATGCCAAATGGAAAATTAGGCAGAAAACCCTTTTGCCCTTAAACAGCCTTTGAAGGTGTCAATAATTAATTTGATATAGTTGAAAAACTGAAAAGTCAACCTTTCTGAGTTGTGGAACTCTGTACATGGGGCATCTGGAAATACCAGCTAACCAGAATAATTCAAATTATGTTTACATAATTGTAAATAAGCAAACTCATTTTGATCTGAGTCCAAGGGCTTTGAACAACAATGCTTTGCCAGCATTAAGAATGTTTGAAATGAAATAGTAACATAAAAAAGTAGATCTGAAAGCAGCCAAAGTCCCTAATGCCCCAAACCTCTCAAACAATAAGAATTAGCTCATGGATATATCACAAGGGAGTGAAACCTAACTAGATATTAGTCAGATATTAAACATATAAATTAATTTTAAAAATTAAATATAAACAAGCTTGTTGACTACTCAAGAATGAAATTTAGCTGTGAACATTACCCAGGCTTATAGTTCCTATTTCTAAGGAGATAGAAAAAAAGTAGCATTTTGTTTACTAATAAGATTGAAGTAGTAATGACTAGAAAAGGAGAAGAAGGGAAGGAGAAATAGAGAAAGATATCTCTATTGATTCTTCCCAAATTCTCCTCCCCATGCTCATGGCTGCTACCCATATGTCTTTGGAGAATATTAACCAGGTGCTATCATAGTTTTGAAAAGTGGTCCTTATTGGACATTTTAAAATTATAATACCTCTACTTTAAAAACACACACACACAAAAAAAACCCATAATTTATTAAACATAATTTTATGCCTGGTTTCCATAAATGAAATACTTTGAATAAGTAGAAGATTGTGGGAAGATGGCTTTGGAGTAACAGGAAGGGCTCAATGATCTCACAAAAACAACAGAGAAAGAGCCAAAAGCTGTCTGAGGGACCTGCTTTACAGATCAGCAGACCAAGACAGTATTACAACTCCCAGGAGGGTGAGGGACAGAGAGACAAAGAACCCAAAACAACATATGTAAGTTACCAAGACCCTTTTGATGGCACCATCTGCTGACCTATCTGGAAATAGCATGGACAAAGCCTGTTTTTGGTTCTCTCTGTATCCTAACCTGATTTTGATAACTTAAGCTCGGCAATTTTAAAGACGTAGAATAAGTTGAACCAAATATCAAAAGAGAGCTGTGGGGGAAAAAAAAAACCAATAAGTAAGAGAGAGAAATTGGCCATCAGTGTAGATTCACCAACATATCCAAATGCCTAGACATCAGCAAAAAATTACAAGCCATACTAGAAAAAAGTAAGAGATGGCCCAGCCAAATGAACAAAATAATATCCTTAAGAGATACAGGATTTAAGACAATCAGTGATAATCACACGACTCTCCTAAATCAATTTAAAGAATTGAAAGAAAATATGACTAAGAAAAAAGGATAATAAGAAGACACTGGGTGATCATAAAAACAATTTGAAAGTCTGTAAAGAAAAATAACAGACCTTATAGGAATAACATGGTGGATGAAATTAAGACTACATTAGAGGCATATAGAGCATATTTTAATTTCTCAAAGACAGAATTAATGATTTCAAAGACAGAACATCTAAACTGGAAAAGGCAGGAGAACAGAAAGAGAAGAGAATGTAAAAAAATGGTACAAAGTCTCAAGGAATTGAATGACAATGCAAAATGCACAAACATGTGCATTTTCAGTGTCCCAAAAGGAGAAAAGAATAAAAAAGGGGCAGAAAGAATATTTAAGGAAATAATGACTGAAAACGTCCCAACACTTATGAAGGACATAAGTATCAATATCCAAGAAGGGCGACACACACCAAACAGAATATATTTAAATAGACCTACCCCGAGACACCTACTATTCAGAATGACAAATATCAGAGATAAAGAGAGAATTCTGAAAGCAGCAAGAGAAAAGCAAAGCATCACATGCAAGGGAACTCGATAAGATTAAGTGCCGACCTCTCATCAGAAACCATGGAGGAGAGAAGAAAGTGGTATGAGAGAAGAAAGTGGTATGTGAGAAAAACTGCAAGCCAAGAATTATTTATCCAGCAAAACTGTTCTTCAGAAATAGTGGTAAGCTCAAAGTCTTCACAGACAAACAAAAACTGATAGAATATGTCACCAAAAGACCAGAATTACAAGAGATACTAAAGGGAGTGTTGCAGCCTGAAAGGAAAAAAAACATAGGCAAGAAATTTGGAGAAGAGTGTAGAAATGTAGAATATTAGAAAGGATAAACTAAAGGGTAAGAAGAGAGACAATGGAACAATATAACAGAGAGTCAAAGGACAAAATGGATGAAATAATGACTTTACAATAATAACATTGAATGTTAATGGCTTGAACTCCCTAGTCATAAGACATAGACTGATTGAATGGATAAAAAACATATGAGCCATCTATATGGTGTCTATATAAGACCCACCTCAGACATAAGGACACAACCAGGTTAAAAGTGAAAAAGATATTCCATACAAATAGTAACCCAAAATAGCTGGATTAAGTAAAAATCAGACAAAATAGATTTTAAATGCAAAACTGTTATAAGGAATGAAGAAAGTCATTATATATTAGTAAAAGGGGCAGTTGAGCAAGAAGAAATAACTATACTAAATATTTATTCACCTAACCTGAGTGCCTCAAGATACAGGAGGCACATACCAGCAAAACTAAAGGCAGATATACATATCTCTACAATAATGCTTGGAGACTTCAATATACCACTCTCAGTATTGAATAGAACATTTGGACACATGACGAATGAAGAAACAGAGAACCTAAATAATATGATAAATGAACTAGACCTAACAGACATCTATAGAGCATTGCACCCCAAAACAGCAGTATACATTCTTTTCAAGTGCTCATTGATCCTTCTCCAAGATAGACCATAGACTTGTCACAAGACAAGTCTCAATAAATTTAAAAAGATTAAAATTATCCAAACACTTTCTCTGATCATAATGGAATGAAGTTGGAAATCAATAATGGATAGAAAAAGTGAAAATTTATAAATATATGGAGATTAAACAACAGATTCTTAAATGAAAAGTGGGTCAAAAAGATGTTGCAGGAGAGTTCAACAAATATTTTCAGACAAATGAAAATGAGAACACAACATATCAGAATCTATGGGATACTGCAAAGCTAGTGCTGAGAGGGAAATTTATAGCCATCAATGCTTATATTAAAAAGAATAAAAAAAAACTAAAATTGACGATTTAACTGCACACCTGGAGGAACTACAAAAAGAACGGCAAACTAATTCCAAACCAAGCTAAAGGAGAGAAATAGTAAAGATCAGAGCAGAAACAAATGAAATTGAGGGCAAAAAAATAATAGAGAGAATCAACAAATCCAAAAGTTGGTTCTTTGAGAAGATAAAAAAAAATGACAAACCCTTAGCTAGACTGACAAAGAAAAAAAGAGAGAAGAAGCAAATAAAATCAGAAATGAGAAAGGGGACATTACCACTGACCCCATTGAAATGAGATATCATAAAAGGATACTATGAACAACTGTATGCCAAAAAACTCAACAATGTAGAGGAGATGGACAAATTCCTTGTAACACATGAACCACCTACACTGACCCTGGAAGAAATAGAAGACCTCAACAAACCAATCCCAAGTGAAGGGACAGCATCAAAAACCTCCCAAAGATGGCTTCACAGATTAATTTTACCAATAATTTAAAGACAATCTAATACCAATCTTGCTCAAGCTCTTCCAAAAAATTGAACAGGAAAGAATGCTACCAAACTCATTCTATGAAGCTAACATCACTCTAATACCAAAACCAGATAAAGATACTGAAGAAAAAGAAAAAGAAAGAAAGAAAATTACAGAGCAATATCTCTAAAGAATATAGAAGCAAAACTCCTCAATAAAATACTTGCAAACAGAATCCAAAAAACACGTTAAAAGAATTATATACCATGACCATTATCCCAAGTATGCAAGGGTGGTTCAGCACAAGAAAATCAATTAGTGTAATAAACTACATTGATAAATTGAAGAAGAAAAATCACATGATCCTCTTGATTGATGCAGAAAAGGCATTTGACAACATACAACACCAATTCTTGATAAAAAAAACACCCCAAAATATAGGAATAGAAGCAGGCTTTCTCAATATGGTAAAGTGCATATATGAAAAACCTACAGCTAGCATTGTACTCAACAGTGAAAGACTGAAAGCTTTCCAACTGAGATCAGGAACAAGACAAGGATGTCCACTGTCACCATTGTTATTCAATATTGTGCTAGAAGTTCTAGCTAGAGCAATTAGGCTAAACAAAGAAAGAAAGGGCACCCAAATAGGAAAGGGAAGTAAAACTTTCACTATTTACTGATGACATGATCATATATCTAGCAACTCCTGAAAAATCCACAACAAAGCTACTAGAATTAATAGATAAGTTCAGGAAAGTGGGGTGGGGGGGGGATACAAGATTAATACACAAAAGTCAATAGCATTTCTGTACATTACTGATGTGCTGTCTGAGGAAGAAATCAGAAAAAAAATTCCATTTATAATAGCAGCTAAAACAATCAAATATTTAGGAATTAACTTAACTAAGGGCATAAAGGACCTGTATTCAGGAGACTACAAAACTTTGCTAAAAGTAACCAAAGAAGACTTAAATAAATGGAAGGACATTCCACGTTCATGGATTGGAAGACTAAATATCATTAAGATATCAATTCTACCCAAACTGATTTACAGATTCAATGCAATCCCAATAAAAATCTCAACAGCCATTTCTGCAGAAATCGAAAAGCCAATATCAAATTTATTTGGAATGGTAAGGAGGCCCTGAATAGCCAAAAATGTCTTTAAAAAGAAGAACCAAGTTGGAGGACTCTTACTTCTGGACTTCAAAGCATATTACTTAGCTACAGTGGTAAAAACAGCATGGTACTAGCGTAAAGATAGACACATTGACCAATGGAACTGAATCAAAAACTAAAAAAGAGACTCCCACATCTAGAGTCAAGTGATTTTTGACAAGGTGGTCAAGTCCTGCCAGCTGGACCAAAACAGTCAATTCAACAGATGGTGCTGGGAGAACTGGATATCCATATCCAAAAGAAAGAAAGGGACCTTTTTGTAATTATACAAAAATTAACTCAGAATGGATCAAGGACCTATATATAAAACAACAACAATGAAACTCCTAAAAAAAATGTAGGAAAACATCTTCAAGTTCTTGTGATAGGCAGTAGTTTCTTAAACCTTACATCCAAAGCATGAGCCTCAAAAGGAAAAATAGATAAACGGGACTTCCTCAAAATTCAACATTTTTGTGCCTCAAAGGACTTTGTCAAAAGGGTAAAATGGCAGCTGATTCAACGAGAGAAAATATTTGGCGATCACATATCTGATAAGGGTTTAATATTCATGATATCCAGAGATAATACAACTCAACAATAAAAAGAGAAACTTCCCAATTGAAAAATGGGCAAAAGACTTAGATATTTCTACCAAGAGGAAATACAAATGACAAAATAGCACATGAAAAAATGTTCAACATCACTAGCGATTAGGGAAATGCAAATCATAACTACAATGAGATATCATTTCACACCTATGAGACTGGCTGCTATTAAAATGTCAGAAAACTGTAAATGTTGGAAAGCATGTGGAGTGATAATAAGAATGCATATTCACTGTTGTTGGTAATATAGAATGGTACAGCCACTGTGAAGGACTGTTTGGCATTTCCTAAGGAAGTTGAATATAGACCTGCCATGTGACATGGCAATACCATTACTAGGTTTATACCCAGAAGAGCTGAGAGCAGAGATAAGAACAGACATCTGTACATCAATGTTCATAATGGCATTATTCACGATGCAAAAGTTGGAAACAACCTAGGTGTCCATTAACCGATGAATGAATAAACAAATTGTGGTGTATACACATGATGAAATGTTATGCCCCGGTAAGAAGAAATGAAGTCTTGAAGTATATGACAACATGGATGATCATGAAGGACATTATGTTGAGTGAAGCAAGCCAGACACAAAACGACAAATACTATATGATTGCACTATTATGAACAAAATATATTGTGTAAACTCATGGAGTTAACAATTAGAATATAGGTCACCAGAAAATAGAAGGAGGGTAGAGAATGGAAAGCTGAGGGTTAATCTGTGCACAATTGATGTTAAAAGGTTGTTTGTAAATCTTTGGAAATGAATAGAAATGATTAAAGCATATTATGATGTTTGTAACTAGCAGTGCTATTGTATGGGTATGACAGTGGTTAAAAGAGAAAGTCTAAGGTCATGTATGTTACTAGAAGGAAAGCTAAAAACTCTAACATGGGACTGTATTAAGATAGTGAAACCTCATCTAAAACACGAATATGGATGATATTGCATATAGAAGAGTGTTTTTACAAAATATAAATACAAATATACTAGAGAGAAGGAAAAAGAATAGCAGCTATGGACGGCAGGGGAAGCATAGAGAGATTGAGAGGTGATGAGTTTTGTTTGTTTTTTGTTTATTATTATTATTTTCACAATAATGAAAGTGCTCTAAGAATGAGTGAAGTGATAAATGCACAAATATGTGATTAAACTGAATACCATTGATTGTACACTTTGGATGGATTTATGTTTTATTGCTATGTATCAATAAAATTGATAAAAAAGTAAGTGGCTTCCATGGTAAATAAAACACTTGGCAAATTAAAAAGTAAATAAATAAATTCCTTTTGAATTAACTGAAGAATATTTACTAAAGTCTTTCTCAGTACTTACTCTCTAAACAAACTTTGTAATATTCACTCAGATACATAAAATGAATTACAATGTTCAGCTGGTGGAAGACATGCTTTTAGAGATTCTGCTGCCCTTCATAGAATTGCCATTTACCCAGAAGAGAAAATCTTCAAGAATTGAAGCTTAATTGAACTGTCAATTTAGCTAATTTGTATTTCTTTTTCAAACTTGACTTTTATCATCTAATTGAGAGAAGAGGAGCAGACTGCCTCTGCCTCTAGCTCAGCCGCCGTGTTATAAACTAAATTGGAAAACGTGATAGTGCTTTGGTTTTCCCTTGTTCTTAAGACTCTCTCATTCAACACAGGAACATCTACAGGGAAACCCAAAGTGTTTCCTTTAAAGACTTGTTTACTTTAGCACTTTGCCCAGTCTAACTTTAGCAACTTGCCTTGACAGATAATTAGAATTGTTCGGATCAAATTATTTCAATTTTCAATGATAGGCAAATCAATTATTTTGAAAACACTGATTTTATATTGACCAGGAAGGTAAAAAATTACACTTAAATTAAATTTTTAAAAGTCATTTTTTTTCAAAGGGTGGTCAGGGTTCCATTCAAATAAGATTAGGATTAAGATTGTTTTGCTTGGTAGAATGTTACTTTGTGTTTGACTACTCAGTGGACAAAAAGTCACTTTGGTTTCTAACATATATATAAATTTGTATTCTATTTCACCCTGCTATTGTGGTATAATTCAAGATTGAGATTATTATTTTTTGGACCACTTCCTAGGCTCACGCATTATCCAATGATGCTATATATACTTTTAAATAGAAAAGACAAAATTATATACATTTCAACCCAGTATTTGGTTAATTTTAAATTTAATTGCCATTAGACAAATGCTTGTGAACTTTCTTTTCTTCATCTTTTCTTTCCTCTAGGCTGCTGTTTAATTATAAAAGAGACAATCATTATCATTAAATAATATTTTGGTGAGATGTAAATGACATAGCATACACAGTGTACCTAGAATCCTAACCCTGCACCTTCTTCACTTCATTTAAAAGGTTTTTAAGCTAGCATGATCTCTGAATGTGAACATATTTTCTTCAGTGATGGATTTGAGTACTCCAATTAAATAAATTTAAGAAAACCATTTTAAAATTAAAAACAAAACACAGTGACACACTGGTGACACAGAGATACACATGGTGATATGTAATTGATACATGGTGACCTATAATTGTCTTATTCTTTCTGCTATACCACAAGGACAAGAGATGGTACTTAAAATTATAATAAAGATTTATTTCATCTTGAAAAAATTCTAAATGAGCAGAATAAAGCTTATTTCTATGAAACAAGGGTCTATGATAGGTCTGTTGAAATTATCTGTTGTATCTTAAAATGTTATATTTGAAATATTTGAATGAATTATTGTCTAAATTGACAAGTGATTGCTTTCCATGCTAACAATATACTTCTGTTAGCATAGCTCAAAGGGGACTATATTAAAGAATTTATGCTCTACACAAGCTTTGGCAGAGGAGACAAGATGATATGATATGTGTATTAGGAAACAAACAAGCTGAAGTTAGAACTAAATCCACATAATTCTATTGTGAGATTTCCTTACTTGCAATCCTTTGCAAAGTGTCCTGTGCAGAGTATATTAAGGGTGCTTGTGATAAACAATTAAGGCAGCTTCTGACATGGAGAAATTCATAGGTAATTTTTAAAAATCATCTCAATAAATACCTATAGATAAAACCAACATGATTTCCCTAAGCTGTGTGTGCTTAAAATGATTTCCTTAAAATGTGCATGCATATAGCTATTGCATTTGCAAAATTTACAGAATAAACAAAAATCCAATAATTCTATTTTTTGTAAAATATTGTTTTTATATGCAGCTATTAGAAAATAGTGCAAATGGATGTAAATGTATATTTGTATTTTAGAATACATTTTAAAACCTCAAATTTAAACACATTCAAATTTAAATATATATTTCCTTTTTATAATTTTCAAAGTAATGAATTTATTTGTAAAATGAAATTAACTTTGGTGGTATAGAGGATTAATTTGAAAGAAATCATTCATGCAGGAAATATTCTCTTATGTTAGTACTTAATTCTAAATGACTTTAAGGAAAGCTCTTAGAACTGTACTCCTAAAACCGTTAATGCTTAACCTGTCCTTTTAATAGTCATGTATCTCTTATTTTATATTACTGCTTCATCTACATTCATGTATGTAAACTTTTTAACTTCAGCTGGAAAAAAATCTTCATGTAAAGGTCCCAGTTGTCCTTTGGAATAAATAAGGCCCAATGAATCGTTCAATTGACTTCATTATATTGTTAATGGATGACCAAGTCACAGCTTGAGCAGAAGAAAAAGTTAAGTAATCTCAACTGCTTCATCTTTTTCAAAGCAGTAGAACACTCATCTAAATTCTGTATTCCTGCTAGTAAGTTTTCTGTGGAGTGTTGTCTCCAAATTCCATAACACCATGTCTCATGATGAAAACTTCTTCTCACTCTACAGGGTGATAACAGGAGAAGACTAAGCCACCACAAATATCCAAAGCAGCCTTTAAGTTACTCATATGACCTCCCAATAGAACTTGACCTCAAATTATGGATGTCAAAATTATGATGCATATTTGTCAATTACATACATTTCATTTGCTGGTTGGGGTTTTAAATATTTTGACAGTTGATTAATTTGCATGTATTTTATGTTTAAAATAAGTTACAAAAGAGTCCCAGAGTTCAAAAAGCACTAGGCTTGAATTAGAGGTCCTCAGCTGAATATATCGGATAAATTACTAGCTTTGCCATGGGCTTACCCAGTGTCATTTTAGAAAGGCTTTTTGTCTTTGAGACTCATTTGCCTCTAAAATAAATTAGGCACAAGATTCCCATATCAGAAGGACTTATGTTGTTGTTGTTCCTTGCCTTTGTATTTAAAAAAATGTTTTCTGTATTTCTTTAACTGTAAGAAAAGTGTTGAGCTTGTTATATTTCTCCATAATTTTATAATTTTAATATTGTGATGAATGCTCTTGAAAATAAAATTAGGATGTGCGATTTTATCATTAAAAACTCACATTTCAAGATTTCATTTTCAAGATAAGATGACAACCACAACTTTCTCCCATTGAATTCTATGATGCTGCTATTTCAAATCTTCTTTAAGGACCCACTACCATATCATACATAAGATACTACACCAAAGAGTATGCAGAGTAAAGCATCTGGCTGTTAGGTAGATTTGCATGTCTGTCCTTCATCCTGATCAATTTTTACTTCTATTTATATGTGCAAAAATCTTTGTTGTCTGCAATAAATATGGTTCTGAATTAAATAGAATTATATACCTCCTTAACCAATAAATATGGTACTAAAAGAAATTGAACTAGATATTTTCTTAAATTATTATTTGTTATAGTTGATCATTGAAAATTTTGATTCACTGACAAAACATACAGCTGTATCTGGGACTAAATAGTAAACTGCATATATTTAGTCCTAGTGTGCTCTAGAATTTTAGTTGTCAACACATTGTCAGGTCAGAAACCAAGTCTCAAAGCATAGACCTCATTTATAGTATCAGGAGAGTCCTTTCCCCAGGTTGCCTTCCAAGCACCTTCCTTTGGAGAGTCTGAAGGTATAAGCTTAAGAGAAATCTCTGTCTATATGGGAGGGAAAACTGACAATGAACAACTCAGACCTTTCTGGCAAAGAATATTAGATGGATGGAGAGTAAGAAAACAATAGCAGGCCTAATAAAGAAAGGGAGAGGAATAACTGAGGAAGATAATTGAATGTGGCAGACTTATCAGTGGTTGTAGGGAACCATACTTAATTGAGGAACGTTCAACCCTGATGTCTGACTTCAGCTTCATGTGCTCATATGTTGCATAAATGTGAAAACTGTCTTACTCAAGTGAATTTGCCAATTTAACTTCAAGGATTTGAAGAGCAATGTAGAACCAATTTTGTAATAGAGATAAGCAGTAAATCTGGTAAAACTCAAAGAAATACATTGACACCTTATTTTTTTAAGAGCATCATTATGTTTGGATAGTCATAGGGTTCTAGGAGAAAATATATCTATGTCTGTCACTGGTGAGATTCTTGAATACAAATTTTCAAAAATTCTTTATTTAAAGTAAAAAAATTACTATTAATGGCAGTATGAAATAATTATTGGTGGCTTGATTTCCACTTCTTCAATATATGCATTAACTAATGCCAACTGATAACACAAAGTATGAGCATCCAAGAAAAACTAATCTTTTCCACCTGCTTCACCATTTTTATTGATTATCATGCCTTTTGCAAATCAAGATAGAAATAGAAAGTGTAATAATTCTTAAGAGTGAATTTAATAGTTACTGGACGTCAGGAAAGTTGTTTTTAAATACTTTCTTAATCCAATATTAAAATCACAGGATACCTTAAAAAGGCTTAGTCTTCACATGATCTCTCATCAAATTGGTTTAAGAAAAGATTTCTCTTTTTAAGTTTGGAAATTGTTGTTTCTTTCTTTCAGAGTGGCATCCTCTTTAACTACAAATAGCCCAAAGGGAAGGTGAAAATTGAGATAGGTATATTGACCACACACACACAAAAATTACTAAGAACATTTTGCCCCTGGCCATGTAGTTGGATTTTTATTTCAAATATGTGTTCAAATAATACCTGGAATGTGTTTGGGTCAAAGCCTTTGAAACTTATCCCCATGTCACAATAAATTAAACAATGCTAGGTGGAGCAAAAGCATTACACATTAAAAGAAAAACAAAATAAGTAAGATAAAAAGTAATATAATGAAAGTTTCATATTATAAACCTTTTATCTGTGTCCTGAGCCCTATCTCTACCCTGATCCTCTCACTCTATGCAGACAACCTTATATACCTCAAACAGAATAAAATCTCTCAACTTCCCTCACCTTCAAAAGTTTATTTATTTAAAGTGGGTAATGGTTCATTCAAGGAAAATTAATACATGCAAAAGCAACTGCTTAGAATATTAAAGTTCATGATTTTTAAATGGAGTCATATAGAGAATTATTGTGACCTACTGCTCATATTATGAGTCTAAAAACAATCCAAAGGCTTGGAAAATAAACAAACAAAAAACTAGTTCTGGACATAGCAAGAAGGATCTTTGTGTCTTTAAGACCAGCCCCAATATACATGAAAACCTAAGAATTCCCTTTCTTTTTCCCCCATGTTTATCCCTTCTAAATTTAGAGTTCTCTAGGTTTAAATGTATTCTTAAAGGCTTTCACCTTGGGTTTCACCGCTAGAATTACTGCAGTTGATCTAGAAGTGGTAATAAAGTCTAATTGACCTTGGGTCTACACATCATCAAACAGTAGAATTCAGTGCAGGGTTTCTGGAACAGGTCCTTTTATCTGGTTCCCAGTCAGCCAATGATGAGAAGGAGCTACAATTACTTTATAAAAATGTTCTGTGCTGTTGGGATTGAAATATTGGAATTCATATTTGGCACATGCAGCCAAATGAATTCTTTTATATATCCAATTATGGCCAGTTCTTAGAGATAAAGAACGTCTAACCTTCTAATATCTGAGGAGAGAGAAGATGCTATTTGGGAAAGAATCTCTTTGGGAGTACCAAAGGAAACCCTCTCTATGGACAGAGAATTGTTAATACCATACACACAGGATATGAGATGTATCCCAGAGAAAGGCTAGAAAACCAGATCAAGTACCCCTTCCAAAATAAATCAGTAGTATCAAATCATCGTTTTCCATCTCCTGTAGTGATTTATTTTTCTTACCATATACTGTATTGCATATCTGTAAGTCCATTTTAAAAAGATTTATTTTCCCCAATAAAATGTGAGCTCCATGAGTACAGGAATATGCAGTGCAAGGAGAACACCTGTTGTAGCATGATCTCTAGTCTATGAACAAAGCTGCAGAAGAACAGCTAAAGAAACACCAGGGATGTGTATCAGCCCAGCAAAGGGGCAGATGAAAAAAATATCAAGAGACACTTTCCTAAGGAAATCCTTTATATTTGAGTGTGCTTTGGTTTCCTGTCATCACTGTATTAGCTTTAAAAACAAAACAAATTTATTATCTTATAGTCTTGGAGACTGATCGTCCAAAATGAGTCTTATGGGGCTGATATCAAGGGTCAGAAGAATTGTTTTACTTATGGAGACTCTAGGGGAGAAACCATTTCCTTGCTTTTCCAGCTTCTAGAGGCCACCTCTGCATTGCATTGCCTTTGCTTTTTTGTTTTGTTTTTTAGATTTTTTCTTTATTTTTAAAGGAGCTTTAGATTATGTAAATGCTACATCTGAAATATAGGGGATTCTCATATACCCTACCCTCCTCCTCTCTCATACTTTCTCCATTAACAACATCTTTCATTAGTGTGATACATTTGTTACAATTGATGAACACATGTTGAAGTGTTGCTACTAAGCATGGTCGATAGTTTACATTATGTTCTACACTTTGCATCACACAGGTTTATAGGTTTTGACAAAATGTATAATGGCCTGTATCTGTCATTGCAATATCATGTAGAATGATTCTAGTGTCTCAAAAATGCTCCATGTTACACCTATTCTTCCTTCTCCCTCCTCTCAGAACCTCTGGTGACCATGGTCTTTATATCAATGTTACAGGTTCTTCCATTACTAGAATAATAATGTCTCCTTTAATCCATAGCTGCATTCCCCCCTTATGTGTGTTCATTCCTCTACCTTGAGGATACCCACTTTGGTTTTGATTGAGAGGGGGCTTAGATCCCATGGGGCAGATGGATGGAACTGTCTTCCTTGCAGTTGTAGATATGCTGTTTAATGGGATGTGTGTCATCCATCATCATCCTTTTGTTAGTTGTCTTGGGCCAGTCCGATAAACTGGAGAGTACGTATTGGCTGCACCTCTGCTGAGATTCAAATAGAAAGGCAGGAACATCTTGAGTACATAGGCAGCACCTATTAAAAAAACAGACCAGTACTTCAAGCCCTCAATATTGATGCATGTAACTATAAACCTTATACTTCAAAAATTGCAACTTAGTGGTTGACATAGGTTTTAAGGGTAGAGGGAGGGAAGAATAGGTGGAACATAGGGCATCTTTGGAGCATTGGAATTGTTCTTCGTGATCTTGCAATGATGGATACAGGCCATTATACATTTTGTCAGAACCTATAAAAGTATATAGTGCAAAAGGTAAACCATAACTATTGACCATGGTTAGTAGCAATGCTTCAGTATTTGTTCATTAATTATAACTAATGTACCATACTTATGTAGGATGTTATTGGTAGGGGAGGATATGGGGGGGTAGGGAGTAGAGTATATGGGAATCCCCTATATTTTCTATATGACTTTTCTGTAACCAAAAGCTTCTTGGAAAATAAAGTTTTAAAAAAAAATGATACTGAGGGAACATACAGAAGAAATTGTCAATATACATAAAAGTTAACAGAGCTTACAGTGATGAAAGGCACAATGCAAAAAAAATGTTATTTTTCTATATTTTTATTTTGTTATTTTTTTGTTGTTAGCTTTGTTTTGGGGGAGCTTTTGGATTGCAGAAGGGTTGCAACTGTGGTACGGGAAAATCACTGGTCCGGGTCATCAGTGGTGGGGGGGATGTGTGGGGAGGGGTGCACCTGGGGCATGTCTCTATGGGCTATGAATGTTCATGTGGTCATAGAGTTTTGTTTTGGTGGGTGGAGACATACAGAATAATCGATGGAATATTGAATTCCTATCCTGAGGAGTACTGCTACGTTCTCTCATAGAGTGGCAAGAATCTCAAGAGTACATGACCAATGCCTGGTGAAGAAGGACAGGCTAATACACCAGGTCCTTCATATTGATGCTTTACTTATGAAAATTTTTCTTGTGAAATCAAAACTTAGTCTAGTAACATATATTGCCTAAGAGTTACCTCCTGAAAGCTTCCTTGTTGCTCCAATGTAGCCTCTCTCTAAGCTAAATTCAGCTTATAAATTCACTACCTTCCCCCTGACATGGAACATGACTCCTGGGGATGAACCTTCCTGGCATGAAGGGATTAATACCAAGCACTAACTAATAATGTATTTGGAAAAAGACCTACACCAAAAGGGGGAAATATTAAATACAAATGAGTTTCTATGAGTAAGAGATTTCAAAGTGAGTTGGGAGGTCATTCCAGAAGTTATGCTTATATACATCTTAGGAGGATCTCATTGACTGCCACAGTAAACAGTGCCTCAAACAGCAGCGTTCCTGAGGGCTCTAGAGACATATAGACACTATAGGCAGGGCAGACAATCTCAGGAAATTGCTTTTGCTTTTTATTCTCTGTTTCTGTTGCCACATTGCCTTCTACTCACTGTTCTCCTGCCTCATTCTTATAACGACCCTTGTGTTTATTTTAGGGCTATCTGGATAATCCAACCTTCCCATGTCAAAGTCTTTAATCATATGTGCAGAGACCTTTTTTCATATAAGGAAACATTCTCAAGTTCCAGGGATGAGGACATGAACATCTTTCAGGGCCATTACTCTGTCTTCCTTGACTTCTAAAGGGACCTCCTTTTCAGCCAGTTCCAAATCGATGACAAAAATGTTGGTCCTTGGGAACACTGAAGACTTTTCTTAAAGATAGAGCTGTCTTATGATTTATATAGTCTCCGAATTTCTTTTTAAAATTTCAAGTAACCCACCAATTATCTTTAAAAACCATTTGGTAAATGTAAATTGCTACATGGTAATATAAAAAAACCCTATATGTTTTATACTCAGCATACAAGGCCCTGCATATTAGAACATATATGAAGGAGAGTGGTGAAAAATTACTGCAGAACAAAGTAAAACATAATTATTATTATTCCATTTTGTTTACACTGATTCAATCAGAAATAAGAGAAAGTATCACATAGAATACAACAGGAATTGTCATTTGCAATGAATATCCATCCAGTCCTCCATGAGTATTATTTCTTGTAGTTGAGTTTTAATAAGAGAAAAAGTACTGAGAGTTGAAATTTCAAATCCTAGGCAAGTACCTGGACTGCAGATATATATGTTTATGATGAAGAAAGCAAGCCATATGTTTTAAAAAATATATATCTTTGTGAGAGAAAGTTGTAACATTACCTTATTTTTTAAAATCATCCTGAAGAGATAGTAACACAACCTGCTGGAAGGAAGGAAAAGTTTCAGGACAGGGAGGTGACTGACTGGACTTTTGGAATTTTATTCCCATCTTGTTTTCCAATTTTTTGATACCTTGGCATG
Source organism: Tolypeutes matacus (assembly GCA_026826555.1). Taxonomy (NCBI): domain Eukaryota; kingdom Metazoa; phylum Chordata; class Mammalia; order Cingulata; family Chlamyphoridae; genus Tolypeutes; species Tolypeutes matacus. The sequence goes on from JAKSZT010053929.1 coordinate 46,090,472, forward strand.
ACATGCACATAGACAGTTAGGGTATTTAATGACTTCCAAATTAATATTTTCTTTCAGATAAATTGCATTTGAAAGAAATCTAGTCTTGTTGCCCATAAAATGACATAATAAAACCAGAATGCCAAAGCTAGCATGTAAAACTCTCCCAACAAATGTTACAGACACAAGCCATTTTCCAAGTGTTTGCTTTTTGTATTTTGCTATTAAAATAAGTATTTAATTTTAAAATGTATGGATGAGCTTCTTACTTGATTGTCAACAAGCAAAGGAAATAATTTTTTTTCTCTTGGTGGGCTAATGTTTATTCTTTCTTTCATGCAATCACAGATGAAGTAGGTGACATGATATGAAGGTCAGGGTAGAGGAGGAGGACGTTGGGCATAACTGTCCCACTGTCCTTATGGTCTGTTTGTTTTCCCTGATGTTTCTGATACTGTGTGACTTTTGCTTAGGCTGGGATTTATAACTCTGTCATTTAGGAATAGGTGTTTAAGAGGAACCGTTAAATGACCATCAAAGCATTAAACAGCTACACACATGGGAACCTACCACAAGTACCTCCGTTAGTTGACTACAGAGAATCTCTGAGCCTTGCAGCAGGTGTGATACTACTTAGAGTACGAGTCTTGGATGCTGAGCATTGACAACAATGTCCAAAGGACTGGCAAAAGAGCACGCATCTTGGAGTATGTGAGACAGATGCTGTTTCCTTGCTGCTTTCACCATCTCCCACATGTAATATTTCCAACACATTAATGGAGTGTTAGAGTTCATGGCATGCTTACTGACAGGAATAGAACTATGAAATTGGTAATGTCTTGCCATTTTTAAAATGTAGATGAATAACTTCTTGTCAGAGCAATGAAGTCTTTCTTAGCCTATAACAAATCCATGCATAACTAATGAGACTCCTGAGCCATCATGCCTGCTCTACTCAATTCCTTACACTAGTTTGGCTGTTCAGCTACCTGTGGCACTTGGACTGTGGAAATAGGTATTTTTAGAATTGATTAACACTGTAATCGATTAACATACAAATGCAAACATTTAAAATGCATGCTGAATAATGGGCAAATTTTATATGTTGCCACATTTAAGCTATTCCTAGTGTTCCTGCATCAATTATCAGCCTTCCTTGATTCTTCTTTGTACAGAAAACATGTAAATTAGCTTATGTCACTCATTGTGCAGGGAGAGCCTGGGGATGGCAAGGTGTCAGAGAACTGCCATTTTGAATGATTGTACTCCTGGCAACTTATTATGATAATAGATTGCTTTTTATTATATCACTGCTTTTGGCTGTGATGATAGTTAACTACAGAAGATTAAAGATGTGCCATGATGCCAAAGAACTTTATGAATAGCCTAGTGTGTTTTTGCCACACTTACAACTAACAAGCCAGAGCAGCAATAAACAATTCTGAGAAAACTCAGGGTCACTTCACTAAAAAATGCAAAGTTTTGTCATTTTTGGTATTTCCTCCAATTGTTAAGTTAATAAATGTTTATTGTTTACTTTTTATGTGATAACACCAAGTTAGGCACCATGTAGAACCCTTGACCACATGTTATGGCTCTGTCCTCAAAGGTCTGACAGTTAAGTTTATTGTACATAGGCAACTTGAAAGAATACAAGTGAATACATATAATTACTAATTTATATGCTGCAAAAAATAAATGATGTTTATAGAAAGGAGAGACATGTCAGTTAGGGATGGAATTATCTAGAATGATTTCATAGCCAACTGGTTGATGAATAGAATTTCATTAGAAAGAAGGAAAAAGGAAGGCATTTTTGATAGGGAGATCAATGCATGGAAGCAGAAATGAATATGGTCATGCACACAACACAGATCATTTTTTAAGCCTAGCTGTGGCCATGTGCTTGGCATTGCACCAGCTGGTTTACATCACTTTTCTTATTTAATCTTCTTAGCAATCCTATAAAGTAGACATCATACCACTCCCTACCACCCCCATTTTACACATGAGGAAACAAAGACTGAAGGAGGTTACATAAAACCACACCACTTGGAAGCAGAATAACTTCCACTAAAACCCAGACTATCCAATGCCATATTGGCACGCTGGCTGGAGAGGAAAACAGGGCATGCAGTGGGCTCATGCTGCTTCAGTCTGGGAAGGTGGCTATAGGTACCAAGAGAGCGACCCAGATCACAGGTGCTATATTGGGGAGAATAATCAGAACTATCTGGGAATGGAGAAAGGCAAAGGGAACGTCAAAGATTCCAGGGTTTTACTCTGGAAGATGGATGCTGACTTTAAGACCCACCCAGAAAGTTAGAGGAGAGTCAATTCTCTTAGATTCCACACTCTCTGGAGTTACCAGGCAACTTAAAAACCAGGATTTTTTTGCTTCCCAGAGAGCAATATTCAGCCATCCTCACCTGTGGGAGAAAAAACACTTAAGACAGTTGGTCCCTAGACTGCTTACCTAATTCTTCTATTGAAGTAACTAGGTCAAGTAGAAGGAAGAAAGGATGGGTGGGGGTAGAGAGAAAGGCCTTACCTGAGCCTAGAGGTATTTAAAAAGAAAAGGAAAGGAGTTTAGGAAAGACTGTGCTGGAATCTAGGGAGTACAGACTTTATGTAGGTACCCCAAATTCAGTGAAAAATTAGAACAATTAGCTGATTCAATCCCCAAATGTCACTTTTGTCTCAATTTTTAATAAGTTTATTTATTCAACACATGTCTACTAAGTTCCTACTATGGTAAGTAGATTGAGGGATAGAAATATAACTTAGACAGAGATCGCACCTGCCAGAAGTTCGTTGAGAATTATGAGCCCACATACCCATCGTTAACCCTAAAACAAGGATGATCATGATTTATAACCCAAGACAAGGACAAATAAAGTGCTTCCAAGTTTAGAAGAGAAAGACTTACTTCAGTAAGAAAGGTCAAAGGCAAGGGAAGATTAAGACATAAATATATTTTAGAGGGGGTATTTAAAATATGTATGAGAGTCTTTGGACATTCAGAGATGGCAGAGGAGAGGCAACCAATTTTTAGACAAAAGGAATAGCATAAGTTAAAAAATCAAAATGTGGGAAAGTGTGAAGTATGGATAAGGAACAAACTGAGTACTTGGGTTTTCTTGGAGAACAAAGGGTACATGAATATATTAGAAAATATCAGGGGAATTGATTCAATTCTCTGCTATAGTCTGCATGTCTATCGTTTCGTTTGAAGCAGTCTATGCTGACACTGCCAGTTGTAGTGGCACCAGTAATATTATCCGGTTCAATTTACACTGACCCAATTGTCACTCACCGCTTCTGGCCATCAGGTGGGCTGAGACCCCTCTCTCTGTGTAAATTTTGCAGCCAGTGATGGTTTGGAGAAATGCAGGATTCTATCAGCTAAAAATCCACTGACCACATTTTAAAGGCTCTTGGACTGAGAGGTCCCGTAAATGATCAATGTTAGTAATGGTATGAGTTTCCCCTTACCCACTTCTCCTTTAGTTCTCCATGACCCTTCAGGGACTCAGTCCCTTCTTATCTTTGGGCACAATGTGGCCTCCTTGGATTTGTTGGAAACAAAATCCTACCTGCATTCTGGAAGTGATAGAATTGGAGTCTCAACACCTCTATCACCTCCCAGAACCCCTACAAGAGAAATCATGTTTTCTCATCATGAGCTACAGACAGAAAAACCCAACACTCTGAAATACTACAGGCCCTTAGCAAATCAAGTATCCAGCGGTGAACTACAATGGAAGGAGTTTGTCTTTTTTTAAATGAATGTTTGGCTCAAGGTAAGGGAAAAGAAAAAATTGTAGTATACATTTCCTCCCCAGCATTTGATTCCTTATAAATAAATTCATTTTTGGTTTAATAAACATGCTTTTTCCTCTTTTGTATTTAAATTACAGCTCAAATACAGGATGTAAAAAATAATGAATATTTTAAAATATGGTTGCATTAATAAGGATATTAAGGAGGAAGTCAAAAGACATTATACAAGGGATGTGAGTCAGTAAGGGATGGTAAACTCAGAGATATTATTTTCCAGTAGCATACAAACTGTACATTAAACATAGAAAAGTGTCTCATATAATCTTTAGTTGTCTTCATTGTATCTGGTCATAACAGATCAACTTCCTTTCCATTTCTTCTTTAATTTCACTGTGGTGACATACTTGAATGAACACAGGCATGGTACATTTAACCAATTTGGCACTATACCTTAGGTTTATTAAACAAACAAAGATTTGATAGGCTGACTCTAAACTCTAGCCCCACAGGTAATTCCTGCAGCAGTGAAAACTGCCCCAAAGGTGACTTTTCACTCTACTGCTGCTGGGACGCGGGGCACTGTGTAAAACTGGAAGCCACACACCAGTGGGATCAATGTTTACTCCTCTTTCTCTCTTCTTTTTAACCTCGATATTGTCTTCTCCCTACCTTACAGTTTCCACAGCTCTCACATTTTATTGAACCAAATGATGGGTTGTTTTCTTTCTGGGTATCACATACAGTTCCTTTGAGCTATCATAGTTGGTGATTAATTATTTAACAAAGTTAGGAAATAAATGAATCAATTTCTGTATAGTCTTTTCCCAGTGAACACGCAAAGTCTTTCTTAGTGATTAATCAGCTAGATCTTTTACCCCTGGAGTTGCTGCCCAGGGTAGAGTATAGATATCTATCTTTGATCTTCCAGGTTGAGAATTCAATTTATGTCTAATATGGAATTTTTTTCAATGTTAGAAGTCCAATCTAGCAAATCGCAACTAATTTTTGCTACACATATACCGTATTAAAAGAGAAATGGGCTTTTTATATATTTTTTCTGCCATGTATAACAGCTAGACAAATTGGATTTCTATATGCTATCAAAAATATTTCAAGGCAAATGTCTTCAGAGGTTGCATGTAGGCCAAAAGTAATGGAAAATGTAACCCAAAAGGAATAAAAGGCATATGAATTTAAAATTGCTTGCCCCTTCGGTAGGAGATTTGTCTCACCTCTAGTAGCTTGGCACCTACCACAATGTAGATGCATCATAAAGTTTGATTGTTACTACAAACATTTTTTATAACCGAAACTTATAACCCATGAACACCACCTCATCTCTCAGCTAACAGTCCTTTTCCTTTTTTGGAATATTATCAAGGTGATACATACAACAGAGCACGTGCAACTGAAGATAAGAATTGCAATAAGCTATTTCACTGGCATCCAGATTGTAAGCAATTTCCATAATCAGTGATTTGAAATAAGTCTACATAAACCTTGACCTAAGGCAAAGCCTTGTCAGAAAACTGTTTCCAAAAGAAACCAAGATAAATTATAGGATAATTGGAGTTACCTTTACTCATATATGATTTGTGAAGTTAAAAATCTTTAAATGTCCTTTCTGATAGCTGTCATGGTGGCTCACTGATACTGCATAACAATTATGGAAACAAAAAACAAACAAATGCTGAGTGTACCAAGAGTTTAAGTGCACCTAATTGTGGATAGATGTCAATGATTCTATTATCAACTATTCATTAAGTAATCTTATTTTTTCTGATATTATTGATAACAGAAATTGGCCAAAGGTGGATTTAACCAATATTAAAAAAATTTCATTTGTCATATATTAACTCCTTTGATCTTTACAATGGCTAATGAAATTTGATAGGGTCTGTTTTCTTAATGAGAGAAATGACACAACAGAAAGATGGAACAATTTTACTAATTTTACTAAAGATCACAGCCACCATTTTAAAGTAGTTCTGCATCACATTTGGGAAATGGATACTGTCCAAATGAATAAATCTTTGAAAAGCACAGCTCTCTGGAGTACTCATTGCATGATGAGTGGATGCTGTGAGATGATGCTAAAAGTCGTCTCTTAAGAGCTTTCTGATCAGATTTGTATGCTAGACTGCTCTGACCAACTTTTTTTGCTTTTATCCTACCTGCTGCTATAAGTTCACTGTCTCTCTATCTCCATAGATATGGATTTCCCCTTCATATTCCTCTTAATATGGGTGTTCGATATAAACTGCTCAAGATTCTGCAGTTGAGAGAGATTGAGCTAGTAACACTTTCTGGGATTGCATCCTCCTAGTTTACTTCTGCATGTGGCTGCCTGAGATGGGATTATACCTCACCATCTTTATGAGCAAGGCTTTTTAAGCTGCTGTCAGTTTCGCTTAAAGAATCCACAATGAGTGATGGCTGACTATGAGGTCGTGTTTTTTTTTAATGTGCAGAAAATCCTGGGGTTCATAAGGAAAGTAAAGCCCTGCTGCCTTGTTTATCTCATTTTTGCCTCCTTGGGTTGGTTTTCAGTGAAGCGCTGCCTCTCCCTAGCATTCCATCTCAATTTACTGAGGAACTGTGGGCTCAAGTAACTTATCCAAAGTCACACATGAGTGGCTTACCAGAATTCATACCCCAGAACTGTCATGGTTCCTAAATCCTTTATTATGAACATTATACCATCCTATCTTCCAGGTCTCAGTATTAACATCATGTAAATTTATTCTCCAGCATGATTCATTAAAATGAAAATGGGCCATTTTCTCTGATTCTCCAAGCACTTCAGAAGAAGCGTTACATCCTGAATGCAGATTTCATTTCTGAGAGACAAGAAAAGAAGTTAAACCTTTACTCATATTGAAAGCTGGTTCAACTAAAAAGGGCTTTTATTCCAGTTTTTGGTTTAATATATTTAAAGGAAAACCAAGGATTATTAAGGTTAAGAATAACTACAAATGCATTTTTTCTAACAATAGGGAAAGCAAGAAAACTAAAAAATGCCTGTGATTCAGTGACAGAAACCTAATGAATCCCCTCCAGATAAAAAGTTAATTTAAAACTAAATAAAAAAGAATTAATTCAACCTGTGCTAGACACCCACTCACACATTTTTAAATCCTTTCTGCCATCAAAAAAATACATAAGCATCAATTCCCTTTTTGGTGTAATCTCATTTTCTGTTTAACTAGAGAATTAAAATAATAGGAATACTATTTGTATATATCCCCCAGTACAAAATAATTTCATAAGAAATAAAATCTTAACATACATGTTTTTAAAATTGTGGTTAAGAGGTAAAAAGTTGAAAATAAAGGTAGAGAAGTTATAAAATGCAATTTTAATTTTTTCTTTTCTTTTGATACTTAAGGGTCCTGCTTTGAATCCATTCTTTTTTTAACAATATGAAAAATATTAAATTTTCTTTCACATAGATGCTTAAATGATCGTCCTCAGCAGCAATCATTTAGTAAATATCCACTAAATACAAAGCGCAATTGACACTGTTTACATAATAAGAAATATAATATAATGCAAGGCAGCATATAAGAAATGCCAAGTCGTCCGCTCAGACAGTACATAATACAGGTGTTTATTTTGAGAAATCCCTAACTTAGAGGCACAGTGAACCTCCTAGATCAGAGCAGAGTCACAAGAGAGCTGAGATACAGAAGAAAGAGCTTGACTTTAGGATTCAAATGGACCTGTATTCAAATCCCATCTCTACCACTATTAACCGTGTGATGCTAAGTGAGAATTTCAACTTGTCTAATTCTGCTTGCATAAATAGGAGTGATAACTACTCCATGGGTTATTTTGAGTATTAAATTAGGAAATGTCCATAACTACCTATTCCAGGGTTTGGCTCATAGTAAGTATGATTCAGGGGTAAGAATGGTTCTAGTGGTAGTAGTAAAAGAAACATTTTTGAATCCCCTGGGATCAAAGGGTGGCACAGAAAAATCCCTTCAGGAATCCTTGTTCCCTTTCCTAAACTCTCCCTTTACCTACAGTAAATCTGACTCTAATTTCTTGAGTTAAACCTTAGGTCATACTAAATCTTAGGAGTTTAAAAATGGAGGCAGACGTTTCAGATGTGAATAAGGAGTAAACATAGCCTGGAACTTGAAAATATAATTAGGGCATTCAGGAAACAATAAATATACTGGATTTTTGGGAGGATTGGGGAGGGTAGGTGCTGATTTGTGTAGAGAACTACTACTGCATGGTTTTGAGAAAAGATGTCTAAATACTACATACTGTAACCACTATGTAGATTTTTCCACTGCTCTTTGACTTTGAAACCACTTTTCTCCATGCACATGCCAATTTAATATAGCCAAGGGAGACGTTCAATTCAATTCATGTCATCAAGCATTTATAATTGCAGAGTGCCACAGGACAGTGTTCACTATAAACATCTGCATTCCTCTTCTCTAAGTAAGTCTCAATAGTGTTGCTGTCCATATTGCTCTTTTCTACATAAATAGAAAACCATGGAAAATTGGGCTCTATCCTTTCCTGAAACCACATGTGACAAGATTTGTCCCTATAGTATGCTGAATTTAGATGATTGTCCCAGCCTTCAAGTTACGGGGCGCACAGACTCAGGGCAGATCAGGAATGGAACAGTGATTTTAACAACTGGATATAAAAGAAAACAAATTGTCACATTAGTCAGTCATCCTTTTATGCCCCTCTCAACACTAGCACCAATTTGCCCTCCTTCACTCATACACCTCTCAGCTGAGCTTTTGTAAACTTTTTTTTCCTATAAGGGAATGTGGATGATCATTTTAATTACTTGTATATGTAAATATGGGGATTCAGCACATAATATAATTTACCAGAACATTGTATGTCCCTGAAGAAAATCTCCAAGATAGCACAAGCTTCAGCAATATTGCAGAAGAATGCAAAGAAAGTATTTAAAAGACTGTGTTAAGAAAAAGAAAATCATTTCCCTAAAAATCTTGCTAGTGTAGACAAGTTCCAAAATGCAGAAACATAACTGATAAAATAAAATGTTCTATTTAGCATTTTGACATCTTCCATTTTTATTTAATTTAAAACATATTTTATGGTTAAAAATAAAAGTACATTACTCAAGGTAATAAAAATTGATTTAGCAATAACAGTATGGGATAAATGCACCAAAATAAATACCAGATGGAATAAAGACCTAGCCAAATCTAGCTCTATAGAGGAAGATCATTCCTCTATAGATATCCAAGTAAATAAACAGGCAAGGCTGTTTTAATAAAAATTCATTCCAGAGTAAATATAATTAGTGAGCATTTATATAGGAGAATGTTTATCTACACACATAGTCCAAGGAACACAAACATACTAATCTTATGATAAAGTGTTAAGAAGCAAAAAAAAAAAGATAAAACTGAAAAAATGTTGACAACATTGTGATGAGGTTACTGTATTCACTTGGTTTGGGTAGTATTGAAAATTGGGTGATTGTGATTGTTTTAGAAAATCATAGGAGAAGGATGACAAATAGCAGGCTAGCTCTGACTTCCTGTTTGATTAGTAGTGATAGTGTATTAGTCAGCCAAAGGGGTGTTAATGTGAAATACCAAAAATGGGTTGGTCTTTATAAAGGGTATTTATTTGGGGTACGAGTCCACAGATACCAGGCCATAAAGTGTAAGTTTTTTCCCTCACCAAAGTCCATTGCCACGTGTTGGAGCAAGACAGCTGCCAATATTTGCGAGGGTTCAGGCTTCTTGGGTTCCTCTCTTTCCGGGGCTGCGTTTCTCTCTGGGCTTAGCGCCTGTGGTTCCTCCACAAGGCCAGCTGTAGACTATCAGGCGAATGGCTCACTTCTCTTCTCCTGAGGCCTTCTCTCCAACATCAAAACTCCAGCCTCAAAACTGCTTCTCAAAACTGCTCCCTCCGTCCTTTGCCTTGCCTTTTATATTCGATTCCCCACCCACCAAGGGGTGGGGCTCAATGCCCTACTGACCCAGTCAACGCCCTAATCATAACTTAATCGTGCCCAGATTAACTAATCAGTTTACAAGCATGATCCAATGATATTTTTGGAATTCATAATTACATCAAATTGCCAAATGGCTACAGATGGTTTGAATGATTCTGCTGCTAAGAATTCCAAAGTCACATGTGGTCTCAATAGGGAAGAGCATGAGATATGAACGGAGGTGACTACCAGGGAAAGGAAATGGCAGTAAGAAGAAAGGATAAAAAATTTTCAAATGATTTGACCAAGTAACTCCACTCCCAAAGACTAGGTTCAACAAAAGAAAATATATATGTCTATGAAGATGTTTATTACAGAATTAACTATATTGGCAAAAAAACATGGCAACTTCAAAAGCAAGTAAAATAGCCTACTAAACTGTAGAACCTCAACATCATTGAATTTTATCCATTAAAAATTATACTTTTAAAGGTCCATGTGGAAGACTTTAATATTTCTTTCATTATATTTTCCTCCATGTAACATACCCATAGTAGGCAAACATAAAAAATAGCTGAATTGATTCAAAAGCACTGGGACTTAGTGCTTAGCACTGTTCCTGAGATCAGGTTTGTATCATTCCCCTTTCCCTCTGCCTTTTTTGGTAATAATCATGACACCCTGATACTTTGGAAAGAAAAGCCTGATATTTTAGCACAGTTAATTCAGAATAAATAAAATTGTGGGTATATGAATTGAATAAAGTGACGAGTAAATCAGGCTGATTGTTTTTACCTTTCTTATATTAGTGTTAATAGGTCCAGAAAGAAATGACTTACGCTTCCATCATGTTCCTCTTTAAAATGAAGTTTGCCAATTAAACAAAACCTCAAACTACTTAAAAGTGAAACATATTTTCATGCCCTAAATTTTCATGCTTAGTATTAAAATAAATGAGCTTCTTAACAAAAAAAAAATTTTTCAGAGAAAGCTTCAAGACTAAATTAGGAAGTGTACTGCATTTTCGGCAGATCAATAATTCGTGCACCAAGATGCTTCTAGAAAACAAAGAGTATCAGTTTACTTTTACAGTTATTCGTGTATGTTTTGGATAAGTCAAGGTTTTACACTTAAAAATTATAATCAGAAAATCGTCTTTCTTTTATTCTTCACTGTCTCCCATACAAAATCAATTCCTTATAATATTCCCATACCATCTTCTCAAATATCATTGCTATAAGTGCCAATTTTAAAAAATATTTTATTCAACTATCAAAAATAAAATTACAAAAGTAGTTTTTTGTTTTTTTTTTTTCAAAAATTAGCTTTAAGATTTCAACCCTAGTTGATTAAATATTTTACAAAATATGTGTGTGTAAGGAGAAGCAGAAGATGAGAATTTGGCAAACAAGTAAGCATTGCAGTATCTAAAACAGTGGGCTAAATGAGCTCATGTTTTGGGTTTTGCAGAGACTATATATAGATATTGTTCAATTCTGTTGTCGTCAAACAAGAAAATCATGGCACATCAATGCTGGTCATTTAAATTGATATGTACAAATTCTGTGCATTTACAGTATCTGGATATATCATACTGACTACTTTCTGTACCTCGATACAAGATTTATAAAGGTGTCCAAGAACATATGCTGCATACATGTCTGAATGACTGACTTTAGTCAGCTCACGTGATAAGTGATTTTGCTGTAACTGATTTGAGTTACTCTCTAGAGCAGGTGTTCTTAACCTTTTTAAAAAAAAAAAACAATTTATTGAAGTATATCATTCATACATAAACATACATAAATTATAAGTGTTCAGTAAACATTGTGAACTTACATAACATCATACAGGGCTCCCACACATCACCCCACCACAAATACTTTGCATTGTTGTGAAATACTTGTTAACAAATTATGAAAGAGCATCATCAAAGTATTACTACTAACTATAGTCCATATCTTACTCCCCTATCCTTTTTTTATTTTAAGGATTTATTTGTCTATTTATTTACTTTTATTCATTTTTTCCCCCCCCCCCCGTTTTTGCGGTTTTTGTGTCCATTCACTGGGCAACTCTCTGTGTCCAATTCCTGCCCTCTCTTCTCATCCTTTTCCTCCTGTCTTCACTGGAATTCGATCCTCAGAACCTCCGATGTGGGAGAGAGGCTCCTACCACCTGCGCCACCTTAGTTCCTGGTTTTTCGGTGTGTCTCATCTTGGCTCTCCCTTGTGTCACTCTCCAGTTACATTATCATCTTGCCGTGTGGCTCATGGGGCCTGACGGCGCACCCATGCATGGGGCCTAATGGTCCATATTCCTTCTATATTTTTCTTTTTTAAAATTTTTACCAGGAGGTCCCAGGGATTGGACCCAGGTCCCTCCATAAGAGACACAGACGCCCAACCATTTGAGCCACATCCGTCCGCCTGCTATATCTCTTAATGTTGACCAAAGATACCTAGAGTTACATCTTTTCCCATACAGGATGGTCATATAATAAATCAAGCTTAATTTATCACCAGCATTATAAAAACCAGACCTAGGGAGAAAAACTAGGTCTGGGGACACATGCATGGTTTCTAATATAGCAAAATGTTTAGCCTATGCTGATTATCACAAAATCAGGACAGTGAGAATATTCACATTCTTAACCTTTTTTATTCCATAGACATACTTACCAGTCAGATGAAAACCACAGACCCCTTACTAAGCCCACACTATACTGTGCATTATTTAATAAATATAGCACATCCCCACAAGAATAATGTTTTTTTAAATTTCATTTCAAACTCACGCTTCCCTTGTTAAGAAGCCCTGCTCTAGAGCACCTAGTCAATGTTTTGGCTTTTGTAACATTTTCTAGGTTTCCCCAGCCTCTTCTCCAGCCCACACACACTGTCACCACCATCACCATCACCACAGTTTTGTCAAAGTAGGAGCCAGTTCTAAAAAGAACACTAAGGGAAGTTAATACAGTAGTGCTTATACTTATCACAGTGTCTCAGGTTTCTATACTTGTCCATCTTTCTAGGCAGTATATGTGCAACATGATCTACAACTACCAAGTATGTGAAACAAATGCTTTATATCTTTAAAAAGCTAGTAAAGAAGAAATATTTTCAATGCTCAAAAAGCTAATAATCAAATGAAAAATTCATTTTTAGAAAGCTGCCCAAAGCTTATATGAAGAAATAACTGACATATTTGAAATTTGGGGAGTATGGGAAAATCATTTTAATCTTTAATCTTATTTATTCGTACTGTCACTTATTTATTCATATTTATTGCTGTAATAACAAGACACAATAATACAGTGACTCAAAAGATAAAATAATTTTATTTAATGACAGTTCAAAACCACAGGAAGAATGAGCCACTTTGTTCCACATGGTCATTCAGAGATCCAGGTTTTTTTTCCCCACTTGTTAATATATGATCCTCTAAGGCAGGGGTTAGCAAACATTTTTGGTAAAGGGCCAGCTAACCATTTTAGGCTTAATGGGCCTTTATAGATCTCAATCACGTGTTTTTCTTTTATTTCTTAACAACCTTTTAAAAATGTAAAAACCAGTCTCAGTTTGCAGCCATACAAAAATAGGCCACAGGCCATATTTGGCCTGTGGGCCATAGTTTACAGACCACTTCTCTAAGGTAATGTCTTCATCTGCATGTTAGAAGTTGGTTCAACTCTTCTACATCAATGTGCCAACTTTTAGGAAGAAGAACACAAAGGAAGTGCAAGGCAAGTAATTTCCCTCTAAGGAAATGATGCAGAAGTTGAACACATTACTTCTAATCATATTCAATTGCCAAGAATTTAGTAATTTGGTCATATCTAGTTGCAGGATCAGCTAGCAAATAGTCTCAAACAGGGTTGCCACATATCCAGTTAAAACTATTACTATATGTGTCAGTTGGATTGTCTAGAAAGATACACTAAGATAAATTTAGTATATTGCATTGGTAAAAGATAAATGCAGAGGAGTAAGAATTGGTCAGCATATTAGTCAGCCAAAGGGGTGCTGATGCAAAGTACCAGAAATCTGTTGGCATTTATAAAGGGTGTTTATTTGGGGTAGACAGTTACAGTCAAAAGGCCATAAAGTGTAAGTTACTTCCCTCAACAAAGTCTTTTGCCACATGTTGGAGCAAGATGGCTTCTGGTCTTTGCGATGGTTCAGCTTTCCTCTTCTTCCTAAGGCTCCGTGGTCCTTGCTCCTTTTTTTCTCAGCTGTAGGTTAGCATAAGGCTCTCTCTTCCCCGGGGATCATTTCTTTCTGGGCTCAGCTGCTCTGCTCTCTTCACAAGGTCAGCTGTAGACTATCAGGTTCATTCTCTTCCCAGGGCCTCTGCTGTGTCCCTTTCCTCACATGTCTGCTTCTCTGTGTATTTACTTCCCTGGGCTCCAGCATCAAAACTCCAACTCTCTCCTCTGCCATGTCATTTTCTCCATGAGTCCCCACAGACTCAATGTCCTACTGACGTGGCCTAATCAAAGCCCAAATCATAATTTAATCAAGTAAAAGTGAAACCTCTGAAATTAATACAATCTAATATGCCCAGAGGAACAGACCTTTTTATAAACATAATCCAATATCCATTTTTGGAATTCATAAACAATACCAAACTGCTATAGTCAGGGGAAAATAACTTATTTATTGAATGTCCTCATTTATGCCAAGATCTTTGCATATATTGCATATATTCTTGAGACATCCCTGCCATAGGTATTATTATCCCCATTCTGCAGATCATGGAGCTAGGCTGAAAGAGTTTAAGTGATTGCAAAAAGATTTAACCTGGTATTAAACCCGGATCCCCATGGTTCCAGCATTCATCCTTTTTCAGTAATGCCATTATCTTTCTAAAAATGAACAATCTTTTGGGATGTTAATACTTTCCTCTTCTTAAGAATATTTACATTTAGTCATTTTTGGAAATTATTGCTTTCCTAAAGGCCTTTAGTCCAGGGCAAATTAAGGTGGGGGAGCTTAGTGTGTAGCTGTCCAAAATTTCTCCTTCTTGCCACTCTTGGTTTTCTGGAGCTTACACACCTGGGACCAGAATTCAGTTTAAGAGGTAAAATGAAAAAAAAAATACTTAAATCATGTTTTAAAATAAACAAGTTTTGTTATGTCTCTTTCTGATAAGAAATAAAAAAGCTGTGTTTAATATATATACATGGATGTAGCCAAACTTGAAAACATAAGGCTAATTATCCATGATACCTTCTGTATCCTCTCAAACATCATCATAAAATTGACGCTCCTCATTCCTGACCTAATTAGTACCTGATGTAATGATCAGGAAGTAGCAGAAAGACATCCTTGGAAGGTTAATAAGCCATCCAGAAAATTAGATTAGCATGATCAAACATTAATGATTATTGTTTCTCATTATATTAGATCACCTGAAAAGTTTGAAGAAGAAAAAATAAATTGGCATCATTGAACAATTATACTTGTAGTTTTCCACAGTAGATTTTACAGATGATCACCAGTTATGGATTCTTTTACAGATGATCTCTAAAACCAGGGATTTTTAGAAATAAATTATACTACCATTATTATAGTAATCAAAGCCCGTTTATTTGATCATCATCATAATGGAGTACTTGAGGCATTCTCTCTATTGCTAATTGACAGTTGGTCAGTTAAGAGGTGCTTTTCACAAAATCTTCCATAACCCTAAGGGCTTGAATTAGCTTGTAATAAATGCCTGAGCAACTCCTCTAGGTTCTTAAGTGCATTTGCTAAAACTCCCAACTGCTATTTTCTACCTCTGGTCAGGAAATGCCTTTGATCTGCCATCTAGCCGCCTTGCTCAAATATATCTATCTGTCTCAAACATTGTAACCCTACTCATCAGCACAATGACATATTATTATTTAGATTTCATTTTCTGATGCCAGATTTTGGTGAGAAAGAAAATGAAATGCATAGAGTGGGAAAAGGGTCAAACTGAAGCTCTCAGTGCCTTATTTGGAGAATTGCAGGAGGTGGCATGTGGTCCCAGGCCTGAGCCTTGGGTTTGATTCTCACTCTAGTCTTATTTATGCACCATGCACTCCCTAGGCAGACTTCGTGGCTGACTTGCTGTTTCCCACTTGCCCACATGCCACTTCACCATCTCTAGGGAACCCCTGGGCCCAGGCTCCACAATATCATCCAGTTATGTCCTATTTCTTTCTTCAATTTCACTTTCCCTTCACTTCATACTATGGTGGTGGTGGAGGGCAGCAGTGAATTGGACTACATGAGTAAATGAACAAGTTGGTTTTTAAAAGAAAGAGTGTACAGTCTTAAAAATATTAAAAATATTTCCTCACAATAATATAATTCCCATGAGGACAAGGCCTTTATTTAGCTCACAGCTATATCCCCATTTCCACCAGACAGAAGATATTTGGTAAATGTGGGTAAAATGAATGAATAGTCTAGAGAGACTGGTCCATATCATTGAATTAAAATTTCAATACTTAGTTTTATCTTGATACCTTATTTGCATTATATTTTTAAGTAAAGAAACATTTAGGAAAGATATTTTTGAGCCACAAATTCCCCAGTATCAGAAATGTATTGATGAATCTAAAGCCTCTGCTGATATTAGGAAAGAAAAAAAGAGAAATGAGGGATAGATGGAAGGAAAGACGGGAAGGAGGCACAGTGAGGCATACTGGTTTCTCAAATGTAATAATGCAATACATGCTTGAGTAAAGAAGGTTCATAACTATAAATTTACATCTCTAAATGTTAAGTTCACAATTTTTAAAACTGACTCTTTTTGATCTCTACAAAAATACAGTCATTTTATTTCTTCTTTTATTCAATAAATATTTCCTAAGTGCCTACTGTGTGAGAAGTACTGTGTGGACTCTTGGGCACAAAGAAAAAATAAGATAATTCTTGCCTACGGAAATATCATAGAGGCAGTTCCTTCCTTCTTTCCTTCTGTCTTCCCTTCTTTCCATCCCCATGTATAGAATACAAAGACAAAAGTATAAAGAATAAAATGCTATCCTTAGTATCTCCCACACTACTTGAATTAATCTGTAAAAGTTAACAGTTGAAAATCTTCTTTCATCACCTGAGGTTAGCTTCCTCGGTATGTGTTCAAGTATTTAAAACAAATATTTTCCAATTAGGATGAAATGTATTAGTGACAGCTGCAGAAGCTGACAGCATCTATTTATTCAGATACCTATTTATCTCCAAAATATCAAGGTAATGGAAGATCCCTGGCAAACCTCTTCTTCTAGATGTGAACACAAAATTAAATCTCTATATACCTTCATATTGCTTTAAACTCCTTCCTGAGACTGCTAATAATGAGAGATCTGTGGATGTCAGCTGAGAAGGCCATTCTTCTGTAGGAAATTTTTACCCACAAAAAATTGGCCTTATTATGAATAATATACTGCTCAAGACTCCTGCATGATCTTTACTTAAACTCATGTGACTAGGTTTATACACAGAAGAATTAGGACTCCATGAAAAGGAAGCATTTATGAAACAATGTATGCAGTATGTATATAATGGCACTATACTCCAGGCACAATAATTAGACTCATTGCATGAGATAGGCACAGTGTCCAAACCATAAATTCAATTGCAGGTGTAGTGTCCAGAGCTTCATAACATATATTCATTATAACACATTTATTCTTCTGCTCCTAGTTCTTTTCATCTAATCTGTCAAGCCACAGTGACACTGATGCTAATTAGCGGTTGTTTGGAAAATAAATGAGAAGATAGCTACGTTTTAAGCAATTTAGATAAAATAAGAATATAAGTTTTGTTAACTAGGAATTTCTGTGTTTCTTCATTAATCAAGAAACAATATACACAAAAGTTACACACATAATCACACCCACACATACATGTATCCCGATAAGATATTCTCTTCACTTCATGGGAAGATGAAAATGGCAGACATGCTGTAGCAGTTTGATATTATTTATGAACTCCAAAAATAGATATTGGATTATGTTTGTAAACTGGTCTTTTCCTCTGGGCATATTAGATTGTATTAATTTCAGAGGTTTCACTTTTACTTGATTAAATTAAGATTGGGGTTTTGATTCAGCCACGTCAGTAGGAGTTGAGTCCCCGCCCCCTCACAGAAAATGACACAGCAGAGGAGAGAATTTGAGTTTCAGTGCTGGAGCCCCAGGAAGTAAATACACAGGAGAAGAACACAGAGGAATAGAGATGGGTCCATAGACACGGCAGAGGTCCCAGGAAGAGAGAGAGCCTGCTAGTCTACAGCTGACCTTGTTGAGAGACCAGAGCAGCTGAAATGAACCTTGGGGAGAGACACAAGCCTTATACCAGCCTACAGCTGAGATCAGAAGAAGCTGGGACCACGGACCCTGAAGAAGAAGGCTGAACCCTCACAGAGACCAGCAGCCATCTTGCTCCAACATGTGACAACAGACTTTGGTGAGGGGAGTAACTTATGCTTTATGGCCTTGTGACTGTAAGCTTCTCCCCAAAATAAATACCCTTTATAAATGTCAACAGATTTCTGGTACTTTGCATCAGCACCCCTTTGGCTGTCTTTCAACAGGTTGAAAGACTCTAAATATTTGCTGTATTTGAGTTAGATATTTTCTAGAGCAGTACTGACCACTAGAACTGTGTTGATGGAAATTTTCTATATCTATCCTGTTCAATACCCTAGCCTCTAGCAACATAGGGCTATTGAGCACTTAAAGTGAAACTAATGTAACTGAGGAACTGTATTTCCAATTGTATTTAATTTTAAGTAATGTAAACTTAAATAGCTACAGGTGGCTACTGGCTACCACATTGGACAACACATCTTAGATCATTTTATCTCTAGTTTGTAAAAGTATAGTAGTAATGTAAAATATTGCTTTCAGTAAATAACTAATTTAAAAAGATACCTGAAATAAATAAATCTCATTCAGTAGATATTTATAGAATGGTTTAAGATCACCTCACCAAAGTGAATTTTCTAGGTTGCAGTAAAATCCTCCAAGAAATTTAGAGTCAAATCTTTGTACATTTCCTGCTGTTCCACCACCACCTTTTCTTCAACATATCAGGGGTTTGGAATTTGTGGTTTCAGATGTCAAAACTAGATACAGTCTAAGGCAAGTTAAAAGTGCTCAGAACTAGTAGTAGCAAGTTAAGGCAGGTTGATACCCAGGTTGGGATACACTGTAACAAGTGACATATGAACTTCTCTGCTGGCTTAGATGAAATATTTGATGTCTGACAGCAAAGACATGAGATTACAATAGGCTCCCACTCTTTTAGCCAGCCGACCATTTGATTTATTTGATGAGTGATTTCAGATGACCCTCTCAGGCACTGAACCATAAGAGAGTTATGTTGCTGAGCAATAAGAAACCTTCAGAGATACTTAAATCTTCTTTTACCACCAGAAGTTTCATCTGTTCTGGAATAAAGAGCATTTTTAGGTATGATGTTTCTATCCAGATAGCTATAAGAATATTCAGAAAAGATTCAGATTTAAATCAAATCCATACTGACAAGAACCTTGAAACTATACAGTATTCACCAAGACTATGTTAGAAAAACCTTATTTTTTCATTTCAATTTTTTTTTTGTTTCCCAAAGGATGAAGAGATGGTTAATGTATTATACATTAAGAAGGCCATTAATCTTTTGATTAGCATTTGTTTTCCTGTATTTTCCTTAGAGACAAACCAACAAATGAGGAGTGTTCTTAATTTAATCCCTAGAGTAATCATGGATATGAATATCATATCATTCAACAGATGCACTAAACAAACTGCTAGATTTTAATGTACATTTCTATCCACCAAGAATGCAACTGGCTTCTTAATTTCACTGAATTCTTGGCCTGAACTTTATTTCTTTCCTAATGTCAGTGTGCTGACCATATATGGTCTTGGGCTTTTTAATAGAAGTTAAATCCAACTAATTTGCCTTTAAAAAAAAAAAAATGTTGAAATCCTTCCCAGCTGTATTAAAACTGGTGTGAAACCTGCTTTTAAAAATATATACTATAAAGTGACTCTCGGTTATTGTATCCCACCCACAGATTTCTCTCAGTGTGTGCAGTTTTCACTAACAGGACTTCATTGTTTCTAGTACACTCACCTTTCCCTGGGACTCTGCCACATATAGCTGATATAAAATAAAAACTCCTTAAAACATATCTTTCACATTTAGAAATTCTTCACCTGAATATTTTTCCATTCTTTTGAATTAGAACAGCTGTACACAAACAAATCACTACTTCAACCATCTGACCATCTAAAATGTTAGATACATGATTTTTTTGTTTGTTTGTTTTTGACATCCCTTTTTAAGCATAGGAGTGCAGTTAACAACCATTCTCTGTGACCTCCTTGTCAGGCAGTATGGGAGCAGAGGAGGAATGAAATATAATGGAAGACAGCCCATATTTCTGATGTGGAATATAACAGTCCAGGCAGGCTCCTCTTCATTTTGAATGCCTGTATTGAGTTGGTGGAAAGTATTTCTATATGGAAGTGATTTTCCTGAAAAATGATTATAATGCAGTAAAGGTAAGATGATTTTCCCTGTACTGCCTCACAATCTGGCATATTTTTTAAAGAGATAGTGCTTAGTATATTTAAATCCATATTCCACCCCTCTCTCCTCCATTTGAAAATGCTGGCAATCCCAGTGTTTGTACATTTACATAATTCCATAAGGATAGCACATCAGATACACAAAGAAAAAGTAACTGAGTATAGAGACAAATTAGTTGCTACAGATCAGTATCTCGCAAGGTGTTAAGTATTTCATTTCATTAACTTTTTCTTTCAACCACACTCCATATTTTTCAGGAAAAGAGTCTTCTGTTCACTTTATTTGATATGAAAATACAAATATGCATGAAGAAGTCTAAGCAGCATTGGGGAAAAATGAAAGTCACAGTACAAAGTGTTGTGTAGGTATAAATTTAGGCAGGAAGCAGGTGTTTTGAGATAGGGAAAAAAACGTCTTATTGTTGGGGGATACTCCAAATCAGCCATGCACTGACCTTACGTTAAAGGGCTTTAAGGGTTTAGAAGCATGGAAGTGAGCATAGTTTTTAAAATACAATAATTTTTATAAAATATTTCCTCTATGCCCTGTGAAAGGAAAATCGGGCCTCTTTAAGAATACAAGAACTTAGCATATTCTTACACCTTTTTGGTAGTTATTATCTATATTACATCTGTTGATGGAGTAAGTTTAAACTGTCTTAAATGTTCCAACAATTTACCCCAGTCTTCTCCCTAACAAAAGCACAACATCCTTCTGAACCTTATCTACTTCTATTCCCCTCTCCCACAAAAGACAAGGAGAAGACCATATATTTCTTGCTTCTTACTGCCATTTCCAGACTATCAATGCAATCTAACATCATCACTCAGTAAACTGCTACTTATTTAAAGTTCATGCTATTTGCTTATATCATCCTTTTCCCTTATTTTGTTACAAGCTGCTGAACTCCACATTGTTGCCATTTTTCTCAATAAACCAACACTTGACTCACTTTCATATAATCTATTCCAGAGAGACATCAGGTAGCAAGGTAGTTGAGAGTTGCTGGTGAAATTGATATGACCAAATAGATCACATCCACACCTCTTGGCCCTCATCCCCTGACATAGTCAGGTTATGCTAGGTTATGCAGTGGTAAAAAATATCCCTCCAAACTTAGTGGTTTAAAAGCACAAAGGTTCATTTCTCACTCTCACTACATGTTCATTCCAGGTTGACTGGGCAAGATGTTAGGTGGGGGAGGTTGGCTCTGCCCATTCTAGTCAGTCAGAATCCAGATTTCAACAATGGCTTATACCTGCATCCAATCCATCAGTAAATCCTGCTCTTTTCCCAAATTATATGCCACATCTAACCACTTTTTACTATCTCCGTGCCACAGCCTCTTAATTTGGGCTCCTCTCTTGCCCTTCTATTGACCCTACACATAGTAGGCAAAGAGTGGTCTGGAGGGTCTCTAAGTGGCAATTAAATGTTCTAGCCTGAAGTGGCCTGTGTGATTTCCACTCAGCAGTTCATTAATCAGAGCTAGTTACATGGCCCATACAACCACAGGGGGTTAGGAAATGCAACCCTGCCCTGTGTCTGCACATTTTTAGTATGCAATATTGATAACCACCGCAGTGTCGGTCTGATCTTTCTTCTGGCCCCATAGTTCCTCAACTTCAGTTTAGCTGTCTGATACTGTGGTTCCATCTTTCTCTGTGTTTTAGTACATAGTCTGCTGTAATGCAAAGATTTCAAACTCTTAAATTCCCCTCTGACCTCTGCCCCCTATCACCTTCCAAGCCCTGTGTTAAGACTGGATACAAATAAAATGCGACATATTGCTTGACCTGGAAGAACTCTGCAGACACTGAGGGAATCAGACTAGTAACCCGACCTCTACAATATGATAAGCACTAATAAAGTGTAGGGGCTCAGCGCAAGAGTCCAACACAGCTCTGAAATGAAGGAGAAGAAAGGAAGGTGAGGATATCATTTCTAAATGCTCGAGGTAGTCAAAACTAACCACGGAGGTGGGGAGGAGACATGCTGCTAAACACAGTGAGAATGGCATGTGTAAAACCTCAGCAATGCTATAAGTACGGCTGTAGGCCATGGAGCATGTCAGGGGGCCCAGAGATGAAGGTAGAGTGGTAGGCCAGGGATAAATCATGAACGTCTTTGAGTACAACGATGAGGACTATGGATTTTAATCCTGAAGGCAATCGGGAGCCTCTGAACTGAAGAAGGTTGTATCATAATCAGCTTTAAATTTGTTTATTGACTATTTCATAGTCATTAAAAATACTTCATTGACTGTTAAACTGATTCCACAGTCTTAAATTAACTGTGCACTAGTAAGGCTCTACAAAAACACAAGATTTAAAAGAAATCTGTTATTAATTTATTAAGGTAACCACAATTTTATAATAAAATATACACTTTGACCTCTTAAAATGTATCTTCCTTGGATTTATTATATTTACTAAGCTGTTTTTATTTATTTACAAAGCTAAATGGTATTTTATAACTGAAAATTTCATCACATATGTACAGCAACATTATAATTTTTTAAACAGCCACTAAACAGAAGTAATCAATATAGTTCCTGCTAAACCTAAATCTTCACAGTTTAGGCCAATAGCAGTTTTCACAATAACTTAAAGATTTATTTTTTTCTAAATCCAGCAAAAAAAAAAACAAGGAAATTGATTCAGTACCAACTATCTTGCAAGTCAGGCGTAAGATGTTTAAAAATAAAAGGTTCATGAATCTTGATGAAGCTATGAATGAGAGTGGTTAGAATTTGTTTAAAAACCTAAAATTTCAGAAAGTGGTCTCATTATGAAACTCCAAATAGAACACGGTTAACTTTTTAAAAATTTATCTCTTTCCATTTATTTCTGGATAGCCTTGGCGAGCTAATGGCAAGAAAACTTTTCTCTAAAACCCATTCAATTTTTTAAAAATCTAGATGTCTTCTTCCACAGTTATTCATTTTTTCCATTTTCCAGTTTTAGACTAAGCTAATGGCTCTGTAAGTAGACATATTGATTAGCTCAAAGTCAATTTCTAACCTATTCTAGAACAGCAGCTTTCTCAGATGTGGGTTTTGTTTTACGTTGAGATTCTATTTTTCCATTTTGTGGAAGATGTTCATAATACCTTTTTTCATACCTTGAATAAAATAATTCTGACCTTTCTATCTAAAAGTTTTTGAGAATGCAGGTTTTCTTGAGATTATGTATGTGAAAGCACTTTTTCTAGGAGGGAGTGAAACTTAGCATACCATGGCCTAACTTACTTGGCTGCTAGTGGGACATATTCTAAGATGGGGCATCATAAGAGGGATCTTCAGGACCCCTAAGGATTAAACAAAATTTTTGACACCAGAGCTTGAGGGACAGTTGTAAACTGGAAAAGGGAATCAAAGTATAACCAGACTCTACCTACTAGAGCCAACAGGAAGAAGGGAAGTTATTGAGATGAAACAGGTCTTTCAGTATGGAGCAAGCAAGTTTGGAGGGAGGTTGTAGGTAGTTTTAGCACAAGGCAGATATTAATCTCAAAAACTGAGTTGTAACCTGGCATGGTTCCTATCATTTTGTTTATTATAGTTCAGAAACCTGAGATGAGCCTTAAATAGCAAAACAAGACTATAACATTTTATAGGCAATTCAGAAAAATTATTGTTGTAACCTACCAATTTTATGAAATTTAATGAAAAGCTGTGGCATCTTAAAATTTGCCTCAAGATTATTACAACTGCTCTTTTATTTCATTGGCCCATTAGACCAATAAGTTATCTATTTAAACAAACCTTGCTATTTATAAATTTCACCTTTTTAATCTAACTTGGACTTAGAAATCAGACTTAGATGGAGTATGTTTTTCAAGTTTACAGTGAAAACCAATACCATACCTTGTTCCTAGCAGGAAAATTTAAAAGAAAAAGAATAACCCCTTATTTTATTCTTATCTTCATCAAAAAAAGAGAGAATATCTCCTTAATGTTTTCTTTGCTCCACAGTCCAGTGAACTACAACGAAGCCTAAAGGTATGAGCAGTTTCTGAGGATATCTGAGACTTCTTACCCACTCCTTCCTCAGTCATTTTACCTCTTGATATAAGAAACCAAATTAGGATGTTTTGGGGAGAAGACTTCCTCAATATTTTTAAATTATGGTTTTTATTTCCCCACACCAACAAAAGCTTCTACTTCAGTTCCATTATACAGCCACTCACAAGGACCAAAAATTCATGTTTGTGATGTTCTTCAGCCTTGGTTCCCTCAAAGAACCTTCTTACTTCAAATGACAGAATGACTTTACTTCACCTTTAACACTTTCTTGATGATAACACCTTTGGGTGACAGAGCAATTTAGAGGGTGCAAAGCACTTTCACACATCATCTTATTTAATCTTCATCACAGCCTGTGAACTAAGCAGGGCAGGCATCTCGATTTACAAAGAAGAAATCCAGGGCTCTTCTGGACAACATGAATCCAAGTCTCCCTGTCATTTCCAGTCATCAGATATGCATTTCAGTAATATGCATGGGAGATGTATTTAAGAAGGCCAAGTTTGGAAGTACAGAGGCAAGCTAGTTAGAAGGTTACTATAATGTTAAGGCAAGGTATGATGAAGATACAATGCAATGGTGATAGCCATGGAATGGGAAAATGTTTAGGAAATAAACTTGACAATTAAGTTGTTACCATATTGTGAAGCTCCTCTACCAAAACAAACACTTAAGATGTTAAAGTTAATTCTGCTGGAAATGTAGTCTTTATTCAATGACTCAAAGGAAACTTCTACATCATAAAATGCTTTTAAGTTACCAACACCAAATGTCATTATGCTTAAGACATTACAGAAGTGCAAGTTATTAAAGATACATCCTTATTAATCACAGAGTTACTAACAAAAACTAAGAATTAAGTAAAAAGTTGGCAAGCAAAAAATTGTTTCAGTCTTTATTCACAGTACTCAACTACAGTATTTCACATTTTTCACATTTTCTCCTCTTTCCTTCTCACATTTTCCCTTATGCATAAATACAATCAAGAGGAGAGTTACTCCATCTTCACCTCACCAATATCACCTCTGTACCCACACACTCTGCCATCTCTCCTGATAGAAGAGAAAACCTGTTCCCACTTCTAAGACCAACCACTTTGCCATTGTCTAAACCCCATCCTTTCTCAACTTTGCTTCTATAATTATTCCCTTTCTCTCCTCTATCACTTTTTTCCTCTCTACTTGATCATTCCTCTCAGGACACAATGATGCCTCAACACCACCTATCCATAAAAATTCCTCTCTTAACCCTACACCTTCAACTAATGCTTCATTCCCTTTACCCTCATTAGCAAATTGTGTGAAAAGTGTTTTCTATAATTACTGTTTCCACATACTAATCTCCCAATCTTCCCTTAGTCTGCTCCAATTGGGCTTTGGTGCCCACCCTGCCCTGTAGTAGCACATCTAGCAAGCCAATGTACATTGCTTCCCATTTTTCAGGCATTCAATAAGGAAAAATATTTTAAAGAGACAAATATGCATAAAATGGTTCAAGTTGATTATACTGGGGATAATAAAGCTATTTTTGTTTGTGAGTATAACTGATATGATATAAAGTTTCCTTCTTTCTTCTTTTTCTGTATTTTTCTCTCCCCCCCTCCATCCTTTCCTCACTTCTCTCCCTCCTTTCTTCTTTCCTTCCTTTCTCTCTCACTTTTTTTTAGTCAACTGTGTATCTTTTGTTTTAACTCAAAGCAGAACTGAGTGAAATCAGTCAGACTTAAATGATGACAATGGAATTGTGCCTCAACATAGTAGCTTTGTATTAATCTCTTAAATTATTTTTAGTTGTCATTCAGAAGAGAAATTATATGTGATTTCTAAAGAAGCATTGTCAAGTTCTGTCAAACTAGCTTCATTAAGAAAAATTAAATTTTCTGTAATGATCTCTTCTTTTGAAGTATTTAATATGAAATTTATATTTGTTCAGTCATGAACTTCATCCTTAGGTTTTTCAAGTAGAATTTATAATTTTAAACCATTGTGTATAAATATAATTTTAGCATCCCATCAGTTTTTTTCACTTAAATCAATTAAAAATTTTAAATGATCAGTAGGGTTGTACTTCTTTTAATTAAAAAACAAACAAACAAACAAGGATAATGGATTTCCTCCCTAAAATCTGAATACATGTTACTGCATTATGGTACTCTATATTAGTTTTATAAATAACAGACCAAAATGCCATTTATTCTGTTTTAATATTTCAACAATAAGATGTGGCAATATAATTATTATTCAAATGCCAAATATCAAATTATAATAATGAAGAAAGGAAGATGTTTCCTTGATCATATTTTTCTTTAAAGTCATATTAAATTTTCTCAAGAAAAGTTGGGAACTGTAAAAGAGAACATGAATATAGCTAATAAACAACAGCTTAGAACTCTCTGGGCCTCTAGGAACTGTCAACAGCTTCTATAATTTAAATCAAACTTGCATGAGAAAGAGAAATATAATGAGTAAAACTGGCACACAAGTGTTAAAATAGAAAAGTTGTACAAATTAAAGAATGGAGTGTATGGTTTTGACTTTTAAAAAATCTTTCAATTCTTTAAGTGAACTTTGCCCTTCGTTCTAAGGTAATCTCATATTTCAGCTTCTGGTGATAATAAGATAATAAGTTATGCAAGTTATTTTTAAAATGTTGTTTATAATTTGATAAACAAAGTGATTTTTGTTGCAACAGATATATTAAACATTATATATGCATTGACTAATACATTTGGTAGTGGTCTCAGTAATTTTCTTGAATGTAGAAACAGTAATTATGGGTCATATATATATATATATATTTTTTTTTTTTTTAGGAGATAATGGGGATCAAACCCGGGACTTCATACATGGGAAACAGGCACTCAACCACTTGAGCTACATCTCCTCCTCAATATTTTAAATTTAGAAACCTCATTCTTTTTGTTGACATAGTCTGCTAGTTTGAGGGCCTGCCTACTTTATTTCAGATTTAATGCACGTGGAGGTTTCTATTTTTACAAGTTTATACTATGTTTATAACAAATGGGATATCCTATATGTCTTTGAAAGTGGTGTACTAGGAATACATGGAGAAGAAAAGGGGAAACATGAACAGAATTGAAAAGAGGTGCTATGTTGGGAGAAAATCAAAGTATAAAGGGAAAAATATGCCTTAACTATTGTAAAATATATGCTAATATAGAAAGGAATAATAAAAAGTTTGAAAGCAAAATTGGAGAGAATTAAAAGCAGATCTAGGGTTGTGTAGATAAGTCATGCAACCAAAATCCAAGGTATGGAAAATAATGAATAAATATTTGTTGCCTCAGAATTTATTAATACATTATTACCTGTTGAATAAGTAGGATTTCACTAGATAAAGCTAGTTATGAATGATGACCTCAAAATCTCAGAGTCTTGAAGTATCAATGGTGTTATTTTTTTCTCTGCTGACTGCAGTCAGCTGTGGCTCTTTCTATATATTTTCATTTGGGGATTGCTTAAAGGAACATCCTCTAATCAGAAATGTACCTTTTAAATGTAGAAGGAAAAAGCAAGAAAGTACAAATCAACATGGTCACTTTAATACACTTTTATTCAGAACTCTCTCACTTCCACTGACATTTCAACGGCAAAAGCAGGTCACAAAGCCAAGCCCTGATATCAACAGAACTGCAACTGAGAGAGACATAAGTCCTCTGATGGAGAGAGAGGACTAAATAATTCGGAAAAATAACACCATCTATTATACATGTCATTTGCCAGTAAAGTGTCTTCCTTGGAAAGTACGGAGTATGAGTAGGTCTTGAAAAGTTAGAGCAAATATGGGTCAGAGGCCACATAATCATTTAACTCTGACTGAGAAGGGCCTCCCATTATTACTGAACCTCTAGCTTTTTACCTTTGAAGTTAAAGGATAAGATGACTGTTTAAAGTAAAAATAATTGTTAAAAGAAACATGAATTTTATTGCATAGGAAGAATTAAAATATATGACAATAAGAATGGAAAGTTTGGACTGCAGTAATTAGAAATTTATTACCATAAAATTCCTAAGTCATTGTGAAGTAATAGCTTATATTTTGAACATAGATTAGTATAATTTGAGACATAACCAAAAAGTCATTAAAAGAGATAAGATATAATGAGTAAAATAGAATATTAAATTTACTTTAAAAATGCAGAAAGGGGAAACAGAAGTACACAAACATATTGAACAAATAAAAAATCAACACCAGCTGGTAAACTTAAAACCAAACATCAGTAATTACATTAAAAGTAATGGGCTGGATATTCAGACTGGATAAGAAAGCATGAAGCAACTATATGTTATTTACAGCAAGCACACTTAAAACGAACATAAAGAAATCAACAGGTTGTGGGGCATGCTTCTATGGAATATCAAAGTGTTCATCTTGTCATAGTGTGTTATCTCAGGTGGAGACCCACACAATAAACAAGAAAATATTAAACTCCCATCCTGGGGGATCCTCCTATGTTCTCAATTAGAAGGGCAAGAATATATCGAGAACATAAGCAGTGCCTAATAATAATAATAATAATAATAATAATAATAATAATAAAACAGACCAATATGTCAAGCTCTCAATATTATTGCATGTAACTATGACCCTTATTCTTCAGAAATTGAAACTTAGTAGTTATCATAGGTTCCAAGTGGTGGGGGAAGGAAGAATAGAAGAGAGAGAACTTAGGACATGTTTAGGGCATTGGAATTATTCTGCAAGGATACAAGCCATTTTAAATTTTGTCAAAACCTATAAAAGTGTATGGTGCAAAATATAAACCATTGGCCATGATTAGTAGCAATGCTTCAATATTTGTGCATCAATTGTAACAAATGTACTATACACATGTAAAATGTTATTAATATCAGTAATAGAAAGAACAAGGAAGCAAAAAATCAGTACAGATATGGATGATTTGAATAACACTAACCACCAATTTAACCCAATTAACATTTATAGAACATTTTGCCCAACAAAAGCAGGTTACACCTTCTAAGGTACAAATGGAATATTCAACAAGTTAGACTGTATTCTGATCAGCAAACAAGTCCCAATAAATTTCAAGGCTTTAAACAGATAATTCTAGAATTATGGTAGTATAAATTAAAGATCAATACAAATAAAAAGCATGTAGCATAAAGAGAATAATAAAAATAAGAGCAGAAATCAATAAAATATAAAATTTAAATAGCCTTGTATATGTTAAAGAAATTGAATTTGTAATTAAATGACATACAAAAAAACAAAAAACTCCAGAACCAGAGTTTCCCTGGTCAATTCTAACAAACATATAAAAAAAAGTAATACTAATCCATCACAAAGCATTTCATAAAATAAGAGGAATCAAGAATACTTCTCAACTCATTTTATAAGGCCATTTTACCCTGTTAAATAAATAAATAAATAAATAAATAAATATGGAGGCTTGAAGAAAGCATATGGGAATATTTTCATGGCCTTGGAGCAAGAAAAGAGTTTTTAGAAGTGACTCAGAAAGCACAAATCATAAAATAATGGATAAATTAAAAGTCATCAAAGTAAAAACTCACTAAAAAACACCATCAAGAGAATAGACTGCTGTGAATATTCTCGCTGTCCCGATTTTGTGATAATTAGGGTAGGCTAAACATTTTGCTCTATTAGAAACCATGCATGTGTCCCCAAACCTAGTTTTTCTCCCTAGGGCTGGCGTTTAGAATGCTGGTGATAAACTAAGCCTGATTTATTATTTATTATATGACCATCCTGTATGGGAAATGACTGTAAATTTGGGTATCTTTGGTCAACCTTAAGAGATATAACAGGGGGGTGGATGTGGCTTGGGTGGTTGGGCCTGTGTATCTCATATGGTGGGACCTGGGTTCAATCCCCGGGGCCTCCCAGTAAAAATTAAAAAATATATATATATATATAGAAGGTACGTGGGCCGTCAGGCCCTGCCCGTGGGAGCGCTGCCAGGCCCTGCGAGCGGGTGAGCCGTCAGGCCCCACGAGCCATGCAGCAAGATGATGACGTAACAGGAGAGTGACACAAGGGAGAGCCAAGATGAGACGCACCAAAAAAACAGGAACTAAGGTGGCTCAGGCAGTAGTACAATGCGTCTCTCCCACATCAGAGGTTCCAAGGAGCGAATCCCTTGGAGGGTAAGGATGAGAAGAGAGGGCAGGAAATGGACACAGAGAGTTGCCCAGTGAATGGACACAGAAACAGCAAAAATGGGGGAGGGGGATAAATAAATAAATATTATGGTTATCCACTTTTATCCCCCTCCCCCATTTTTGCTGTTTCTGTGTCCATTCACTGGGCAACTCTCTGTGTCCATTTCCTGCCCTCTCTTCTCATCCTTACCCTCTGAGGGATTCACTCCTCGGAACCTCTGAGGGGTGGGCAACATGGGAATCCCAGGGGGTTCTGTGTAGTATTTTCGGTAATCTAAGCACCTCTTAAAATATATTTATTTAATTATATATTTATATTATTATATTTATATATATTTATATATATATATATATATATATAAAGAAGTGGAAACAGAGAGATGGAGAGGTGAGGAATTTTCTTGTTTATTGTTTGTTTACTATTATTGTTGAAATAATGAAAATACTCTAATAATGATTGAAATGATGAATGCACAACTATGAGATTATACCAAATACTATTATTGTACACATTGAATGAATTGTATGCTTTGTTAATATGTACCAATA
Source organism: Tolypeutes matacus (assembly GCA_026826555.1). Lineage (NCBI taxonomy): Eukaryota > Metazoa > Chordata > Mammalia > Cingulata > Chlamyphoridae > Tolypeutes > Tolypeutes matacus. The sequence continues at coordinate 46,121,501 of JAKSZT010053929.1, forward strand.
AAATAGATTTGTTTAAAAATAAAAAAATAAAAAAAATAATAAAATTTAAAAAAATAAATAAATCCTTTAAAAAAATGTATAGGGGAGGAAGATACATTCTATAGTTAGTAGTAATACTTTGATGCTTTTTCATGATTTAACAAATGTTTCACAACAATACAGGGTGTTTGTGTGTGGGGGGGTGATGTGTGGGAGTCCTGTATGATGTTATGCATGTTTGTTTTTTAAGTTCACGATGTTTATTTTTTTTTATTTTTATTTTTTTTTAAAGATTTTATTTATTTATTCATTTATCACCCCCTTGCTGCTTGTGCTCGCTGGGTCAGCTAACCACGCCATGTGGGCGGGCTTGCCTTCACCAGGAGGCCCCGGGAAACGAACCCGGGGCCTCCCATATGGTAAATGGGAGCCCTACTGATTGAGCCACAGCCGCTTCCCTCACGATGTTTATTGAACACTTACAGTTTATGTATGTTCATGTATGAATGATATACTTCAATAAATTGTCTTAAAAAAAAAAAGGCTGAGAGAATATATTCATAACGCCTATGCACTGACAAAAGACTTGTATCCAAAAAGTATAAAAAAGTAATGCAACTCAAGAATAAAACAATAAACAACAATAACCAAAAATTTTTACCCTAAAACCTGGTAATCACTCTCCTAGAGAAACAAAAACATATATCCACATAAAGTCTTTTACAAGTATATTTGGAGCAGCTGTATTAATAAATAGTTATTGTTTCAGTTGATAATAGAGCTCAGATCAGTGGTTGCTACTATAGGCAGGGTGGTGGGGAACTGATGGAAAGGGGCACAGGGGAACTTTCTGGATGATGGAGGTGTTCAGTGCCTAGAGCTGCATTCCTACAAGTTATTTGAAAGGCACAATTAAGATTTCAGCATTTCATTGAAGGTAAATTCTAACTCAAATTTTTAAATGAACGACTTTGAAAAACTGTGTTTGAATATTATATTTCATCATGTTTTAAAAAATAATAGAAGGCATTAGGAATGTTATAAGAGCACAGGAATGCAGTACAGCGAATCAGTAAGAAAACGGGCTCATCATGCTTCAGTGTTGAGGACCAGCAAGAAGACCTGAACTGCGTTAGAACAAGGTGGTGATAAAGTAACTTTGTTAACTTCCTGATGAAACCACCGAGGCTGCCAGATTTGAGAGAGGCAATTTGATCATCTCACATAATCCTGTAATCCCTAATCTTCCTAAAAAGATTAAATCAGTTATAACTGTATAACAGCATATTAGGTATAATGTGCTTCAGCAGCACCATCTCCCTCTCCCCTCAAATTTCTCTCCATTGCTTGATGAAAGCTGTTTCTTTAGAGTAAAGGGACAAAATTATTTTACCTCAAAACTCAAAATGAAGGACTTAAAATGTAAACAATTGGTTAAGGTCATACTTTAGAATAAATGGATTTTATTCTTATATAATCAGTGTATGAAGGCAAATGAGTGTTGACACTTCCCTTTTCAGGTAAGGTAGAAAGAAGAGAAAAAAGAATAGTTCAAAGCAACATACATATACTGAGCATCTATCATGTGCTAAACCAGTAGTGTTACGCTTTTGTGATCGTGACCTTTAGTAAGAAATACAATTTACATTGCAAGCCATGTCTATATATATATATATATATATATAAAACACACATCATAAAATAATACCTACATTTGCTAAATAAGATGCACACTGATGTTTTCTGTTCTAATATTTTCTGTTGCATGTTTACAAAAATGCTGGGTTTAAACCCCGTTTTACTTTTATGTGCAGTGGGTTGGGCTTAAACAATGGGAATTTATTGGCTCATAGTTTTGAGGCTAGAAGTCCAAATCAAGGCGACATCAAGGCAATGCTTTCTTCCTGAAGAATGCTGTTCTGGGGCTGACTGCTGGCAATCCTTGGTCCATGGTTCCTTTGTCACATGGCAGTGCACATGAAGGCCTCTTCCTTCTCTTCTGGCTTCTGCTGAATTTCAGCTTCCAGCTTTTCCCTCTGTGGCTTTTTTTGCTCTCCATGAACATTCCTATAAAGTCTTCAGTAATAGGATTAAGACCCATCCTAGGCCACACCTCATCTGAAGTAACCATATCATAAGGTCCTATTTACAAGAGTTGACACTCTCAGGAATAGAATTAAGTTGAAGAACATGTTTTTCTTGGAAACATAGCTCCAAACCCACCACACCCCCTAACTAGATTTCACTGCCCACGAATAGGTTATGAATTGTGGTTTGAAACACACGGTATTATCCCTACTACTAAAAATGTGGTCTTTGGGCCAGTAGCACCAGCAGCATTGGGGACTTGTAATAAATGCAAAACCTTAGGCCGTACATTAGACTAACTGAACCATAATATTTATTTTAACGCAATCTCCAGGTGCTTCATGTGCACTTTGAAGCATGAGAAGGTGCGTGGTAGATAACGCAAGAGGAGGATGCTCAGGAGAGAGGAAGTCTTAGTATTGTTTAGGCCAGAGATTCCTATGCCAGGATGGTCTTATTAAGAAATATATATAGAGAAAATTCATATCCAGGGCCCCAACAAAGATTACTAATTCAATATCTCTGAGGATATCCCAGGGCATTTATGTTAAAAAATAAAAAATAAACAACAAGGAAGCAAACAAAGCTACCAGAGCTTCTTATCCCAACCCTATTTAAGAACCACTGATCTTCAAAGTTAAATAAAAGCCGTACACAAATACATGTGTATGTGTGTATATCTGTATATATTTATATTTCCAAAGGCATAAAACTGTGCTTCAGGTGATGTAGAAAGATTTTATTTTATTTTTCATTGTGCGTGATTTCATGTAAAGGCATTTTATTAGCAGAATATTTATAGATGATTGCAATTGCTACTTCTCAATTTACTTCACCTTGGGGAAGAACTTCCAAATATCTAGATTCTACCGATAACTATCTTTTTATTAAAATGTAATGTGACTTCCAGTAGAAATAGTATTATTAGTTCTGCTGAGTTAGCACAGTTCATCCTCTGGATTACTTCCAGTGGATCTCTAACCAATGATCTCTACTGCTGAGGAAAATGGGGCTGCCCCTAAGTGGCTATCATTGTTCATTAAGGACCTTTTCAGTGCATTAGTATGTTTCCTGAGTGATGGGAAGTTTTTGTCTGGCAGTTGCTAATCTTGCTAACACTAAAAGGCTCTCTCCCCTTAGCAGCTTCTGTGTTGCATTAATAATAAGAAAGTAATAAAGAGACTGACCTCAGCTGTTCAGTCTCCCCTGAGGTGAAGCCCCAGTTTCCCTCTTATTCTCTCTGGCCCACTCCCATAGTCTTGCCTCTATTAAAGTAATAGAGTGGATAATAAGTGCTGCCTCTTTTATCAGATTCTGACATTCCTTCTTTTTGGGAAAGAACACCTATTTTTTAGACTTCCAATTTTAAAACTCTACTATCAAAACTTTTGCAGTTGAAGTTGATTGGTTTAATTCATAATGTTTTTTTTTTTTTTTTTCTTTATGTAAGAGCAATTCATCAAGCCCAGAAAAAAAAGTTGCTTTAGGAAAAATAAATCTCTGCCTTTTCCAGAAGAACTATGAAATAGAGAAATCTTATAGACATGTTTTTTTGTCTTTTTAAAATTTTTATCAAATCACTCAGAGCAGTAAATAAAAGAATTAAGGCTTTTGTTTTTATAAATATTAAAAGTCCATTAGTAAACAAAGAAGAAATGAGGAGAAAATGCCATATAAAAACAAAATAAGCCTGGATTTGATGGTTTCAGGATGTATGCTAAGAAATTGTGCCTCGTTAAAACTGTTATCTTATTAAGGTTCGTAAAGACTGGAGCCAATGCTGTACTTAATTGCTTATGTTCTTTTCCTATTGAAGTTACTTAACTTTTTGTAGAAGTGCACTTTTTAAAGAATCTTTTGATTTAAACATCTGTCTTTAAGTTTATGGTCTGTCCATGTAATAAGATTATCTGTGAAGTAGTTAGGTTGTTGCAGCTTTTCATTCTTAAGAAAAAACTATTTTTGCTTTCAACTACATATTTTTTAATTATGTAATCCACCACTGCAATGTATTGCTCAGATTTTCATTTCTTTCACTCAAAATAGTAGAAATTTTTCCTGAATTTACACTATTATATTCTCATTTTGAAAAGCTAATTTTATAATTAGGTTATATATATTGCCACTTTTTGTACCTATAATTTAGGAACAAAGAAGTACCAATATGTTTTAATAATGACCATCAGTGATTTAACATGTATTTTATGTATTTCCCTCTCACAGGAAATCCCTATGATTGGATTTGTGCAATATTCATATGCATTCTCATTATATGACAGTGAAATACAAAAATTTACAGTACAAACCAACTAAAACCTGTCTTCTAAAAATGTATAGTCAACATTTTTTTCCTTATAGCTATTTAAAATCTTAAGGGGAAAAATATGTATCTAATAATTCAGGGCTGCCCATCTAAAATTTTAAATTATATCTGAAAACCTTCTCTGAGTGAAAGAGTCTATAATTTAGGAGTGAGAAAATACCAAGTATGTTTTTGTAATGTAAAGACTAGATTATTCCTCTAGGAAGGTAACGATTTAAATCCCTTTTAATTAAGTAACTTTTTCGTATGGTTTACTTATTTAGCCAAACAATTTTGATAAATCCAGTGAAATTTTTTTTCTTTTCTTTTGCTTGTAAAAAGCAGAAGTGTTTAATTACATATCAATGGATGGCATATTATTGTTAGAGTAGTCTTAAATTTAAGGAAGAAAAAGGTTGAGTATGAAATTCTTATGAAGACCCAATAGCAAACAGGTCCATGGGGAAGACAGCAGCTTTAATATTGAATAGTCTTCATGTTGTTAGTATTGTGCACACTGAATTCCTTTAATTTACTTTTTTTCTGCACTACAGTCCATGAAGGCTCAGGAGAAACCAGTCAAAAGGAGACATCCACTTGTGATATTTGTCAGTTTGGTGCAGAATGTGATGAAGATGCCGAGGATGTCTGGTAACATTCTATTTTTATTGTTTTAAACAAAATAATAGTAGTGATTAATTTATTTTTATTTCATCAACCATTCTCAAAAACAGGGCTTCTTAACCTTTTTTGTTCCATGGATCCCTTTGCCAGTCGGGTGAAAACCACAAACCCCTTACTAAGTCCACACTTTACTGTGTATTATTTATTAAGTATATCACACCCGCAGACATCCCCACAAGAATAATGTTTTGAGGTTTTTTTTTTTTTTTTTAATTTCAATTCAAGCTCACAGACCCTTTGTTAAGAACTCCTGTTCTAAAACAAGGCATAGTCAGCATTTTTTCTTGTGAAGTACTCAAGAGAAAAAAAATTGAGGGCTAGAATAACAGTAAAGAAATTTTGGAGCTGGATTAAGGGGTGTGTCACCCAGGACATCACTTGATAAGGTACACTAAGATATCACTGAGACACCCCCCCCCCAATAATGTTATTGTTAAGAGAAGGAGATAAAAGCCATGTTCATCAGAACATCTCCCAAGAAGCATAGCCAAGAAACAATGGATGGTTGCTTTCTGCTTTGTAAGGCGGTGGGTCTGGGTAGCCGCAGAGATTTTATTTAGAGAAATGCATGTGCATTGGATAAGGATTGGGTAAGAGCGTATACCAAAGAATGATTTCTAGGCCACCCTCTGGCATCAACTTCTTTCTCCCAGGCAGTTCTAAGCTTCTGTAAAGCTGTGTTGAGCAAATAATGAATAATATTCATTATTTTGAATGAATAAAAATATTTTAGTCTTCTAGGGGTATCCACATATTTTGGTCCTGCCCTGATCATATCTCAAACTGAACAATCCAAAGTTCGGAGCAAGTTATTTGTGGCATGATAGTATAAAGAGGCAGTCTCTCAGGCTCTCTGGCTCACCCTCTGTTTCTCTCTCTCTTTTCTCTCTCTCTATCTCTCTCCCACTCTCTCCCTCACTCTCTCTCTCTCTCTCACACATAACACACACAAACACACAGACACCCGCCAACATACCCCTTTCAGGAAAACACCTGATACCCTTTGTATTCTTCAATTTGCAGACCATTTACCTAGAGTAAATAGCAATCATTTTGATGAAACTTTTGTGGGCAGAAAGGAGTATTCATTAAAGGAACAAGAAAAAAAACTTAAGGCAAGATAATTTGGGGCAAAGTGAAACAGTATGTATTTAAAATATTTTTGGATACAAACTAAGTCGAGGATTCCAACTGAGCAAATGGCATTTATTATGGCAATTAAATAGGTACTTATAGGTAAATACAGACATTGAGTAGTTAGATGAAAAAGCTGCCTATTAACAAGCACATATATCAGTAGAGTTTCCATTTCTATCAAACATTTCTAGACATTGGGAAGCTAGGAGTCAAGTCAGGCAGTCAATGTATATTTGGACCATATTGAGATAAATAAATGTGTGTTTTCTTAAGAATATCCTTGGCAGGCATCTTAATGGCTGTCGAATTTATGGTTCCTAAACCTGGCTGATCATGAGAATTACCCTGAGAATTTCTCACCTATACTAATTCTTTAGTTCCATCCCAAAATTACTGAATCAGAATTTCAAGGGTGTTAACATAACAATTTAACTAAAGATACAGTTAAAATAATATTTCTTTTTGTCATATCTGAAATAGTGAGATGGGCCAGATTGCAGACAACTTAGATCCAGTGGTTCTCAAGCCCTCCAGGGCTAGAGCTGGTGACTGGGGGAGTTACCTGCAGCTGGCAGTGGGAAAACGTCCAGGCAAGCAGAGTGTCACTCTGGTAGTCAAACAAAAGGTAATGTCTGGGATGTGAAGGCAAACAGTACAAGGAGATATGGACAAGGCTGATGGCATCAGAAAGATTCACATGTAGGCTGTAAGGCCCAATCTTGGCAACTGGGGTTCAAATGAACCAGTTCAGTTACAAGGAGGAATGAGGAAAAGGGAAGGGCAAGAACTTGGTCATGGAGGAATTGGGTATGATTCAAGAAAACAAGCAGAAACAGAAATGGGAAAAGACTGGATAGAGACCCACTTACTGGAACTGGTGTACAAGCCAAGCCTTAGTTACAATAGCTTGGGACAAGCTCTTAGACCTTGGAAGTAAATTATAAGGTCAGAAAGAAAACTGTAGCAAGGTTGACTGGATGTTGAATCAGTTAGCTTTTGGCTAGGACTTCTTGTACACTTCTAGTCTAAAGACTAGTTCCAAAATGCAGTATAAGAGGGGGCGGATGTGGCTCAAATGGTTGGGCGTCCGTCTGCCATATGGAGGGACCTGGGTTCGATCCCCGGGACCTCCCGGTAAAATAAAAAATATATATATAGAAGGCGCATGGGCTGCCAGGCTCTGTGTGCCGCTGAGCCGTCGGGCCCCGGGAGCCATGCAGCAGGATGATGACGTAACAGGGGAGAGACAAGACGAGATGCTCCGAAAGCTGCAGAAGCCAGGAGCCGCGGTGGTGCAGGCGGCAGAATAACTGTCTCCTGCATTGGAAGTCTCCAGGATCGAATCCTGGTGAAGACTGGAGGAGGAGGATGAGAGGAGATGGCAGGAAACAGACACAGAGAATTGCTCAGCGAATGGACACAAAACAGCAAATGGGGAAGGGGGGAGTTAAAATGGATAAAGTAAATAAATAAATCTTTAAAAAAAAAAAAAAATGCAGTATAAGACTCAACCTCCAAATAGGGGTAAGTGACCATGGCTATGAAGATTAGAAGGATGCAGGGGCAGGGAGCCAAGAACCCTGATTAATAATCGAGGCAAGTATGAAACGTTGTTAGCATTTAAATAACATGTACTAAATAACATGTACTTAAAATGTCCAATGCAAGCAATAAGGACTGGTGTTGAAATGATGAGCATATTGATTTTTATCTACATAAATACCTTTGTATGTTAACATATTGTCCTTAATTATAGCTATGAAGGACAGATCGGAAACAGTTGAAGGACACAAGAATAAAGCAATAAGTGAAATTAAATAGGCAGGGAATCAAAGAGGCCATAAAGTAAGACAGCAAGCAGTAGGGCAGTGATCTGACTCCAGTACTGGTAGACTGAATATTCACCGAATCAGAGGAGCTTTGATGCACTATTGAGTTTGGATGAGACCATGGTCAGTTCCTCTTGCAAACATAAAACACTGGCATATGCTATGTGACCACAAAAAGCACGACTCAGTGTTTTGTTTTTTCTTTGACTTTAACAAACTATAATATTATGCATAAGAATTTCCTCAATCCTGCACTTTGAAGTAACAACAATATGTGAATAAATACTACCAAGAAATAATGTTATTCTTGTTCCTGCAATATTGAAACAAAGGTGAAAAATTCATTCCTTATCTTTTTTTTTAAATCCTGGCTTAAGAAATTAATATTTTATATTTTGCCACAGGGCAAAGTCTAGTTACTCAAAGATGCTTAGGTATTTCCAAGATGAAGATAAATCTTTATTAGAGTTAAAAAGTCAGTACACAGACAGCTGATCCTGCTTATATAATTAGAAGAGTTTTGAGCTAGGTCAGTCACTAAGTAGATGGGGAAAAAGACATAAATAAAATGAAGAGGAAGAAGGAAAGCAGAATAAGGGGAGAAAAAGATAATAGAGGATGGCATTGATAAATCATGATACTCATCACATAACAATTTAGTGCTTTTGTGTTGATAAAGCAGATGGCTTATAAGCTAATCTAAGACCCGTGTTTATTTTCTTTGATTTCATTTAGAGCTTTTTATCTTGCATTTTTCTCCTTCCTATGGAGAACACCAAGACAGAAGAAAGCAGAATATGGCCAGGTTTTCTCAATAGGAAAGAAAGGATTAAGCTTTCAAAGTCAACATGATAAGTGGTGCACAATGGTTACAACCACTCTCGTATTGTGGGTATCCTTTATTTAGGATGGACTTCAAAGCTAATTCCAACACCTGTGCAAAGGGATTTGTATGCCTGTTTTAGGGGAAAGGCGTTAAGAGGAGGAGAAAAGAAGAGCTTAAAAGATTGTTTCTCTTTATATCTAGACTGAAAAAAGTCAAAACTAATACAATTATACATCAAAAAGCCTCACAGATACATCTTTCCAAATATAATTTAAAAGAAAAAGAATGGCTTATAAATAAGTTAAACATAATAAAATTGACTAATTGCAAAGTAATAAAGCCCATCTGATAGCACTGGGAATACAACTTATGATTTGAACAAATATTTCTGGTATTTGGTTGGTTTTAGAAACAGCTTTATATTCTTTTAATTACCTTACTTGATAAATTATCTCAGGGAGTCCGAAGTAGGTCAGTAGTAACTCTTTGCCCTGGGAACTATTCCTAGGAGGTAATTAGCCTAGAATATTCTGTTGGTCCTGTCAATCAGAAGTAGTTCAGAGCCCTGGGGTTGATACTTGATTTAATAATATAAGAAAAAGCAAGTTGATAGCTCAGTCTGATCATAGGAAGGACTGGGTATGAAATTGGCTGCATGCCTGACATTTCCAGGGTGTCAGAATAGATCACGGAAGAGAGCACAGTTGTACGAGCAGATGCAGCCAGGTGACAAATGATAAAGAGGGACAACTTATTATTTGTATTTGCTTCATATGTATGCTTTATAACTCCTCATTCCTATTTTAACTTTGCTTTTATGTTATTCTCTACATGCCACTCAGAATCCATTAGCAAAATCATATTGGCTTAAATGCTATTAATTTCTCAGTAGTCATTCATTTTGTTTTTGAAAGCATGAATAATGTTTTCTAGTTTTAGCGTGTAACATCCTTGTGTTTGACTGCAATAGTAAGAAAGGATATAAAGCAAAGTAGTTGCAATGAAACGAGTTCAGAAGAGAGAGTGAATGAGGATCTATTTTGTCTTTCTTTCATTGATGTTCCATAACTGAAACAGGGTGTGGGATTTGAAATTCCTTTTGTGAGCGACTCTTAAAAAGGTGATTGAGTTTGAAGTCTTTAACATCTTGCTTCTTTGATCTGAGAAGGCTCCTTGTCACTGGGAAGATTGTGTGTTGCTGGCATCATTTCTACCTTTAATGCATTTTGGACTGCAGAGACTCATGAATATTTGAAGTGGGGCAATAGCCATGGATGATCCTTGGCACTGGATTACACCATACATATAAGTAAACCAGATATTAGGCCCTGCTGACTTTAGTACATTTGGGTTTTGAGTTTGATAGGGAAAATTCAGGAGACACGGAACATTTCTTTTAAAACTACTACTGGTCAACAGTTGAACAAAAGATTGTGTTGCAAGTGAAAGGTTTCCAATTGTTTTCTACTAAGTAAAAAGATGATTGGTTAGGGTTGTACCAGAATAGTCAAGAAAGAGGATACTGATTAGTCACAAAATTTTAACTGGAAGTGCATTTGGCCTTACCCCAGGGTGTTTCTCTTTTAGTGATTTCCTTTGCTCTCTGGCCTCAGAACTGTAAATAGGGTAACCAAAATCAAAACTGGCTTCCAATAGGAGTTTATTCATGAAAACAATGGGGGGAGGGGGGGGCGGGGGAGAAGCAACAACAGAAATTAGGTCTGGTCTAGGAATACAGGTTTTTTGTTCAAGGATATATGACTTTAAGAGGAGTCCTTGTCAGTTCCAGGATTCCTATACTTGAGATACTACCTCCATCAGATTGCCTCTTACCCCCACCATCTCTGTCACCTCTGAAAACTGCCGTAGCTTTGTTCTCTGTACAGATGGACAAGACTGTTTTAGGGGAAAGGTGTTAATAGAATGAAGACACCGCTCTGTTTTCTTCAGTGTTTCCATTTACCCAGAAAATTCTTCCAGGGAAAGAGGGAAGTAGTCAGCTCCTGATGTGGGGAAAGATGCATCTTTCTACCCCCATAATTTCAGGGGGGAAATGCTGAGACTTTCTAGCAAATGTATGCCAAACATAAAAGTTTGAGTCTGATTTTATTTCCTTCAGTTGTGTATTTCTTTGCCTGTCTTAAGAAAAAATAATAATAACTTGTATTTTAAAAAATTTTATCCAATAAAATAATTAAAATTTAGAAGTACAATTGTAGTTAGGTAGAACTGGTATTTGTAACATGATCTGTATAATAGTGTGTGTGGGGTATTGAACAATGCTCTGTGCTGACAGATGCCTGGTCTCTGACCCACACTTCCTTCAGCAGTAGCTGCCTATCAATAGTCGAATCTGAAAATTGAAGCGCAAAGCTTCAAGTGTTACTTAGAAAGATAAGTTAAAATAATGACAGTTCAAGTGAGTAGCAAGCAGTTCCAAAAGAAAAGCTAACCCACCTTCCAAAATAAGAGGCTTATGCTTTGTGAAAAATAAAATGAAATTGAAATTTTGAAATAAACCAGGATCTTGATAATAGAGGCTTGCCTCACATTTTCTGTGATGCTCCTGATAACTTCAAAAGGAATTGAATTTTCAGATAACTTCTACAGAGCCTTTTGAATTTTCCTCAGTGACTATTCCTCAACTCTGCTAGCTATCATACAGTAATTAATGAAATTTAATGAGAATACAACAGATATAAACCTAGATCTGGTTAAAGCACCAAGAAATACTGGAATGAAGTATTCGAAATTTAAAATTTAACATGTGCTTCACATGCTTTTGAAATTTTTCTTTAGATCATGCGGTATAAATCACATAACTTTTCTTTTATATAAAAACAGTAAAATTCTATATGAAGGCAGAACAAATCTTAAGTACAGATTGTTTTTACCACAAACTCAACAGTTTTTATCACTTTTTTCTTTTTTTGCTTGCTTTTTAAAAATCTTTTGGTAGACTGTATCTGGCTAATGGGGTATTTATTGCCTCACCTTTTTAGCTAACTTACAAACTTGTCTCAGTCTCCTCTTGAGTTTTCTGGATTTCAGTTTCTAGCATATTCTGAGTCAGGGATTCTTGTCCCTTAGAATCAGAGAATGTATGTTCCATTATTCCAGTGTCCCAATATAGCATCCTGGTCTCAAAGGTAAAAATACAAATTCCATTGTAGCTGTCAAAATAGGTGAGAACTTACAAAAACATGTTTTCTATGTGTCAGGCATCATCTTAAATGTTTACTTTTGTAGAGAAATAAGCCTCACAACAAAACTATGAAGTTAGATATATTAATAATCCCCACTTTATAAAAAGGTAGTCTATGCACAGAGACGTTAAGCAGATTGTGCCAAGCCAAACAGCATGCAGTAGAGACAGGCTTCAAACCCAGCCAGACTGAGAATCCATGCTCTTAACCACAACTCATTATCTTCTCATAATTTAATCACACAAATTGTTTGGGGCGTGAAGGCTGGGGGTAGGGTGTGTCTAGTGTATATTATGTATGTGGGAGGCATGTGTATTCACACACACATATATACACTGAATTATATCTAATATATGTTTGATATATTCAGTGTAGAATTTCATTTTTTCCCTCAAAAATAGAGTATAAAACAAAGACTTTAGATTGCATTTTTTGTGATGAAATTTGCCACTGCCAAGTCCACATTGGCTATGATACCCTTGAAGTATTTTCTTTCCCACTGGGTATGTATATACCTTCTTTCTTTGCAGTTCCCCTCATACCTGTGAGGGATTCATTTGTTTCTTTTTCAAAATAGTATTGAATTACTAATGAAAAATATTCTTATGATTATGTGTGTGATCAACTAGATGAGAAGATCACAAGGCTTGAGGTTGCAGAGAAGGGACATATCGTAGCCAAAACCTGATTATTTTGAGCTGTTTCAACTTTCAATTTGTAGTGGCAATGACAACCCTGGTTGTGGACCGGGGTGAAGATATTTTTATGAGTTATAACTAGTGATACATTTCAGATAATTTTGTTTGGTAAAGAGGAATATAACACAGTCTTTAGAAACTGGCCATTGTAGTTCTTGCTTTCCTTTAGCGCTGTAGTGCCATCATTAACACCGTTTTAAAGGACTATGCAAAAAGCAGAGCAGAGAGGCACGGGCGGGCGCTGTTCAGTAAGCCATTTGTGGAGCCAGCTGGGACCTGGTCTCATTCCTTAGTACCCTTGGGAATAGCTGATGGGCTACTTGGCCCCTTCCAAGTAACAAAAGGAAGTTCATTATTACAAGTGTCTTTTTTGCTGGAAGAATAGAAATTTTTGGAGATGAGAAATAGAGAAAGGAAGTGGAATCATCAAAGTAGATGGCAAATAAAAATAGATATGCCAGGGGATGTTAATCCTTGTCCTGCCTAACCGGTAGCAGCCCTGCTACATCTTTTTTTTTAGCACTTAAAAATACATCAAATCTCATTCCCCAATCTAACATATCTTTTGGGTGGTTTCATTAAAATAGAATTTGTTAGTTTTGTTTTTTTTTCCTAGTTGTAAAAGTAACACATATTTATCATAGAGGATTTTTGAAAATTAGAAATATTAAAACTATAGAAAAATAGAATCCCACCACTCCAAGATAACCATTATAAATTTAGAGGGAATATTTTCCTCCTGTGTATATTTGTGTGTGTGTGTGTGTGTTTAATGGCAGTCTAGTCATACTTTACACTTCAACAAAGCCATCGCTCTTGAAAATTTTTACTTAACTTTGAGGCTGAGTTTGGTCATTGATAGTAAGACTTTAAAAATTTAAGAATAACATTTAAATTTGAACATAATTACATAATTTCTGTGGCCCAAATTCTAATTTTTTTCAAAATTGTCAGCACTTCTCAAGACAAATGGTTTTGAAGGTACCGTCCTAATATTTGTGATCTAAAAAGATTTACCAAAGTCAAAAGGCCCTCGACTGTAGAAGACATTTTTCTTGGTTAACTCCAATAGGCTAGACAGAAACTATACTGAAAACATTTCCATTGTCTGTAACCAGAGTGTTCATAATAAATAGCTTTCTGAGGTATAAGCATTATTTACTGAGAAACTGTCCTCCCCAAGGTGTTTTAAATTGGGTAGAAACTGTTGCTGGTCTTCAGTGGTTTATTTCCAAAGTGTAATATATTATATGTGCTGGTTCTTTTAAACAACAAATCAACAAGCTGTCCTCAGCAGCCCACATCAGTCTGTTCCTGACACATTCCCCTACAAAGAGGATGTGTAATATCTAATAAATGATTGAACACATCGTAGAATTATATGCAGTTCCCAATTGAAAAACCAATACTGCTGAAGCTCTAAATGCTTACAATAGTAAAAAAAAATAATAATGAAAAAAAAGAAAGAAAAGAAATAATGGAAACTAATATCTGATTTTTCTAGTCCCCCAGTGCAAAATAAAATAAGTCAGGAGTGGGTCCATTCATCCTTTCATCACTAAGCTATGAATGAAACATAAGAAATCAAGACGATGCACTTGGGGTCATTGGTCTTATAGAGATTGTTTACCACAGCTCTTTTATTCTCTTCAGCCTTTTCATTCTTTGGTGTAGTAATTCACTCTGTTCTCTGTGATCATCCTAAAATGACCTTCTAAAATCAAAATTGTGTTATCTAGGAAAATAAAAGAAATGTTAATTCCCAACTAGCCATATGGTCTTATAATCAGCAGATATTAAAAGATGTATATCAGCAAGAAATGCACAACAATTGGAAAGAAAGAAAAAATAATAATTGAAATAAAATATAGGCATCAATATTCTACATAAATGTGGTAGTTTAGGGCATTCAAATATAACATCAAATTATCAATTATGGCAAAGAAATAAAAATATATTTTTTTTGTTTTGTTTTGAGGTACCGGGGCCGGGGATTGGGCCTCGTATATGGGAAGCCGGCACCCAACCACTGAGCCACATCGGCTTTCCTAATTAGTTTTTTTCGTTTGTTTTGCTTGTTGTTCATTTTTATTTTTTCAGGAGGCACTGAGAACCGAATCTGGGACCTCCCATCTGGGAGGTGGGAGCTTAACCATTTGAGCCACATCCGCTCCCTAAAAATAATCTTTTTGATTGCAGTATGCAGTTTATTTTTAATTGGCAATGTTTTTTCTTCTCTAGAAAATGTGTTGATTGGGGAAAAGAAAATGCAATAGATCTGCTGGATGGTCAGATCTGAAAGAAAAAAGAAAGAAAAGGAAAGAATCCCTTACTTGAGCGGTCTATCTGAGTCTGGCATTGTTGTGTAAAGTTATTGTATGTTTAAGGGAGATTTTGTACCTGAATTCTTGGATCTCGTAACAATTGTCTTTTTGCAAGCTGTGTTGGAGAAAGTGTCTCCCTTTTGAGGCATGACTGGCATAAAGGTGAAGCCAGAGAAAGAGGAAAATCTTCTAATGTTTACAAAACCTTAAAACACTTGAAATTTTCAGAATATTTCCCCACTCTTGTGTCTCTCTGATGAACATGAGTAGGTAAGACAGATAATGGAATCCTCATTTGACAGATAAATGCTTTAAACCCCCAAAAGGATTATTAGGCATGTAGTACTTTGATTACCAAAGTAATCAAAGAGAAATTAAAAAAAAAAAAAAAAGAGTTTAAAAGATGCTGGTGTGACACCGTGAAAGGACACTGAAACTGAAATCTTGCATTGGGTTAAAATAAACCTCATATCCATTATCAGTCCCTTCTCATTTTTCCTCAGATTTCCTTCCCCCACTGCTGCCCTAGACAACTACTAATCTACTAATCTGTCCCTACAGATGTTTCTATTCTGGGCATTTCCTATACATAGAATCACATCATATGTGGTCCTTTGTGCTTGGCTCTTTGCACTTAACATAATTTTTTCAAGGTTTATCCATGTTGTAGATTGTATCAGTCCTTAATTCCTTTTGATTGCTGAAAAAAATATTCCATTGTATGGATGTAACATCTTCTGTTTATCAACTAATGGACATTTTTTGGTGTTTCCAATGTTGACTTATGATGATTCGTGTAAAAAGTTTTTGTGTGGACAGATGCTTTTATTTCTCTTGGGTATATACCTAGGAGTAGAATTGCTGGGTCATATGGTACTCTATGTTTAGCTTTTTGCAGAACTGCCAGGGTGTTTGCCTAAGTGGCTACACAATTTTACACTCCCACCAGCAATATCTGAGGGTTACAATTTCTCCACATCCTCATCAATACTTGTTATTATATGTCTTTTTTAATTATAACAATTTTAGTGGCTGTGAAGTGTTATGTGCTTGTGGGTTTGATTTGCATTTCCTTGATGGCTAACTATGTTGAGCCTATTTTCATGTGCTTATTGGTCATTTGTGTATATTCATTAGAATTGTCTAGTCAGACTCTTACCACTTTTAATCCGGATTATTGGTCTATTTATTTTTTTCTTAACTTTTTTATTAGAGAAATTGTGGGTTTACAGAACAATCATGCATAAAATATAGGATTGCCATATAGCAGCTTATTATTAACACCTTTGCATCAGTGTGGTACTTTGTTACAATTGATGAAAGGATATTTTAATAATTGAACTATTAACTATGGTCTAGGATTTTACTTAGGGTTCACTGCGCAGTGCAATTTTATGGTTTTTTTTTTTAAATGTTTTATTCTATTACCATATATAGTGGCAAAAAGTGGAAATTTAGGTCTAATTATTGAATTGGAGCATTTTTTAAAAATATATTCAAGGTACAAGTCCTTTATAAAATACATTATTGTATATATTTTCTCCATTCTGTGGATTATCTTTTAATTAACATAAGCATCTTAATTATCCATTTTTCTTTTGCTTCTTGTGCTCATGGGACCATATCTAAGAAGGCTTTGTTTAAGTAACGTCACAAAGATTTATTACTATATTTTCTTCTAAGGGTTTATAGTTTTAGCTCTTATATTTTGGTTTGTAATCTATTTTGAGTTAATTTTTGGGAATGGAATAAGGAAAGAGTCCAACTTCATTCTTTTGTTTTTATTCATTCTGTGGATATCCAGTTGCTCCAGCACCATTCTTCGAAAAGCCTGTTCTTTCCCCCATTGAATTGTCTTGGCACCCATGTTGAAAATCAATTGACTGTAAATGCAAGCATTAATTTCTGGACTCTCATTCTATTCCATTAATCTATATGTATATCCTTATGCCTATATTGAGCTCCATATTCTGGTTTTACAGAAAATCAGTATAATGTATTGATAAAATCCTAAAGTTGTAATAGCTTAACTCTGTAGAGGTGATTTTCTGTAAGACCTGCGTAATGATACCCAGATATGTCATTTTTATGGTTAAAACAAGAGGAATGGATGACTAATGTGTTCCTTAGTCTCCTTCTTTGAATTGTCAGTTATCTCAGCCAAAGATTAGGCCAAATCCCTGAATATCTAGTTTGAGTCTTTAGGTGTATAATTTAATTGTACCATTCTCAAAACTGAGCAATTACAGAGAGATAAATATAACTTGTTCACTTAAGGAAGAGTGTCAGGGGTCCTGAGATTGAACCATTTTCTGATTTATTTCCAATCAATTAAGAGTGACCTAGAAATTAGATGACATGTTTGTGACAATAAAATATCAGCTCTTTATATAGAATTTTCTGTAAATGTTTTATTTTACCATTAATTAAGAATAAAAGACCTGGCTGTTACACAAATTTGTATAGAATGAAAAACATTGATTAGATTTTATGACAAATATCCTGGCCTTAATTGTAATTATTTAATTGATTAAATAATAGAAATGAGAAGCAGAGATAAAAATATTCAAACAATAGCAATAGATCATAATATACCTAACAATTTTGATTATGGGTTTAGAACACAAAAGGTGACTGTTCTTTTTTTTCTTACTCATATAATTGATAAATAACCAGTAATTTGCTAGATATATTTGACTATATTTTTCCTAAAAGTCCTCAGAATGTTATTTGCTGTGCTTTATTAGTATAATCAAGCTGCTGAAAACTTTAACCCAATTATTCGCTTATTATGTATATTTCCCCCAATTTTTTTTGATCCAAACCAAGATGCAGTTTCAAATTAAAATCCACTGCAGTGCTAAATTGGAGGAGGGATATCTTTGCATTAGGGAACAAACACATGCAATAAAGTAAAATTCATGAAGGCAGTATGCCTGCATTTTGAAAAATATAATTTAGTATAATTCTGTTTGTGCTGACTATAGCACTGGCTGGAAGTGTTGGTGTAGAGCTCTGTGGATATGAAAAACACTAGCCTGCAAAGTTACTAGTCAGGAAAACTTTCCTCTTAACAGGAAAAAGACATTATAATGAACAAAAAATATCTTAAATATAGAGAAAGGCTTTATCAGCATGAGCTAGGTCAGTCAGGTAAGTATAAAGTATAATTTTAAAATAACTTACAATTATTGAGTGGTTACTTTCTCCCAGACACTCCTCCAAGGACTTTACATTTATTAACTCATTTAATTCACACAAGACCCCAACAAATTAGGTACTATTACTATTCCAGTTCTAAAGATTTGAAAAATTGAGGCCCAAAGATGGTAAGTAATTTGTCTAAGTTTACTCAGCTTTTAAGTAAAAGCTCAAGATTTGAGCTTGAGGTTCAAAACCTCAAGATTTGAACCCAGAGGTTATATTCTTGTTTTGTTTTTATTGTTGCTGTTTGTTGTTTTCTTACCTATTTTGTAAACCACCTTTCCAACAATGCTCCAGAAAACCTGGGGCAAAATGTAAAGCTTACAAGATTCAGAGGAAAAAAATAATAATAATACAAATAAAATTATCATGTGAACTAAAAAAATGACCAGAGTTTTATAGATGCAGAGAAGAGAAAGAAGATTCTATGGGGAAAGAAAATTATTTTCAACACACATGAATTCAGGTGCACCATCTCATTTAATCCCTCACAACAGTATTGTGAGTTAAGTATTATTTCCTCCAATTATATAAAGGCAGAAACTAAGGTTCATGGAGGTAAATAACATGCCAAGTATATATTTCTAGGGAAGGGTAGATCTTGATTTTAAACTCCAAGAACCATGCCCTTTTCATTACATAGTGCTAGAGGGTACATGTCAAGGTGGAATTAGGATAGTTTGTGTAACTGCCCTTTCTGAGTAAAGAGCAGCTAAGGACTGAGAATGTGGGTAATGCCTCCAGAATTAGAAAAATAGGGGTATCCAACTGATAGAAACCTTCAATTGCCAAGTAAAGGTTAGATTAAGAAACAGTAAATGCTATAACAGAGAAGCCCCAGGTTCTCAAAGGTATAACACACACAGACAGACGGACAATTTTTTTTTCTTGCTTCCATTATATCTCAAGACAGGTGTTCCTAATCAGGTACACTTGCATATGGTCTTTCGGGCACCCCAATTCTTTCTGTAACATGGCCCTGTCCTTCTCTAAATAGTTATGTCCTCTTCATTCATGTAATATTAAACAAACGAGAAGAAAGGATCACCCATGGGAGATTTTGCTGGACCAGACCCTCACTCCAGGGCTCAGAACTTTCATTATATAATGAAAGTAACATTAAGGAGAACCTGTTAATGAGATTTAGTAATGCTCTCTGAAAAAGAAAGAAACCAGACATAGGGAAGCCAGTGAGTGTCTACAGGTATTTGCTTGGTACATCTGATGGATTCTGGTCTGTTCTTGCCCTGGGAACATAGTGTATAATATAGACAAAGTTCCTGCCTTTAAAGAACTTACGCCTGAGGAGAGGAGAGGCAGAGCCTAGTAGGCAATAAACAAATGGACAAATCAACCAGATGTGTTCAGATAATAAATGTTGTAGAAAGAAAAACAGGGTCCTGGAAAGGGAAGAGGAAGACTAATTAAGACTGAGTATTTAGGAGATGTCTTCTGATGATGTGCCATTTCAGTCGAATAGCAAGGAAGAGCTAACCACACAGACCTGTGGAAAGATGTTCTGGTCCAAAGGCCCAAGAGTGTAGATAAGCTTGGTATGCTGAAGGATCTGACAGAAAGGACAGTGGAGCTAGTGCCCAAAACATAAGAGAGAAGGTCTTAGATGAAGTTAGAGCCCGATCATGAAAATTCTGTAGGCCTCAATGAAGAGTGTTGATCTTATTCTAAGTATGCTGAAAAACCTTCAGATGTTTCATTCTGAAATAAAATGGTTTGGTCATCTCCACTCTCACTTCCTCCTGAAGCCTTACTAGAGATGTCCAGAACATAATCATTGTTGCTATATCCCATAGCATTTTCCCTTGTTTCAACCCTATGAGTTACCTGGAAATGTGGAGGATATATGAGCTCCTTTACTGGAATGTAAGAATGGACGATATGTGATCTCCTTAACTGGTATGTAATGTCCTGGAGAACAAAGGCTGATATTTAATTTGTGGCTCCTTCAGTGACAAGCACAATTCCAAGAAAGCACTTAGGTGTTGAGTCATGGCATGAATAAATGAATGATGAATGAATAAATGAACTAATAAAAATTGTTGAAGGAGAAGAAAGCAATGTGCCCTTATATAATTTGTGTTTGCATGCTTTTACTTTCACCATGTCATGTGATCCACACTAACAATGGGTTCATGGGGAATCCAGTTTGGTAACTGCACAAATATGAGAAGCAAGAGATTAGAAACAGAGTCAAAGAGAATTGAAGATTTTGAGGCTGAGTGCTGGGAAGAATAATGGAACAACTTTTAGAAATAGGGGATTAAGTAGTAGAGGAAAGTGGTGAGTGAGAGTTATGTTCTGATTCAGCTGATAAAAGACAGAACCAAGTGGAATGCCCAGTAGGCAAATAATTAAGTTGCGTGGTGCAGACAATAAGAAGACCTGCGGGAGTTCAGAGAAATCTAATAAAGAAAATGGATTTGGGTCTGAAGAATGAGCATAGTCATTGGGATTGCAAAAATTAGACTGCTGGGTAATATGACACAAAATATTTACGAAAATAATGTGATATTGGATTGGACAAACTAATGAGAAATAGAATTATATCAGAATACATTAATTAAGAGGCAAGAAATTAGAAATAGAACCAAAAAAAAAAAAATAAGGAACTCCTCTATCCCATGTTTTTAATTGAGATAAAATGAAAGCGAGCTTTCTTCCTCACTGAGTATTTCTGACTCCCCACCTTCAGAGTAGCGGAAGTAGGACTACATTTTAAGATTGTATTTCCTGGCTCCTTTGAAGTTGGGGAAAGTTGTGTGTCTAGTTAAGGACAGTGACCTGTGGCTGAGCATTTGATTGCCTATGCAAAACTGCAGAGTTCTTTACCTCCTTCTGGTGTAGTATACAGCAGTTCTCAAGTTGGTGGTTGCATCATCATCCTGGGTCCTTGCATGACATACAGTGTGAACAAGAAATAGATCTTTGATATTTTAAACTACTGAGATATTGGGATTGTTTGTTACTGCAACTTAACATATCTTATCCTGACTCATGAACTCACCATCAGTGGCAAGGGAGAAAGGATAAATGTGAAGTGAGATTGACTACTAAGATAAGGAACAGTGGAGAAATTAAGGAACGTTAAAGAAGGAAGAGACACCTACTCAACAAATGATACTGACTATGCTTCCAACATGTTTTTCCCAAAAGTCTTGCAGTGGGGTGACCTTGGAAACTTTCCTGCAGTTGTGTTCACCTACATCCATGCTCCACCCAGTGAAATCTAGGATAGGCCAACCCCCTTAGGAAGACTGGTGAACCCTTCAAAATGGCTCGCTAGGTTACTCTCCCTGCCTCCTCTTCACAGCTAATATGCATTAGGCTGACTTGTTTGAGGATGGGAAATTTGAGATAAGTACATTTAGTCGTGGTTTCGGATCCCCAGAGCCACTACCCCTATGACAAAGGAATAAAAAAAAAAAACAAGAATAGTCAGGACCAAAAGCACAAAGCAGGACAACAGCTGATTAAACAGGGGAGAGCAGAATGCTTGATTGAGTTTTGACAGGAAGGATATATTTAAGAAGATAACACCAAGTTTACAAAGAATAAAGCGGAAATTCATTTTCCATATGTTAACTACAAACATAGAAACCAGTAAAAAAAAAAAAAAAAAATTCAAATTCAGTTTGAGTCCTACAATATGCAATATATTAGTAAATTTTCCTCCCATTAAAGGGTAAGAAGTAGTGTGGAAGGGAAAGGAAACGATTATCATTTGTATCTCAATCTTTGACTATATGTAGTAAATCGATTTTAATTTTGAGGAATTATACTTAAAACTATTTTTGACAGTCTTTAATTTTTTTAAATGGAATTCTAAGATTGTTTGAATTTAAGTAGAAAACACATCAATCTTTAATTGATTTATTTATTTGTAAAACAAAATCCAGTTTTTACAAAAGAAAACCTTTTAAAAAGAAGAACAAACTGGTGAAACCCATTCTGTTAGGGAATTTCTCTCCCGAGAAGAGAATTCTCCCTACCTAGATAAAAGGGTCTCATTGTCATAGATGCTTACTAAATCATTGTTGATGCAAGTATTTTCTGTGAGATTTAATGAGCTTTGTAAATATAAAGGTAACGTAATATGTTCGATTTGTGATGGTGTTGTACCAAAATCACAGGTGTGTGGTGATCATACTATGTCAAAGTCTTAAGTCTAAGGAATCTGCCTCACTTCACTCACTGACTGTGAACCACAGGTTCAAGTCCTTCATCAAATTCTAATAGAGAAAGAATACTTGGATGGATGGAAGGAAGGATAGATTTATATAACGAGGCAGTGTAATGTCATGAAAGAGCACAGGCTATGTGTAAAACAAAAACAAAAACAAAATACCTGAATAAAAGACTTGTGCTGGAAGAAGGTTCATTAAGAACTCAGATGCGAAACTCACAGTACCTGTGTCTAAATCCTTGTGCTGCCACGTACCTCTGTGTGACATCAGGTAAGTTCATTAACCTTCCTGAGTCTCAATGTTCTCATCTATGTTAAAAGAATATGAACACCTATTGTAGGTAGTTTGGTAGATCGATAAAAACTATTATCATTAACCTCAATTTTGAATTTCCTATTTTAAAAATTATGTCTCAAAAGTGTTTTTCTTTGCCTATACCATAATCATTTATTGTTTAGGTTGTGATGTGGAGGAATGTCATTCATTCTCTCATTGTTGGTGACTTGTATGATGGTGTCCTAGCTTATCGTAAAAATTCTTCATAAGTGTCCAATGCAGGCAGTGAAAACAGGCCTTGAACGTTACAATTTATTTTACTTGGGGTGGGGAGTGTGTTTGAAAATAATCAAACCAGTGGTTTCGTATTGTATAAATAAAATTAATGCTATGATTTAAATTTTTACACTTTGAATAATAGTACAGGTACTAAATAGATTAAAATTTAGAGTTTAAACCAATAAAATCATACTATCCAAAATTCTTAGGAAAAGTTCCCTTTGTGTTGTTAGAGAAAAAATATATTTTTTAATTTACCAAATAATTCCAAATTGCAATTGTTAATAATAAATGAGTCCTTGCTATATGCTAAATCCAATGCTAAATATTTTACAAAGATGATTTTGTTTATTCCTCAAAGGACCCTATGAAGCTTTACTATCGTCACTTTGCAGATGAAGAAACTGAGGTTTAAAGGGTTAAGTACTTTACTCCATATCGTATGGCTAATAAATGGAGAGAGCCAGGACCTGAATGTAAGCAGTGTGGTTTCAGAGCCCAGGCTCCTTACTACTACACTAAATTGCCTCTCAAATAATCATAGCGTGTTAAATCTGGCTGGATGGGACCTTGGAGATCATATAATCCTGTCTCTTTGTATTACTGCTTGTAAATGTAAAGCAGAGAGAAGTTAAACGATCTGCCCAAGGTCATGCACTTCCATCTTTTCCTCGGCATAATAACACACTCTCATTGAAACTCATTTCTAGGATTTATGCAAACTAATGGAAAAGTCATGACATTTTTTAATTGAATGCCCTATAAAAGAATCATTTTCATTTTGTTTGCCATCTTGTGTCCATGAATGAAATGCAAAAATGTGTTGCAAAACCAAAAGAGTCCTTATCTTCACTAATCACCTGCATTTTCATAGGAGGAAAACCATCCTTAGGCTCAGTCCATTTTAGAAGAAATAAGTGTGTGGTCGTTTTCTTTGTGAAGAGCATCTCTGAGGCATTACGGGGAAAGATGTCATGACTGACCTTCTAGGTCATGTAACTTTAACTCACAGCAAACATATTACTTGAAGGAAAGTGTTGATCTTTCTTACACTTCTGGCATTATATATTTTATAAGCTCTACCAGGTCACTTTACTACAGTCCCAAGTAGAAAACCGATGGGGCTAAAGGTGCTTTGCCTTTTCAATAGGCCAATTAATTTTATTTTTAACTATTAAAGATTTTGTTGCTGTTGTTAGATCAATCTTTTCTCTTGCTTTGTTCAGACCTTAGAGGAGATGTTTACAAGGACCTACAGTTATCTGAATGATCTTCTGACTTCAAAGCCAGAAAGTATGTTTTTCTCTCTTAAATTAAGAAAGGAAGAATATTCCCTTAATGTTGGTGGCCTCTAGTATACGTCAGGTATTTTGCATGGCTGCTTAGGAAAGAAATTTAAAATGGTCACTTTTAACTCTTATAAAACCTAAAAGCAAGAAAGACTCTGGATATTTTTCCTTAAAAGCTGCATATCATGGCTGAACACAATTTAAAATCACATCCATTATATAAAATCTCTGTTAAAGGCTTTACACAGGAGCTACTCTGGTGTTTTATGTAAAGGCCCAACTCTCTCATTTACTAGCTTTGTGATCTTAGTTAAGTTACCTAATCTTTCCAAGCCTCAGTTTCTCTACCTGAACAATAGGAGAAGAAAAAGTACTTACCCATGGGACTTTTTATCACAGTAAAATGCTAAAATGCATATAAAAAGTTTACAACAGTCCCTGGTACACAGTAAATATCTGATGCTACTTTTGTGAGTCCAGCATCAATTACTTTACATCCATTTACACCTGAGACTTTGATTCCCAAGTTATAGTTTTACTTCCATGATTCTTTTACATATATTCTAATATTGATATCAGTGTAGTTCACACCCACATTACCTTTACCTGGACTAGTTTAATAACTGCCTGCCTGGTGCCTGAATGTCCATTCCAGGGCAGTCTGTTCAATCTTCGTAGACATTAATGGTCCTATCAGTTCACAGTTTAAAAACTATCAGTGATTCTCTGAATCAAAATAACTTAAACACTAAGAGGGGTCAAGCATATCCAGGGGTTGTTGATTCAATGGCTTAATAATATCCACGCTCTTGGTCAACTCACTCACATTCCCTTGACCAGCTAATCATTGAAACAGCATGGCCACAGCAAGCTTGAGCATCACGTTCATACAGCACAACATCCAACGGCAGAAAGGAGCAAGCCTACATCTCAATGCAAACTTGCACACTACCTTTGCCACCTGCAATGGCAGACTTCTTTTAATCACCGTGGTTCTGTCAAATGACTGTACAGGGAAAACTAATCAAATTTGCCTCCTCAAGACATGACCTTCTAATACCTAAGCAGAACGAAGTATTCTTTAGCAAGGAAGAAGAGGAGCAGCAATCACTTCTTGAAGGACAACCAATAATGTCAGCCAACTCTTCTACATTAAAAAATGATTGTGTATGTTATGCAAGCCTGAGATTTTTCTTCTGCTGCATGCTTCAGGAATATGTGCTCTGAACTTGGTTTTCTCCATGCCTTAGATCAGTTGTTCTCAATGTGTGTCCCAAGACTAAGAAATGATTTGCTTCTTCATTCTCATGCTCTCACAAATGGAGAGTGGGGATTTCCAAGGCTGCATAATATGTGTTATTCAACAGATTCAATGCAGAAGCAGATATTAGAATCCAGTTCTCTCCTGTTAAGCCAGTCAGACATTAAAGGGAGTTTCAATAATGTACACAATGCTATTCTCCTCACTAAATTTATTTTGTAAAATATATTTATTTATATACAAAAATATGTTAACAGATAATGGGTTTATCATTTTTAAATGAATTAAATACAAAATTTTAAATGTCTCAGTGTTAGTTTCTACTATAATAAATGTCAAAAGATATAATGTGCATAAATAAAAGCCCATTGGGGTCTTCAATAATTTTTAAGACTATAAAGGTGTCCTGAGCACAAAAGGTTTGAGAACTATTGCCCTAGCCTAGATTATACTGTCTTTCCCACCTGCAATACCATTTCCTCCATCCCTAAATGCTTATCCTATTATGATTTAGGTTAACGGATCTTCCTTAGTCTTTGGATGTAAGCTTTTATTCTCCTCAACCCCAGTACATTATTTGTCTATTGCTGCATAACAAATTACTCCCAAAACTTAGCAGCTTCAAACAAGAATATTAACTAACAGTTTCTGTGAGTCAAGAATCTGGGTGCAGCTGAGCTGTATGCTTCTGGGTGTGCTTAACTGTACACCTGCTTAGCTGTATGCTTCTGACTCAGGGTCCCTGGCAAGTCTGCAGTCAAGATGTCAGCCAGGGCTGCAGTCATCTCAAGACTCAACTGAGGTAAGAGCTGCTTCCAAGATCACTCACATGGCTACTGGCAGGACTCAGGTCCTTCTTGGCTGTTGGCTAGAGACAGCAGGTTTTTGCCACATGACCTCCCCAAAGATCTTCTCACGAAATGGCAGCTTGCTTCCATCTGTCCCAAAGAAAGAAGTTAGAAAGGGAGGGAGGGGGAAAGTCAAAGTATTTTTATAGTCTAATCTTGGAACTGACATAGTATCACCATGCCCTACTACATAATTTGTGAGGCCCCAGAATTAAATGAAAACGTGGAGTCCCTTGTTCAAAAGGCAGGAAAAAAGTATTGTTAAAGGTACTAAAACATAAACTTTTGCTTTTCTTTGTTGTCATGGTGCTTTTATTTACTATGTCATTCTGAGTAGAGATTGTAATTTTTCATTATTAGCCTGAATTTTAACATTCATTTTTATATTGTACAATGCCAAGCTTAAATGCAAATCTAAGAGCATGTAATTTGTATACAAAATCACCAAAGCTACACAATTTTTATTTTGTACCTCATACATGCATATGTATTTTGTTCTTAGCAGAACAGTGGATACTGCTACACAAAACTAAATCAACTTCTTTTTTTTAAAAAAAGTTTTTTTTTCACTTTAGTCTAGTTTACAAGGTAAACAATAACTGATTTCATTTTTTCAATATTTTATACTTTTCAAAAATATATTTTTATTTATTTTTAAAAAGATACTTAGATTACATAAATTATTACATAAAAAAATAAAAGGGATTCCCATATGCCCCGCTCCCCACATCTCCCACTTTTCCCCACATTAACAACTTCTTTCATTAATGTGGTACATTCATTGCAATTGATGAACACATTTTGGAGCATTGCTACTAAGCATGGACTATAGTTGACATTGTAATTCACACTGTCTCACACTCAATTCTGTAGGCTATGGCAGGATATACACTGGCC
Organism: Tolypeutes matacus; assembly: GCA_026826555.1. NCBI lineage: Eukaryota > Metazoa > Chordata > Mammalia > Cingulata > Chlamyphoridae > Tolypeutes > Tolypeutes matacus. Next base: position 46,148,830 of record JAKSZT010053929.1, read on the forward strand.
TGTATCTATCACCGCAATGTCATTCAGGTCAATTCCAAGTCCCGAAAATGCCCTCATATTGCACCTCTTTTTCCCTCTCCCTGACTTCACTACCTTCAGTGGCCACTGTCTCCACATCAATGATATAATTTCTTCCATTGCTAGAATCACAATAAGTCTATAGTAAAACACCAGTAATTCGCCAATCCTAAGGATTCTGAGATGGTGATGCCCACTCCACCTCTAATTGAGAGGGGATTTCGATCCCATATGACTGATGGATGGGACTTTCTTGCTTGCAGTTGTAAGCTCTCTCAGTTCCTTGGTGTGGTGGTTGTCTACCCTCACCTCCCTGTCAGCTGTCCTGGGTGAGTCCAATGAACTGAAGAGTAGGTGTAGCAACTCCGCTGAGGCTCAGGGCCCAGCCAGCACATGGACAGCCCAGAGAGTCAAGTCTCCTGAACATACACCTACCAACTCCAGCACCTAAGTTCAAACAAAAGGGACAGAAGAGGCATGTGTAGAGAAGTACACCTGAGTCCAACTCTGTCACACTTGGGAGCACAATCTCCAAAGTGGGGTCCACTGGCAAGGCACCAAACTCTGGAGCTATCCACCATGACCACAGGACCTGGGTGTCTCCGGAGCCCTCAGGAGCCCCACTTTAGCCATCTATGAGATCCTGCTAAGACATGCATAAGCGTTACCTCTCTGATGACCTCCAACTCACTTTGAAGTCTTTTAGCCTTATAAACTCATTTGTCTTTACCTTTTCCCCCTTTTATTTTTAACTCACTTTTAACCTCAGTAAGTTTTTGATGAGAACATTTTCTCCAGAGGTGAATCATCTGACCATCTTCCCCTTCCAGTTACCAGCTATGAGGCTATCAGTACCTCTGCTCAAGGATACTACTTGGGGAGGGCCGAGGGAGATGGGAACTCACAACCCAGCCACCCTGCCCTTTACTACCCTTGAGGGGGCTGGGGGGAGAGTTGGGAGGGAGAGAAGGAGGCTGGAATTAAGATCATCTCTAATTCCTACATCTGATACATCTGTGTGCCTCAGATAGTCAACCCTACTTTATAGCGATGTGTGCTGAGAGGAAAGGGGAACTCAGTTTTTCACTTGTGAAACAGGTAGCCCTCTCACTAAAGCAGCTGGACTTATTGTCTAAATACATAATTATGAGCTTACATACTGAAACACTGCCTGGTCAGCGGCTGGGAGGAAAACCTTGCGAAGCTGGCTCAGCAAATTCCCAGGAAAGCCTCGCCTGCAGGCCAACATGAAGACCCAATAATCAATATTGATTCAATAATCCCAAAGGCCTTGGCACATATATGTGGGGAGGTGCTTTCTTGCTCTGCTTCCATAAGCATTGCCACAGGATGGATCTATGGCTACCTCAGAGTGAAGAGAGTTAAGTAAGCACACTCTGTACAGGAAGAGAAGACCCCCACCTTCCAAACTACACAGTGGTCCAACCGGGAAGAGGTGCCCAAGCAGAGGCAGCCCACCATGGTTCCTAAGTCCCTAATTGCGTCTGGGCCCAGCTAAGCCGCGGCCATCAGCTCCCGGATTCCCAGCTCCCGGATTTCCAGCCCCCAGATTCCCAGCGAAGCCTTTCAAGGCCTGGCTCTGTCTCCTCCTGCCTCCTCAGAACCCCCGCCTCTGGCTTCTTGCCTCCATCCCCGGCTTCCATCGTCCAGCATCCCGACCCCGCAGCTCACCCTCGGTGTCTCGCACTGTACCAGGTTGAGGTAGTCAGCCTGGTGGAGCATGCTGTCTTCAGGCTGTGCACCAGCCCCACGTGTCACTTCTTGATTATCACACATTCTACCAGGGCTCTTTAGCTTCAGCTTACTGGTAAGGAAGGACTGAAAGGGAAAGGAACTACACATGACCCTATCTTTTTCTTTCCTTCTGAGTCATAATTTTCAGCATAAGTGATTGGCTAAACCAGGGAAGGAACACACAAAAAATGTGATGGGGTTCATTTGTATCTTTTAGAATGCCATTGCCTTCTTTCTAAGCAAGCAAGTTCTGGTTTGAGTGGGAAGTGCTTCTTCTCAGGACTGTCAGGGCCTTCATGTAATCATAGGAGTAACATGCTTACCTCAAATTCTCTGGAGTCTCTGAACTCCAGAATACACCACTGGAGTTGTGTACTCACAGGTCATCCAGGACATCATGCATGATGGCATGGCAAGGAGAGGCGGCAGACATGCATATTGAACTTATCTCTACTCATGTGCATGTTCCATTGTCCCATCAGACTTTCCTTACAAAACACAAATTCAAAGGTAAAATTAAGAATTTCATCCACGACAGCAAAGCATTAAGCCGAGTGCAGGGCCCTTCTGAATGCAAGGCACTTTGTGACTATACAGGTCACAGGCCCCCGGAGCCGTTTGCTGTATTAAAAGAAAGTTACTGGGAAGCCCACGTGGCTTAAGTGATTGAGCTCCTGCTTACCACATGGGAGGACCCTGGTTCCATTCCTGGTGCCTCCTAAAGAAAACTGCGAGCTGGCACAATGGGCAGGAACAGCAAGCTGACACAAGATGATGCAATAAGAGGCACAGGAAGAAAATCATGAGAGGAACAACAAAGTAGGGAATGGAGGTGGCTGAAGCAATTAGACACCTCCCTCCCACTTCGGAGGTCCCTGTGCCTCTAAAAGAAACAAGACAAACAGACATAGCAAGTGCGAAAAATGAGAGGGTGGAGAGAAATAAATAAATAAAATAAATCTTAAAAAAAAAAAAAGAAAAGAAAAAGTGAGTTACTAGGTCCAGCCTCAAGGGGAAAGGATTAGACAAGGGCATGAATACCAGGAGGCAGAAGTCATTGAGGGTCATTTTAGATGCTACCTACCACATCCAATATCATTTTTCCCTTCTGACTTGCTCCTTTCTCCCTCGTACTTTTTAGTTACTTGTGTGCATAGTCTTGTAGAATGTACTACATGGTGACTTCCTCAAGGAAAAGACAATTTCTTGGCACTCCTTTGCCATATGTAAAACACAACACTGTTGGCACTGAATACATGCTTGTGGAATGAGTGAATGAAGGGATGAATGAATACAGTGGAAGATTGATTTAAATTCTGGTGAGCAGTTTCTGTGACAGACAATCAGAATGAAAAATTGACCTTAATAATTTCCTCGAATGTTACCAGACCTTAAGACTGATTGCCTTATTCGTTTCAGATACTTGACTATTCACAAGCCTCCTGTCTTCCACCATGAACTGTACTCCCTCTAAGCATGGCTTCTTTCTGACCACTAAAAAATCTTATTTAGATTATTGTCATGGGTGAATTATTGTACTTGAGAAGAGAATTAATGATACAAGGGACAGCTAGAGTGTATCTGTGGAAACTGTTCTGTTGGCATTTACGTTATTTTGGACTGTGTCAAAATGGCAAGGGAGCTATGCCTTTTTAATGGTTTGCACATGTGGTCAGGCATTGTGTGAGCAAATAATGCTTCTCAGTGCTTGTATTCAGTTTTAGAAAAAGAAAATAGAAATGAGAACAAGCCTTTGTAGATCTAAGCATTTTCTTCAATTTTCTTCATCGGTCTATACCACAATGCGTGAGCTTTCACTTTCAGATCTGTTTCAAGGGTCTTTTATAATGACAGAAGCTAAGTCTTTGTTTCCAAGGAGCAGAATACAAAATGCATCAGTGTGCCATTAAAAAAAAAAAAAAAAAAAAAAAACTATTTCGTCAGCCTTGTTTATGCGCTCAAGATAATAAAGTGTTTTTGAAAAGGCAGGGCCCATCCTCTGCCTGTTTACTTAATATAAACAGAAGCATCCTTTTTGACATTGTAAGGACAGGATGTGTGCTAATTTCACCAAGTAAACGCCACTGCACTTGGTCATATAAGTCCTTGTCTAGAGCAACCTTGCTGCTTCACAATATTGTGAAAGTGCACATAAAGGATAATATGATGATGCACATCAAATATTAATGTGCATTGACACATAGTCATCTATTACAGCAGGAAAGTACCCATACTGAGCCGCTGTAGGATTATGCCTTCCTTCACCTTTGTCTTTACACTTCAGCTTTCCCTCCACCTCCCAGGCACAAATAAAACAAAGCACTCTGTACCCGAACCGGCGACTCCAGTGAAATTCTGACAGCAAAGTGACTGGTGCCCTCATGGTGGCCTATTTAGCTGCAATAAAAAGCCTGTTGGGCTAATGTGTGATCAAGAGAGGAGTGACATTTATTGTTTCAGGTTTATGATACTCTGAACTGAGCAAAATTGAGAGCCACACAGGGGCCTTGGGAAGGGGTGGGGGCAGAAGTTCACAAGCACTGAATTGTGTTTCTATCTTTACTGGTTTCTTAACAACATTTTAGCAATAAATGCATTGTGTTTTTTATCATGTTTTGTGTAAGAATGTATGAATAACCAAGCAAACATTCAACTCTGCAGTTTAGAAATAAATGTGCTGGTTAAATAGCTCAGGCGAGCATGTATTTTTCACTTTGTACAAAGCTGCAAAAACAGTTGTGCTGCATTGATGCACTGCATTTAGATATTCCATTTCCCCACCTGCATCACACTCCCTCATACCAGCACCCATCCCATATCCTGCTTCATTTGTGACTTAGTACCACACCTAGGTAGGAAGGAAACACTAGGAATCTGTTTATGAAATTCTTAAACTTGCCAATTTAAAAAGGCATATGCCAAATATCAGTGTATTGCTTCCAGACAGATTTTTCTTCTTTTGTGGCACATCTACATATCTTTTCCCAGAGAAAGCACAAGTGCTGAATTTTGTACCCCATGACAGTATGTTGAAGCAGAGTTTGCTTTTGGTTGCACAGGAAAACATTTCTCTCTTCTATAATTGATAACTGAGTGAGAGTTTCACCAAAACTTCTTGAATTTAATCTGTGCTGTTTTCGGCTATGTCTCCCCATCCAGCCAGTTTTTCTTTTCAATAGCAATCCTAGATCAGAGTGAAAGGCTTTCCTGTGAGCTGAATTGCTTTCACAGTAAAATCTTACCCAGCACCAACTTAACCAGTAACTTCACACTTGGGTGTAGGCCCATCCCTCACTATGCCTTGATCAATAATTAAAAAGCTCAGTAGAAATCCTTTAAATTGAAATTGAACACACCATTAACAGTCCTGGAGAAGTGGACAGCATTTAAGCAAAACAACCATAGGCACTCTTCAGTCACCAACACAACACTCAATACAGCGTGAAGTCTGGATTTCTCACTGACTGCCAAAGTTTCTCCTCCAGATCAGTTATTTAGTCCTGAGTGAGTAAACGTCTGATCACCAACCTTCATCAGGGCATTAGTCTATTTCCTTTACATTAGGCAATAGTATACTTCATTCATTTCCTCTTTGCTCAGGCTTCTCTACTTCTAATTAATTTTCACCCAGTCAACCAGCCAGCTCTGGCCCCCTGTGGTTATGGGAAATTATCCATGTAAGAAACTTAATTTAGAAAGCTCTGCAGTGTAAGGGGATGGCAACATTATTCTTCTCAGAGTCCAGTCTGTGTTCACTTTCGTGTTACAGCCTCTCAGTGGTCACTGACATTGAAGTAGACACTGAATTTTAAATATTTTTTTGGAAACCATTGTACAACTGATAAATAGAGCTGAGGTTAGATTCCAAATGAAGTGCTTAAAAATGTAAAACTTTGGTATCTATCTTATTTATCTCTTAACATGGAAAACCTCACATGAAACACAGACCATATGCTCTGAGAGTAATTTTTTTTCATTTTTAAAGTTATTTTATAATATTACAAAATGTGCATAATATGCATGTTTACAATGGATAAATTCTAATGCAAATTTTGAAAATGTACTGTTGAATAACTGCTTAAAAATTCCATTCAAGAACTACCAATTCCCCGTTCTCCACATGCCTGACATTGCTCTACGGTGTATAACACCAACAGAAGAAGCATTCCACTTCATTTTATAAATTTCACAGCTTCTCTTTTATTTCACACATGAAAAGATAAGACCCCACCATACTTTAAAAAAATAAACTGATGGGAGCTTCTGAATTTTTTACAGACTGCAATCTTATGTTATATTTAAATTGAAAAAAAAAATGTGTTGGCTTAATACAGCTGGTGTTGACTTAATGCAGCTTGTAGTAAAATGAAAAGCAGGAAATATACGTAAAATATCATTCTATTTCTGTATTTAGAATAAATCAATTATGGAACACCTTCGTGCATGGGAAATACAATCAAAAGTATAACATGAATAAAGAAATATGAGAATATTGTTCTTTAGCAGTAATAAATACATAAATAAGAGATTTTGAGTGTTGCAAAGTACATCATGAGCTGGTCAAGCATTCTTCCCAAAGCAGTCCCCTAGGCAGTGTCCTTTCACAGTGTTTCAGAGGGAAAACTTTATTTACTGTTAATCATTCTTTAACATGCCTTTTAATCACTTTGAAACTTGTGATTATCTTTAATCAATGAGAGTTGCTAACCCTTCTTCCAACAAGTATGGTCTACCCCAAATTCATGTCATTTAAGTCTAATAGAAACATCTGCTAAAAAATGAGTTAAAAGTATGCTATAGTGGCTTAGAGCTATGTACAACCAGAAAAACATGTTCTTAATCTTAACCCATTCCTGTTGGTGTGAACCCATTGTAAATAGGACTTTTTGATGAGATTACTCCAGATTAAGTGTGGCCCGACTGAATTAGGGCGTGTCTTAATCCTATTACTGGAGTCCTTTATAAGCAAAAAGAAATTCAGACACATGGATAGCCACAGGGAATAGCCAGACACTGAAAGTCAGTGGAACCTGGAAGAAAAGAGAGAAGCCAGGAGAGCCCACCATGTGCACTGCCATGTGACAGAAAAGCCAAAGACCAAGGATCACCAGCAGCCAGCCCCAGAATCCACAGTCTTTGAGAAGAAAGCATCACCTTGATGACACCTTAATTTTGGACTTTTTCCAGCCTCGAAACTGTGTAAGCCAATAAATTCCTATTATTTAGGCCAACCCACTGTATGGTATTTGCTTTAGCAACCAGAAACCTAAGACAGGTGGTGAGGGGAAAGGTATCCCAGTTTAATATTGGATCTGCTTAGCAGACCTAATGAAGCTTCTCCCAACTGAAAAAGCAACTAGAAGATAGATAGTCTGATAGATTAGATAGGTAGATAGGCAAGTGGATAAATAGATTTTTAAAAATAAAACACTGCCACCACCAAAAATGTAGGCATTATAATCAACACAATACCAAAACCTGGAGGAATTTTACTAATGATAAAAACAATATAACTGGATTTTAAAATGCAATCAACATCCACCAATTCTTTGTCTGCAGAAACATTGCCCATTGCACCATAAGGACAAACCAGTCAGAAAGCTGGGAAGCCTTTCTTATATAGATTAGCATTGCATTTGAAGAAAGCCACAATACGATTCTTCCCTCCTCTTTCCAAATATCACCTCTCTCTCAAAGTGCAGGCAGGAACTACAGTTACTGGAATGTAATTAGGCAGGAATTGTGAAGTACCTGGTGTTTATGTAGTCCACACAGGAACAAATCCTATAGGCAGAAACTGCCGAAAGTATAGAGAGAGTTGTGGATGCTGGGCATATCCATGATTGTGGATGGTTGTGTCAATCTATTCAGAATATCAGAGAAGAAAGGCCACTCATTTTGGATAAAAACCTAAATATTGGACATTTAGCTAAGAGCTGTGTCCATCAGATGCCACTCAACTGTGGGTGTGAAAAAGTAATATGTTATCAAGGGGACAAGGCATAGAAGAAATCACAGTTTTCACACCTTGCATATTGGCAAACTATTGAATAAATCTGGACTTATTCAAAGAGGAATAAGCAAGGCAATAAACCAACCAGAATTCCTAACATCTTGAAGTTTAGGAAAAAGACTAGCAATTTCCTTCCCTGTTAATTTAAATTAACATCACACATAGTCAAGATATATCTACCACTAATTAAATCTTCCCTTTCTAAAAATCAACAAAAAAGAAATAGAGCATAAATCAATCTTTGTATGATCTTTGTTTGTAATATGTGCTTTTATTTGATTAATACTAAGGCTTCAGTCTTTCTTGGGATGTCACTTGGGAACTGTATAGAAGGGCATCTCACCAAGATCCAAATAGTTGAATCTATCTGCTGGTAATAAAGAAACTACAAATTCAGTGTCATTTTCTATATCATAAGTTCAACTAGTAAAAATATTTCTAACCCTCAAGGCAACCTATCCTATCTACTCAGCCTGTAGTCCCTATACCTTGCACTATGGCTCCCACTGAGGCTAACCCTGCCACCAGGGAAGGGACTCATCTCTCTATGACCCTGCAAACATTTGGACTCACTCTCAGAAGGCCCTCATTTAATCTTCTTTGTGGACAGGCTTTGAGAAACACTATATGGAAAAAAGGATTTATGGTATATTTGCTGACCAATCAACTGCGGAATCAAGGAATAGTGAGAAGTCTACAAACTGTTGAGTCTGCTTAGGGAGATGATAGTTTTCTGAGCACCAAAAATGTTTGCATGGCTTTTTTATCCTTTGAATTATTCCTTTATCCTCTCATTTTTCTTTCTCGCCATATCCCACCCCCCTGCATTTTTTAAATTCTACACTTTTTTAAAGGTGTAGAGAACTCTGGAACCTTTAATAATCAAAAGTGCTTTTTCTTCCTTTTAGTTCCTGCTTTTAGCTTATTTCTTCTAAAAGTCCTATTATCCATCCTCCTAGAAAAGTGACTAGTAAAATAAAAGGAAGTTGAATAACCAAGTGTTCCAACCCCAGAATAGTATTAGTATGATAATTTTAAAAAGAAAGGAAACTCTTGTGTTTGGAGAGATATTCTCCTCTTTCAGATGTGAATGATGAGTATCTATTCTTAAACTTTTAAAAATGTTTTTTAACTGCTCCAAATGATCAGAAAAGAAGAATGTAAATGCTTAGTATAAAAAACTATTTAAAAGATAAAGTACAGTGAGTATCACATATTTGAAAGGTCACATTAAAATGGAACAAAAGTTAAAAAGTAAAATAGGACATTTATTTTGCCCTGAAAGTGTTAGCATACAATTCAGTATGTTGTTGAGAGCACTAGATGGTTGCAAGTCAAGTGAAGGTTATACTATAATTGATACTTTGAATTGTTATGGCGAAGCAAAGGTGAAATGGAATGCTTTTTATTATTATTTTTGTAGAACTCTTATTAAAAACTTTTAATGGAACACAAACTGGAGAATATCTTCAAGGTCTCAAGGTAGATTACACTTGATGCCATTAATAGTATCACTTACTATTGCTTTTGGAAAATAACTTTCCCAACATAGACTTGGACTAATGCATTTTATAAATTATTTGCATTTTCTTTGGTATTTCAGAGAAATTAATGAGCCCAAGCAATATAAGACATGATCATCATACTTGACCCTAATTCTGAAATAGCTGAAATTCTCTGGGTTACAATTTACAACCCCCCCAAAAAAGAAAGAAAGAAAGAAAGAAAGAAAGAAAGAAAACCAATAAACAAATTTAGCTTTTAATTCAGTTGTTCTCAATCTTGTTTACCTGCTCAAGTACCTGAAAATTATGATGTTCTTTGCAGATTCCCATGAAATTATATTTTAATTAAATTGAAAGAACTAGGAAGAAATTAACTTGTAGAATATGATTATTTTTATATGTACACAAGTCTCCACAGGGAAAAAGTAATGGATCATAGTACTTATTTGAGAATTAACACAAGGTTGTATCTTTGCTTGTGTGCTCTCTGTTCATTCATTTTGTCATCTTGTAGCACATGCCAGCAGACAAATTGAAGCAGAACCAACAAAACTAGGAAAAAAGAAGGGAGAAAAACTTACAATTCAGAAAATTTTCTCCTCCAACTTGTTTTTCTCAGAGAATTAGAAAAAGGCTATTATATTATTTTAGGGGCAGAACATCTTAGTTGCACGCCCAACAGAAAAGTGTCTTAGAAACTTGGTTTGAAACCTACTATTTTAGTGTATCTGCTCAGACACATTTCCAAAAGAGAACATTTTTCTCTATATGAGCAAACAAAAATAGTATAATTATACCACATTTCTTCATAGTATGAAACCTAAAGGCCTTTAAAATAATTGTCATCATGCAAAACAAATTCTCCATGTAATTTTCTAATCATTTTGAGCATAGGTTGTGCATCATTCCAATTTTTTGACTAACCATGTCTGTTCTATTGAATCACCATCCAGCAACTTCTCAATGTCTTTTATTCTTAGTAAAGAAAAGTGTTCAAACCTTAAGAGAGATAAACCATCATGAAAAGTCAATGCAAAATGTCATAAGGCCTTAAAGAGGAAAGAAAAATAGACAACATTTAAAAAGGCACTATCTTGTGCGTGTTATACTCATCATTTCACAGGAAGGAAACAATTTTAAAAGCAAATTTCCAAAGCTATTTCTATACTAAGATTTTTTTCTAAATGTTCACCCATTATGGTAGAATTTTTTTTTTCCTTCCTTAAGTTTAGAAATAAAGTCAAAGTTAATTTCCTGGTATGCATTGTGCTTTTATTTTGTTATTTTTGTATTTTAAGATTTTTTTGTTAAATTGTTTAGCTAAAGTCAAATCAGAATGTCCATTTATTTATACTTTTGATGGCACTGTTAGCTGAAAGACAAATTCTCTATAACTTACCTATGTGAACATATTCCTAATTTTTCTCAACAATGATTCTAGAGAGGATGTGTTTAGTAATTTATTAACATCTTTTATGCTTTAAGAGTTTTGATAACAAAAGTTTTAAAAAATGCTATTATCTACTTTGGTAGACTCTCTTACTAAAATTGAATAGTTGGCAGTGATAATATGAAAAAGAATTCATTCGACATAATATTTTGGGATTGTATTAATAACTGCATAATGATAAGTAGTAAATATCAATCTTTTAGATTTTATCTACTTTTGTTTTATATATAACATAAATTTAACTAAATTTTAGTATAACAATGTCATTAGTTTTTTCCTTCCAGAAAAATTATTTCCAGTAATGATTTGTTTTAAAGTGAATACCAAGCATACAGTAGCTGCTGTTTGAGTGTATGTAATAGAGAGCAATTATATTGCTATTATTGTAGTTAGAAGAATAAGAGCTTACCAAACCCAGGCTAGATCATAAATACACCAAAGTTCAGTTTTCTACCTTGAAAGATTACTGAAAATAAACTTATATATATATATATATATATATGATTACTCTAAATTTTTGGAAAACTAGTCATTTGTTCATAGGGTTTTCAAATTCATCACTTTTAAATGTTTCAATATTCAATTATTCTTTTTTTTAACCTGTACATGTGTTGGATCAAAGTTTCACCCAAATATTGTCAGGGGCTTTTGGTGGGGAAGGACATAAGGGGGATAAAGGAGGGAGATTAGGTCTAGCACTGTTCCCAGCAATACTCATCTGGCATTGCCAAGCTGCAAGATGGCAATTCAGTAGAAGGACAAAGTCAATCAAATCCCCTTTTGAGTAATTATTGAGGAAAATAAAATAAGGTAAGGAAAGACAGTTACACTAGATGAAATGCTTAAAGATGAATGGGAATAAATGAGAAATGTTTGCAAAACTGAGAAGGAAGGTTATTTATGGAATCTTAATGTGTAAGGGTAAAAAGAAATTCAGTATAATAAGGATAAGCTAAAAGTGAATGGAAAATGATTAACCACTATAACTTTTGGCTAAGTAAGATGTCTGACACAATTACATATAATTTTATTTTTCCTGTCTATCTCAAATGGCCTTACCAATTGGAAAGACTATTTGTTGAAGAATAGAACTAAAACTGCCTCTATCAAGGTTGGTGTTTTTTGTTGTTGTTGTTGTTTTTTAAGGCTGGTGTTTTTACAGACTGTGATAGAACTTCTCATCCTCTCAGAATCAAATGGTACAAATCCCGCTAGCACCACCCATAGCCCCTGTTCTCACCCCTTCAACAAGCTAGAGGCTTGCTTTTTATATAAGCATGTCCATCTTAGGTAGCAGTGAAGAAAGTGAGAAGTGGACTTGGTGAAATGCTGGATAAGAGGCGAGAGAGAGGAAGTAGCCACACTGATTCTGAGACTTCTGCCCTTCCTACTTGGTTAATGTAGGGGCCAGTTACTGAGGTGGGAAAACTGAAGTCATTCAAAGACTGAGCTTTGAAGCAGGCTGAAAGGGGTAGCAAAAGAGGTACAAGGAAAATTAGAAAAAAGTCTTAACACCCAAGCAAAAAGAAGAAAAGAATGGTCATCTATGGTGAATTCTGCTAACAGGTGTGTGTAAACAGATACTTTACATTGGGCCTCATCATTTTCTCTCTATATTGATACATGGCTTTTGAACTCGTCTCCCTGCTTCCAGTCTCAGTTTACCCAATGCATTCCCATTACTCCTGCGGACAGGGTATTTCTAAAATAGACATGTTTTTTCTGTCAGTCTCCTGCTTCCACTCTTCAGAATTCACTCTATCTTCACAATGAAGAATCTTTAGGAGGTCCCTGTTTTGCCTCGTGATTTGGCCCCACCTACCTTTTCAGCCTCACCCTGCTCTTCTGCAGTTGCCTGAACAAAGCTTGCATGACTCTCTGCGTGGACACATGCTCTTCTCTCTAGCTTGAAGATTTGTCTCCTACCTCTGCACCAAATCCTACTCAACTTGCTTTTCTCCACTAAGAAGAAAGTTCTGGCATTCCACCATGCCCTAAGCTCCCTTATTCTCTTAACCTTGTGCTTACCTCTAAATCAGCACTCTGTGGTTAATTTTATGGCTCTTCCACTTAACTGTGGGATGTCTTGTTTATTTTGGAAACTAAAAACAGAGCTACCACATGTTAGAAGTTGAACACAGGTCTAGTAAATGACTGAATAATGAGTAACACCAAAATCTTGCCTTTGTAGTTTTTTGGTTACAGATTACACAGTTGGAAAATATAATACTTAGTAACACTAAAGAAACTGCAACTTCACTTCTATTTTTCTCCCACCAGCTGAGGAAATCACCTTTTGGACTCTGATTCTTATTCAATGACTGAAATAGAGAAATGTCCAATTTCATTGAACTTCTGATAACTAGCTACTAAAAGAACAAGTGTGAAAGTGTGAAAAGCTGTCTTAGTTATATTTCACCAACTGAAAGCAGAATCTCCCTAGGCCAGGAGTATTAATGTTTTGCAGTTCATTTTTGAGTTGATGAGGCATAGGATTAAAATGATATTAGTCTTTTAATTGAGTGCCTTTTGCAGATAGCAACAGAAGAACTTAGGGTTACCATGGACAAAGTGAAGTGTTAAAAGATTCTAAGAGTGAATGGCCCTTGACTAATCTAATCTAATTATGAATTGTTAATAAACAAGGATAGACATGTATTCACTAGTTAATTAGACTACCTTGAATGGAAATGAGAATCATCCTATTCAGTTCTCTAAAGTCTGACACCTTTCTTTATATTTCTAATGAGCTTTTTTTTTTTTTCAACAGAGTTAAGTTAATCATATCTCTCAATTCACAAAATTCTCTTTCATGATATGGCTATCACTCAAAAAATTGGTATCATCATTTTCCATTTAAAGCCTCTTTTGACTTTATAGACTAAAAAGTGAGTACCTTCCTGTGTGACTCAAGGCATGGTATAGCTCTATCTGGTCATCTCTGTACAGACCTTGTGTTTAGCCAATATTCACTTTAAATGACTCATCCTATGAAATTTCTTTCTATATGACTGCAAGCCTACAGCTCCATTAGCTTAGGCTGACACAGAGACTGCATGACCTCTGACATTGTGTTATGATATAGTGATAAACACCCGCATTTTGTGACACAGGCATTATGCTTCAAGGAAAAGAGAAGGGAACCTAGTCTCTCAAGCAAACTGGCAGCTCTGGTTCCACTTCCTTGAATGTGATACCAAATAAAATGTTGAATACTTTCTCACAGAAAGGAGCCATCCTCCAAATGTCACACTTATTATTCAAATATTTGTGAGATACTTATTAAATGATCACCATTGTTTCCTACATGTACATTATTCTTTTAAAAATATAGTAGCCTTTTTGTTTTAGTGGATTGATTAAATAAAATTCCTCCCAAGAATATTATATTTAACAGACTTGTGTTTTCAGCTATTTAAAAACATTATCAAAAGGATTATCATTCTTCAGCCTTAAAAGAAATAGACTGTACATCGTGAGATTTGCCCTCAGTTTTGGTCTTTAATCACAGATGCTTCTAAGGGTCACATGTAAATAGGTAGCCAAAGGGACCGAGTTCAGAATTAACATACAAAGCCCTATAGCCATGTTAGTCCTTAACAGCCTAACCAAAAAAAAAAAAAGCCTTCAATGACACTCTCTAGAATACCATTGAACCATTTTATAGTCCCTCTGTCAACAAAAATATTCCAGAAAAAATTTGTAGCTATCATTTTTAGGTTTACTTTTATGAAATCATTTTCACAAATAAAATTTTGAATAGCAACAGAGTCCAGTCCCTAATATTGGCTAACCCCAACCCTAACAGCATGGGCTGTCTGCCCAGGCACAGCATATGTATCTGGAAGGCAGAAGAGCATTGCTGCCTAAGGAATCTTGCTAAACAAAGGAAGGATATTGTCTGCTTAGCATTTACTTGCTTTGTTAACTACATTTACTGCAGAGCATATCTTCTGATAGTAGTCTCCAGAAAGTACCGGCAAAATAAAAATAATACCTATGACTAGCGAAAATCTTCTTTCACTTCAAAGTATTTATGCAATATTTAACAGGCCTTCTGATTCCAATTCATAATTTAATCATAGTTGCATATAAAATATAAGCAATAAATCAATAAACATTTTTCTCCTTGTTCTAATGAAAAATATTCACAGATTTTGAACCTGCAGAAAGCACTTTTGAAGAGAACAGGGACAAGTTTTTCCATTTTTACTAGCTGTTTCTGCATCATTGAAATGAAATAGATCTGTTGATACAAGTTTAATTGGAAGTCAGATCAGAATGATCAAATTATAAAATTACTTCAATTATACACATTCTGAATTGCCTAAAGATGAAGAAACTGCTCAATAGGCAGGAACTTGAAGCTGATAGTTACCTTCAATCATTTTCTACCTCTGCAGTAAACAGTTGCTCATACTTTGAAGGATAAGTGATCTTAAGGATACTAATAACAAAGGTGGGTACGGATTAAATAGCCATTAAAAGAAACAGGGCTAACTGAGTTTTTGTTCAGAACAGGAGATTTTGACAAGTGAGAAGTCTAAACCATTTTGAACATCAGAATGAGAAAAAAAAAAACAACAACAACAAACAAGTAAATTACATAATATGGCTTTCAATGCCAAAAATATACAGCCATAATGCAATATCTAATTTATATGTGTGTGTATGTAGCCTAAGGTTCTCAAACTGTGGAGACCTTTACCATTCAAACCTCTATAGAAGATTGATTCTTGGTACCTGGAACTCATCATCATGTTTAAAATAACCTAGTCTTCCTAACAGGGTTATTTGGACCACTTTATGATAATATCATACCCAAATGTCTAGTAATTTGTATATGTCATGCATACTATTTATTCAACAAATATTTATAGCACATACACCTGAGTGTTAACATGTTTAACGTGTTTAACATGTTAATGGATATTCATTGTATATATGAATGAAGAAATGATTTTTTTGATAATCGAAGCAAAATAATATGCACTGATCCCATTAACCAGATAATTCAACTCAAATTTTATGTTTAGAGCACTAAAATATAAGCATAGTTTTAAGTCAGAAACGCATTCAACAAATATTTACTGAGTGCTTATTATGTGCCTGGCATTGTTATAACCGTGAGCAAAACAGATAAAGTCACTTTTGACATGAAACATAATATGTTGTAGTGGAGAAAATAGACAATAAAAAAGTCAAGCATGTAATACAATATCAGGATTCAGAGTTGGCAGTGGTGTTAATTTTAATAAGGTAGTCATGCATGCCAGGCTTTTCTTAAAAGGTAATATTTGAATGGTCAAATATCTCAGGCAAGAGATTTTGAGGCAGAGGGAACAAGTGAAAAATCTTAGTGGCTGAAGCATATATGTCAGAATTAAAGAGCAGTAGGGTCCACTGTAGTTGCAGCATGGGAAGGTTGGGGAAGACTGATGAGGAATGAAGTTGGAAAGATGGCCAAAGGCCAGCTCAGGAAGGGCCTCCTAGACCATGGTAGAAGTAGATATTTTATTCTAAGGCCACAGGGAAGCCTTTGCTGGGTTTAAGCAAGGAAATGATTTGATGGCATTTACATTTTAAAAGTATCCCCCATCTTTGTTCTGAACTTACTCTAGGGAGTCAGTGTCAAAACAGGGAGATCAAATCAGTCTTTTTCATGCCCCTGGTAATTTATACATATAAGCTTTACCCTTAGCTGTTTGGGGATCCTGAGCCTTTTAATCTCCTAAATTCTGGAAAAGCCTCTAAATTTTCTATGATTATGGTAGAGAACTTTAATTCATATACACTTTTAATGAAGGTTCTATAACTTGGTATCCCAATTTATGTTCTGGTAATTTTCTCAGTACCATAGTTTGAATCTCTTATGATCCAAGTCACTCAATGATGTTTATGAGTATGAATACAAAGCTAAAAATCATCACATTTCTTTCTAAATGTTTTAAGTAATTTTTTAACTTATGTGATGTTACATTAGATGAGCACTTTACATTTAGAAAATGATTTTTTTATATTGGAAAAATCCCAAATTAAATAACAAACCAGTTCTTTCATTTAGGGTCAGCACTTCATCAAGGAAAACATAAGCTTAAATTCCAATTCTTGTTGAAGGGGCCCTAGCTGATACAACATCTGGATGAGTAATTAAAGCCTCCTATCTGGTTTACTGACACAGCCCCACTGGTGCCTTGACATGTGTCTGATAATGATCTAAGCAAACCCCAAGGCTGCTTGCCTAACAACTGTCAGTCTCAGTAAAGCATATGTAAGTATGAAAGGTTATAGAATACAGATTACTCAGAAGCACAAACAAAATTTATTACCTAAAGGTTTTAAACTGTAATCAGCTACAGGCTGACTTATTCGAGTAGAATTCATTTATGTTCTAAGATATGCCATATGATAAGCGGGGCACTTAAAAGTACTTAATATGAAGAAGATAAAGGGTAATATGTGATAAATATTGTCTGATTAGTCAAAAAGATTATTATTTAGTTTGCTTAAGATAAAAGACTGGCAATATATAAAATGGATGAAATAGCACGGGTAAGAATGAATCAAATCCCTAATCATATGTACAGTCACAATAAAAAGTTAAAATCATGAAAATATTCCCAAGTTTCAGATAATAACTGATGAGAACTCTAGTGTTTGTTCTCATCAATAGCTTATTGGTTCCATTAAAAATGATTTTTCTTCCTAGAAGTAATTCAAACTTTTAAAAAAACATATTGTGTTCTTGTAATAGCCACTTTCTATTACTGAAAGAAAAGCCCACATTTGATTATGCAGCTTAAAAAGCATTACAAGAGGAAACCAAGAGCAAGACCATCTTGCACAGCCATACTTTAGAATAGAAATCCAGATGTTTTAATTAAAAGAAAAAAAATATAGCACCATTAGCAAATAACCTTAGCATAAAAAAATAAATGAGAGCAATGAATTCAATGTTGCTATGTATATTTAACTTCTATAAATTGAGTTTGTTTCTACCATGTTTGGAAGTAAAAGTAAGTTCATCTCTCTTTCATTTCATTTATATTATCTCTATATATACATTCAATATGTTTGTATTTGGATTTTTCCTGAGTTTAGACTATCTATACAGTTGATTTAAAAATCTGAAGAATGAGAAATTAGTAAAGAGAGAAAAGAAAGTAAAAAGATAAGGACAGACATGACAGGGCTAGGAAAATAAGGAGTGAAATTAGCTTATTTTAAGCATTACTCGGTATGATGATATTCTAATATTTTACAAGAAGTTTTAGTATTTCTGTAAAAACAAATAAATAAGATAAGAGTTCCTATATTTTGAGAGTTACATACAATAAAAATTTTAAAATCTAGAGGACATGGCCAAATTTCCCATTTTTAAACTAGACGACAATGCTACATATTAATAGTTCCTTTTGATTTTACTAAAATATGAAAGATTAATCTATACGTACTTCCAAACATGGAAGAAACAAACTCAAATTATGTATTTTATATAAATATACATGGAATAGGGTTCTTTCAGCAGAGTTGAGTCAAAGTCTGTTTGCAGTTAGTCAATTAGGTGTGGATGGAAAGGTAATAAAGTGGATGGGCAGGCAGCCTGGCATGAGGCAGACCAATCTGATACAGGATGAAGAATGAGCTCCCCATGAGCAAAGGGAAGGAACAGCACCTGCATGCACCAAATGTCACACAAAATTCCATTTGCTCTTTCCTTTTACTCTCAGAACTACCTATTAAGATGGGTGTTATTCTGAGCTGAAAGTTATCATCTCCATTTTACAGCATCTTGTAGACTTATGGTTCTAACTCAGGTCTTCATTCATTCATAAAGAATGTATTAGATAACAATAATAGGCTATGGCCTGATTACAAGGTCTGTAGGTTCATGTGTTTCCCACTAAACTCTGGAGATGGGTGAGAACAGGTTGGACAGTAACTGGGTAAGGCTAGAGATGAAGGAGCAGGGTAACCTAGTTAGGGAGCATCAGCCATCAGAAGAAAGCATTCTTGGGTAAAATGCTTAGAGCCCTGTACTGTTAGGAATCATAGAGTAAATCACTGATTGGAAGGATATTAAGGATATTTTAAAAATTCCTCATTTATCCATCCATTCATTCAACCATCATATGCATAATATCTGCTATATGCAAAACACTGTGCTGGGATTGGAAAGGGCAGAGAAAAATGCTAAACTCATTTAGCAGAGGATTTAGCTTTTAAAAAACAGCAGAGCAGAGACTGAGAATGGTGGGAAAGAGCGGATATGCTGGATAAACAGAAATAATTGATAATATAAGGATTATAATTAATGCCAGAATTTCAGAGCTGAAAACCCTAGAGATCATCTCATTCACCCAACTTGTCCTTCATTATCCTGTGGCCAGAGGTCCAGGAGAGCGAGACCTCCTGGCACAGGTCCTTTCGATGGTCTGGCCTGGCTTTCAGAGTGCTCCTGCGGCTTTGAGAACCTAACAGGATGCATACGCTACCATGTCTGTCATGAAACACAGGGCAGGAGTTAGGAAAGGAGAAACATGTTTTGATTGGTCATATATTGTATGAATGAATATGCATGGAGAGAGGTCAACAGAGGGAAGAGAACGAGAAGTGATACCGTTAGGGGAAAAGCTTCAATGGAAAAAAGGATTTAGAAGTTCTCTTGCTACAGGTGTTGCTAGAACCACCTGTTGGAATTCTACTCCTCCTTAAAGTTCTAGCTTGAGGGTCACATCCTCTGTGAAACCTCTCTAGCCCCTCCAGGTAGAGGTAATAATTCCTCTTCAGTGCTCTCAAAACTCTTTGTTCATGCCAACAAAGCCCAGCTCTGCCGGTGGGTTTTATAGATCTTTGCTTTTTCCCCACTGTACTGTGGTCTCTGTTGCCAGCAGGGATCACAGGGGTCATCCTGTATCTCTGACGTTTACTCCAGTATCTGCTACCTGGAAGGCACTCAATCACACTTATGGGATTGACCTGAATTAAATGAGATCCATGAGAAATGAAAATGCATGTGCCTAGGAGGGGAAAAAAAGAAAGAAAAAAGAAGTGGCAGTAATAGCAGCAGCCTTCCCAACATCTTGACGAGTGGATCTTACCCAAGGTTCACATTGGGGCCACATTCACACATTGTTTTCCCTTTTTTTTTTTTTTTTTTACCATTTAATGCTTAATATTTTTGAGAAAGTCAGAAACATTCTTATTTCAAGGGAGAATGTTCAAACCTCTCTGCTTATAGTCCTTCATCCCAAGGGGTTCAGAATAGCTCATGACTATCTCTGGCCAGCAGGACCGCTGTACAGCCTTGCTTTAGAACAATCAGAATTCACCGGCAATACTGCAGGAAGTCAGTGATGAATGGCTGATTTGGGCCTTTAAGCTAAAATGCCACCATGGGTTTGCAAGTATAACGTTTCACTGGGCAAACAAGTAAGGTGATGGAGAGAGAGAGAAGATGATTCCCTTCATTTAATAAACTCTGCTTGAAAGTCATTTTTCTACCAACAAGCTCAATCTTAAGTATTTACAAAGAAATATTATTTTATTCCACTAGAATTTCTGCATGCACATATTGCTTTCTCATATTTCTTGTCAACTATTAGACATAAGTTATCTAGATCAAAATCAATGCAACAAATCTTTAATAAGATTTATAATTTAATACTTTTTAAGAAAAATGCCATATCTATTACTTTTATTTTTACTTATAAAGTATTTTGAAAACATTTAGAGTAACACTTGTGTACCTTAGGTTCAAAAAATGAAGTCATTTTGCTTTTGATCTTTCTTAAGAAACCTAACATTTCATGTTAAATTAAGGTTGTCCTCCTGCCCCAATCATATCTGCCACCTTCCTCTTTACAGAGCTGGGACATAGCATCCCTATAAATACTTTATTATATTTTTCATTATTCAAATAATAAAATTTAACATAGCATGTTATAATATGCATTAAATGTTATTTAAAAGGAAAACTTAAATTAAATTGACTCTAATACCAAATGTGAAAGGTGAAAGATGGTATAATCATAAAAGGTCATTTGATACAATTTCTAATTATGAATGGAGTTAGTTTTTGCTAACACAATTTACCCCATGCTCTATTTTTATACTCACTTACAACAGCATAAACTTTTGTGGGCATCGGTAAGGAAAGAGCATGTTACAAAAACACTGAGAATTAATTCCATGAGGAAATGTTACAAATACACAAATGCCATCTTGTTTTATCTTTATATCAATGGATCAATGGAATATATTGAAACCTGTTGGATAGATTTTGTTCACATGTACTATGAATCATTCATTTTACACACATGCATCCACAACACACACACTCAGACACACACACATGCTTATTGCTTAACACTTATTGCTTATCTCTGAGCTTCCCAAGCATTAAGGAATAAAGGAAAACACAATCAGTTATAGAGCTAGCGTTACCTAATAAAAAGACATATGCCAGGTCATTCATCAGGTGAAACCACTTTTCTCTCATTAGTGTCCTGATTGTCTCAGAATTATCATTATTATCCTAATAGGAAAGTAAGCAAACAAATGACAACCACCTGAACAATGAAATGGACAATATTTTTAATCTAGTGATTTTATTAAAATGTGGAAATGTCATTCATCTAGTTCTTTCTTATTTCATGGGTGAAATTCAAGGATATAATGTTAAGTTGCAGACGTAAGGATGTTAGTACATTTTCAGTCTTGAAAGACTTTTGTCGAATGAAACCATACCAGAGAGCCTGTTGGTAAAATAAAAACACGAAACCTCTGGGCTAAAGCGGGTGTAGGAATCCCAGATCTCGGCCCCAAGGAAAGTGCCAAAATGCTCCACCTGGTTGTGACAATCTGAGCGGTGGGAATTTATTTAGTCCATCACATTATTCAAATGTGAATTTTTTTTCATAATTTTTCCAACTGTTTATTCTGGGGTTTTCATGGCTGACGACTTTGGCGTTTATTAAGACCCATCCAGTCAGAGCATCCACACTTTCCAGTAATCACAGGCAATGGTAATTGAATATGTTTTCAGCTTAATGAGCAAGAGCATATGCATAATGATAATTAGGGGTTTTGCTACAAGATACTTTTTTAAAATGTGTATGAATAAGAATTTTTACTTTTGGTTATTTTAAAATATAAATGCAGCCACTTCATAAAAGAAAAATCGATCCTGAGAAAAACGTGACCGTTACATGGAAATGGATCAAGAGTTCAGTGGCTGTTCTGACTCTATTATGTATGCTACACAGCAGTGTGGGGGCACTCACTGCTTTGGAGGAATATTGTCTGCTCGCCAAGGCAGAGGGCATTTATATGTATCTGCTGCCTTTGTGGTTTTGTTTCAGTCATCTTAAATTAATCCTGAATCAGGCAGGGTATAGAGTAATGCAATGAATAATTCTCCTTCAACTGCAGTTAATGCTACTTACATGATATCCCTGCAGTGATAGAACCGTGATTGCTCCCATCCCAATAACAAAGAAAGAAGACTGTTCCTCCTGAGTCGTAAACACAGCTGCATCCCCGAGCTTGACTGCTCCTTTCATAAGTTTTCCGATTTGGAACACTATGCAGGTCAGGAGAAAAGCAGGAAAGGGTAGAGCAGGAAGGGCATTGTGCCAACATTTGGCCTTAGAACTTCACTGTAATAATATCCCTTAAGTATCCAGCCACTAAACCTTATTGATTCTTCCTTGGAGTTAATGCCTCACCCCTGGGCTTTCCTTTCTAGTCCCCCTAGCTTACAGCAGGAGGGTGGTAACTAGCTCCACTGCCTGCACTTCACCACAAGCGTAATCTTCCTAACGCACCCCTTTTATCATGTTGACCTTCTCATCACCCTGTGCTCAAAAAGCTTTCAAGACTCCATATTACCTGGAAGATAAAGACCAAACTCCTTGGACTGGAATTGAGGCTCCTCATATTCTGTCTAGAGTGCTCTGTTCCCCTGCTTTCCATAGGAAGAGTTCATTACAGTCAGTCTGACCTCTTCATGGGCCCCCAAGCACAGGGTGCACCGTCCCCCGTGCCATTTGCTCCATCACTCTTCTCTGTCTGAAGCCTACCCATCTTTTGAGACAGTTCAAATTCTACCTCTTCCTTCCTATCTTGTGTGCATCAAAGGAGAGACCTGTGAAAGTTGTAGCAAGGCACCTGGCACAGGGGACTTTCTCAGTAGTTTCTGCTCCTTTCTCACAACTCTTGGTTTTACACAACTTGGCAAATCAAGCCTGCTGACTCTTCCACCACAAACATTTAGAATCAGTACATTTCATCATCTGTCCCATCCCCCAACACCATGCACATGTCATCTGAAATATGCAGCATGTGGGAAAAAAGCCCTTTAATGCATGTCACTAAAATATGTGTGTTAAACAAGAATATTAAATTCCCTGTGACAAACTGAAAGACAGAGGCAAAGAGGGTGTGGCTGGAGCCAGAGTAGCCGAGGCTTCTCCATGGATGTGAGCCATTTGCTTTAGAAAGAGGTAAGGAACTTGCTGATTTCTGAGTCTGATCCTGTACCTATTGCGTCAGAATTACTCATGGTAGGCTAGAAGAAATGGAATTTTTATTTCTGTTCCATGGATGAGTCTTACACTAAATTTGGAAAATCTCTTATAGGCAGTCTTAGAGAGTGATCAAGAGTATCTTATACAATTGCAACTCAACTATGATGGCATATCAGAACCACCTGTAGCATTTTTGAAAACTGCATTTACCTAGGCATCACATCAGACCTACTAAAGCAGATTCTCTAGGGGTGGACCCCAAGCACCTGTGTTTTTTAAATATTCCGCAAAAGATTTTATGTGCATCTGGGATTGGAAACCACTGAGCCAAAAGTTAATAATGACCAATATTTATTGGGGAATTACCATTTCTCAGGAACTTTGTTAAGGAGTTTTTGTACATTGACCCATTTAATCTCCACAATCTCATGTTAGTATCTCCATTTTCACAGATAAGGAATCTAAGGCTCTGGAAACTAGTCCAATGCCAAACAGCTAGTAAGTGAGGAAACCTAATATCCCTTAAGGATACACTGGTCTATCTGATATCACATTCCAAGTTTTATTCATGTTCCCTATCTGCCTTTATTACATTAGGCATTGTTTCAATGCAAGATCATGAGTCTCTTTCTCAATAATAGTTTCCATGTTCAATATGGGAAAGATTTATCAGTGTATTTTTTTCTTTCTTCAAACTCCCCTCTACTGTTTGGCTATTATCCTAGGCCTTTGGTCCCTATATTCCCAAGAACTTCCCCATCTAATAGACCAAATATCTGGGAATGGCCTCCTTATAAAAAGGGAGATATTAATGGCAGCTAAACTCTTTCCACATACAGGAAAACCTAGCCTCCCTTGGAAAACTTGAAGGCACTCTTGGGTAATGGGTCAGGAGAGGAAGATTATTCCTTCCTCCCAGGTTTCAAAACTAAAAGGATTGCCCATCCCCCTACCAAAAAAGATTGGCCCAAGCTCACATATTTCAAATGAGTCAGAATATGGGAAACTCACTAGCCTTATCTTTTATTCAGTTGCTTTTGTATCCTTTGTATAGATGGTTTAATTTTTCAACACATTTGCAGATCTCCTCCCTCATTTTTTTTCCTCACAACTCACTGCCATTCCTGCATTGTAGTTCCTTTACAGGTAAAATGCTTGAGTTTCATCAAAGGGAGTGATGTGAGAGTTAATTAGTAAATGGGCTTAAAGCACCACAAGACTCTTAAATGAAAGGTACACGCTGTTTTAATGTTTTTAATATAATACAGCTCATTTATTACCGTTCTTAAGGATAGCTCAGCCAGGGGCTGTGACCTCATTTCCTGGCCAGACCAGAGAGGGTCTGCATTAATAGCCCCAGAGCTAGACAGGCTCAGGGGGAACCACAGTCAAATTCCAAACGACTCAGAAAGTCAACCTCACTGCAGTACAATTGGGTGATTTAAAAGGATTAGGATGGTTATGTGGTCAAAATATGGAGTGGACACCAAAACAAGGTCCTTAGGAGAAAAATAAGTGACAGGCATGTTTAATAGATGAAATGAAATCTAGTGAAATTAGAGGGCAGCCACAAACCAGACACATGAATAAGTAATCTGCTATCTGGCAGGCTTTGCATCTTCTCTCTTGAGCAGATGACAACGAGGCATTCCTAAGTACACGGTAAAGGTTTATTTAACTCATTATACATCCCTGGCAGAGCCATTTCAAGTGAATCAGGGAACTAAATTAATGTCAAGCCCCCCAAAATATTCATGAGATAATTATAAATGTATGTGAGTTGTCTTACATGTCACCTTTTCCTTCCTATAATTTAGGTTCTTCACTTCACTCCATCAAGTGGTTTTTTTAAATGATTGGATATTTGTCTTCTTTCTTACAATTCAGAGAGCTAAGGTTTTCAGTCAATGTTAATTTTCTTTGAAGGGTTTTCAGAGGATAGTATTTCCACATAGACCCCCTGAAATTATTATTTTCAAGTAGGGCTGATTCTTTTTCTTTGTAGCCTAGAAGAAAAGAGATCTATGTAATCGTAGTGTCAAAATGTCAAAAGACTGAGATAGGTTGGGGGAAAAAAAGAAGAAAAGAAAAGAAAACACAAAAAACCTTAAAGGCATCCATGCAATCTTCAGCCTTGCAAATCCTTGGCTCATGTAAAATACTCGTGGCATGCTGTAATTAACTAGTTACTCCTCTCAGAATGAATAATAATGCAATTATTTGCCAAAAGCTGCAAAGAAAGGATAGTTTCTGTTTTTAAAAATGTCTGCCTTTCATTTCTGTAGAAAGAAAAACCCTAGCTTCATTTACATAAGCTGCTAAAACACAGAATGACCTGCAATTTCACCATTACAGTAATATGATAATTCTGTCACCGTTTTATCAACGCCTTATTTTTTCAGTGATTTGAAGTAGTAATAAACTGACAAGACACTACCAGGTTCAAATTAGAGCAATGCCTAAAACTGCACTCAAATACCGCAAAATGTAAGTTGTAACCTGGCTGGTGAAAGCATCTTTTCACAGTTGAAGTAAGATACCACTGAAGCTACTGAAGGCTAGTATTCCTTTTCCCTTGTCTGTGTAGACACAAATAATAGGAAGGTGGACCCTAGTCTTTCGGGAGCCTCCTTCTCCTTCCTTAAAGACCGCATGTGCCCAGTAGTGCAAAATTAGGTAAGAGTTCATGTGAGCTTATCATTGATCATCTCTCCCATATGTTAATATCAAGCACAATGGCAGTTTTCTTTGATCCTTCCAACTCCATCCTGCCATTCATTTAGCAATTCGTTCAACAAGCATTTATTGAAGATCTGCTGTAATACACTGTACTGGATGGTAGGGATTTAAAGGTAAATAAGAGAACTTGCCCTTGAGAAAACTGCAGATAATAAAGATATAAACTTGCAAATAGACACATTAACAATGTAGTAATTTGCCACCACAGAGCTATGAGTCCTCACCATTCACACACACATACACACTCACACACACATACACACAATATACCAATTTGTTCACTCACATAAACACATAAAACCCCTCTGACTCATGAATCTGAGCTTCCAAACATTCCAGACTTTTTAAACATTTTGAAGCCGATAATCAACAAAGATGCACTACAAAAACCCTTCAATTTCACAATTTCAGTGGAGCCAGTTGGTATGCATTTGTGTGTGTATGTATGTGTATGTGTTTACATGTGTTCTTATGTGGAGTCAGTTTTATAGAGAGCTTTATTTAAAGATAAAACATGCTGAAAGACAGATTCTTTAAGTAGTCATAAATTTAATAAACATAGGATTAGTTACTAATTCTAATGCTAGGTATTAGTTCAGAGTTCTAAAATATCATAATACTAATATTCACTCATTAAGAGTGAATATCATTAGGATACTAAAAAGTCCAGACCATTTGTTTGGGAAAAGAGACTAAATAAAAGTCAGTGCAATTTAAATTAATAAAACCATGATAAATATTTCCAAAGTTGACATGGCCATGTTTTTTGAACTTTATTCAACCAAAGTATTCCTTTAATAAGTTAATAGTAGGAAGATAGGTCTGTCTTATTTATCAAAGCACTTGATAAATGCTTATTTACATAAGCCCGATTCTGGAGTCAGACTGTCTAGATTTGAAATTAGACTCTTCCCTTAACAAGATGGGTGATCCTCAAGTTACATAACTTCTCCAAGCCTCAATTTTCTTTTCTGTAAAATGAAGGTAATAGTAGTCACTCAGAGAGATATTATAAGGATAAAAGGAATATAATGTTTAAAGCATGTAGCACTGGAGCAGGCACTGTCATTGAGTAAGCTAGTATTATTATTATCATTACCCTCAAATTCAATTGATTATTCATTTGATCTCACTGATTACATTTAATATTTGCCAAGAAAATTTTTACCCACTCCATGTCTGTTTTCATAGTAGTATGGTGAGGACAATTTATATTAATGTTGTCATTTCCTTAAGAATGTAAAATCATCGTTAATACTTCATTCATTTAATTTATTCATTCAACTTGTATTTATTAAAAGTATAGTGTGTGCAAGGTATTGGGCTGAGTGGAAAATGCCAAGAAAATTCAGCCACTGCCAGCAGAGGTAAAGAAGGGTTTAGCATTTTAATCCATGATCCTGGAATTCTGAATGTTTATCGAAGTAATTAAGCTTAATAGATGCACAAACTATAGTAAATGATAATCATGTAATCAGAGTTCATTGGTCTCTGATAAACAGAAATGGTGAGTCTTTCGTAAGCCAGTCATATTTCCGTCTCCCCAGACCATTTCATCAAATCTTTGAAACTTCTTCCACTTATTAAAAAAAAATTTATCCAAAGACTTTCCAGTTTGCAATGATTGCTGAGATTGATTTAAAAAAATTTTTTTTTAATTTACTCATGCATTTATTTAATATTATGCAAGGCCACAGAGGAGGGAAGATATAGTGATAGAATAGAGTTGAGAAAAAGGCAAATAAAATCCGTGCTTTCATGAAGCTTATATCCTAGCAAAACTATACCTTCTTTTCAACACAAGGAATCTATGCTGTACTTTTGAAAAGAGAATAAAATATCGGATGTTCATACACTTACCTTAGCCATTCCCTGAATGGTTTTGAGGGAGCAAGAGCCAGAAATGGCCAAAGGGAAAGAAAACCTTAAGAGGAAGCCCTGAGAGAGCAATGCTAGGAAAGGAAAGGGGAAAAGATGTAGCAGAAAAGCTGAGGGATTTACATCATATCAGTCAAACTCGGGGGGTGGGAATCAGTCAATTCGAAAAGGCTAATCTTGTAATATATCCTGAACAATTGTTTTAAGTGAATTTTTCACTGAATTTAATTAAATGATTTTTTCCACTGAAACATTGACTCTAACCAACAGGATTCAACCAAATTTTCTCTTTCCATCTCTGTTCTCACTTTACCATTATTTTTATGATACCAAATGGATTTCTAACTGTCAGTTTCTTGCCATAATATATGTGGTGTTTATTCCTGAATTCCTATGGACTTAATTTGGAGCTCCTTGCAAAGTCCTTGGTATCTTACCTAGTTTACTATTTAGGTAGACAGATGAGAGAGCATACCTTTCCCTCTCTCCTCTTTTGCTGCTGGTAGTTTATTATTTAGCAGTCCTTCAAGGAGGTAGTCCCTAAAGTCTCACAAAACAAGAGTAAAAACTAATGGCTTGAAGGCAATAGGGACCACTTAAAAAAATACAGTTGCCCTCTCCCTATTTATTTAAAACAAATAGTTCAGGAAACCAAGTTTGACTTACAAAGTCACTTTCAAAATACACAGTAAAAGGACCAAAATCTTTTTGAACATATAGATAGCTTCTGATCTCAGAGTTTTCAAACACTAGGATTCAACCGTGGTAGCAATGCTGTGTTCCCAGAACTCTCGTCCAAGGACCACCACTCCTCAGTGACTTAAGCATTTAGAGATGGTTCCCATCTGTCCTAGCTATTTGTTTCTAAATAGGTGAATGTAAAAATAACCTAAAGCAGTTCTCTTACAAAATCCAAAAAATACATTAACACATGTTCTGCCAACATTTTAAGCAACATTCCAGGTAATTCTCATACAGATGGTCTAAGGACCACACTCTGAGAAGCACTGATAGACAAACCCTCTCTCACTCAGTCAGTCAACAAACAGTGATGATCAAGCATTGGTTCCCAGGTAATGAGTCTGGTGCCAGGCTGACTGTTTAATAATACAGAATCCTAGATTCTATCCCAGAGTTAATGGGGCCCAGGAACCTGTTTATAAATCTTAAAAGTTTTACATAGCTTCTAATTCACAGCCCCTCTGGAACATGAGTGGAGAGTGGTTGGATTTGGTTTAACATATCCATAAATAGGTCCTTGTTCCACAGTTCACTAGCTGTCTGACCTTGTGTAATATCTTTGGTCTGCAAATGGCTGTTGAGAAGGTTAAATAAAACAATGTAGGTTAAGAATCCAGCATGTGATACTGGTTGCTGTTTTTACCATTATATTACATACTCAGCTCTAAATAAGATATACAGAAATAAAATGCGTGGTTCAGGAATTCAAGAAGCATATAATCTATTTAGAAAAAGAATACAAATATTAATAATAATTTAAAATATGAGTATCTGTTCCTCTCTTCCCTGCATTTGAAGAATTTATATTCTAAGGCAGTGGTTTGCATGCAAAACAAACAAACAAACAAACAAACACAGTATTCTAAGTAATAAAATATATATTAAAATTCAGAGCATTATAATATAAGAATATAGGAAAAATCATACAGGTTTTCATTAAAAATGTTTAATTCTTCTAGTTCAGATGACTTAATTCTCATTAATTCACAGTTTTTTCTAGATTACAGAAAATATATTAAAAGTCATGAGTGGCAAATCAACTTGTATTTATTATTTAAAAAGAGAAGTAGAAAAAGACCTTTATATATCTGGGAAAGGGGTCCAGGGGATAAGCTTCAAGGGGCTCATAAAACCCTTGACATTTTATGCAAATGGTTGTTTTTATGAGCATAGTATTTCTCTGGAGAGAGATGAATAGTTTTAATTTGATTCTTTAGGGATTTTGTGGCCCCCAAAATGTTAAGGACCTTAGCATATTTTGTGTACATCCTTATTAATGATGAAGAGATTTAACTACTGATTGCGTTCCAAATAATTTACTTGTTTGCTTTATTTTTTAATTATCTTCTGAATCATCTTACTCAAGCTTTAACCATTCAAATGTCTCCAGAAAAGAAGTAACAAAGTATGGTTTTATTAAAAGAAAATTCTGAAGCAGACTATCATGGCTACCTCAGTTGATTTAAATTTTGCAGACATCAGCATGGAAGTTTTACGTACATGTTTTTAAAGTTCCTATGGCAGAGATTAACTGATTTCCTGAGTTTTTCCCTGTTTATTTTTTTATTCATTGCTCAGTCATTTGAAGTATTTTCTATTAGTTCTGTACTCCTTTTCATCTCAGGTAGAAAAGTGAAGGAACTTCCCCAGAATGATACAATTCAGTTTTGCCAACCTACATTTTGCCAGCCTAGCAAGTCTTTCACTTTGTGTTTTATTTATAATACGGTAACAATACTATTGATGTTACATGTTTTTATTTCTCATTTTTCCTTTAGGTGCGTGTGCAACATTGATTGTTCTCAAACCAACTTCAATCCCCTCTGCGCTTCTGATGGGAAATCTTATGATAATGCATGTCAAATCAAAGAAGCGTCATGTCAGAAACAGGAGAAAATTGAAGTCATGTCTTTGGGTCGATGTCAAGGTAATGCTTATCAAACTTCGTTTCAAAAAAATATTTTTAGTATTTGTGCAGAAATGAAAAATGAAGATAACTCCTTATTAGGCAGCTATTTCATTTCCAAAAGTCATCTCTGATTTATAATGGATACTGCAGTCTACTTTAGTATTTGTGTTGAATATGGGAGTTTGAGGGCCATAAGCAACAGTCCATATCTTTTTTCTATATGAGACTGTATGTTCACAATGTCATACACACAAAAGTAATATTCAGAAGATAGAAGATTTCCTCCTTGCAGAGAAAAGAAGAAAGACAAAAATCATGTTTTAGCAAAGAATTTAATAATTAGTCAACACTGAAATTAAAAGCACTCTACTTTTATGTATTGATTCAGTAGAATTGTTTCAAGTTCATTTTTTAAGGCAGGATGATGTTCAGAAACAAACATTTTCCTGGTTTTTCACTTGTTATTCTATTATAACAATTCTCAGTTATAATTGTGAATCTTTTCCTTGTCTCAAATTTTAGGAATCTGTGATTATTGTACTACTTGCTTTCAAACAGAAATTGACATGCAAATCTACCTTTATATAAAGGTTGCTTAGAACTATAATTATAAAACTATAAATCAGCAAGTTGCAATAAAGATACTGTTGTAGGATATTATAAGTTTGTCATTAGATATTTAGGAAAGAGTTAATCCATCTTTATTGTTAATTTCTTCAACACAGATAACACAACTACAACTACTAAATCTGAAGATGGGCATTACGCAAGGACAGATTATGCAGGTACATAAATTTCTACTACAAAATGTGAGCACTTCTATAAAAGAGTCCTGGGGAATCATTGTTTTACCATTGATCCTAAATTGAACTTTGCAAGAAGTCTGATTTA
Source organism: Tolypeutes matacus (assembly GCA_026826555.1). Taxonomy (NCBI): domain Eukaryota; kingdom Metazoa; phylum Chordata; class Mammalia; order Cingulata; family Chlamyphoridae; genus Tolypeutes; species Tolypeutes matacus. The sequence goes on from JAKSZT010053929.1 coordinate 46,180,259, forward strand.
TGCTTGTCTTCCTTTGCTTAGCTAAAGCTTTCAATAAGCAAAAATAAGGCACACATTTTTTGCCAGAGTTAAAGCAATTGTCAAAAATGTCAGTAAGATATAATTAACTTGTTTTGACAGTGCAAATGGTACAAATGACAAAACATTTATCAAATTAATGGGCACCAATGGAAATTAATGCAATTTTTGGCAGTATATTGTAATAAATGCAAATGTTCTTGTTTGAATTTTCATAAGTCAACAATAAAAAGTTTACTAGTCTCTGAAAAGCAAGAAAGGACAGCTATAAATAGTACTATAAGCTGTCTCTATTTAGAGGCAAAGTTTAAAAGTTATGTAAATTTATTTTAAAACATCATAAGTTCTTTTAATTTATTTAGAAACTAAAAATAGCTACTGAGACATGCGAAATTATAAAATATTTTATATAAAAATGTAAATCTTATTTAGCAAACACAGAATTTTATTTCAAGGAATGTCTCTAGCTAATACAATTTACCCAGCCTGAGAAATAATTTTTCAGAATGTAAATGGAATTTTAGCAAGTTATTATATTTTATACAAAATTAGGATAAAAACACACAAAAATTAAATTATTGAGGCTGATAATGATGCCATGTAAGTTTCTTTTTTTTGTTTTAAACAAAGGTTTCTATTTAGCTATTGAGCATTTGGAACTAAATCTATGGCTAGCATTCAACCAAAAAGAATTGCTTCTTATCTTTCAAAATATATATTACCATTCATTTTTTCTCTCTGAATTTGCATTACCTTTAACAATATTTCTGAGTTTATATTTATAAAGAAAATAAATCTGGATGAAATTAAAATAAATTTATAGTAAATTATATTTTACTTATAGATACCTCAAATCTCTCAGGATTTTAAAATGATAAATGGATTTTTTTTTTTAATTTTCAATTCTTTATCTTCATGTTTTCCAAAATAAAGATGAACTTTTTAATGTGTTAGAAGCCTAGTAATATCATGGACATTGATACATAGAAATACTAGTTCTACTATTTTATAGTAATTCTCATTATGTCAGTAAGATATGTTAATAGGTATTCCTTGAAAAGAATAGCCCAGTTGTCAGATAAGTATGGGTAGAATCCATCTAAACAAATGGACCCTTTAACCCAAATCTCCTCACTCCTTACTGACTTTTGAGCACTATAAAATCTCTAAGAAGAACGCAATAGGCATCTTTGTTTTTGTTTTTACATTTTATTGTGGAAAATTTCCAATACACACAATGTAAGCCAGACTATAATGAACCCAAATGTACTCATCACTGAAACCCAGTACCATCAACCCATAGACAGCCCTGTCCTATCCCCATTCTCTTTCACCACTTCCACATTATGCTGAAGTAAATACCAGACATAACATTTCATTCATAAATACTTAAGTATGAATCTCTAAAAGGTAAATCCTCTTTCAGCAAAATCACAATACCCTTATGTATTAGTCAGCCAAAGGGGTACTGATGCAAAATACCAGAAATCTGGTGGCTTTTATTTATAAAAGGTATTTATTTGGAGTACAAGCTACAGTTTCCAAGCCATAAAGAGTAAGTTATTTCCCTCACTAAAGTCTCTTGCCATGTGTTGAAACAAGATGGCTGTTGACGTCTGCAAGGGTTCAGGCTTCCTCTTCCTCTTAAGGCTCTGTGGTCCCAGTTTCTTCCAGTATCAGCTGTAGGCTGGGATAAGTCTTGTCTCTCTCCCAGGGCTCATTCCTCTCTGGGCCCAGCTGCTCTACTGTCTCCACAAGGCCAGCTGTAAACTGTTGTCTCTTCCCTGGGCCTCTGCCATGCCTAATGGAGCCTTCTCTCTTTCCTCACAAATTTGCTTCTCTGTGTTTACTTCCGAGGGCTCCAACATTAAAACTCCAAACTCCTCCTCTGCCATGTCGTTTTCTCTGTGAGTTCCCACCTGCCAAGTACGAGTGAAACCTCTGAATCCAATACAATCTAATATACCCAGAGGAACAGACCAGTTTACAAACATAATCCAATATCTATTTTTGGAATTCATAAATAATACCAAACTGCTACACCTTATCACACCTAAAAGTAATTATGAATTATTCCTTATGATACACAGCTTTTATCAAATGTATCTGATAAATAACACATGGTTCATGGCAGTACTAGTGTTGCCAAGAACCCACTTTGGGATGTGCTACCCTTAGGGTAAATATTAAAAGTAATAGTTGATAATTATGGAAAATCCAAGTCTGAGGCTAATAAAATATAATTTAATTTTAAATGAAGTTAAATTAAAATTTAAAATTTTATTATAAATAATAACTATATCTTGATGGTATTTTAAGTCACTAACTGGCACTTTTTACTTTTACTCTAACCTAAAAAAATGGGGGATTTCATAAGGATCTCACATCCATACAAGGAGTAGCTTACTAACCTAAGTTAAAATATATTTATGTCTGCTTTATAAAATAATTCATTTGGGAAAATTTTCAAAAATATAACATTATCTGAATGTCTTCTCCATTGAACCATCTATTGAGTTCATGGGAAAATCAAGCCTCTCCCTAAGAATTTTACCCTGACAAAGAACTCTCAAGTTCATCATCATCAATATGCAAATATATATGCATTTTTAAAAAGTGTACTAGTAAATATAATAAAGTCTACAGCTCTCTCAGTGTCATCCCAGATTGCATCCTAACAGTTTATCCATTTTCAAAGAGATTTAGGGATTGAATTTGATTCCAAATTGAATTCATATGTGGATTTGGTTTCAAACATATAATCACTGATTTTCTGCATCGGTGCTTTTAATTGACTTATTGTTTCCTATCATCTCTTTATTGGACATAAGAAAGAAAGAAAATGTATTTTTAAATACATGAAACTGAAAAACTATTCAGACACACAATGTGGTCCAGGGGCTTCTAGTTCGACATCAGATTTATTTAGTAAATCCCAAAGGAAAACTATTAAGATAAAAATAAAGTTTAAAAATACATGTATGTTGAAATCTGAAATTAAGATAGGAAAAAAAGATAATGTTGATTGAAGCTTTCAATCCCTAACTAAATACTGATTACATCCTTTAAAAATTCCCCTGTCCTTTTGGGGAATGAAGCTATGTTGACACAATTAACACAAGAGTTAGGAGAACTTTACCGGGGGATGGATGTGGCTCAAATGGTTGGGCATCCATCTCCCATATGGAGGGACCCGGGTTCAATCCCTGGAACCTCCTGGTAAAAAAAAAAAGAGAGAACTATGAGTTATTCTGAGATCAACCAGATCATTAGAAAGGGTGCTATTTCTCAATGATTTGACCAAAAGCTGGAGACACACTAACTCTCAAAACTAGTTTTTCTTTTTATTTCCCAAACATATAGTCACCTTTTAAACTGTTTCCATGCTACTTCTTTTTATTCAGATCAGTTTCTTTACTAGAGCGATTTATAATAACTACAACGGCATTTGTATAGGGACTAATCATTTGCAAAGTGTGCTTCCACTTTAAATACCTTATTTGTATCTCACCACCACCCTATAGCATATATAGCAAGACTTTTCTAATTTACAAATAAGAAAGCAGAGACAGAAAGAATAGCTAATGTTAGACAATTTAAAATGCACAGTTAGAAATTCACCCAGGTCTGGTGACTCCAATTTACCTCTTCCAATTTACCATTTGAGGAAAATGCTTATAAGCTTTCCTTTTCGTTCTCCCACTTTGTACTGAAGACTCTCACCAGGTCTCCTCCTCAAGAGTATCCCTGTGGCCAAGATACAGAGTAGCAGCCAGGCAAGACACTCCATTGGTCCTCTTCCTGGGTGCCTGCATTCTTCTTCACCGTCCTCGCCCCTATCCCTGAACTCTATAAGGGAGACATGGCCCTGCATTGTATGCAGAAATACCTATCAACTGTGTGCACACACACACAGCACATAAACTCTGCTGAGTTATCGTCTTATGCCTTAAAACAAGACACTGATCTTTGGCCTTCTTCCTCAACCCACACATATACACTCGCATGCACACATTCTCCCGTTTTGACCAAAGGAAAGTAAGAATTGGAATTTTTTTTTTTTTTTTTTTTTCATACAACTTTTCGTTTTATTCCCCAGTATGTTACCAACCTTTTAAAGCAGAGCAGGATCTGGGCACTGCCTTACCACCACTTAAGGGCTGGTAATCGGGCTACTCTACAGACTTTTCTTTGGAAACCAGCCCTATGGATATTTGCTTCCACTGAATTGGTTGTTTAACATACTAATTTCTAGTAGCCTAGGACATGCAAAGTTGTTAACTACAGGGAATGGAAGGACTGATTGAAGTAAGAATTGGAATTTAACCTAGATGCCTTTATCTACACTGGAGTGCTTATTTTAAAAGAGTTTATGAAGTAGTCATGTTCCTTAGTGTTTCCAAGCTTCCAATAGTTATTTGCATTTTTCCTAAATTTTGGAACACAAGCTTTGGAAAACTAAAAAGGAATCAAATGGAGAGGTAGTATGTCATTGCCCTCTTAATTTCTGTTTCACATGCTAAAATTCCCCAAAGAAGGAAAATAGGAACTGTGTGACTCACATTCGTAGAGGTTTGCTACGGGTTCACAGCTAATTTAATGTCAGAATCACTTCCCTTGATAGACAAACATTCACAGACTCTCCCATCAGAGGGAAATAGCAATCTTAACACACTCTCATATGTCTACTATAGATTTAAAACTCTTACCAATTCCTCTTTTTTACCTTTGAGACTACCTTAAAAGCAATTAATAAACGAACACACATTTCTAATTACAGAAATAGAGACATCATTTAATCCCAAATTTTAAAGTAAATATGCTGTGTCGCATTTTTACTGTCATTTTGAAGAAAGAGACAGATTCCAGTAAGGACCAGCAGAGGCTGAATTGTGTAAAATAAACGCAAAGTAAATGAATGATGCCTCCAACAAGACAAACATACGCAATATAAAGAGTGAAGGACCTTGCCCAGAGCTGTGAGTTCCATGATCCTCATAAGCGCATACTGTCTTGGGCACCAGGAGGCCTACGAATTTGCCAGATCATCGCCACCATGTTATTTTTTAGTTGTATCTGCCTCGGGGTCTCTATTCTGCATTCTCCCCTTTAATGAGAGCCAAGGCTTATCAAGTCTTGAATCAAGAGCTTTGGATTTCTTTGTTTCAAGGCCAAGTAACAGGCTCCTTGTCAGATATGTGAAAGAGGCCGTTTAATGTTATTCTTCCCTCATCAATCTAGGATTGGGCTTAGAAAAAGGTCTGTCTCTTCACCCACAGATTGGTTGAGAGGACACAAGTTTTAGAAAACCACAAAGCTAGCGTTTTCAGGGCTTTCCATTATTTCAAAATGCTAATATTTATACTTCCGGAAGTTTTAAAAAAGCAAATATTTTACACCTCCTGAAATTTGCAACGTTTTCTTTAAAATATATATCCTTCACATATCTTATAATTGAAAAAATAAATTGTTCAACTATTTTGTTTTTCTCCTTCTGGTGTATGTATTTTCTGATTATGTTGCTTTTCTGTCTAAAAGCCTGCTCATGCCTTAGAGAAAAAAAAAGTGACAACATTGTTTTCCAGTAAAAAAAATGGACTTAATTTTATAAGTTGTTAGATGTAAAAACAAAAAGTAAAACAGCAGCATAGGCTATTATAGTAACTGTGTTTAGCCCTAAGCTTCCTTGCAACCAATATAAAAAGTGAAATTATGTTGATCAATTCATTCAACAAATATTTATAAAGTACCTGCTATATGCAAGCCACTGTCCTGGGCTCTACAAAAGTGAACCAAAGTCTCTGCTAAATGGTTTGCATTGTGTGATAAAATAGATGTATATACAGAAATGATTAGTTCAGAGACCAAAGACAAAGTTTCTCCAATGCTATATATAAAACAAAGATTTAGCATTGATAATTTTACAAGGCATCACTGGAAAACAAAGACTGGATAATAGCTTCAACAATGATTTTTACCAAATATGCTGGGGGCTCCTTATGTAGCTGGGGATTTAAATCAACTTTTTATAACATTCTAAAGCATAGCATTAAAATATCCATTATGCATTGATAGTGTTTCTGTGTCAGATTAAAGTAATGAGTTACATTTAAGTGTTTTTCCAAATTGGGGAGAAGAAATAATACGAAGAATACTGGAAAATGGCTGCAGGGAAAACCACGTTCAGCTTATTTCTCACACACACACACACACACACACATACATAGGTTCAAGAGGGAGAACACTGGGAGAGTCTGAAGTAAAGATAAAGAATGTGCAGTATTACATATTTATAGCAAATATAGTATTTATATGGGAAAAGGAATTCCCCTTGCTTTAAGTGGCTGTTAAGGAGAAAGGTCAGCCCAGGATCATCTTCAGCCTCAGGAGGGAGCCAGGGTCTCCCTTGCTCTAGGTGCAGGCACGCGGGAAGCCCATGTGTCTACTTACTGGCCTTCACACTGTGCTAGTTCACCATTTCTTGTAATGAATTTTTAGGAAATTTTCCATTTGGAAACACATCCTTACCAATGTAAGGAATAATTTAGATACTAAGCTCATGTCTGAATTATGGAAGAAAGATATCGGAAATATATATTTAAACCAAGTCCTAGCCATCCTGTTAGTATTCTGTCTGCCCATTATTCCACCTAAGAGGAAACTGCCATCTTGAAAGGGCAGCTTGGTAATCTAAGTGAATAGTTAGAGTAACTTGTTCTCTGCAGAAGCCATTGCTATTCACAAGGTCTTTTCATGTATATTGTCTTCTTCAGCCTTTACAAGAGAAATGTGAGGTAGTTATTTTATGCACTTGACAAGTGAGAAAATGGAGGCTTAGAAAGATTAAATAAAAAGAGAACTTTGTAGCACTAAGGTTCAAACCATCATTGCTAATTCCAGCAAAGTCTAAATGATGAAGGACCAGGGGAGAAGTGTCACTAGCTACCATTCTTAGGGGCTTTGGAGGTGACTCAGCATTCTGAAGGCTAACCCCTTAGGAGTTCCTGGCTCAGCATTCTTCAGGTTAACTCCTTGGGAGTTCCAGACTCCAGTGTTTCCTCTTGATGCCTACACTGTTGTAAAATGCTCCAAAGAATGAATCCTCTCTTTGAACTAGTATCTATATGTTTTAAGCATCTAATAAGTGCTATATTGTTTGGTTTTAAGTGTTTCCAGTTCTATTTCCTCTTTCTCCACATAGGCAAGAGAAACAAAATAGAACAGTGTTTGCCTCCTAGCAGTCCTGTATGACTAGAAAGAAAAAATTTCTAAACCGTGTGTCGTACTTTGTAATTTTACAAAGACCCAGTCACGTTAACTTATTCATTCTAAAGTCAGTCCAATAAAACAAATACTAGGGATAATAAAATTGCACCTCAAAAAGTTGACCCAGAACTAGACACAGTATCTTGACATACCAACCACCCAGCAGCGCAAACAGGAGTCTTGCTTTGATTTATCTAATATCTACCTCAATTGTTCTTCTATTATGCATATACAGATATAAATATCAAGTGCTTTCATAGTGTATTTATAACATAAATTAATTCAGTCATGTGGCAGAAATCTACATTTTAAATGGATGCATTTTCCATTTGCTCACGAACCCAAGGAGCACTTCATGGGAAAGCACATTATGTCTAGGCCAATAATTTGATCTGTAGGAAATAAATAAATAGCAGCAAATGCAGGCAGCAGCTTGTAGCACAAATATTGGTATCAACAGTGAAATAAATAAAAGTGTTTGCCCAGGCTATTATAGTGCCATCAGACCAGCCTATAATATTTAAGCCCTGGAAATGAATTAAGATGTCAGATTTTCTCAAGATTTCTGAGGAAAAGTGTCTCAATTCAAGTACTTTCCCCTCTGGGATTTACATTACAGTGCTGCAAAATTCATAAAGCTTTCTATGAACTCTAACTTACATTTTTTCCTGCTCTCATGAACTTCTGTGCTTTCATTGTTTCCCCCATAAAATCATGTAGCCAGTCATCTGTAATATTATGTTATGTTCATGGTTTTAGATAAACACAGAAATGGTATTTGCAATACAGATGAAGATTTTCTGCTGAAGAATTGCCTTGGGCTCTGGTAGACACTCTGCAAAACTTTGTGTTTATATCCTAGTTCATAAATGCATCTTGCATCATTTATGTGCACTTTTTCCTATTTGAAATGCTCTTTTCTGAAACAAATCGTTGGCCTTGAGGTATTACTATCTACCTTTTTCTTCCAAAAATGTATGGCAGCCTGTATTAAAGCCATGGAATCAGGCAGGGTGGAGTTCACACACTGGCTGTTGCTGCTATTGGTTATTTTACCTTGAACCCATTAGTTAACCTTCTGAGCCTCAATTTCTTTATCTGTTCAATGGAGATAATTTTTCTCTCATACGTAAAAGAAACCTCTCATAAAGTTGAAGTTTAAATTAAATGGCATTTTTAAAGCATTAGCAACATAATGGTCTCAAACAAATGGTAGCAATTGTTATTACTTTCCTTTTGGTCTGATGACTGAAAAGAATTTATTTTTATAGGTAAAAGTACACATTGTATGTGATACCGTGTGTCCATATGATATGAGTTCAGAGTTTTTATAAATGTGGAATCATTTATGGACTCATACAATTACAAGATTGTTTTTTTCCTGCCTAAGTCATGTAATAAATCATTTTTAACTTTTTAATTCATCTATAAATAAATATTTATTGAGCACCTACAATTTATAAGTGTTTAGCACAGTGATATAGCTAAATTATCACATAGCCAATTTTTCAATTTCCCTCCAGTCAACATAATTTTAGGTATGGTATATATTTGTCACTTTAAAATAATATAATCACCAGACTATTACAACATTTGATTCAAAAAGAAGTTTAGTAAGAAGACATAACATCTGACAGAACTGCAGGATGATGATATCACTTACATTTCGTTTTTCCTTAACTTTTAAAATTAGTTATTTATACCCCAGTGTATATGTTTGAAGACCCATGCATTCATTACTTAAAAGAAACCTATGTAATGTGTGCTTGCCCTAACACTCTTGGCTGGTGTGACTCTCCTTTGCCTGCATTTCCATTGCTAGGCAGTTGAAATGCCCATGCCAATCCTGCTCTCCTTACTTCCAAGCTCCTCTGGGACCTCACTCAGTAGGCCCCAAGAAATAACAATATTAGCTCAAGTCATATTGGATTGTTATGTCCTTCTGCACGGTGAAACTTGCAAAAGTCTTTGAACAAATTAACTTTGAGAGCCATCCTCTCACATAGAATCCAAAGAGGCTAAACCAAAAACAAAGAAAAATGAACAATTCTCAGAAAGCAAGTTGAATCCTTCCGTATTTTTCCTGATATAATTCTTAGTACTTATTGCTGACAAATATTCTTTATGGTGACATTGTTAATGTTTAACTTCAAAAAACCAAATAGAATATGTTCATAAGTTATCTCATATAGAATGAGATGGAAGGCTCTGCTAAGAGTTATCAATATATTACCAATATTTGATAGTGGTACATAATGTAATTATAAAATATATTCGAGGCCAATAAAAAATCCATTGTTTTTAATCTTTCACATTTTCTAAGGTTCAAAATTGTGGCCAGGCATTAACAATTTCATTTAACAATGGAAACAAAGATCTCTTCCTTTTTAAAAGATTAAATAAATTTTAAAAATAATTCAGAAAGTACAGCCTAAAAGCAAATTCCATTTGTCCTCCAGAAATTATGTATTCCAAAAAGATCATGCTATGAGCCTACAGAGTTTAAACCAATAAGTGATTAGTGTTTTGTCAGGCGGTACACATCCAAATTCACTTCTGAAGATTGATTGTTCATGTACTGTCACAATTATTCTACAAATATGGCACCACTGAGTTTTCTTCCTCTTTATTTTCATGTTTGAAGAGCCCCAGGAAAATTGAAAGTTTGCAGTTGTCTGAAATAATCTCTGCGCACATCCCATTTCTATTCCCTATTCCTGGCCATTCACCCATTCCCCACAGTTGGCACTTATGTCTTTGTTATTGGTTTCTGATTTTTAATTAAATATTGCTAAAGAAGCATGAAAAAGATCCAAGAGGACACGGTGCCTTATTTGTAAAGTAGAAAAGTGTCTACATTGTCTTCTATATGTAGAACAATCACCAGCAAACCAAATCATAAGGCATAAAGCATTCCATCCATAACCATTATCAGCACTATATTCTAATATCCAGGCTGGCTGCTTTGTGAAACTTAGCATGCTTCTGAACTGTTCACCTTAGCCAAGAATTGGTATGTGCTCAGGAAACATAGCTCATTGTAATGCTATCCTAAGAAAACCATTATCATCTTCATTATCATCATGATTATCATCATCATCATCATAATCACCAGGGAAATAATACCACTGAAATAGGATCATTTAGTTCATTCCAAAACCAACTAGAAATTATAAGTATGTTATCCATTGTTTTGGATTCTCTACAAGGCTATTTTCCAATGATATGGGTAATCATATTTATTTCTTAATTTCATTTGCATTTTAAAGCAAATCACTTATAAATAGCATTCTGTAGGGAAAAAAAGAGCCTGGTGTAGGAATGCAGAAACTTTTGACTTAGTCTTACCTCTGTCACAGCTAACTTGTTTAACCTGGAATAGCTATTTAACCTCTCATGGCCTAAGTTTTCCCATCAGCAAAATTCAGAATGAAGATTAGATTACTAGGATGCCTTTCTAGCTTTAGGAGTCTATAACTAAGGATACAGCTTTAATTCAGAAATGACGATTGAGTGGAAAGTTGTCGTCCATCATCTTACAGCCATAGTTCTCAACTGGGGGCAATTTTGTCCCACCTTCCCATGCCCTTCCCCACCCTGGGGCATTTATTTGGCAATGTCTGGAGATGTTCTTTATTGCTACTGGTATGGGGAAGGAGGAAGTTGCTACTTGCATCTGGTGGAGAAAGAGGTTATTGATGCTGCTAAATATCCTACAATATACATGTCACAGCATAGACTTATCTGGCTAAAATGTCAATAGAGCCAAGGTTGAGAAACCTTATGGTGTTAGAAATTATGGGTAAGTGTGCATTAGCTCAGATTTAAAAGTTAGGTGGCACTGTGGTGTCCACGGCTCGCCCTCCCTGATCATTTCTCAATTCTCCTGAAGCCAAAAACACACAATTACAGACTGAGCATCATTGGCTTAGTCCAAGTTTCTTTTCATCTCACACACACACACCCTTTTTAAAAAATATGATGGTTGTCTCAAAAATAGAAATGTCCTTTAGAGTTTCATAAAAAAGAGGAAATATCTGTTTCTGAAAAGACTTTTCAGAATATTAAAAATTCACATAGCCAAAAGGTGAAAACAACCCAAGTGTGTGCATCAGCAGATGAACAAAAAAACAAGATGTGTATTATATGCATAATGGAATATTATTTAGCCATAAAAAGGAATAAAGTTCTCATGTGTGATGTGGATGAACCTTGAAAAAATCATGTTGAGTTAAGCAAAAAGTCAAATATTCTATGATTTTGCTGATATGAAATATCTAAAATAAGCAAATTCATAGAGACAAATAGTTTATTGCAGGTTACCAGGTGATGGGGAGTGAGGGGAATTGTGAGGTGGTGCTTAATGTGTACAGAGTTTCTGTTTGAAGTGATGAAAAAAATTGCATAAGGGAAGTTGGTGATGGTAGTACAACATTATGACTATAATACCACTGAATTGTACACTGGAAAGTGGTTAAAATGGGAAATTTTTAGTTCTATATATGTAACTGCAGTAAAAAGATTTTTAAAAATTGATCAGGCTAAAAAAGAAGCTACCTTTATTATATTTTATTTGGATACTTTTAGGTATTATAAGTTGTTAAGGATAGTCTCGTAGTCAAAATTGGATCTCTGATCCTATTCAGGATTCCTAATTGGTGTTTTCAGCTTGGGTTCCTGCTTTGAAGTTGTTCAAAGCTGTGTCATCTTTTCATTCACATTAGCTCCTCATTACAAACTTTGTCTAAAGTGCTGAACAAAACACTGCCTGTTTGAAAGATTTTTAATGATGTTCTTTGAGGAGGATATAGCAACCATTTCCAAGTTTCTTTTTATTATCTTGGCACTTCCACAGTATAAGTCTTAGTAAAACCTTGGTGCACAGAAATATATTTAAAACCAAGTGGCTGAATTCTCTTAAAGTGTTGAGCAGCAATTCTTAGGACCAAAATTGTTGTATTGTTCACAGAACAAAATGCTTGATACCATTCACAATCAAAGTATTTCATGAAAACTTTCATAACTGAAAGAGAAGGGGAACCTAGCAAATGTCTCTAATGGCAACTCAATGCTCAACCACACTGTGCCACATTTTTCAGGAAGGGACGTGAATGCGTGATACTATTAAGCGGCTCCCAGGCATAGATACTCCTTAGAACAGGGAATAAACCTTGCCGCATTGATTTGCTGTCTTACCTAGTGAAATAAAGTTATTGGTTTTGCAACAAGGACAATGAGGATATTTGTTTAAAAAGACAACTTGAAAAAATAGCAAAGACAACAGGAAATGATAGATGAGCAAGTCTGTTACAGTAATTACTTTAGTATTGAAACAAATGAGTAACTTTCACAGCAATGTTATTTTCTGTCTTATACTACTAACTATTCATACAGTATGTGTGTCAGTGGCATTTTTACTGCAAAAAAAAAAAATCTAAAGAAGAAGAGTAGGTACATAAATAGTCTTTGAAATATTTGTGTGTTTTTTGAAAATCTTATGATGCCCTTTGTAAAAACTATATCTCTGCAAAGTATGACCATTTTTTTTCATCAAAAATGGTTTTATGTCCAAAATTAAAAGAAAATATCAAAGTAAATCTTTCTGGTATAGACAGGTGAAATAGCATACAATTATCTATAACCTATTTATTGAATGTCATTCTGTGTATGATTTTTTAATTCTGTATTGAAACGGTTTGGTTTTGTGGAAGACACACTAGACAAGAAATGAAAAGACCTAAATTCTAAACCTAGCTGCTCAATATATACATGTTATGTCATATGGGGAAGTTTCCTAACCTGTCTGAGATGCTTTAGAATAAAGATTGTATCTTTTCTGCCTTTTTCACATGTTTTTGATATGAAAACCCATTGTGAGATATAACTTCCCATGCAGTTATAAGAAATTATTATTGGCACAGATTTAGTGTATGAATACCACTCACCCTAAAATATTTTCCATATTGTCATCAAAGTTTTAGTTATTCTCCAGATTGAAAAATTATTTCATTTGGATAGCATAATTTGATCTAATTTTAACAAAGTTCAAACTGAAGACTTTTAAATTCTAGGTTGCCAATTTCCCATTTCTGTGTATGGGTGTATTAACTGGGTGATATGAAAAAGTTAGAAAACAAGGATGATAGGCTCAATATTACCTTAACTATATATATTAAGCTCTAATTTGTGCCCAAGGTTGTTCTGCTTTCCACTGATTGACTTAGGTCTTGTTTAAACTCAAACTCCATTTTCCAAAACCACAAAAGCTGTTGGAGCAACCATTCGTATTATTATAATGGATTTTTTTCATTAACATGTTCCTGATTAACGGAAGGTTTCATTAGACTCAACATGTAAGAATATTTCAGAATTTGAGTCAAAATTGTCTAAAGTAATATTCTTTGACCCTCTTAAGAGAAATCTATTTGAGTATTTGAACTAAAGGAAAATTCGAATGCAGCTATGTACTAATTATAATTATGAGTTAATGGTAAATGCATTCTCTAATAAGACACACCCCATCTTTCCCACTTTTTGGTTATGGGTTTTACCCATTGAGCTATTTCATCAATCATTAGACATAAAACTTCCCTAGTACCAGCAAAAGAAGAATTTCAAGTTCAATCTCTTGTCCTCTCATAGAAATAACTCTCTGGGTAAACAGAAGATAAATAACCAATCTAGTCACTTGCATTTATGAAGATTTGAATTAGAAAATTCCCTCAATATAAACGAGCTTTTATTATGTATGGAAATTTCTTTGGAGAAATAGATTTCCTACGTTTTCTTGATCACCTTCAATATGAAAAAGGAAATGCTTTCTTTTAATTAACTTGTTTTTTTAAATTAAGACTTGATTTCCAAGATCGTCCTTTATTCCTTGAACAAAAGATGAAAAGTTTGGAGTTTACCTCCATAGCTGATATTTCCTTTACTTACCATAATATTTTTATTAAATGTACTACTCAGGATTTAGCAAACTACATCTACAAACTATTATTAGACTTTGTATTTAATTTTGAGCCTTGAAATAGCATAGTTCATTCACTGCCTTACATGACATTTAAAAGCCTGACCAAACAATATTATTCTTGGAAAAGAAAAGCCCTTCCTCACTAGGGTCAGCATTTAGAAACAATATTGCATTGAATCAGAAAATTGTCTCTGAAAATCTGAAATGAATGTAAACATTAGGCGGATGATCTCACTTCTTATTTCCTGCCTAGTCTTGTACTGCTTCTTTTGAGTGGTTCTTAATATTCACTCAAACATGGTTTGAGTTCAGACACATCCCAAACCCACATCTGTCTCTCACTTTTGTCAGCGCCCAGGCTTACTTCACATTGCACTTCAGAGATATGCAAAGCTCCTACACCCTAGGGTGGCACCCTCTTAATAAGAAGCATGGTATCATAAACCTTCCAGGCACTGTCATCTCATGTGTCAAGATCACTTGCTTATTTTACTACTACTTGTTCTCCCCCAAAAGAAAATGGGGCTTTTAGGTAAATAAAGCTCTCCTGCTTTACCCTTCAGGCATAACTCTTACATTCCTTGGGGTAACAAAGGTTCACATCCCTTTCTGCCCCTAGGAGAAAAAAAGACTAAGATGCATCATTAATCATTCAAACTGTCTATGCAACAGTGCCAAGAAAATGATCATCCTCAAACCACCCATCAATATTCCTGACACCTGTCTAAAAACTCAGGTCATGCATATCTATCTGCCTTTAGATGTGTCAATGTGCAAACATCCTTTTGCTATTTTGAGGGCCATGTTAAAATTATTCATCAACCACCTGTCAGTTCATCCAATTTGTTATATTTTCCTGATCTACTGATATCTATTATTGGTCATTCCCCTTTTGCATTGTTTTTTCAGAGCATTAAAGTATAGGGTGTTTTTAAAACTCTCAAATATAAAGGAGGCAGTAGAATCCCAGTCTAGGCCAGAGTTCCCACCAAGAAATTCCTAGGTTCAGTCTCCCTTCATGCTTAATGGAAAATATAGACTTTTGAGGTTCCCTCGTCTACTATAAGTTCCACTTGAAGCTAAATTTCTGTTCAATGAATTCTGCTTTCTAATGCCTTTCATTATAAAATCCAAGATAATTTTCTCCTGGGAAATGGTTCCAAGAGGTTAAAAACACACCTTATGAATGAAACAATTTTTTTTTTTTAATTAAGAGGCTTAGGGAAATAAAAACCATCTGCTAAAAAGCGGGCAATACTCAAATGACTAGAAATATTGTATTATATGCAAAATAAGTAATTAAGTTGAAATTCTGTTAGAAGAATATGGTTCAACATCAGAAACTGAAACAGTAAGACGGTGTGATTTATTATTCTTAGTATAAAAGTCATCATCCCTAAAACTATAGTCAGTTGAATTTTTCACCAGTTTCAAATCACTTTAACATTTTTATTTTGCATCTAATGTAATTTTAAACCTAGTTTAATGCTTTCTCCACCCTTCTTGCCTTCATCTTTTCCTTTTGCCTGTTTACAATATCTTCTGCAACACCTCTCATGGGTTACAGCATTTCCATAGAAGTGGGAAAAATCTCAAAACTGGGGTTTAATGGGCTCTTGATTTTAATTGTTGCTTTGCACTAACCCCCAGGATGGCCTGCGGTCGGTCCTGTGTTTGACGGTGACCTCCCTGAACCTTAATTTTCTTATCTGTAAATTCTAAGTGTTGGATAAATGGCACCCAATGTCCAAAGGCCCTTCCAGATTAATAGTCTGCCGTTCTGTTTCCCTCTAAAACGATGGCACATAAAGCCACAGACTGAGTAGGTCAGGCTTTACTAAACAATAACTTGCCCTGGAATTTGCTGAACTCTGTTAATAAAAATGATTCGAAAATTAGTAGATTGTTTCTTCAGCCTCACTGCTGGCCTGAAAGCATCACTGTGGTGAGTTCTGAGCCTTGAAAAGTGCAAGTTCCTTTCAGATGTGATAGTAACCTGAGAAGCAAACTGCCCTGTTCCTCAGGTGGTGTACCAGGACTTCAGGGTGGCCTAAAGGACAAAGCAACAAGAGACCCATAAAATCTACTCATGTGGAAGATGCAGTGCCTTAGAGGGACTGCAAGTTAGTTAGTTATTTAGATTCAGAATATTAGTTAGTGCATTTCTTATGAGGATTGATGAAACTCTCACTGATGCTAGTAATCTTTGTTTTGACTTTTTGGAGATAAAGAAATTCAGGGCAAACTACATACATGCCTCGCCTATAAATTCAGAAAGCCAAGTTACTCTAACAAGCACTTGTATTACAAGTGATGGCTTATTCAAATAACTTTTTATTGGCAAATAGAAAATAAAGCTTTTAAGAGTGCTGAAATGGAAATAAAATAATAGAGACTAACTTACATTTTGCATCTTCTTTGTTTCATACATTTTATATACATCATACTCTCTCATCTCTTCACCTGCCTGAGGAGTAGGTATACTGAGGCCCTTTTAGAAATGAGGAAAGTATAGCTTAGAGATGCTTATGTGATAGAGCAAGGATTCAAACATATAGAGAAACTATGACTGGAAAATAAAGTGGTGTTTGCATTGGGTTTACCTTGTAGAGAAGAAAGCATTATACGCATAGGCAACATTATAAGTATTTGCAAAGGCAAAGAGGCTTTGGTGAGCAGGTATGTTTAGGGAATGGACAATAGTTTGGCTTGGCTGAAGCATGGGATGAGGAAGGGGAACAAAAGGGGCTAAATGGGAAAAAGTAGCATGGGGCTTCCATCAAGATTCATTCCTCATTTGCAAAGGAAGTTGAAACTTCCCCTCTCAGCAATGGGTGGGAGGTAAGCATGGAGGTATTTTAAGCAATGTCATATTTTTCGTTGTAAAAAAATAACACTGGCAACAAAGTGAAAGATGAGCTAGAAAGGGAAGAAATAGAAGACAAGGTAAATTAAGAGGCTGGCTGATAACCAAACAAAGAACAGTGAAGTAAGAATTGTGTTTTGGTGGTCGTGGCACTAGAAAGGAAGGAAGAGGTGTTAGGTGGATTTAGGAAATAAAAAGTGACTGGACTTGGAAACTGATGGGATATGAATGTTGAGAAAGGAAAAATCAAGAAAAATGCCAAGCTTCCTTGCCTAACTGCCTAAATGAAAGATATTTCCATTCCCTAAGACAGGGAAAACAGTATGCGGAAGAGCAGGTTTGGGGACAAAATAATGAGTCCGTTTCTAACCTGTTTTGTTTGAGGACATCAATGTAGAAATGCTGTATGGAGCTGGAGGTCTGGAGGAAAGTGGAGATGAAGATGATGATGTGATAATTATCATCTAGAGGCTGCTCCTGGGGATGACAGGGAAACTCAGGTATAGGAAGAAGCCAAGGTGACCAAGAATAAATCCCTGGGGAGCAGTCCAGCAGATAACAAGGACCCCTGAAAGCAAATGAAAATTGTAGAATCTCTAAGTAGCTTCACTCCTTGGCTTCTTTCCTGCTTTCTTACTTCATTCTTCTTAAAACTCTAATATTAAGTAAATAGTTACTTCACTTAAAGAATTGTGTTTAACAATGCCTTTCTAGTTTCAGAGCTTTCTCTCTCTCTGTCTCTGGTACAATTATGTCTAAAGCCTACTATTTGCCCCACCCATTTTCTGTGCTCATAAAGATAAGCTTCTCTTTTACCTTCTCCTCACAAGACTCTTCACACCATTCAAGACAGCTCTTGCTTAGTTTGCCAGAGCTGCTAGGACAAATACCACACAATAGGTTGATTTAACAACAGGAATTTATTGGTTCACAGTTTGGAGGTTTAAAGTCCAAAATCAAGGCATTGGCCAGGCCATGCTTTCTCTGAGGGCCGGTAGCTTTGTGGTGGTGGCAGTCCTCCATCACGTGCCACTGACCTTGGTGTCCTCCTGAGGCTTTCTCTGACTTGGCTTCTCCTTATCAGACCTCCAGTAATATGCATTAAGGCCCACTCTGATTCAGTCTGGTCACCCCTAAATAGGGTCTTAGAAGATCCTATTCACAAATGAGCTTACTTTAACTGACAATCTGTCTTCAAAGGGTCCTGTTTGTAAATGAGTTCACACTCACAGGAACGTGGATTGAGCTTAAGAACATGTTTTTGTTGCAGTACATGATTCTACTTAATGTCCCAATCACACCCCATGAATTCTTTCTACCTATAGTCTGTTTTATTTTCTTCATTGTTTAATGCAAACAGAATTTTATTTATGTAATTGTGTTTTTATATCCTTATTTTTGTCTTCATTAGCTATAATATAAGCTCCTGTTTTATTCCTCACTATAAACACAGTGCCTTGGAAAATGCCTGACACATAGTAGGCACTCAATAATTATTTGTTGAATAAATAACTAACAGGTACTGGCATCAATCTCTCTAGAAACCAAACTACCTGAAGTTTTAAAGAAAGCTCAGTACCAAATTGATGTCACTTTTGCTTCCTTTTTAAGAAATTTTAACCATCATATTATTCCAATTATCTTATAAAACTTTTAGTACAAAACCACAAAACAGAGGGTGCTAAAAAACAGATATATTAATAATAAATTTTAGATTAATATTCAACCCTAATGTTTAAAAAAAATCTAATGGATTCCAACTTGAGGGTTTCAATGTTAATCTCTATAGAGAATTTAAAAAATATTTTAAGGAAAAGTTTGTATAGTAAATATCATTTTAAATATTGCTTTGGCAGTAATAGCAGAGACATTTTACTGAAAGGGGAGGAAAGAGACCTTCATATGCAAATGTATGGCATTTGAAAATGTCATATAGCTATATCTACATATAAATAAGCTGCTCTCTGAATTCTTGGGAAGGGAGGCTTTGTATAGCATTAGCCAATTTCTATATCAAAACAAACTGATAGACTATCAGTGAGTCAAGACATGGAAGAACACATCATCACCACCTCTTAATACAGCTGTGGCACTGCAGATCAAAGACCTCCTGGCCAAAAACCTAAATGACATCAAACTCCACAGTGCTTGGATGGTGTATCAGTCAGGGCTCTCCAGTGAAAGAGAATTATAAATATTTGGCATAAGCAGTTGTGGGTGCTGGCAAGTCCAAATTCTGTGGGGCAGACTGGAAATTCCCCTGAGTGATGTTGAAATCTTATGTACAAATTCCTTAGACTGGAAACTCAGGAAGCAGTGGTGGGTGTAATACTGAGGCAGAATTCCTTCTGATCTCTGAAACCCTCAGTTCTTGCTCTTAAAACCTCTATCCTGATTGGACGAGGCCCACCTACAATATCAAGGGAAATCTCCTTTACTTAAAGCCAACTGATTGTACATGTTAATCCCATCTGTGAAACACCTGCACAGCACAACCAGGGTAGTATTTGACCAAACTAGTGGATACCATAACCTAGCCAAGTTGACACATCAAATTAATCATCACAGGTGGTAATAAAAATGAACCAGCTAGAAGAAAAGTGATTCACAGATCGACAAATTGATACCTCCCTCTCAAGTATTTGCTTCCCTTCAAAATATTAATATGGAAACTAAAGGCCCATGATGCCTCCTACTCCTAACCTCCATGCCAGTATTGTTTCTTAAGTGAAGTTCTAAAGGTTGGACAGAAGAAGCAAAACTTTTAATTTTCACCTCTTTTATATTTCATGCCAGTTCCATTGCCTTGGTACAAGATGGTCACTTTGGGAAAATTCCTCCAGGAAACCATAGTATGTAAACTACCAGATAGGGATAAATAACTCTTCTATATTACATGAATTATCCTTCCAGGACACCGGAGTACCATTCTATAAATTATATTGTTTTCTACACTCTTAACGGCACTCCTAGCTCCTAGAGGAGTTAATTAGCCTCGCCTGAACAGGCAGCCCATTCCTGGAGACCAAGTGCCCAGGTATTATTTTTCCAATAGGCCATTTGCTCCTTTCTAGGTTGAGACTACAGAATTCACCATAGGGGGAAAAAATGTAAAAATAAAATAGATTATGCAACTTGTACTATTACATAGAGTTCACGTGGGAGCTGTGTTTCCCTACCAGGCGGAGCTGCCTGTGATCTGTCAGGTAATCACTGCACCACAGTTTAAGTTTTGGGTGTTAAGAAAAAAAAGCATAGCAAAGCCTGCCCTCCTCCTTACACAGCGTATTTATAAGGGAGCTGGGGCTGAGAGAATAAGCTTCAAGAATGATAATTGAAGGGAAGCACTTGGATTTTAGGGGGAAAAACGAAATTGTAAACTTCAGGCACCAATGGGGAAGAAAATGGAAAACCCAATAGTCAGAGAAAGCCAAGAAGTCTGAATGGTCTTCAGGCGGGTTAAATAATTGCCACCTTTATTGAACATAGCCGTGTGTTTGGCACTTTATTAGTACTCCTCTTTGACATGACCCTTCAATGAAAGAATTATTATGCCCATTGAAAAGATAAAGAAATGTAGGCTCAGAAATTTTACGCAATTTCCCCAAGGTCATCCAGCTATTAAGAAGCTGAGAGTATGAGCAAACCAAGGTCTGTTTGACCGCAAAGCTGACAGATCTCTTTCAAATATCACACCAGCCTGCCACTAGGGATATAGAGTAATGGGGGGAAAGTAGCAAGATGCTGTTGGATAAATCTGAAACTATGCATTCTCTTGTGGCGGATATTAAAGGACCCAAAAGCAAATCCCTATTGAGGATTAAAAATATCATATCAAAGAACATGTTCAGATAATTTAAAAAGGAAAACGAAATGGAGAAAATTTTGTTGACTTGTTGCTAAAATGTGCTGATGTGTGTGGATATTTATGTTTCTCTGAACATCTGGTGGATATTAGTATGTTTTTATTCATAATCTTCTGTTATTAATGATAAAGGAAGGCTGAGTAATGATATACTGCTGCAATGAATGAATGTGCAGGATTTTTTCCGTGTATTACAGAATATAATCATTGCATCAAACATAAAAAAAGTGATTATTTTTTTAAAGATGAAATGGATGTTATCTTATTGTAAGAAACTTGTTTCCATCAGAATAAACCATATTGTTCCAGCAACTCTTGTGTCTAAGAGATGAGAATACATTTCAAGTCATAAGATTTGCTGTTATCAAGAATAAGTGATTCAAATTACACTTTCAATATCACCTTTGGTTTGAGAAATGGCCTAAAGCCAATATATATTTGTTTTGCCATGACAAAATTTCATTTTCTAATAAGACTTCATGGAAAAGAAACCATTTTGTTAGAGATAGAGTCACCATAGCTTTTGTCTCCTTTGTAGGCTGTCAAAAGGAAGTTTATCTTTACTGCCCTATAATTTCATCCCACCCCGTGCTTTTAGCTAAGCCTCCTTCAGCTATCCAGAGCTCTTACAAGTATTCACTACTGCATATAACTGAATCCCTTCCATAAAGTGCCAGCACCAACCCATGCATACTGAAAGACTGACTAAAACAAGTGTGGCTGTGAACTGTTGGTCTGGCTGGAAAGACAGGCTCCCCACAAGAAAGAGCACCCCACATATGCCTGCTAGTGTATGCCTACTTCACAGGAGGACTGACTGAGGGCTCTTATAACACGTGCCACACTTAAATCCATGCCCTCAACCCTCATCTCCTTCTCTCTCTATGCTCCAGACACTGCCGTTCTCCAAACAAGTTGTGCTCTATTGCCCACCTGGGTCTTTGTATGAATTATTCCAACATGGAATGCTCATGCTTCTTTTGCTTGTCTAGTTCTTATTAATTCTCCCTGATTCCCCTTAGATATCATTCCTTGGGAATGACAATGATTATAACAGGCACTTTCATTTGTTGAACACTTACTACATGCCTAGCACTGTGCTAAATAAATGCTTTACATTTATATTCTCATTTAGTTATTACACTTATTAGTATAAAATAACTATAATTTATTGTGTACTTACTGTGTTCCAGGCATTGTTATAAATGCTTTACAGACATATATAAAGGTTAAATAGCTTGCCTGACATCACAGAGTTAGAAAACAAAACAAAACAAAACACACCAGGATTTGAGCCGAGACAGTCCAGCTCCCAAGCCCGTGATCTTGGGAGAGTTTACAGGTAGGTGCTATGATTTTACCCATTTTAAGATGAGGAAACTGACCATTAGCTCCCCACATTCACCCTGCAGTCTGGGGGTTAAGTCTTTCTGTGTAATCCTTTGGCCTCCTGGTATTTACCCAGTTATCAACCGCATTGTTATTTGCCTATTTGCTTTTCTGTTTCCTTCTTTTCAGATGAGGAAAAGGAAACCTTGAAGAGCCAAGTAACTTTCCAAAAGACCATTAACAATAATAAATGACTGAGCTAAGATTTGGGTTCTGCCTCTCTGATCCAAAATCTGCATTTTTCCCTCTGCTGAACAGTCTCTTGTAAATGCTAGCCAGGTCATTTCTCCACAGATGTACATTCCCATGAAAACTAAGGCAAAGTGACCTGAAAGGACACAGAGAATATTTATTTTTATGTCCATTGCCTCATTCTAATTTGATTTCTTTTGATTTGCTTTAAAACGTGACTATGAGGACATATGATAATAGTAACTAATAATAACTAAAATATTTATTAAGTGCTTATTATTTGCCAGCAGTTCTTCTAAGGGTTTTATATGGGTGGTTTTATATAGAGGCTCTCTTTTATCTCACAGTAAACCTGTAAGACAAATACTATTATCATCCCCATTTTACAAAATGAGGAAACTGATACACAGATAGGTACTTGACTTGATTTAGGGCCTACAACTAGTAGGTGGAGGAGCTAAAGTTTGAATTCAGGAACTTTGACATAACAACCACTACACAATACTGCCTTCT
Source organism: Tolypeutes matacus (assembly GCA_026826555.1). Classification (NCBI taxonomy): domain Eukaryota; kingdom Metazoa; phylum Chordata; class Mammalia; order Cingulata; family Chlamyphoridae; genus Tolypeutes; species Tolypeutes matacus. The sequence goes on from JAKSZT010053929.1 coordinate 46,203,341, forward strand.
ACATTTGTAGGAGAAATTAGATTATTTACAATGTTACCAAAACTTCACTATTGGTTACCAAAACATTTGACTCATATAGAATTACTATTTTGTATTTAGAAACAACAACCCTGCCTTAGGTTCAGTATCCTTTATGCTGAGAAATACTTAGGGAATAAGAAGGAAATGATTGTATCCAAAGATCTTCATGCTCACATTTTGCTCCTAATTTATTTGGAACGCCTTAGTTTGAAAAGATGATAAAGGCTTGTATTGGCACAACTTTGTTTAGTAAAAAGACAAATGGAATCCTGAGACTCTGAAAATCTCTTCCTCTGCTAGGCGTATTTTATCTTTTCTGTATCAATTAATCTTTAATCGGTGTGGAAGATTCATTGTTCCACGTTTCTGACCAAGATCCCTATATTGTATGCTATTAAGCCTGGCAGGACTCCAAAAGGAGAGTTTTGTCACTTCTATCCCCTCAGTCTCATTTGAGAACTGTAGAAACTGTTTAAAAAAAAAAATAGTATGAGGACATGAAGGTGACTAGCGGATATTAGAGTTTTAAGAAGCTGAGGGAAGTAAGATATCACAATTTTACCAGAAGAGGTTGTTAGTAAGTGATGAAAGGCTCTGAGTATACCCAATCTAAATTGATAAAGTAAGAGTAAAATTTTAAATTTAAAGACTTGACCATTTTTAGGCAAAAAAAAAAAAAAAAAAAAATCACTTGGTGACCTTTATTTTTCAATTAATGTGTATTTTTCTGATCCTTAAAAACATATTTATTATAGAAAATTATGTCTACTAAAGATAAAAACTAAAATTCTGTTGAAATTCTTTGCAGTCTTTTACATTTCCCACATATTAAATATTTTAGTATCCTATTCATTTTTCTATGTCTTCAGAATTTTTCATAAATATTTTTTCAGGTTGAATAATATTTTATCATTCAGGTAAACCATAGCTTATTTAATTATTACACCAATGCTGAAAAACTAGATAATTTCTAGTTTCTCACTATGATAAAAAAAAAAGATGTTTCAATTAGCTTCTTTGTAATCTGAATCTTTGTCTGCTTTTAAGGTTCTTGATATATATGTAATACCACATTAGTTTCTGAAAGTTTTTGCCAGTTTCTCTTTCACTAATGGTATCTGCACTATCAACCACTGACACATCTAACATAAGATTTAGACTTAAAATGGTTATACTTCCTCTGTAGTGTAACAGATAGTCCAAATAAGCTATTTATAGTCAACCAAGTTGCACAATTTAACAGTCCAAGCTATTGAGAGCAACCTTTAGACACAGCCTGAAATTGAAGGTTAAAAAAAAAAAAAGAATGCCATATGCATAGTCCAATCTAAGTAAACAGACCTAAAACAATGCATATAATAAAAAGACCAGAGGTAAATATATAAAATGTTGATAGTGTTTTTTTTAGGTTGTAAAGAATGAGTACTACTTCCTTTCCTTCTACTTTCTGTATTTTCTACTTTTCCCAAATGAACATGAATTGCTTTTAAAATGAAAAACACCAAATGTACTTTATTTTTTCAGAAAAAATAAAGTGCTAAGCACTTTAGTCCCTCAAAAAAACCCACATTCTTCACATTGAATGATACACAGTTTCCTATTAGTAAGTGAAGCACCTATGGTTAAAACTGTACCTACAGATTCTAGTGGAGGAAGAAGACAATCACAGGGATCTCTCCAGGCAAAAGCGCTTTTCTGTCTCAATTATCTATATCTTTCAGACAAAATTGTTTTCTTGCCTGGAATTATCCAGATGGCTGCTTCTTTCATTTTTCTCCTAACTCTACATGTATTGCTCTAATACAATTTTTTACCATTGAAAAATTGTGAAGTAAACACCAGATTAAAAATGAGAACACATAGAAAAACTGGATGGGGTATATGAGAATTCTCGTTAATATCTTTGTAACTTTTCTATAAATCCAAAATTATTCTAAAAGAAAAAGTGTATTTGAAAAAAAAATGAGAATACATGGTTTCTGGGGATAGCTCTCTGCCATCAATGTCAATGTATGACTTTAAGGAATAATTGAATATTTCCGATATTAACCTCCTAATTTATGAAGGGAAAAATATGTGGGTGTGGATATGTATGTATCTACTTCTATCTATCTATCTATCTGTATTCATATTCTTAAACTTACTTAATTCTTAAGGGTATTGCAGCCTCCAATAAAATAATAACTACAAAAGAACTTTGAAAAATTTTAATCATTAAACAAATGCAAAACAATAATATCATTTAATAATCTTTTTGACAAAGAGGACCTATAATATATAATGGAAACAGAAGCAAGCAAATGTACAAACTTCTTATCTTTAAAGAACTATTATTTTCTTATGATAATTTGTTCAGAAAGAGAGAAAAAGGCATTGCTTATAAGCATTCCTCATGGTTAACTTTTTATAGTCTAATTTTTCCCCTTCATTTCATTATAGTTCTTATCTTGCCTTTAAATTTTTATCTCCAAATCCCTTGTGGACAATTATAAATGACCTTTCTCCTACTTTGGATATCATGTAAAGGTTTCCATTTAATAATCATACATTTTCTTAATATTATTTAATAGTATTTTACACCCTAGTAATTTTCTACCATGCTGTGAATTCCTTCCAGTTAGCATCATCTCTACTGTAGACACATCTAAACATAAACATAATCTCAAAAATCATAAGAAGGCATTCTGTCATGTTTACACAATACAGCTTAAATGTTTCTCTTCCTTTCTTTCCCATGTACAAAATGGCACTATCCAGATGTTCAAACCAAAAATCAAGTCATCTTTGATTCATTCCTCCCATTTTGCAGAACAGAAACAAGTCAAAGCTGGTTTACCTCTAAGATGTGTGTGGAATGCAACCATTTTTTCTACCTTCGTGGCTACTCCCCAAGTCCAAGTTCCAGACATTATCTTTCTCCTGTACCACTCTGATGGCCCCTTCCAAGTCGTTCACTCTACTTCCCCTGTTTCCCTTCAATGATCCATTTTCCACACCAGTCAGATGTGCTCAAAAATATATTGCAATTTAAATTAAATCAATACTCTTTAGCACGGCATACAATTTTTGTATAGCAGGGCTCTGACTGACCTGTCCCTCTCTCCACCAGCCACTCTCTGCTCCTGCCACAAGTCTGGTTCCTGGAACAGCTCTTCCCACATTAAAACCTTCTTCCTGTGTGCTATTTAGGGCTCAGTCAATGGCTCTTCCCAGGCTCTTCACCAAGCCAGCGCTTTCTCATTCTTCTTTCCTCAGTACCCCTTCCCTTGTCTCTCCTAAACGAGTCTTTTGCCTACCATTCTGTATATGAACATTCTGTTTTAAACTGTAATATTCCTCCAATAGTTGTTCATTTTTTTAATTTTGTTTTTGTTTTTTTATATAACTTGTCTCACTTCCTAATCAGCATGCCTTTCAGGAGAGAAGTTTGTCTTTTTGACTTACCATTGTTCACACTATACCTGAAATAATAGTAGCACTTGGCACATAGTGGGAGATAAGTCAATAATAGTGAATGAATAAATGTGAGAATTTATTAAGCACAGGTAGGACCAAGGTCTAGTTAAATGAAAAACCTCATAAGAGAAAACATGTGTCTTACCTTCTCTGGATCCAAAGGGCTAAATGGTCACATACCAAGAGCCAGAAGTTGTGGTTTGATATTGACAGCATTGATTAAAGCAAAAGTAAGGGGCTTTGCTTGAATGATCTATTTTATACTCTGCTCCCATCTCTGGGCATAGCCATTTTGTACTTTTTCTATTTCAAAATAAATGGTTCCCTTTAAGCTTAACTCTAAATATTAGCTGTCCTATTTCTAATGGACAAGATAGGTGTTTGACTCCAAATTCAAATTCGTACATGTTTTATAACCCCTATTGATTTCTTGAGTGGTTAACCATGTACTTGGAGAGTGTAAATTATACACTGGGAGTGTGTTAGACCCGTTAAAAGGTAAACTAACACTATGAGACCACAAAGTACCATTTAGTTAATAACTAATTTCAGCCCTAAATGGTGTTCAAGTGGAAAGAAACTATTAAGACCTACATGGCATCCTTAACTATTTGTCGACCATTTTTTTTGCACTCAAAGTTTTCACTGACTAATAATTAAGGAAGTGTCAGAAGCAAATCGATTGTCAAAACTGAAAAAAAAATAAGAGAGAAAGTGAATCCATAGCTATTTAGAATGAGCTGTGCTAGATAAAAAAGATTTTCACTTATCTGGAGGATAACACTTCAAACACAAGAACATTTCATTTTCAAATTTTCTTAATGGAGTACTTTATACTTACATTCTTCTTAAACAAAAGATGCTAAATAAAAATCTAGCACTGTCTGAAACATCATATATTTAGGAATGCTGAAAATGCAGATAGACCTAATGTGGGAGATGATACCCAGATATGACCTAGAATCTTTTTTGTCAAAAAAGTCATTAATGTCACTTTGCTTCTTGGTAGCTTGCTTCTTTCTAATAAAGATGGGATGTAGCATCATTAGTTATATGACAAAATGAACAATGTAAGATAACTGCTTTTCTTATAAAATGAATTAATAAACTGTAAGTGAATGCAGACCCTTCCAAAAAGTTTTCCCAGCCTCTCAAAAATTCTTATTCACTGAGGTTATTAGTGTCCTTTGACACATGAGCACCTTCAAAACATAATTTCAGTGTTGCGAATGCAATGAACCACAGGTACAACAATGTAATCTGAAGCTAAAGAGATCACATAATTTACCCTCCAAACTGGGACATGTTTGAGAATGAATGGAGGTGCTAATAATAATTATGCAGGGAAAATAGACATAAACTGCAACTGTCCAGGTTATATACAAACTGAAACCAATCTTTCAACTCACTTACATTGCTTACGTGCGGACTATAAAAAAGTGTATTTCATCAATGTAAGAATTTGAGTAGTAAATAGCAACCAAATAAAATAGGTGGTTGTTTTACCAAACAGTAACTAGATATAAAGTTTTACTGGCAGCAGAATAAAACATAAATCTGGCATGAAAAGACTTTGTCCTTGGTAATTACCTTGTCTCTGTAACAGGTTAAATGGGGAAAATGTAGAAGTCTATGATGGATTTTTACATTATTAAAAGTTTTATTTTAGGAATCAAAATCACCTTCAATAACATTCTTACTATGCTTAAACACAAAGAAACTTGATTTACTGATATGTGCCAGGATAAAATTGAGAAATATAATAAAAATAAAACAAGTTTTCAATACTATTAAGTTGTTCAGGGGCTATACCATACTCAGACATTAATTCTTCGTAAAAACTACTAAACTGCCTTGATTGATTCCACGTCATTTTTTAAACCAATTTTATCAGAATTTTATTCCTAGCATAATCAGGTGCATGTGTCTCTTAAAATTATTTTATCTTACCATTAAATATTAGGAAGTAGGTGGTATACCTTCTAATCTTTTCAGTTAGAAATACTTACAGTAATTTAATCAGGTAACATCATATGGCAGTATTCCAAATTTGTAAATGAATCCAAATCTGCACTATAAATTTTTCTCACTGCTCTTTCCGAACCATGACATCATAGAGGAGAATATGCCTATGCATGCTCTTTTCAAGTTATTTGTAGACATCCTTCTTGTTGATTATCGTTAGCAACACATTTTTGCTCTTACAGCCTTTTGCCTTTCACTGAACTTGACTGAAATTCATAGAAAATAAGGCTTTTACTTGTACACCTACTCCTCACATACTGCATATATACATACTATCGAGTAGACTAGAGTTCTCTGCCATATTGCACCTTACCTTGTCACTGAAGGTAGAGGTTGGTTGTGCCTTTAAGGGTACTTCACTGAAGTGCAGCCGTCTCTTTGATGCACACAGTGAAGAGCCACTAATCTTTTCAAATCCACCACACCACACTGCAGGTGGCTGCCAAATATATCTCCCATACACATAATATTCATTCATTCATCTATTTATGTTACTTATTGAACACCCACCTTGTGTCAGACCCTCTTCTTAGCCATGGGCATATGACAGCAAAACAATACAGTCTCTATATAAGAGAGGTTATAGTCTAGTATCAAGTCTTCTCAGGTATCCCAAGTGGGTAACTGGTGTGTTAACATATTGATCCATCTTGGCCCTTAGAGCGACTTGAGTGGCTGGAACCTCCAGCTGGTTGTCTCCTTGTTTTACTAACAAATATATATTATCATTTTCCATATGTGCTATGATGTGAAAATTTGGGAGATGTCATGTTCTAATGCAATGTTTTCCAGAATGCCAGAATGCGATGGGGTAGAATTAGTCCCACAAATATTCCTGAAAAGAAGGGGGTGCACCCATGGTCAATTGAGGTTAGGAACAGCACATAATACACATGCCCTCGTGACATCTCAAATGCAAGTTAGCCCTTTAAAAGCACTGAGAAAAACGTCAGTAAAGAGACCTGTATAACTTTGTTTAACCACTCTTTCCAAACATATTAGACTACAGAACCCCTTTTTTCCCTGAAGCATACTACAGAAGGAGCTCCCCTTGGGAAACTCTGGTCTAGAGAGCATGACTTATGTCCTTAAAGGCTGCAATTCGGAAGCTTTGGTGGCTGGTTATCCTGCCTCATGGAGCTGAAGAGATGTGCCTCTCTGGATGCCCTTGTCTCCTACTGTCAACACCCTCTGTTTGTTGTACCATTATCTGTCCCAGTTGCCACACTGCCTCAAATGATGGTTTTGCTTCCATTTATTTCCCTGTCTCTATTTACTGCCTTTCCTGCACCCAGTGCCTGCTCATAACGTTAGCTTTCCCACAGACTAGTTGAACTTGTATAGATATCACCAGTGGACCAATGCTCCTTTATGCCCATTTGGAAATTGAACCAACATAAACACTGGTATAATCAACCTCTTTTCTCTCAGCCATGTTATCTGTTCCTAGATCTAAGAAGATGCGTGTTTTGCTTTCACACAGGGATTTCTTGCTGATATTCTGTTAGTTATCTAACAAGGCCATTAAAGAAGGCTGGAGGTTTGAAAGAGTTGGTCTCAAGATCCCAGAGATCTGACAAACTTTAGAAATCTCTCACCGAAATTGTCACTTGTCGCAGACACATGGCCTATTCACTGAATGTTGTATTTTCAAAAGAGACAAAGATGTTCTGAAATGAAATGAATTGTTAAAGCTTACTACCAAGGTCAAGGAAGGCTTGGCAAGCAAAAGGCTCCTGATGACTTCCTGTCACATCCAACAGTGAACACAAAGCATTGCTCACATATGCATGGGCCATGGAACAGCTGGCTGAAACTGCAGCTTTCTGGAGGAGGAACTGAGATAGACCTGGGACCAGAAAGGTAGACCAAGGGGAGAAGGTGGGATCCAGGAAGCCTAGTGTCAGATGGCCAAAGACCCAGAAGAATCAGGAGAAATGGCTAGGTGGGGTCAGGAGTGTTATGACCCAGAGTGGTGCTCTCCAGATGACCTGGTCATCAGAATTGGCAGGAGTACTTTTTTAAAAGGACACTCATTTGGTGATCTGACTCAGTTGACCAAGACTAAGACCTGGAAGTCTATTTTTGCAAGCATTTTAGGTGAATCTGCCCTAGAACAAATAGCATTGCCCTTAAAAGAGGAATTTTAGGAAACTAAACACACATTCTTGTATCTCATAAAGTTTGCTATTCATAAGATGTCATGGTGGAATTGTTTCTATACAAATACACACACACAGACACACACACATACACATACTGTGATAGCTATCAGCATCAAGAGTGTCTTCTAAGATTCTCTAAATCCAAATACTAAAATATCTAGCACTACATAATAGCCTAGATTGTGATTGCCTCCAATAACTGCACTAGGCAGTTTGTTAATGTTTAGAACTCTTACCACTTAAATATATCACATAAATATAACATTTTTACCTATTGGAAGTGCTTTTACTAGGTATTTTATGGAACTTATTTATTTCTTTATATTATTTTCCAGAAGTCCAGTTTTAAATCTGTTTCCATAGAGAGTCTTTCCTCAAGCACTTTGAGAGTCTGCTCACAAAAACCTGTCGAAGGGAATAAAAGCTATACCTTTTGTTCCTTACTTTAACATATGGTAAAAGCTCTCCAATTTTTTTAGAGTGCTCCTGTAGAAAACCAACTTATCACTAGCCTAACCGTTTGCAATATTATCAAGTATGTCTGCACTTAGAGTTTTGGTGTTTATCATCTATTACTGTAAAATGCTTTTAAGTATGAGAATAAATTCATGGTTGTATTCAGAAGATGACGTCTGAAAGAGACATTTTATTAATGTATAATCCTAGTTTCTATTTTGAAATGGCTTTTTGTATTTTTTTTTTAAATAAAAGTTTCCTTCCTCATTGCACTGAAAAAGTTCAACCAACATTTCTTAGTTCTAAACAATGCTGTAGACTCAGTGTGAATGACCAAATTATAATCTGTGAATTCAGAATTGGTCACATATGGGTCCAGTGTGATTTTTGCCATATGACATGCATACATATATCAGTTTATCCATCTAGAAGAACTAAATTCCACATATTCTTCAATATATAAGTAAAGATTATTCCTTTTAGAATCATGCCTCTCTAGTTAACTGAGGGCATATTATTTTAAAAACTAGATGGCCTTTTTATTTCTCCATTAATGTGACCAGGAGTTGTGGAAAGAAGGAACTATGGCCCTCTCTCTGGGTTCATTCTTATAGGGTCTCCAACTGTACCCCCTCCAGCAGCCAGTTTTTCCATAAGGCATTTCTTGCTCTCCACTGGGTCATTTACTGAATCCTCACCCTTTCCCTGAAATAAAATTACAACCAAACAATGTTAAGACCTCTTTTCTACTGCTGTAACTGCTGGATATTTTTTTCTGGCAGTTTCTCCATGCTGGGCAACCAGCATATGAGTTGGGAAGCCTAGGAAGGCATTCATCATCTCTTCTGTGCTATGATCTGTGCTAGGTGCAAAGACTACAACAGTAAAAAAAAAAAAAAAAAAAAAGGCAGATGTAATACCAAGGGACATGAATTTTGCGGAAAGTTTCTGAAATTGTATTTTAAGAAAGGAGACACTTGAAAATGGTCAAATGTTGTCAAGGACCAAAAAGTGAAGTAGAGGTTGCAAATACAGGGAGATAATTGATGGAGAGAGCCCTTGAGGAGGACGGAAGGGTTGGGGTTCATGACAGCTTGGCCTTAATCAGGATACCTCTTCCTAGGTAACAGGCAAGAAGAAAGAAGAAAAAGAATTTGTTTTCAAAGCAGCAATAGGATCTAAGTGGAATAAAAAGACTCAGGAATCATAAGGAGTAAATAATTAACAAATACGATATGGAAACCAAATATTTGTCTTACTTTCTGATAAGTTCTTAACTGTATGCTCTGTATTTTACACTGAAATGAGTCCTGGCTTTGACCCCTTTTCTGCTTATCGACTGTTAAACCACTAGGACAAGTAACTTAACCTATCTGAGCTTCAGTTTCCTCATCTTTCCAATAGGGGAATTTTTATAATCTACCTTGAAGGAACACGTTGTAACGCCTTAAGTATTACCACAATGCTGAGCACATTGTAGATTCTTCAGTAATTGTAGCCATATTTATCATCTCGTCCTAAGAATCTGTTTTCTTCAGTGTATTTAGAAGACAACAAGAAAACCATGTGGACACAGCCAATATGTACAATATATTATACACAGTACATAGCACAGCCCCAGGCACTTGAGAAATATTTGTATAATACACAACTAAAAGACAGTTTTGACTGTGTTATTGAAAACCTTTGTTTCTGCGATGTTCCAGGAAGTCCTCCAGCCTAAATCCTCCCCAATCTCTGCTAGTTAGTGACTTCAGGGTCACAGAGAACAACAAATGTGTCACCTGAGAAGGTTTATCTTAACAATCTTTACACATCTGCACATACAGCCTACAAAGGGGAAAATAGCTTGTCTGCCATAGCTGAGAAGGCTAAAGTGGACAGGACCTGAACCCATCGCTTCTTTCTTCTGTCACTCAGGTTGTCATTTCAATATTGTCACTAAAGAAACTCACTAAGAAAAGCATTCAGATTAGCCACTAAGCAAAGAAATTCAGTCAGAAAACCACAGATTCAGTTCAAGATAAAAGAAAGAAGAAAAAAGTATTCTTGGCATAAAATGGCTCCTGTAATTTTGCCCTTCTCTAAGTTTTATAGCAAAGTTTGTCTTTGAAAAGCAACTTGGAAGTGAGAAGGAAAGCATATCATGGCAAAAAACTCAGTGGAGATAGTTGTAGCAAATTGCTCCAGATAAGTCTGAGGCAGCTCCAGCTCTAGGCTCCTGAGAGGCTAATGATCCCTACCTCTTTCCAAGGCCTGACATTTACTGAGGTGTCAAACACACCTAAAATTCCAGAAAATACTGGAATTTTTAAAAGGTCATCAAGCTAACTCCTCTAAACCTATAGAAATCACCTACTTGTTGAAAGTTAATAGCCTCTTGACTGAATGGGGTAGTTTGAAAAGTCATTGGAAGCCAAATACAGCTTTCCCAGTGGCCTGCCCCCTTTATTCTCTTTTGAAAGCTGTACCATCCAAAGCCAGGGCATTTCTATTGACAGGAAATAGAGCAAATGGCTAAGCATCTGCTTATTTTGTTCTTAATAATAATAATAATAATAAAAGAGACTAAGTTTTTTCCTTGGAAGTTCAAAATTTTTAGCCAAATCTGTGTGACCTTGTTATACCAAATCCTTGGATTATAATAATTGTATCAGATATTCTAAATTAACATGTTACATACAGGATTCTCTCCCAATTTCACAGATTTCTCAACTTTTATCTATCATAATACATTACCAGTAGAAACTGAGATAATAAAAGCCCATGCAAATAATCATCCAGTATTGTTGCATTTCAATCTTTCCAGTCCCCAAATTACCATGTACATTTCAGATGCTGGTCTTTTTTCCATTTAAATTCAAGCAATTCTTGAATAATGTCATTAAGGCCTCACCTAAGAATGTAGTAACATGAAAATTACTGTTCTTCCACTTTATTTTAATTTCATGCCAAATAAGAAAAATTATATATGCAAGTGGTGATATGGATAATCACATTTTATAATAGTGCCCGATTGATGATGGAATAAGAATTTCTCTCTACCCTCATCTATCCTGCTCCCACCCATGCCACTGCCTCCTTAGCAAAGTTTTGCATCCAACTAGTTTCAATTATTTTTTCCAAACAAAAAAGAATGTTGTGCTTGTAGAAGAAATGTGAAATTTGTAGCATTTGAAGGACTTGACCTCTGTTTTGAGGAGTTCGTTTTCTAAGTCTTTAGCAGAGATTAAATATATTATGCCTTTTTACAAAACTTGAGAATTGATTGTGTCCTTAAATGCCTCCCTTACTGTCCCTTACTGTCACTGTTAGCTCGTCTTCTCACTTGAGTCTCTGTCCTAAAGACTTTGAAAAAAAGCCTTTTCACATCTTCTCATATCTGCCTTGAAGAAACTCTGACAGCAGGTGAGGCTATTAAGGAATTTGTTAAGTTGCAAGAACTCATATTGTGTTACATTCAGAATCTATTCAACTAAAATGTTTTTCTGGTCTTTAATGAACTTTGATTGTAATTCAAAACTAGATATGAGGTTTTACTGCCACCTCATATGTTTGTGCCTGATAAGATAAGGAGAGGAAATCATAAGAATTATTTATCTTCTTTGAAACCAACTCTAATCAACAACTGGGACAACCATGACTTTATTCCTGCCCCAGGTACAATGTAAATATAATGGAGAATAAGATCATTTTTCTTTTTTTAGTTGGTCAAATAAAATTATTTTCAAATTGCTTTAGAGTTATGGGAGTAGTAAAGAAAGGGTAAAATCAAGTAATCACAACAGTTTTGCAAGTATATGAATATTTAAGTGCTGGAATTTCCCTGTAGTGTCATTAAGTATGAAAGATCTCAGTGTTACATAAATATATTCAAAATTGAAAATTTCAGTTTTCTGGAAAACTGTGGCACATTTTTGGGCCCACGGAAAGAGATAGTTGAAAAAGTAATAAGCCAAGCTGTGCTACTCACATGCATATGCTTGTCAAGACAATTTGTGATGTTAAAAAGCATGATGTTAAAAATGGAATTTAGATCCACAAAACATCTTGTTCCCCACAAGGAAGACAATACACAGTGAAGGTCCAAATTATAGATATAATCAACATTTAAGATATTTTATAACCTTTGAAAAGATAAAATGTCCACATAATTAAGGCAAGTGGTTTCTTTTTGCTTAACATATCTAATGTCCCTATTTCTCCATTTCTTTCTACCACCACATCAAAAATATTTTATAGTAAATATTAGTATTTATTCATAAATATTGCAAATATTAGCAATATATATTCCTCTTAGAGTTGGAAGAACTTAGAGGTTGAAATAATCCTATCTACCATACAATGACACTCTTCACAACAACAGTTCTGAAAAATGGTTACAGAGCTAGCTCCTTTTTAACAGCATCAGAAACTCGCTAGTTTGCTACACAACACATTCCCCTATTGAACAGCTCTAGTTGCCTAAAAATGTGCAGCAGAAATCTGCCTCCCTGAAACATCCACTAAATCCTCTATGTTACCTCTGGCTTAGGATCTTTCCAACTTAATCTTAAATCCTTACACAGATGCCCTCCTGGGCAATCATTGGCCTATAGATTTGTATATATTTGAAGCTGGATAAAGCAAGGTAAGGATATCTCCAGAGAAATATCATCTAACCAGCTTCCAAAAGGCCCCCCAGAGTATAATGCATTAGGGGTAGGATCTGATCTTCTATCCTATAGGTGCAGAGATTTGCTCTCACAACACCCCAAAACTGAGAAGGCTGAAGAAGGTTGATTCATGCCCCAGAAATGCACAGAAATTCATACTAATCATGTTATTCAAAGGAAACATATAACAGGCAGATGAACAAGATTCTATGTTGCACTGTCAAAGCCATTCCTAATTTGTAGGCTACATAGAAGTCGGATTATTTGAAGACTGTTTAGAGAGGGGGACATCAGAACAAAAGAATTGGGTTGACTGATTGAATATTTAATACCGTCAGGTACTAATAGTATGGTGCATCCATCCTTGCAATTGGGACTCTGGAAGTGCTAGTTCAAGCTGGCTTCTCTGGATGCACCACCCTGGAGAGTGCTTGAATAGATGACGAGATTTGACATTCAGAAGCTTAAAGAAGCCAATCTCTAACCCTTATCCAAAGGGAAAACTTCTGTCTTTAGATACATTGATAATTTTAGTCAAGATTTACACTGGCATATTTCTGCTTTGATCCATAATGTGTTGCTTTGATGGATTAATTCTCTGAGCAACATCTTATTTCCAGCTTTTTGAAAAGAGGGAGGCAGAGATAACTGTAAACACACACACATACACACACACCCTCTGGGCTGCATACAGTCTCTCAACTGTTGTGCTTGGCTCTACCCCCTTTCCATACACTTAACTTACTTGACTGTCAGATTGCGGAAGGCGGGGCCTTGCCATTCCCTCTGTCTCTTCAGATTCTCCTGCCTCTCTCCCTGCAAGCACCAGGTAAAAAAAAATCTGTGTAGTTATGCTTTAGAACCGTCCTCTTCTGCAGCTCTTTACTGGAGTGCTCAGTAGCAGTGGGCATGCGGCCCTATTAGAGTTGCTGTCTGTAACAGATTATACCAGAAAATGTTACTTTAAAGGGTCAGGATCTTGTTCAGAACAAACCATTTGTAAACGTTTAAACGGGAAGCTGGATGAGGTTTTTAAACAGAGACATGAAGAGTTTCTACCAGAGTCCCTTTCTCTCTTAGAGGAAAAAGTGTAACCCTTACATTAAATCTCTTTTTAAATGGAAGGCAGAGAAATCAATGTCTAAATCATCAGCCACTGGAGGAAACATAAAGACTGCCAACGTATCATTTTTATATAACTTTAACTTTTTAAATGCTTTATTATTACTTGAATATCTATGCATAAATATCAGAAGCATAAATAATCGCCAGGGCCCATACATTTATTTGGTAAGGATATCAGATTTCTGTGTTTCTGCTCTTCTTAATATACTTAAATCTTATTTTAAAGTATGTCTATTGCATTACTAGAAGTGGTTATGTATTCTGGTTTTCAATCAACTAGTTTACTTGGCTGGATTGACTATAAATTTGTTGACATATATTGATGATTCCTCATTTTCTTGCCCAGGGATCATTTCTTCTACTCATTTATTTTCAATCTCTGTACTTTGTTATTTGACAGTACCCTACCAGCAGCATAACAGTGCACTCCAAGCTCATAAGACATGGTATAAACTAATTAGCAAATTTTATGATAGAAACTATTTCCCTCCCATGTGATCAACCTGGCTGGATAATGAACTCCATGACAATATCCAGCTCCTACCACACTGAGGCAAAAAGCCTCATTCAAGCAAGCTCTCATTTTGCTCTTGGACTTCAGTTCACAAAGTGGATATGGTACAAATCCAGAAACAAGCTGTCAATATAGAGTGAGGGACAGGGTTAAAAATAAAAGAGCCTAAAAATGGATTTTGAGTTAAGAAACTTCTTGAGTCTTTTTTTGCAATTTGACAGCGAAAAAGAGCATGAATAAGATCTGTTTGAAAAATGCTGTGACTGAAATCATGATGTATAACTAAAATGTATGGAACTTACAGAAACTTCCCCTGCATGCAGGTGTGCAGAAGCACTGAAGGGTTACTAACAAACACTAAATAGAAGCATTGAATAGTTTGTGGCAGGGAGAGGATCCAGAAATAAGAGTGAAAATCAGTGCTGGTTCATTACTTCAACAGTGAGACTGGCACGCTCTGCTGTTAAAGTTGCCTTTAAACAGCAGGTGCACTGTTGGACCACTCTACCTTGCAGCCCCCAGGCCCTGGCACAGAACAAGCCCAGTCTGTTCCATGGGGATTAATGAATGACCACAAGCCAACCCAAGATGCATCTGAATACCATGGTAGTCCTGTTTCCTTTTTCGCCACATTTTTGGAAATTTCACTCAGCACTCTCCACCTCAGTTTTTGTGCGTTTGCTTACCACACCTGCAATCTGCCACCCAAAACACCATGACACAAAATTCTGAAGTAGTTTGAAGGAACAGGGAAGAAGCCAAAAGAGAAAGAGTTCTATATACTCTTAGTCTTCTCCTTAGAAATGGTTCATTCAGTTTAGTGGTAATTATCAACATTGAACTCTTATCATGCAAAGCTAAGGAGACACCAATAGAAAGCAAATGAATTATTTAAATGGCACCTCCAAGCTCTCTAGCATATTTAATCCCATGCAGCACTGATTTGGGTATGTAAATTGAAAACTTACCCATCATCCCAATGCACCAAACTTAAATAACAATTTATTTCATACTTTGATGTTCTGCTGATGTTACCTAGATCTTAAAATGTATAGCTATTTTACAGTTCTGCTTAAACATAAATAATCTATTTGCCTGATTCACTAATACTAAAGGTATATTTTTTCTCCTGGTGTATATGTAATCATCCATGACTACTGTCAGTAAAACTTATACGGATGCACCATAATAAAAAGTATACCCCTATGTGGAAATAATCTATTTCATAAGAAGAGTAATGCATTCACAATCTTCCCTTCCTGCTGAACAATTGCTATGTTGTTGAAGAGTATCTTTAGACTGAAGAAATGTATTTCTCATGTGTTTGGGCAGGAAATTTCAAGAACAATAAGTTTCAGATAATAGAAGAGACTCAAAAAAAGGCAAAATATTTTATTATAAAATGAATACATAAAAATCAAAAAGATCCATTTAGTGACAGTGTTACAAATATGAAGCAAACTGCTTGGACTAATAAAGGTCAGAAAAAATATTTAAATATCTTTACAGAAGCATGAGAGACCAAATAAAGCTTGTTGCTGATGACAAGGAAAAGGGTTTGTTTTAGAACACAGGTTTTTTTTCCTTTTCTCATAAGTTTAAATTATGCATAGCATTGTTAACCTAGGCCAGATATTATGCATTAAAATATACTCCTAGCATTCAGTATGTACTGTGTGAATAGCTACATAAGTGATTCTGAAATAACTTTTGCTCTTTCAATAGCTTTATTTTGGCAATAAAAAAATGCATGGGTGCTAGTAAAATTCATGTTCACAGTAGATTTTTTTAAAGCCTGAAAGAATACATCTGTTGAAATTTGCATTTGGTTTTGAAAAATGTATGTTTAACAATTGAACACAGTCGTATTTTAACTTTTAAGCTCCCACACCAAGAAAGTATCAAGGTATTGCAGCAATTTACTCTTATGGACATTATGCTGGGCTTTGAAATTCAAAAAAATAGGATATTTCTTCTTGAATTATTTTATGATCAATGTACATTCTCTCTGCAAGGAAAATTAAAGCTGTCTGACAAATCATAGAAACATCACTGGCTGTTAAAGATGCACAAAATTGCATAAAAGCTTGAAAAGCACTGGGTAATTTTGCAGTTTCATCTCCAAACACAATTGTAAAGACAGTCTGTCTTTCAATTCTTTCTCCCTCTTTCTTCTGAAGCATGGCCTTTTAGTTCTTGCCCTTTTAAATATCTTTGCCTACTGTAGCTTTGCTTCTTAATGTACTGCTTGATCTTACAGGCTGAGAAAGTATTTACAGGGGATGCTTGCTTTTATCTGTATTCACAGAAAATGCTAACAAATTAGAAGAAAGTGCCAGAGAACACCACATACCTTGCCCAGAACATTACAATGGCTTCTGCATGCACGGGAAGTGTGAGCAGTCTATCAATATGCAGGAGCCGTCTTGCAGGTAATGTTTTTACTCTTAAACTTTAAAAATGTATAATGTAAAAATGTAGAAACTAAATTCCAGATGTTTACAGAGATTTGTTTGGCACTCTGCCTGAATGGGTGATTAGCAGGAGCAGAATTTTTCTCTTCTTCTCCCACACACCCACAAACACACACACACACTCCCATATTAGAAAACCTCAAAGTGTGTGCTTCCCACACTCAAGTACTATGCAGTACATCATTGCATATACCCATCTAGTAGAATTTGGGAGTCATACTTTGTCAGTTTCAAGTTCCTTAAAAACACAGACTCCTCTGTATTGTTCACTACTCTTTTTTCAGAACCTAGAACAGGGATGGGCACATATCAGAGGCTCCATAAATGCTTCTCAAACTGTATATTAGATAACACAGTTGCTTTGGGCAGGTCATCTTTGCCAAGGTCCTTCTGCTCTTCTAATAAATATCATCAATCTTGATTTTGCTCACTGTTTTCTATGGATCTCCTTTCCATGAGCTTTATATAGTGGCATTATTAGCTACACCTCCACAGCCTCAAACTCAGTTAAGACACAAAGGAATTGCTTGTCTGGATTTAGTTAATAAACAGAAATATCTGCTGAGTACCCATGGCTAAAGTATAATTATTTCACAGATGGTAACGCCACAGTGAAAAAACAAGTATACCTTTATTTAAATTAATATATTAATTAATATAGGAGGGGTACAGTGAAATAGGTTCTGGATTGTTACAGTGAAAAGAGTGTTCTCTTGCTCTCTCGCTCACTGGCTCTCTTTCCCTCGCTTTTCTCTTGTCAAAAACTGTGTTTCTTTCAAGTTTCCCTTCACCAAATGCATTATAACCCCTGCCTTCAAGGGAAGTCAGGTGAAGCGAACAGAACGAGACGCTAGTCCTGCTGCTCTGTCACTCCTTAGCACAGTCACATTGTTAAGCCCTCCCTGCTGCAGAGAGCGAAGACCCCAGGATATAAGTCATAAGGAACTGAAAGTGAAGTACAAAATCAGGTGTCCATGAGCAGCTACAAGTTGAGTCCCTTTAGCATTGTTTTGATCTGAGTTGTTTTCTCATTTCCTTGTCAAATGATAATTTTTAACATGCAAATGTCTACCTGCACTTTCTGGTGACTGAGAGGCAGCATTCATTCTCGAATGGGTCAGATTTTTAGAACTATATTGTCTACATCATATTTTTTTTTTTTCAATGAAATTTAACTCTGTAACATCAGCTGATGATTTTATGACCAGGAGAGTAAGGGAATGGCTGTTGTACCTCTGGTCACAATATTTTCAACATTTATTCTGATGATCATAGAGAGAATGTATGATCCAAAAAATTAAATAAATAGCCCTAGTTTTTATATCCATGTCATCAGAAGCAAACCTTTTCCCAAGTAATCATGTTGACTTAGGTTGATTAAAGAGCAAGTTAAATAAAATGTAAGGTTCATCTGAAAAAAATATATATAGAAAGAACAACTATCCCTGGGCATCTGTTTTTTGTCATCAAAAACAAATTATCTACCAATCTTCCTGTCTTTAAAAAAAGTATCAAATGAAACCATTTATCTTCCAAACTAAAATCAGAGAGACCTTGTTTAAAATAAGCATTTGAGAACCATATTCACAAAGTAGAATTTATTTAGAGAGGGAGACAAAAAACCCTAGTCATGAAGCTAAATCCCTATTGGCCATCTGTAAGAATGAATCCAGCAGCTACAGGTAACTGGACACTATCTTTTCTTCCAGATGTGATGCTGGTTACACTGGACAACACTGTGAAAAAAAGGACTACAGTGTTCTATACGTTGTTCCTGGTCCTGTGCGATTTCAATACGTCTTAATCGCGGCTGTGATTGGAACGATTCAGATTGCTGTCATCTGTGTGGTGGTCCTCTGCATCACGAGGTCAGTGACTGTCCTCGGTGGCAGCCCAAATAAGGGGACCTGCTGTTCTTTGCCGTTTTAATCTGATCGTGAGTCCCTTCATGGACACAGCAACCATCCTGTTTCCTCATCATATGAGCATTTGAATAGCAAAAGGGAAAGATACTGATTTTCATATTGGAAGTGGTATAAATTATTTTCATTACTTTTGCATTGTGATAAGGATTCTTTATTTTCTGAGCAAAGGTCATTTTTTCTAATGTGTACTGATAACCTTGGTTTAAATATACTTTGGGCTTTTACTATAAAATGTCAATCTTCATTTAGACTATTAACAGACTTTTTAAACAGTTTCCTTAACTACCCAGGTCAGTATGCCAAATAAAGTCGGAGTAGATTTCATATAAGGTCTAAGAGAGTATTAAATTATAACTCTCTTTGATGGTGCTTATAATTCTAAGTATAGGTTTTTAAAGTGCAATCATTTTTTAACATATCTTGGTATAAAGAACAAATACATTTTTATCTTAACAAAGATGACAAAATAGCTTTTCATGACAAAATGCAAAGAAAAGAGTTGTACTGAGAAATGTTATGTTTTAGTAAATGAAAACCTTGGATATATGAACACATGCAGCAAATATCACAACAACCTTTATTGCAAATCCCCAGGCCAACCAATCAGTAATTGTTTTCTGGAGAGCCTGGTTGAGTAAGATTCAGAGATCTTACCTAGTTTCAACAGAAAGAAGACCCTGATTGATTAGTGCTGTCTGACATTGGGTTTGGAGTAAAGGAGTAAGATTTGCTAAGATCCTTAGCAGGTATTTGCTAATCTTCATTAGCTTTGGGTTTGGAGTAAAGGAGTAAGATTTGCTAAGATCCTTAGCAGGTATTTGCTAATCTTCATTAGCATGCAGACCAATAGTCATGAAGGATTCTATTCTAAACCAAATACATTTTATTTATGTCTTATACATTTCTTTATTAAGTGATAGAAAATACTTCTTTCTGACCTGATTTCACTCTCTTTTAAAAAGTTCCAGTGAAGTTTTCCAAAGTTTTTGGCAAATCCACAAGGCAGAACTCATTTAGACTTTCATTCGTTTGTATGGCTCTAGGGTGAATCAGAATGTTTCCCAAAAATTTATTTTCAAAACCTAAGAAAATAAAAGAAAGTATCATATCTTTGGAAAATGAAGTCTATCATATATCTCAGTATCTGTATTGAGCTATCTTCTTTGAGGACAAGTATGGCATTTGCTCTTGAAAAAGACAAAATATGGTTCATAAATCTTCCCCTGGCCTAAAGGCTTAAGAGATGATCATCGACTTGAGCTTTCTGCTGCTCTAAGCCAAGTTGAGTTCATCAACTTGACTCTCACGTTTAGATGCCAAGTGAGTCAATGGATTATATTAAAATGGATTCTGGGGAACATAAAAATAACTCAAGAAACCAAAAATATTGAGTATAAAAAGAAAAGAACCTGAAACTGTGCCACATTACTCTATGATTCTTGAGTTTTCTAATATCTAAGCATTATCTGTACATGAAAAATGAATTCATATTTAACAGATACCATCTCCTAACAACAATTGCTACTTCACGTCCTGACAAAAATGTAGAAACTTTAAATACTTAAGCAGATTTTTCAAGTCTGTTATTAATTACAGTTCTACCCTTATCACACCAGGAATCATATAAACAATATATATACATATTTTAATACATACACAATTAATAACATGATGAAGAAGGCATAATTATCTCCAGTTTGAAGAAAAGGACCCTGAGATATGAGCCAAGTTCACACAGCTGAGCAGTAAGGGCAGAACTGGACTCCAGGTTGTCTAATGCCAGAGCATGAGCACTTAACCACTGCTCATACTGCCCCTTGGCTGGTCATGATTTCTATATATTCTGATGCTCAAGACTACCTAAACTGAACATGCCATTTCTTCAAGGCATATGGCCTTTTCAATTTTCCATGTTAAATCATACATACCCTCTATTTTCCTTTGAAGAGGAGAAATAGCACATAAATGAAAACGATCACTATTATAACACATTTTATAAATCTTCCCTAACACCTCCAAGCCTTCCAGACCCTTTCCAGGAGTCATGTCGGCCACATTAGTTGTATATTAGAATCCAATGCACAATGTGGATTCTTTCTATACACCTGACAATATTCTGCTCAAAAAACAGACTTTCCAATTAGGGCCTCTTCCCCCTAAGAAAACCTACTTTCCTGGTGACCTGGTTATATTTGTCTGTCAAGACCTATTCCAAAGTATCTACTTGTAAAATATGTGCAAAAGCAAACCAAGCAGAGGCCTCCTCGTTCTCTTCAATTTTCTTTTAATCACTTTTTCATTTGTACTCTTTTTACTACTGCTCTTTTTTTTTCTCTTCTCCTTTCCTGCTTTCTTTTTTCCTAATTCATTCCTAGTGTTGCTTTACTATTTTAGTCAAATGCATCCTCTCCTCCTAAACACAATATGTGTCACAAAAAATATAGACATCAAGAGACATGTTCCAGAATGAAAAGAGTTGTCCTGCTGAAAAACTGGATTCCCAGTTTTTTTAATCTCTTACTCCCACTTGCTGGGAAAGTGATTTCCAGCTCTACATTCATTTTGACAGATCTACCAAATATTTATTTATATTCTCCCATAGCCCACAACTTGTTCTAATAGGATCTTAGATGGACTTTATATTGTTGTTTTTGTCGCATAGTTGAAATATTCTTTTATTACAAAAGAATAAATAATAGATCAGAACTTTTTAGATAATTTGACTGAATTTTAACTTTTTATAGAAGCTAAAAAATTAAGACCAATTTTTGTCTCTAATTTATAGTATCAATGTACAAAAAGATACTAGGTTGCACTGAAAACAATATCCCTTTCCATTACATTTCAGATAATATTGGCTCATTCTCTTGTTTGACAAGGTTTAAACTTGTAGCATCGAAATGTCAATATAACATTCAAATGTAGGACATTTGAAACATAAAATTGTTGAAGACCTTTAAAGTGAGATTAGATGAGCTCACTACTTTCTTGACTGAGTTATGCTGAATCATTCTTTGTGCCTTAATGAGTAAGTAATCGAGGACAAGGTAAACAATGTGTTCCTCTTCTACTACCACCACTGTTCTTCGACTCCCCTCAACAGATGCTTAAAGACAACTGCAAGGAGAAGCAAAAATTTAAAAAACTTTTCCAAAATAATACCAGCTTCTACTAATAGTAAATTTTCTAATCAGAAATATTTTAATAATTTTCTTAATCCACAGCATCACTCTATGATTGTAGGATCAAACTTTAGGTAAGAGCATTGGACTAAGATTTGTAAACTTTCCAACCTTCTAGGAAATGCCCCAGAAGCAACAGAATTCACAGACAGAAGCAAAATACAGGGCACTACAGTTCAGACAACACAACAAGAGCATCCACAAGGTTAATCTAAAAGGAGCATGTTTCTACAGCAGCTGGACTACCAAGAACTTGGACTACACAATACAGTATTATAGACAAAAGAATAAGACAAGAGATCTACACCTGTTGCCTTGCATTTGTGGTAATCTACACCAATGAAAACATGTACTACAGCTATATTTGATTATGTATGGATATATTTGAAATAGTATACATTGTCTTGATGTTTTTCTGTAATGTAAATAAACTATTTATATCACACAATATAGTTTTTTCTTTCCCATGTATTTGTTATATATAATAAATACTCAGTGATGAGAAAAAAAAAAACGGCATTCTTAAATTTGCGGTATCTCATAACTGTAAATATAATCAAGCTAGTATAATCTGTATAGGCACCAGTATTTTATCTTTCTCCACATCTTGAGAGAGAGCATTAGTTTACATAGGACTCAGTGGCTAGGTTTTAAGTGATTCCAAGATCAAGGGAAATGATAGTTATTGGAAAAGAGGAAAAAATAATTTACTTTATATCGAGTGAGGGTAAAATATTTCAGATCTCTGAATCATCTCTATTTCATCAACTTTCTTCCCTGGTCTTCCATTTTCCTCCCCAGAGCAGAAAAATCTCTGGCATATAAATTAAATCAAAGAAGAACAGGAGGGGTAAGTGTTTTATAACTCATAAAGGAAAGAAAAAGAAGATATTGGCTTTTATTTGGGAAGGAACTTAGAATCTCCCAGTCAAGTGCATATATCTGAAGGGTCCTGAGCAAATTACATCTCAGGCATGCACAGAGCGACAAAATCTTCTCCATTTAGGTGAGTGGAATTAATAAGTAGAGGAAAATTTTAATAACATCATTAAACTTGAGACACCGAAATCATAAATTCTGGGAAGCACCTTGCTATATTTGTAGTATATGGTTCATTGAAAAGAAGTTAGGGTCAGAACCAAATACCTCATGAATAGCCTTATGGCTGATGTGGCACTATTATTTGAAATGAAACTAAGATGATAATGTTTCATGAAAACAGAGAAACATGTTTTGACATATTTGTATGATGAGATAAGAAAGAAAGAATCCCACAGCATCTGAAAGACCATACTGAGAAGTTGGTTTGGATTTTCATTTGTTTGAATAGAGCATACAAATAGCTTTAATTACTTTTTTTAGAAAAAAAATGAACTGAAAATTCTCAAATATGAAGATGAAAATAACAGATCAAATAATTGCCTTACTATCATTTAACTCTATGTAGCATTCCATGGCCAATCCAGTAAATCTAAATAAAGTTCTCTTTGTCTCCTTCAAATGATCTCTGCATGGACTGAAGAAATTCTACTCCTGTGTCCAAAAATAAGAAGACACAAATATCAAACCAACACACTGCATATTAAATAGTCAGTGAAAACTAAATTTTCTGAAGTGACATTTGTTAAAACAAAAAGGTGACAATCATTTTAAATAAGATTTACAATTCTGTTAAAAACTTGGTTTTCTAGGTGAAACATCACTTTGAAACATGGAAATCTATCGGCTTAACCATCACTCAAGTGTTTCCATAAATTGGTCCTACGCTACTTGAATAAGACAAATTCCTTTTAAACTTCTGCATGGAAGCTTAGTTTGGTTAACAGGTACAGAGATGTAATTAGCCTTGGTCTCCTTTGTAAGACAGTGGTTGTGGCAAACAAACCTTTCCTCCTTCTAAAAAGCAAAAATGCAACATCACAGAGAGTCTTAGAGCTTCAAAGAAACAACAATTCCAATGTCTTTTATTTTCAAGAGTATGAAATCACTTGCTTCATTGGCTATTGATGCATTATTTTATCCAAAGAATCATATAAACTTATTGTAGGAAAAGGCCCTGGAATTAATAATATTGTACATTTTTGTCCACCTCCACCTTCACCCACCCCATGAAGAAATCCCTTTTAAAATGCATGTTCAAGGGAAGCGGCTGTGGCTCAATCAGTAGGGCTCCCGTTTACCATATGGGAGGCCCCAGGTTCGGTTCCCGGGGCCTCCTGGTGAAGGCAAGCCCGCCCGCACGGCGTGGTTAGCTGACCCAGCGAGCACAAGCAGCAAGGGGGGGATAAGTGAATAAATAAATAAAATCTTAAAAAAAAAAAAAAAAAGAAAGAAAAAAAAAAAAAAAGCATGTTCAACAAATCTTAAGTGGGCATTTACTATTTGCCAGACACTATTCAAGTTTACAGGGAAATGCAAATACAACATGGTCTCTACTCTAAGGAACTCACACTCTAGTTCTGGCAGATATCTTCCAGCCTCTGCTTGCACATTTCTTATAGTTTGGAATCAAACCCATTTCATTCTAGGACAACTCATATTATATATTGAGTTGAAATTTACTTCCCTGTTGCTCTCATTTCTCTCTGTGGAACAAAGGAATAACAACTTATATATTTGGAAATATGAAGACATATAACAAGTTTTTCCCCTCACTCCACAGCCCCTCTGCAAATACGATCTTTTCCAAGAGAAACATCCTTAACTTCCTTATCTGCTCTTCATGTGATACATTTTCCATACCCTCCTAGCATCTATATCACCCTTACTTTGATAAACTCTACTTTGTTAATATATGCCTTCAAGTGTGGATATCAGAATTGCAGTCTACAACAGTTGTGGTCTGACTAGCACAGAATAGAGTAGAACTTGTAGGAAGCAAAATTAGTGCAGAGTTAGAGCCCTAAATTCAATTCATTTCCTATTTTGACCACAGATTTGCTGTGATGCCTTAAGCAAGTCACTTAACATCTCACGTCTCAGTTTCCTCAGCCATAACCTCATGTCTATCTTTGCAATTTCCAAGATTCTCTTTATTAAGAGTCCAGGCACTATACATTAATTATTGCATTTATTATTGCAACTCAAGACACATGAACTGTTTTTGCAGTTTGTCCCCAACTTAAATTCGAAATTCTTTTTAAACCAGCTGCTGTTAAGCCATGTCATTCACTCGTTCATTATACATTTACCGAGGGCCACCCATTACCAGTACAACTCTAGGCTATGAGAGAACAAAGGTTGATAAGGCAACATCCTTGCCTAAAATAAACTCACTAGCAGATCAGCCTGGTCCTTGCACTGAAGCTCTCACAGTCTTATGGAGGGACTGAGAAGTAAATAAAAAATGATAAAGAATGTAAGAAAGGCTTTGATGATGATCAGGCATTCTGGCTGCATGGTTTCTCCTCTTCACAGCAAGACACACAGAATGACTTCATCATCCTCCACACACACAATAACCTCTTGCTTCTGAGTTTTCATCCACACTCCTGGCTCTCTTAGCAATACCCAGGGCACATAGCTTATCCGCGAAGCCTCCGTTTCTCGCCCTGGCAGTGTTCCTAATCCTGCTCTGTCACTTTCCTTGCTGTTCCTTAATTGTCCACACATGACTCTCTTTCCCTTAATCTGGGAGCAATAGAAAGGCAGAAAATCTGCTGAGTGTTCCATTCATTCAAGAAATGTTTATTGGGTTCCTACAATGTGCCAAACACTATTCTAGGCGTATAATGGAGCAATGAACTGGATAGACGGATCTCTGCTCTCAGGCTCACATTCTAGCAAAGGAGTTAGAGGTGAGCGAGGGGAGAGAAGGAATCAAACAATAAATAAAAATAAGTAAATAGAAAGTTATAAGTTGTCTTCAAAAAACTAGAAATAGAATGAGGTGATTCAGGGTGACTAAGTTAATAGGGATTGGGTGACTCCAAGGAGAGTGTGGTATTTAAACTTGGCCTCTGAAGCAAGTCAGATATGGTCCCAGTCTAAGTTGTACTTCACTAACCACTTAAACTTGGCCAGTTGCCCAATTTCTTTTTGCCTCATGTTTAAAGTGGAGAGAAAAATATCTTCTCCCACCCAATATGACTGGTATGAGAAAAAAATGAAAAAGACAGTCCATGTTAAGTGCCCAGAACAGTGACATGCACAGGGTCAAATTCCAATATATGTTAATTATTTTAGAAGGATAGAATAAATATTGGTTGTAAAAGTCAATAAATAAGAATGAACAAAATTTTATTAGTTAAAATATGCATAATGGGAATCATACGGCAATAGTCAGGAAAAGTCAAGTAGCAATGCTTACTCGAGTGCCTCTTACATCTTTGGAGACAGGAAAGCTTGTTTTGATTCTATAACAATAAGGCAAAATGTAATTAAGAAACAATACAGCTTCCCTAGATTTTGTTCACATGGGTCCACCAGCATCATATCTGAACAAGAGAGGGGATCATTCTGCCATTTTAGGAGAGGTCTGTTCTGGAAAAGCACACAGTTAAACCTCTCCGTTGTTTCCAGGTACAGGATAAGTGAGTCAATATTTCAGTGGCTTTGCAGGGCCAAATTCTTTACTTTCATGAATCCTTAAGGAGAAGTCAGCACAGACTACTGAAATATGACAGAGATTATATCAAAGTCATATTGAACTCTCTACCAATGTTTATCTTCAGATGCTACTTCCCTTTTCCAAAGTCATGCAGCCCCTGCACTACTATTCCCCAATTATAGTAGGCCTTTCAGATGTATAATTAATCATCTGAGTATTAATAATAAAATATTTTCATTGAATTAATTGATATCTCTATATGCAAATCCACTTTACATGAAGGATGATTATAAAGTAATGGGATTAGTTCTATAACCAGTGCATAAATATAGCAATCAATGTGGCTCTTTGAAAGCAGCATCAGAAGGCATGTGTGATGTGCAGCCCACCAGTCCCTTTCAGGCCTCCTGCCAGCCTCCATAGGAATGGAAATCTACTTTACTGGTCCACCCACTCTGGTTGATATTTACCTCTAGTAATACTTAAAGGAGTTATTTTGACTTGAGTTTTGGTTTATGTTTAATGTTTTAATTTAATTTTCATTATTTCTTTTACATCAGGTAAGAGGTGAATGAAAAAAATGCTTTCCTTTAGTTTTCCAAACCTAATTCAGTTCAACACAAGAACTTCCCCCCTGCCTCACCTCGAGATGGTTCCCTCGTCTGTTTGCTGGTTGTTTTTGCTCAGTGTTTTTTTTTGTTTTTGCTTGTTGTTTTTGCTTGCTGTCTGCTCATTGTTTTTACTCGATGTTTGCTCATTGTCTGCTCATTATTTGTCTTCTTTAGGAAGTACTGGGAACTGAACCCAGGACTTCCCATGTGGGAGGTGGGTGCCCAACTGCTAGAGCCCCATCTGCTCCCTGCTCATTTGTTTTTGCTCATTGGCTGCTCATTGTTTGCTCATTGTCTTGCTCCTTGTTTTTGCTTGATGTCTGTTCATTGTTTTTGCTCGTTATTTGTTTGTCTTCTTCAAGAGGCACTGGGAACTGAACCCAGAACCTCCCATGTGGGAGATGGGAGCACAACTGTTTGAGCCACATCCACTCCCACAACACAAGAACTTAACTCAGAGTTAATGAGAAGTCTAAAATCAGATGTTTTGGGGAGTGAAGAGGATCTCGAGGCCTGTCCTCCATTCCTAGAGGTCTCATCATCATGTTATGCCTTCCGGTCCTCTTGATTCATCAAATGCACACACTCCATGCCAGGCCTAGCCTCAGCAATCTCCCATAAGCAGCAGCCCTCCAGATCCACGCAGCCAACCATCCCTAGCTCCTGCTTGCTCAGTGGGCTACTTTTGAGAGGACTTGATACCCCACCATTGTGTGGGTGCCTCTCCTTCCTGGGCTTCCTCCCAGGCTCAAGGGATCTAACCACCTCCCAGGCCCGGGTCTTTTTTCTTCACCTCATGAAGTATCCAACCTCTGTTATTACTTTTCTCTAACACAATCTGGCTTAATTGTCGTCCATGGACCTTGACCTTGAAAACAAAGACCTTTTGATGAGTCCAGCTGGGAAAAACAAAGCATGAAGTAATGTCCCCAATTGTCACCACAGTACAGCAAATTATCAATAGACATATTACAGAAGTAATACTTGATTAACCAATAAAATTAGAAAGGACACATAAGCCAAAAATAAAATGAGCCTACCACCCAAAGATAACTTCTATAGTGTTTGTGTATATTCTTTCAGATAATTTCTATAAATATACACAGAGGGTTTTGCAGACAATAAGAGTTTATTAATAATCACTAAATCTTCACTAAAGAATAGCTATAAAGTTTAAAATATGGTCACTGAGATATACTTTACCAAACTACAAATGGGTTCAGTGTGGTTCTTGTATAAATTTCAATCACTCTCACTAAGAAATCTGTGAGGACTTTAAAGAGCTTAGCTGGGAAGTATCTCTAGCTCTCCTCGTTTGAATCGTTCTCTCTCTCCCACCCATACCACTGTCACCATCTTCTCATACACTACTTTAGGAGTCCTTGCTAGTCTCAAAGCTTTCATACCAGTTGCAAGACATTCTCATTCTCACAATCTGCAAATGTCCAAAGTTTACCCTCAAAGCATGGGCAGACAGAGTTTCTCTCCAATTGTCCTGTGCTTCATTTGTTTCTGCCTGAATCCAGAGATAACAAAGCAGTTTTATACTCATTCTCCTAGAATGTTTTGCTTCTTTTTATCCTCTGTGGAGGCCTCTCTCTGATCCCTGGGGCTAGAGAAGCCCATGGTTTGGGCATTTAACCATCTCATGCCCATAACACTTATTCCAGTGCTGCCATTCCTCCAACAGCTTACACTTCAGGTTAAACGTAGGTCATGACCACGCTAGCTACTGAGCTGAGTTGTTTTCCAAACTGGGGCTCTCCTTCCCCATTGGTGCCTCTTCCCCTGCCTTGTATGCTCTGTGTAAAAAGCTGTTTATTGGCATTACTTGAGAAATTCAGTTTGGCTCAGAACCAGGAGTTAGTATAAGCAGTGTAACATTAAATAACACTAGCAAGGGCATTAAAAAGTGTACATATTTTTTATTTTATTTATTCAAAAATTCATCAACTAGTTATATTCAAAAGTGCTTGAACCAGCATTCAAACTTGAACACAATATAAAATTGAAAAATTAAAAATAATATAAAATATTAAATAAAGGAATGGACAAATAGCTAAAGCCCAACACCTGAGCTAAATTTAGCTAATATGAAAGGGCACTGAATTTTAATGGATGGACTAATCCAGTAAAGCCAGTCTTTTCTACTAACAGGCTTTACTACATGTTATCTCAAGGAGTTTCCTTATAAGAACAAGGATGAAGAGAAAACACTATAGTCACTGCAAGACACACTCACCTCCTTACTACATACTCGCAAAAAAAAACATTCTCACTAGTGGCTACGTCATCAGTTTCACTTCCCTAACCCTTTGGGCCAACGGCATTTCTAGTAAAACACCCATGAGGTGAGGAATAACAATGTGGGAGCAGGGGCAGAAGAGGGTGAGCTAGCTTCAGCTGAGAGAGAAATCAAAGACCCTGGGAAGGTGAGAGGGATGGAGATAACAAAGGATTGGATGGAGGGGGAGGGCAGTTATGGCAAGGGAAGATTAAATATCATTTATCTTAGTCCTTTAAGAAGAAACACAACTAAAGCATTTTAGCAAGATTTCAGGAATTTAGAGTGGCAGCGAGCAAGTGGGGAGCAGAGGGCTGGTGCCCCTGGGAAGGCTTCCTGCCCTGCAGTCCAGGAAGGCTAACCTGCTGCTTGCCCAGGCTTTGTCGGCGGAGGAGCTGGCTTGGCAAACTAGGCAGAATGAGGCCAAGGCACATCTCCAAAATGATTTTTCCAGACCTCAGGGTGAGGCAGAGAATATGTTTAAAATAAAAGTTCTGTCATGTGCATATTTTCTTCTGCACAAATCTTGACCTCTGGATATGTAGATTAGGTTCTTTATATTCTGCAGGGCAACCTCTGTCCCAAAGCAGGAGATCCACTCTTCAGATAAAGAATAAAGGAACAGCTCAGCCTCTCTACCCAGAGGCTAGCCCTCCTTCTTGGGGGAAGGGGGGACAAGGAGGAAGGGGGTGGGGTGAAGGGAGGCTGCCACTTTCACAAATACAGGCTGCCGGATAGCATCCGATCTGGCTACACTTGGAAAACAAAATCCTAGGGTCTTACAGCAGCCCTGAGGAGCATTAGAAAAGGCACAGTGAAAAGGAAGCGGTCTAGGCCCTGCTTATAGAAGACAAATCCATTCGTGTCTGCCTGGGGATGTATGGGTCAGAAGTGCCAAGTGGTGCAAGGCATTGGCAAGTATTGTTTAGGTTTGAAAAGAGGAGTAGAAAGAGAAAAATGACTTCTCTATAAGCGGAGGCTAAGAAGGAAATGGCAATGAAAGCCCTGGTGTTCCACCTTTCAGCCTTTCCGAAGGCACGTGCCTCTGTTCATCACAGGACAGCACCCAGCAGAGCCAGATGATTTGTAATTAAGCTCACAGGCCAGAATGAGTCTTATAAACAGCCAGTGACGTTGCTGACTTCCCCCCAGAGGACTGAGACCACTGCACCAGCATCCACATAATAGCATTATGTTTTTCTTTTAAATAAGATGTACATGAATGTTCACTTGCGTCCAATTACAGTAATGCATGATTTACATAAAATTAACTCTCCTGCCTAATTACAGTCACGCAGGGATTAAGGGAGAAAGAGCTTTTACTTTGTAAACATTATATGCTTTAACACTTAGCCTCTCTATGAAATACAACTGGCCCAATCACAAATAAAAATGAGTTCTTCAGTTACTGGGTTTTGCCATGTTTTTGTCCCGTCTGTCATTTTGAGTAAGTGAATCCAATTCCTCTGAAATGTGAATGTACAAACTGAATTGTTTTGTAGCAAGGATCTCTGTTTCAGGAGTTTTGCATACAGTGAGGATTTGAACCCTCTGGGTAAGAAATCCACAAAGAGCAACAGAATGAATCTCTAGCTTTCCAGAAGCAGTGAAGAAAAAGCTTTCTTTAAAGGGCGATCCAAAGCTGCTTTGACAACAAAATGATTAAAAGCTGCCTCTTCTCTCATCTTACATCTGTCATATTTCTGCATTCTTTTTGTCACAAACATGAACACAATTTTTTTTCTCTGAATAAGACTTCAGATTGTACATTACCAGGGAATTAAAAGTGACGTTCACTGCAAGCCGCACCAAAAGAATTTTTTTTCCCACCTTTGCCAGACCTGGTGCCAGAATCAGGCTTGAAGAAGATTCATTGAATTGGCACAATAAGAAAATGATTAGAAGCAACAGGGACTGAAGTTTCATCGTTATCAGTTCAGTGGGGACGTTAAAAATGCTCCTCTGAAAAGCTGCACAAAAATACCTCAAGGGGACTGACGGTTCACCGCTATGGCTGACCACAAAAGATGGCAAGTTCATTTTGTCACATCGTCAACCTTCTTTTCACCTAGTACGAAGAAGAGCTGGATGCTGTAAGAAAAAAAGAGGTTTTGAAAAGGGGAAAAGAGAGGCAAGATAACATCTGTGCTCCTAGAAAAACAGGGGAAGAATGAAATCTCATGCTTTTTTTAGAAATACCTCTAAAGTCTATGCCTAATAAACTAGCTGTTTTATTTAAAAGGGTTGTTAACCAAAATTCATTAACCAAAAATTGCTTTCAGTATGGGGACACATGGCATACTAAAATTATTTTTCTTCACATTCCCTGCCCTTTTATTCTGCAACAAAGCAGAAAGCAAAGAAACCCTTCTTAGAGTCCTTGAATTCAGAAGGGCTTCTGTGAGGGAGATTTTCAAAGACATTTTTGGAAAGACTGGAGCTAGTATAGTGTCCCCTGATAATTTGGAGGGAAACTGGTCCAGCCATCTGAGTTTTGCTGTCTTATTTTCATAATTGCAAAATTTTCTGTCAGTGTTTTAAGTTTCCTGGCTGCTAAAACAAATACCATTCAATGGGTTGGCTTGCCAAGAGAAATTTATTGGCTCATAGTTTCAGAGGCTAGAAGGTGTGCTTCCTCCTGGGTTGGTGCCTTTGGCTGACTGGCTCACTCTGGGGTTCCCTGGCTTTTCTGTCATATAGCAATGCACATGGCGGCATCTTCTCCCCTCTTTTCTGGGTTTCATTGATTCCCCGCTTCTGGCTACTCCAAGTGGTTTCTCTCTTTCTCTCTCTGAATTTTATTCTATTTACAAAGGTAATCCAAATTAAAGCCGAACCTGATTCAGTTAGGCAACACCTTAACTGAAGTAACATCTTCAAGAGATCCTATTTACAATGGGTTCATACCTTTAGAATCAGAGGTAGGAACCTGAATATGCCTTTTGTGGGGGACATTATTCAATCCCCAACAGTCAGGATCTGAGGTTTTAGAGAGACTAAGTTGTTGATTTTTTTTCATTTTTGGCTTCTTTGAAATCAATGTCTTTCTGCTCTCTTGAGCTATCATCTCCCTGATACTTGCTGCTTCACCTTGTTCCCAATTCTATAAAACATCCTTCCTTTAAATTGCATGAACCAACCTTGAATTTTCCATCATTTGATCTTCCATTGAGTTGTTGTTTCAAAATATCAAAAAGCCTCAAAAGCTAAGGCTTAAATAGTGGCCATGTTCAAAAGAACATTATATTGTGTTTGGATCCCAAATACACAAAATCAAAATTCCTTCCAGTTCAGACAAAACTTTTGTTTGACCAGCTAGTAATTGTATGAAACTGTCCTTGAAGTACTGACTTTTTCTTTCTAGCTATGTTTGAAGATTTTAGGAATTGATATTATACTTCATTGACTGTGATAATGTATGACATTTATAAAATACAATGTATGACTAAGAATTAAAAAGGGAGCTACATATATTAATTCCCAAATTACCTTTTATAGGTAAGATACTGTTTGGGTCACTTTATGAATACTATTGCACTTGTTTCTTACAATATGCCTATAAGGCATGTTATTAGTATACCAACTTTATAACATAGTAACTATAAAGTAATTTGTAAAGTTATAAATAACTTGGCCAAGGTCACAGAGCTTGGATGTGCCAGAGCCAAAATTGGAACACAGATCAAATCAAAATTCACCCTGTTTTTACTATATCATGCCATTTCCATTACTTTTTGTTTTATACTAGCATGTCAGGAATCATACATCTTTCAAATTTCCTCTCAGCCAGTCAAATGCTTATTCCAGTGATACTGTCATTGCTCCAATGTTTTGAATTTTTGCTATGGAAATTATCATCAACAACAATTTATGAATCTCACCAGAACTCTTATTTCAATATATTATCAGGATATTCTCTTTTGGTTCCCATCTTTCTCGCCTTTCTCCCCTCTTAGTCATTCCCCTAGTTGCAGTTGATTCAACCAGCTAGCTTTTCCACCTAAAGCAGAGTTAAACAAGATAATTTCAAATTGTTGTGAGATGACATTATCTCGTTCATGTATATGTACACTTGCTTTTCTGTCTCTTTTCCTTCTCCAGACTCTCCACCTCCAGGAATGTTAAGCTTCCTGAGATCAAGAAGCCTGTCTTGTTTATTGCTATGACTCCAGTGCCTAGAACAGTTCTTGGCACATTTTAGGTGCCCAGTAAATACTTGTTCAATGAGTGAGTGAATACATGAAATACCTACATGCCTGGAGTAATTGTTCTATGTAACACAGGAGCACAAGTAAGCCATTATTGGCAGAACTTGAATAAGGTTATATTCAGCACATAAGTTACGAGTCTCTGAAAGGAGCCCCAAAATCTAAGCTGATAATACACAGCCTCTAAAAGGGCCCTGGAGTCTTTCTTCCTTCCCCCTTTCTTCCTTCCAACCCTCCATAAGCCACACTAGTTTCCAAGAGGCACCCTGGTGGGGCAAAGGCTAGTATGGAGCTGGTATGCTATAAATTATAGTCATTACAACATGTCAGTGCTGCCCCCACCAGCTGAGATCTTTAACTCATTTTTATGAGAGCTTTCAAGGACATTCACTTTCAGGAAAGTTTAAGAACTTTAAAAGTCTTTTGCAACCTACCAGGCTTTTTAACTCATGTGAGTCTGAAACTTGTTGGGTGCATCTTATCTCACAATCAATTTAATTAGGAACTGTCAGATTAAAAATGACTTTAAATGGAAACGTGGGGGGGAAATGACTTTAAAGCCATGCCAAATCTAAGATTCATTTGTAAAAGGTGTTCTCTTTCCCTTGAACTTTCTCTGTCTTTTCAATACCAAGTACAAAGCAGCATAAGGGGTCAATGTATTGTGGCCAAATAAAGGCACATAACTGAGCTGATTTAGAACAATGAGTGAGTGCTGAGTCGTTATTGGAATCCTCAGATGGCATACACATACACTTTGAAAAGTCAAGATTGAAATGTACCCTTGTTATATTTCCTACTACTATCATTTATTTCTGACCTTTCCTCAAAGAAGGGAAAGTTTTTAAGAAGTTCTGCATGGCAGAGATCAGAATGGCCAAAAGGTGAACTGATGGCTAGGATAAAACTCAAACACAAATCTAGGCAGGAACAAAGGAACAAGGGGCGCCCGGTCCTATTTCATTTGTTTAAGACGTGGGCCCTGACTCTGTCATTAGTTATTCCTGTGAAGGGATGCAAGTAAAAAAGAAAAATGTTAGCTACCTCCGTGCAGTACTTCCAAAGCCACTGAGGTAGAAACTTTAAAATGAACCTTGCTTTCCATGAGGTCAGTGGTAAATGAAAGAGATATATTCAGAATAAATTACCACCAGCAAAGGCAAGCAGAGAGCCCTCTCTGGCTAGGACAGTGGGCAACTCTGGATTTCACCTACCAAGCTTCAGTGTCATATGAAAGAACTTTGCGGTGAGGTGAGGAAAGGCCATTTAAATGGCCTAATTCTATGAATCGACATTGCAGCCCCTGCCTGTTTTAAATTTTCAAATAAAAAGAACCTTCTTGGTTAATGGTTAATAAAAGTGATTAGTAGGTAGAAGGTACTGAATCTGTCAGACTCAACATGAGCTAAAGAGAAAAATCTATAAGATACTATAGGAGATTAAACTGTTTTTAATTGCATACACTACTATAATGTGTTTGCACATTTATTATTAAAATTTGATTACTCTTTCCCTCGTTGGTATAGGAAAAATAAACTGGAGGCCGAGTGAGATTTAATTCTGTTGCGTTTGTTATCTGAATTAGGTGCATCCAAACCTATCCTGGGTCCAATGTACTATCCCAGGAAGAGGCTATGGGGACAGAACTATATTAGGGGTTACATATTCAACACAAGGACAGCGCTAGCTAGCTATAAAGGGATTCACCAACTGCAAGCACCTCCACATTGAGTATGTGGGAGCCAAGGCAAAATGTTAGTGATGCACTTGAAATCTCTGAGTAGAGATTTGCTCTAAAAACAAATTGCAAGGAGAGTTATGAAGCCTAAGCTACCTATTAGCTACCTATTTTTTCCCCACAAACATCACTATGGTTTTCCAGTTGAAAAACAATGGAACTCTTAGAATAAATAATTTCTAACTGATTGTGGAAATCTAAAGTATCTAAACTGTATTATTTCCTGTTTTGAGTTTGTTTTGTTGTGGGGTTTTTTTATACCATTCTTTGAGATTTAGGCTTAGGCAGAACTGGAGAAAGGGGTAAGAAGGGCCCAAGTATGAGGCACAAATCGCAGCATTGGCAAGGTGGTTGTTTTGCGGAGGCAATGGGTGTGATGGCCATGGTTATTGTGGCCAAGGAATACGCCAACACTGGCATTTTGGCAGCAGGGTGCTCTGGCAGTGAAGGAGAATCCTGCATGAAGCACAATCTGCCTTGTTTTATGCTGTATTTAAAAATCAGTTGCCTGTCCTAATCATGTTTTAAGGTGTAATATAGTCTAAGAAACAAAGAGATTCAAGGACTTCTATAATAATACCAGAGGCTTGCCAGTAGTGAGGTGGTAAAACAAAGCACATTGTCTGGGATGGTGTTTACATTTCCTGGGAGAACTGTCCACTCTGTGAATTACCCTAGATACTAGTAGATCAGACAATCAAATTCTAGATCTGACTTTGGGTCTAGGGAGCCCTAAATAGTGCCTACCTGTTGAATCCAAGACTGCCTGCTGTCCTATGTCTCATTAAATAGCCTACAATCAGCAGGATTAGACTTGCTGACCATCCTGTTATATACTTGAAAGAGAAGAAAAGAAATGAAGAATTCTCCCCGAGGAACCCCTTTACTAAAATCTTTTGTAGTACTTTTATAATCTTTTTCAGGGTTGGAATAAAAACCTTTCCCCAGTCTTAGGGATATCTTGATTTCATGAAATATTGCTCAGATGTTATAATGTAGATTGAAAAGACATCCTTCTCTCTCTATTCATTCAGGATTTAAATGGTGCCTCTTTAGCTCAGCCATGTCAGTTGTAAAATACAGTAAAATACAGCAGCATTGCAAGAAAATTGCTGATAATATTACAATTGTATGTATGTATGTATGCATATGTGTTTGACCAACCAGGTCCTACAGCTATTAAAAATGCTCTGTGGGTTCAAAACTATTATAAATGCCTTTCCAAGGTAACTTTTAAAAATGGAACACTCAGAAAATTGAAGAATTGTTCAGA
This sequence comes from Tolypeutes matacus, assembly GCA_026826555.1. NCBI lineage: Eukaryota > Metazoa > Chordata > Mammalia > Cingulata > Chlamyphoridae > Tolypeutes > Tolypeutes matacus. The sequence goes on from JAKSZT010053929.1 coordinate 46,240,002, forward strand.
TCTTTGAAAAATTAAAACAACAAATGAAGTTCAGGATGAGAGTTCAATAGGAATGACAATAATTCATGTAGATACAAAAGATTCAAGAAGGTTACGTCGGATTTTAACTATCCTAGCATTATTAATTTAATTTCTAGTCATTATGGTAATACCAAGCATTTAGAATGCATTTAGTGTTTATGTAGATGGATCATTCCTTCTCAAAATTATAATTCTGAATTAATATGCTATTACAAATGTCACTAGAAAGTGCTTTTATTATTCTGCCAGTGGAATAACTGTTCCCTATTTCTTTTTATAAATGAAATTTCAGCATTTATTTTTTTATCTTCCTTAGATTTTGAAAACTGTAATGTTTCTGTTTAAGAATTCTCCTTATATTACATTAGTGCCATGTTCTTTGACAGCATAAAAAATATGCAAATATAGCCTTTTTAATGGTGATTTTTCATTTTGTTACTGTCATTTAACTAAAAAACAACTGATGATGTTTCAACTTATCACTTACAACAGTGAAGTTAGTGAATTGATATTTATGTTCAGAGCAGATGACACAGAAACAAATATGTTTGAAATACCATCTGTATCAGGCTGATTTCTTTCTTAAAGGCACATGAGAGTTGCTGAAGTTGAGCCTTAAAGGGAAAAATGAGGCTCAGGGGCAGCAATGGTGCATTATTACTTACGAGAAATGGTTAAACAAGCTATGTTGAATTTGAGGATGAGGTGAGGGGAGAGGAGGAAAAGAGAAGTGGTGGGATTGTGAAATCCCACAACGTCATGGAAATCATTCCATTTTGACAACAAGAGCTCTCTCTGCTTTTTGGCCCTTCATCTCCCAGACTGCCCACTTGGCTACCTGCCTTACTGCCCACCTCTCTTTGCAGCCTCTACTCAGTATTACACAGCTTCTCCATCTGTTGCTGGTTGCCAACCTGCTGCTCAGGAACCCCCAGAATACTCTGCGCTGAATTATGTGGGAGTGGCACCTTTCACAGCTATTTGAACTGAGAGAGGCAGGCAGCTGGATGGGAGGAAAGTTGGATAGAAGAGCCTTTCTGGAGCTACATGCCGGCTCAGAAAGACTGGTTCTTCAAACCAGCTTCAGGTGGAGCTGAAGGCATACCTCAGGAGTTGCCAGAAGTCTTAATGTAGGAAGATTTCCCCAATTACAAAATCATTAGAAAATGAAGAGAACTCCTCTTAATGGTCCAGTGGATAGAATTTTATAGTGAATGAGATTTTTTCATGTAGCTTGACTTAGGTGAACAATGCTTAGCAATCAATTCAATAAACTCTGCTCTGTCTAAATTTCCTAATGCTGAGATACCCAGAGCTGGTCTTCATAGGTAGAAAAATGAGGTTTCTTTCAAGCCTCTCTGCCATCTCCCCACCCACATTCTCACTTAGCTTATCTCTATTCATATGTCCCATTAGTAGGCAAAAGAATTATAATACTAGTTAACATTAATTGAGCACTTATTCTATTACATAGTTGGTATTAAGCACTTTACCTACTGTGCTGACTAACTTCCATTTGGTCCCTCTCAACACTCTGTATTTGTCTTCACCCTTCCCTGTCCCTTTTTCTGTGCCCCACAGTGCTGACCACTTGGGCTGCATCAATAGGCTCCCTTGCTCTCTGACTTCTGGAAGAGGTCAGTTTGTAGAAGTCGCTGACAGGTCAGTGGGAGAGAGGAAAATGCAGTTAGAACATTATTCCTTCCCTGTAGGTTGCAACTGTTTGGCTGTGTTCCTATATCAAAATCCCTATCCAGGGGAACTGGTGTAGCTCAGTGCTTTGAGCGCTGTTTCCCATGTACAAGGTTCCAGGTTCAATCCTTGGTACCTCCCCCCCAAAAAACAAAACAAAACAACAACAACAACAACAAAAAAAAAAAACGTATCCAGCAACCATCTCCTATAGCTACAGTTTCCTCTCCTTGTGTCTTCAAGCCTAAGGATGCAACTGCTCAGCTTCACCAACCCTTGTTCTTTCCCTAAATCCGTCACATACCTTTGTAAACATTCCTTTTATTCAACTCTCCTCCATCACCCTGCCTTGGATGTACTATCTGTTCCCTCCCAGAACTCTCACTGATGTACCTACATTGCCTCATCCTCTCAACAACCACATGAGGTAAGCACCCTTTTATAGGTGAGGAAACTCTGACGTAAAATTGGTTAATAACTTGTCCAGGTCATATATCTAATAAGTGCAATGACCACAATGCAAACCAATTTTTCTGCTTCCAAACAAGTGCCTGATATTATCAAGATGATAAATTTGAACTTTATAATGTTTATTGTATTAGTCTGCCCTTGCCCTTATCACTGCAAAGCCCCAAATTATTGCCTAGACTATTATAATTCTGCCATATTAGAAAAGATTTACTTATCTAATTCAAGTTAACATAAGCAAAAAAGAAAATTAATCCAATGCTGTGGTAAGCAGCCTCTAAAATAGTCCCTATGATCTCTACCTCCTGGTATTCAAGGACTTATGTAATCCCCTTCTGTTGGCTGATGGTTGGACTTACTGACTTCTAATGAATAGAATTTGGCAGAAATGATGGCATATCACTTACAAGATTAGGTTATAAAAAGACTGTGGCTTTCATCTTGGCTGTTCACTCTCTCTTGTTCATGAATGGATCAATCCCACTGGGGCAAGCCAGCTGCCATATCATAAGGCAGCCCTGTGGAAAGGCCAGTGTTACAAACAACTGAGACCTCCCAACAGTAACATGAATGAGTTTGAAAGTGGTTCTTATCCCAGATGAGACCACAGCCCTACTAATGACTAGATTGCAGCCCTTGTGAGAGAGCCTGAGCCAGAACCTCCCACCTAAGCTGCTCCCAGGTTACTGACTGCAAAAACTCTGCATTAGTGAATGTTTAATGTTTTCAGTTGCTAGGTCTTGGGTAACGTGTTATAACACAATAGATAATGAATACAGATTTGGATTCTGACTTATTCCAGAGGAACAGAATTTAAAGATGCATTCTCTGAATTGATTCTGGGTTTTGTGATTCTCATGAGAAATTTGGAGTGTGGAAGTGATGCAGCAGCCATTGTAACATAAACATTGTATTAGTCAGCCATAGGGGTGCTGAAGCAAGGTACCAGAAATCTGTTGCTTTTATAAACAATATTTATTTGGGGTAAAAACTTATAGTTACAAGGCCCTAAAGAGTCCAACTCAAGGCTGCTTTCTCACCAAAGTCAGTTGCTACGTGTTGAAGCAAGATGGCAGGCGATCTCTGCCAGTCTTTCCTTCCTTCTTCCTCTTAAGGCTCCATGAGCTCAACTTCTTCTGATTTCAGCTGTAGGCTGGCATAGGACTCATCTCTCAGTGCTTCCTATATCAGGCTGGCATAGGGCTCATTTCTTTCCAGGCTTTCTCAGCTGCAAACTATCAGGCAAATGGCTCATCACTTCCCGGGGCTCCAGTATCAAAACTGACGAAGTTCTCTCTCTCTTCTTTTTGTGTGTCTTCTTGAATGACATCAAGGGGGCAGGGACTCAAATCTGAGTCACACCCTACTGATGTGGTGGAACCAAAGCCCTAATCTTAACAGGTAATTTAATCAAGATATGTCAGCTGAATCCAATGCAGTCAAAGGGTATCATGCCCAGAGGAACAGACCAGTTTACAAATATAATCTCTCTTTTTGGGGTTCATAAATAATCTCAAACTGCCACACACATGTTGTTGCTAATCTGCTAGCTCACCCATTGACATGAGGCAGTGATTTAGGCCTACAATGGCTTCACCTTTCCCTGGATCTTCCCCTTCAGTTTTTCTGACTCCTGGGCCAGGTATGTGTGTTAATTTCTGTGACAAAAGACTCCAACTTCTTCTGGTCCCCTATACCTCCATCAGAGGTAACAAGGACTGCCATGGGTTTCATTCCATCCTCATGATGACAAGTTCGAGCTTGCTTTTGCTCTCCTGAACTCTACATCCATCCTTCCTTCCCCATGGCCTGTCCTGTGGTCTTTAAGTGTGTCAGTCATGAAAACTGCAGCTTTATAAAGACTTTTAACTAGGTTTCAAAATTTGGTAAGGTCAAGTAACTTGAATTCCACAAATTCAAGAAAGGGTTTAACAATAAGCCTAGGAAACCAGGAGCCAGGATAGTCAATAGCAGGCATTTACTGTACCTCTCTTTCTGGCTCTATCATAAATCCAACTCAGATCCACCAAAAAACTACCCTTACCAGGTCTTCCATTCCAAAATTCCATATTCTTGAGAGATAATCTAAATTATCCAGCACATGTTGGCTTCCCTTAACCAACCACCTGGAGAGTGGGTAGTATTAAGTGGCAAAAAACGAAACAAAAATAACAACAAAAAACATGGTACAAAAGAGCAAAGCCAACACCCAGCAGATCACTTCTGCTTCCCAAATGGTCTCTCTGCCTCTAGTCATTCTCCTCTGATCTATCCTACTCATGGGTCACAATTTTCTCCAAGAACTCAGGATCCAACACAGCCCAAAACTACCATTCCAGGTAAAGATAATTCACCAATATGGTCATATGCACCACCTGATGCACGCAAGCCACTTTGGAACCTCATAAAGTTATATTTGTACATAATTTATATTACACTTAGCAATCTGGCCTTTTAATATAATTACTTACAGACTTCAAATTTGAATTAAGCTTTAAAATGTGTTACATTGTCATCTCACTTATATCCAGTAACACTCACTATTGCCACATTTCAGTCAGGGTACCATAAGTAGAAAGGCTATCTGAAGATTCTTTACTGACATTATAAATAGAAAAGGTATAACTTCCCCTTTTAATTAGACTCTCTTCCTTTTGATATCAGTACATGTTTGTCTACTCAATGAATGACTACTTGATAAGAAGGGAGTTATAACACATTAAAAAGGTTCTTGCCTAATAAGAGCGAAACAGTTGTGCTCCTGAGGAAGCCTTAGACACACCTTTGCAGGGGCTGAACGACTTTTGTGCAGCACAAGTCATTATATATACAAATAGGAACAGTGTATATTTGCTTAAATGTGCTCAATATACTCATGTAGCTGTGCTAAAAGAGTATGCACTAAGTGGCATTGTCCTTTGCACCACACATTCTAAATACCTCCCAGTTCTTTTCAGATATAAAATTGAGGAGCTCTGGCCACTGGAGCAATGGATCTTTTTTGTATGTGCATGAAAATCACCTGAGGAACTTGGTTTTCAAAAATTTCTGAACTCCTGTCCCAGAAATTCAGATTCAGTTGATCCAGAATGAACCTGGGATTCTAAATATTGAATAAGCACCCCTAGGTGATTCTAATGAAAGACATCTGCCAGACCACACCTTGAACATTTCTTAAAAATTGAATTAAACCCAGAATTTAAATCAGTCAGTTCTTGTATGAATAAACACAAAAAACTCCTAACTCCCGTGAGCCAAATCACATTACCAACCACCCTGCAGCACAAAGAGATTACTTTTAACTTGGAGACCTGCACGGAGTAAAAAGGTGAGTCAGCCACAAGTTCATATAAGCAAACAGAACTCCAGGAAGGAGAATGGGTTGGTACAAGAGTGAACACCCCTCAGCCTGACTCTGAGCATCTTGATAATAAGGCCTAAGTGTTCTAAATGCTAGTCAAATGAGAGAAAATGACATTTGTTTGGAGAATCAGTTTCTGTTTAGAGTAAATTCGGCCCATAATAGCATCCTTTTATTGCTGCAAACTCCACAGAATTGGTTGCTCTTAGAATGAAGTTACCAAACGACTTTCCTCAAGACCTGCAGCCCTGTTGCCTTTGCTATGTGCTGGGTACAATTTAACTTTCATTATGTTCTCAGTGGAGGTATTTATATGAGGACACTGTGATCGTCTTGCATTGCTTTGTCTTTTTGTTCTTCCACCACCTCAAACACCAGATGCTTTTTTAAAAGCCTATAGTTAGTACAACTAAACTATTTATTTTGCCCAAGCTCACCTCTCCCTGAGGGTGATGGGCTTTCAAGGTCTGTGTTGGTTTCAAGGATGAGAATGCTAAAATAGAGCCCATTGAACTGAATGGCAGATGCTGACTATACCGAACAGGGTTTCTGGTCAAGGGGAAAGGGGAGGTCAGGAAACCAAATGCATTAATAGAAAACAAGACAGGGGTGTGGTCAGAAGCAGAGTCAGAGACCAAGGGCTCCACAGAGATAAATAGGTCTGTTGAAGAAGGGTGAGTTCCAGTTCCACCAGAGACGAAAAAATAAACAAGTAGCCATGTAGTCAGGAATCCAAGGTCAATCACCAGGGAAGTTGAAAAAGTAGTAAGACAAAAAATAAAATTCTGCATACTAGTCAACAGCTAGAACCAAGGAGTCAGAATAATAAAAGAGTCTTGTGATCTTGCTGCTGATCTTGGCAAAGTTTCCCAAAGTGGGGTCTCCAGGCCACTGAATTCATAACTACCCAGAGCACTTCTTAAAAATGCAGTTTCATTTGACCTGACCCAAGCCTGCTGAATGAGACTCTCTAGCTCTGGGACCAAACAACCACAGCTGGTTCTATGTCCAGCCACTAAAGTCCGAGACCCCTTGGTAAGTATTTCTTCCAATGTGCTTCATTTCAACCCTCCACCACAACCCACCTACCAAGTTTACTGTAATAGGTTTTACATCTATATCTTCTGAAAAGTCTTATAGTGCCTATAAGAGTGGAAGGTCTCAGGTTAATATAAACAGCTCACTAAATGTTTCTTACAGACCAAAAGTTAGAGGACAAAATATTATCGGCCAATGGTGTTATAAAGTCTAGAAGTAAAACATTTACCTGAGACATTTCCAAGGAATATCATTTTCTTACCAGTGTAGTAAGGTATTACCATATCGGTGTCTTTGATTTATGTAGTAACTTTTCCCTAATGAGTTCCAATCTGTTGCATTAGAATGGCTGTAAAAATAAGACCAGAAAAAGTGAAAACTGAGTCATCCCAAAGGCCATATGAACCATTAGTAAAGGGAGGACAGAATCCAGCTCTCCTAATCTTCAGTAGACTATTGCTGTATCTATTCAACATCAAGTGTGGGAAATCAGATAAAACGTAAAACGAAACAGCCCCCCCCACCCTGAACACACACACAATATTGCTTCCTGAATTTGAATAGAAGATGAGATCTGCAGTAATACAAATAATAGGATCATATTTGCCATTTATGCATAGCTCACCTACAAGAGCAGAACAACCTATAAGAATATACATGTGCTAAAAACCAGGTGGCAGAAGGGAGAGAATTAGTAACTGCAGTTTTCTCATCAATGGCTTTGTAAAGCAATAATAAAATTCCCAAAGCACATTACAGAGTTCCCAACTTACAAAGGCATCTCCATCATCCCCTAGCAGGAATAGCAACCAATTTACACGGCTATACAAAGGCCAAGGATGATTGCTGGAGAATATTAACCCCTATTTTCCTCTTTCCCAACCCTCTTCCCATATGTATGGCTTTTGATTCTTGCCCCAGAGTAAACAAAATTGTACTTGCACATTATAGCAATGAAGACTTTTCCACCTACTCAAAATCACAGAGAACTATGAGTACTTTCAGGTTAATGTAACCTTGCAAGTCTTACAATTCTGTCATTCTTTAAGGAGTTCTATTAATTCTTAAATGCTTCAGAGATTAAAAGGGTATATTAATGTTATTAGAGACTTGAGATAAAATGCCATGCCTTGCAGGGTATCTTTGCACTTAATGAAAACATTTTCATCACATTCTGAGTCTATTATGCCAGGTCTTCATTTCATAAGTTGTAAGATAATCTTATTTTAATTAGAGGAGATATACCGAGTATATTAGAGTAATACAGTTAAATATATTCATCAACTTTCTTCTTGTCAGGTAAAATGACTCCTTTAAAGTTTGTTATGCTGATGTGCTGCCACAGGTGTAAGTAAAATTGATATACATATAAACTCTGGATGATGTGTAGAGCTTTAAATGACTTTTTCTAAAGGAAAATCCTAGGTAAGGCAATACTGTCCAATATGGTATCCAGAAGTCATATGTGGCTACTGATTACTTGAAAGGTACCTAGTCCAAACTGAAACATACTGCACATGTAAAATACTGGATTCCAAAGATTTAATATAAAAATACAAAATATATTAATAATTTTTATATCGAGTGCATGTTGAAATAATATTTTAGATATTTGGGTTAAATATGATATTATCAAAAATAAGTTCACCTATTGTTTTTACTTTTTAAAATATGGCTGCCAGAAAGACTTTAAGTTCTGTAGGTAACTGACATTACATTTCTATTGGACAGTGCTGTTCTATATCATTAACCAATATGCAAGGTCAGATCTTAATTACCTGTGGTACATTGCCCATGTTGTATGTAATAAGCATAAATGATACAATGATAAATCTCAAACAGACCCACCTAAATTGTGAACAAGTCTCAATTATCTTTCCTATTGCCCAATCAGATGAGGTGATGGAAAAGCTAGTCTTAATATGAACATAAGAAAGGCCACTAGACAAGTCTGTCTGTGTTTGCAAAAGAAAGTTGTACAGTACCTTCCAAAACCATAGATGGATCATATGGTTCTGAGGAATGGATTGTAAAATGAAGCCAGAAGTATCTTGAACTCATTAGCAGCAATCACACTTATGATCCAGACATTCAAGCAGGAAAACGAGAGCCTCAAATTCCATCTTGTTGTTTCGCAGTGGAACAAGGAATGGATGAGAAAAGGTACACTTTTGGATAAAAAAAATTTTCCAAAATAAACAAGCACCCTTAGAGAGACTGTGCTAAAACATCTAGTTAGGAGTCCAGGAAAAACATGAGTGCCAATCAAAATAGACAAGCACTTAAGCACAAGCCACTCATGCCAAGCCAATAACATAAAAGGAGCCATACACATACTTTTAATTGTAAAAACTGCCACTCTTAGAACAAAAGAATGTAGAGTAGGTAAGAGGCAAACTAAAAGAGGTGCATGAAGAAATCAGTAGAACACCTCACAAAGGACTACAAGTCAAAAATGCAGACCCCATTAAATACATCAAAAGCAAGGATCAAGCTAGAAAATGTAAAGGTGCACTCAGGAATGAAAGGTGATGGCAGGGAGAATCAATGAATTATTTGCTTCAGTTTTTAGTGAAGAAAACTAAGAACAGTCTCACTTCCATCTTGGCTTTAAAGCAGACAGATCAGAAGCATTAGCACAAATAGTGGAAGCACACAGGATTTTCTAGACCTAAGTGACAATTAAATGTATATAAATCACAGGACCAGATGGCATCCACCCAAGACTTCTAAAGGAACTCAAGGGTGAAATATGGAACGGTTAGCCAAAATGTGTAACCTGTTGTTATAAACCACCACTGAGTGAGAAAAATGGCAGATTGCCAGTATGACTCACACTCATAAGGACTCCAGAGGAGATTCTGGAAACAAAAGTCTTTTGGTTGGATTTCTAATCTTGATAAAGTGATAGCATCTCCATAAATGTTAAAGATGCAAAATCTAGGGGAGTTATGGTTTACATGAGGGGGAGACTTGCCTAACAATTTATGAGGGACATTTTTTGAGACAATTCGGCAAACTTGAATCAGATACTAAGAAATTCTTGGAATTTTTTTTTTTTTTTTTAATAGTACTTATCTGTTAGAAATCAACCAAAGTATTTATGAATGAAATTATATCACATTTGGTGTTTGCTTTAAAATACCCTAAAAGAAAAAATGTTAAGGTAAAGAATAGATAAAATAAGAAAGAAAACATACTGTTAATAAGATGAGTCCATAATAGTTTGTTATCCCATAGATTCTACTTTTTTTGTACTTGAACATCTCCACCATAAAACTAAAAATTAACTGAAAAGGAAACATATAAACATATCCCTAAAGAGAAATCAATGAGTGCTATTATTTAGATGTTCAAAAAGACTTTGACAAAGTTCTAAACTAACAATTTAGACACATACACACTCGTACACAGAGTGGATTCTTTCCATTGAAAGGAAAGTTTTACTCACAGAGAGGGAACTGACCTAGAGACAAGGGCAAAGGGGAAGAATAAATGGGAATTTCCTTGAATGATGAAGTCAATAGTGGTGTCCCTGTGGAACAGGTTTTATATAGAATCAAAGAAAAGAAGGAAAGAAGGAAGGGAGGAAGAGAGGGAGGGAGGGAGGGAGGGAGGGAGGGAGGTGTGGGGGGAGGGAGGGAGGGGAGGAGGGAGGGAGGGAAAGAAAAACCAAATGAGGAAATCAACTTCATAGTTAATATGAAGTTCATCTCAATAGAGAAATGTCCAACCTTACAAGAAAAACAAATGTAATAGAATTTTCCAAGGCTGTCTAAGTAGAAAGAAAAATGGTAGTTGATCTTCAATGTATACCAGTATTGAGATTAACTTTAGAAAAGAGTAATATGGAAATATATGTATAAGATAAGATAATGAGATCTTATCAATTACTAAAAACTAAAAAAATAAAAACTTCTAGGAAAATCTATGAGCCATTCCTCCTAAAATTGGCTCATTTTGCTTTTGTGGCTAAAGAGAAACACAATGCTGGAAACCCCTGGAAAAGTATTTTAGAAATAAAACATTTTCAAAACTAGGACAGAAAAGTCTAATTTTCCTGGTCATTGTGTCTTGATGAAAGTATATCTAAATTGAATGAAATCTAGAGAACAGCATCTAGAGTTAATAAGAGGACTGAGTAGACTCTTCATCAAAATAGATTCAAACAGTTAAAACTCTTCAACTTGGAAAGACAAAGCTTGAGTGATATTAACATTTATTGAATAATAAAGCATACAAATAGACTGAATATGTTCCTAGAATTAAGGCTTCTCATTGAAATGTTGAAGCTTTAGTTCTACAAAAAATAAAATTAGTAAGATACTATACAGTGAAAGCAAACTGATAGGAACTGTTACCCCCAAGAAAGAACTGAGACTAAAAATATAAAGAGATTAAAGAAAAGTTTAGATAAATTTATGTCCAAGGTACTAAGGATCACTGATAGATATTTAGAAAACAAATCCATTTCTTTTAAAAGAAGAAACTAGGGCAAAAATTTAAAATTACCATATCTCTCAATGCCCCTTTCAGAGTTAGACTCATAGGCTACCTGGACAACTATATGAGTTTTATTAGATTAAATTCACTTTTGATATATTAATGTCACTTCTCCTTCATTGTTATGAAAGATTCACTACAATTATACCAATCTTTCAGTTAAATAATTTGATATCACAAACTGTAACTTTTCTAGTTGTGAAGGGATGGTAAACTACAACTCAGGTACCACATAATGACCACCAGAGTCCCAAACATTTCTATCATGATTTGTTAATATATTATTTTGATACTAAGAGCTTAATTCACCAAGGATTAGAAAACAGCATTAATAAACTATTTTGCTTAGCTCAGGGAAAGCATTGATTATTGTAAAATAGGAGTCACAAACTTCCACTAATATAAGCTGGGAGAAATATTTAGAGTCCACAATAACTCACTAGCAAAGAAGTTCTTGAGTTTGCAGTCTTATATAATGACTCCTATTTTCTCTAAAACAGGAAGTGCACTTCATTTCCACCCATGTGGAAGTTGTGAATCAAAATCCTATATAATAAAAACAGACAAAAAGTTTTATGGGACTCCATTTTAATTTTGAATGATGATGCATCATCACTACCTACTATCCTTTATGTCTGAGTGAAACAGACTTAAAAATGGACACAACTACCATAACACAGAGAGAAGACCACTATTCTTTTGTCCAAGTGGCTCTGTTATGTTCTGGATCACAAGAAGCGACTTAACATTTTGGAGTAAAATGGCAAAGAATCTCAAAACAGGACTTAGAAAATTCTCAGGGGCCACATAAAAGCATCTTTTATCTTCCTTAACCAAGGGAACTAAGTGGGAATTTCACCTTACCTCATTTATTTAAGGTGTCTTAACCAGTTATTTCCCAAATAGCAAAGTACAGATTCAGCAAAAGGACCCAAAAATTATATCTCACACATCGTTTACAGCTGAGTGAGCTTACCAGGTCCTGGTATCGGCTGAGTACACAGCTATTTGTCATGAAGCCATCAATCAAATTCGGTTGATAATAGAAATCCCTCAATAAATAAATTATAGAAATCAATGAGTTCATTATTCTTTCAGAGTTTAAAATCACTGAAAAATTTACCAGGGGTTTAGGAGGCAATTAAATAGTGAGGCATCAATATTCACATCTTCATTTCACGGCTCCTTCAGGCCTAACAGCTCTGCTTGTCAAAGACTCAAAGAGGCTCTAAAGACAGACCCTCCTGGGATCATCCCAAGAATAAAGTGAATGAAGGAAGTGGTCAAGTCATCTATTCCAAGAGTTCCTAGGTACAAAATAAAGTAACATTCTTTGTGGTCCCCCCAATCATACCTGCCAATATGGGCTCAGCTCTTATTTTCTTATCTCAGCAGGTCCAGAGGGAAAGGAAAAATGAAATACCACAGACAACCCGAAACTCTCACATTAACTGTTAACTTGAACTCCCCTTTTCACCTCACATTACAGAAAGTAACAATGATGTTTTCGGGTCTCATCTTTTCTCTCTTTGTTCCATTCCAAAGTGTTATTATCAATGTCTAAAAGTCCCAGATAGCACTAAGTAAAAGAGAGAAACAAGAGGCACAGATAATTATAAATTCCATATATGCACAGAGTTGGTTCAACAAATTTGGTATGAAGCCCGGATTGGCAAATGAGAGCCCAAGGCCGGTTCACAGGGAGCACACGTACTTCTCTAACAATGAGGCTTGCTTGCTCTCATTGTTAACCATATTGCTGCAATAGCCCTATCATTTCAACACCACCATGGCAACATAAGAGAGCTGCCAATTGTGTGCCTGGCACTGTGTTAGGCATTGAAAACACAGTCATAGAGAAAGTTTGGAAATTTTTATGAAGAAGCTATAAGACTGGTGGGGAAGAAAGGCACATAAACCAATCAGTACAAGGCAGTATGGAAAGTATGATACTGTAAAAGATACAAGCAGCAGATCAGGATTATTAACTTCTAGGGGTGGGGGCCCAGGAAAGACTCAGAAGAGGTGATGATCTGCGGTTGGTGACCAAAAAAACTTTGAAAAATAAGTAAAATTCAGGCAGCAGACAAGGAGGGGAGGGCAAGTGATGTAAAGGGCTCGCACATATGTGAAGGTACATGTGTGGAACAGCATGGCTGTCGGGAACTGTAGATAATTCGGTGTGGCTAGAATGCTAAGTGGGGAGTAACGAGTGCCTCTGTCCTCTAAGTGTATGTACCATCCATCCATCCTCTGATTTGGAGCTATATACAGAGATGAGCCTGTTTGGGTCTCCTGGGCTATGCAGTTTTAGTCCAAATTGAAGCTCTGATTATTAGGTTATTATCCATATTCATCCAGAGCTGTCACTCCTAGTCGTTAGCAGCTATGTTGCATTACTGAACTTCCAGTTGCAGTCCATTATAACCTCTACTCACCTTGCTTGCATGCACTTAAAAGGAAAACTGACACTGTGGGAGCCAACACATTTTTATGAGAGTGTAATCACCGGAAATACTTTATGCTCAAAATACAAATTGAATTCTTCCTTCCCTTATACCTATCCATCGTCTTCCTCTACTCTTTAGTCAAAGATGCATTTTGTAGTATGCCCCCAAAATACAGTTTTGGTTTTTTAAAAAATACTCTTTGATGATAGCAATTGTGTTGTATTCATAACTATAGCTAGGTGGCTGGCAGAGGGATTTGCCTAGATTAAGCACAAATGATTGATGAAGAGATCAATCAATCAGTCCCTATGATTGTTGCTTTTAAAGCAACTGCCCTATAAGCCATATAGAACCATCCAATTGAAGCAAAGGAAAGTGTTGTATATTGTCTGCAGTTTTAATGATCTAAGAGAATAAGGCATATGAAAAACCATAAACATTTGTCTTTTCTTAAATTCTACCTAAAAACTAAATGATGATAAAGTGATACCAGCTATAATGTCTTGGCTACAAGAAATAGAAAGCTTGTCATCCAAACAATAATGAAAATATATTTTTTTCACCTAATAAGAAATCCAAAGTTCCAGGGTTGATTAATTTAGTGGCTAAACAATGGCATCTTTTTTATCTGCCATCTTCAGGCTTTTATTTCCATTTGCCTCCTTTGTGAACTTAATTTGACAGAGCAGCTTCAAGCATCACATAATCTCACATCATCTAAATGCCAAAATGTGAAATTAGTACCATGTCATTCTCATATGTCTTTTAAGAGGAAAGAAAGGGTTAAACCATACTAGAAGCTCCCCAAAGCTTTCCTTTTACATCTTTTTGGCAGAATTGCATCATGAGCCAATTCCTAAACCAATCGCAATAATTCCATTCCAATCCAGGGGACTGGAAATATTGTGCCTGGTACAGGGGCAGACTAGTAAGATCCAGCTTGCTGGAGAGCAGGGAAAGGCCAAAGCTTGGTCCAGGAACATGAACAAATTCAGGGTTCTGAAGCACAGAATTGGAGTGGGGGAAACAGCAAGCAGCGCTTACTGTTGAAGAACCAACAGTGTTGACCACAATATCCAGTGACCTATTTAACTTCATTTGATTGCACTCAATCAACTTCCAAAGTGTCCAATTAACAACAGACCAACCATATTTTCCACAAAAAGAGGCACAAGTATATTTATTTTTAAGAAAGATGAAGCAAATAAATAATAGTTCAACCATAAAATAAGCAAAAGGAAGGAAAACTAAAATAAGATAAAAAAGGTGTTTAAGTATTCTGATCCTTTAGTGAAGAAACATTATGTTCTACTATTATGGACTGTCTTTCTAAAATAAATGATATGATAATTTCAGTGCTGCATCAGATGAGTTGGTCAAAGTTCCTCCATGTACTTCTTCCGTTGACAGTAAAGATTGGAAAGAGTCATATTTAATACAAGAGACAATAGACTTAAATAAAAACAGCCAGAGACTCAACTTCCAACTACAGGCCTTATAATTACATTTCAATGTCTGTAATTCTTTACCCAGAAACATGCAGTTTTTCACCAAGTCTTTGTAGATAAAGCTAATTAATTTGTTAATTTATTGAAAAGATATTTTGATGGGCAGAATATTTTAGCTCTAACCACAAGTTAATGCAGTTTTACGAAACCTTTCTGGAATTCGGTACCTGTCACACACACACACTTAGTGTTAATACCACATTGCTGTGAAATGGATGTGGCTCAAGAGGTTTGGCGTCCGTCTACCATATGGAGAGACCGGGGTTTGATCCCCGGTACCTCCCGGTTAAAAAAAAAAAAAAATACCACATTGCAATATTTAAAAGTTTATTAATGTAAAGTATTTCAAGACACAGATTTTAAAATTAATCTCATACTAAATTGAGGATTACACCCATTAAGCATACCTTTAAGAGTTGAATATTGGGAATAACAATCACCACTGGTTGCCTAGCAACAGCAGTACTGGCACTTACAATAAGTTTATTCTAAATATTAATATAGAATCAGTGATGAATATATATCTACTTTAAGTCTCTCTTTTTGGGAAAGATGCACTTTTTCTGTCGATTAATGATTCTGTGTTTTGCTCTCCTGGGGAGTGAATTTCAGTGTAGGTGTGCAGAGGGAGCATCCTGGTCATTAAGCCACCATCTACTCTCAATAGCAGTTCTAAGAATGGTGCCCAGTTATGAAAGCAAGGATGCCAGTCACTGGTCATCACGGTTAAAATGAAATCAATGTCAGATGAGTCTCTCAAGTCACCTTTCTTAAAAATCATGTGGAAAGTATACTTTGTTTCTGTACATTCTAATTTCTACAAAGAATTTAAGATTAGCTTATAAGTGCCTTAGGGTATTCCCAAGGCCATCCTATTCCTTAAAATGCCTGAGGAGGCCCCATAGTAAAAAAATGTCATCTCTCATAGCGTTTTCCACTGCTAGAGTATACTGTAACAAATAACTCTTCTAATTGTGCATACATTCCCATGTCCGTACATTTGCATATTGGAGTCTGGTGCCCCAACTGCCAAGGAGCTCTTGAAGCACTGTGGCTCGGCTCTGCCAACCGCGTTTGGCTGCCCAGCTCCTCCTAGGCTCCCAAAGCTGGCAAGCTAATATGCTAATAGAATTCATTAGCCCAGGCTTTCACAGACAGTTAAAACAGGACTCCACATCAGCACTCCTGCACTGCATGCCAATTATGCCATTTCAGGAAGTGCAGCTAATTCAAAGAAGATGATGACAGGGTTTGCAATCAGGGAACATTAGAGTGCCGGGCAGTGGAGAGGCTGAACATGCTAGGCAGGCAATACTGCCAGCAACCTTGATTTGATTTCTGGCACCACTGGTGGGGTTGGCAAAAACGGAGGTAATGAGATAAACTGAAATACCAGGTGCTGGGACTGGTCTTTGAAGTAATTATTCTCTCTGGTAACAAGGGACAAGATGAAAAAGCTTTTAGGGACAGGCAGTGGGCACCCATGGGACCCAGTTTGCATTACAGTATGACACTCTGCTGAGCAACTCTCTCTCCACTCAGGAAAGCAGAGTACTAAAAAGGATGTCAAATGGGAGGGGATACTGGGCAAGGGACTGGGAAAGGAAATAAAGCTGAAAAAAAAAAAGATAGGAGCAAGATAGAGAGGTTGTCAGAGCCCTTCAAGGGAGAGAGAATTAAGTGAAGTGTTTCAGAATCTCAGTTAGGAGCAATGGTAACCTATGTGGCTTTCATCAATAAGTCTTTACATTCAACACATTAGAGAGAATGGAAAAGGGGACAAGGCAAAGGACTCGACAGGCCACAGAAATCCCAAGAGTAGTAAAGTCCCCGAAGATGTTGGTGGAAAACCAACAAGTCTTCGGCACTTCTCCCTTGGGGTTCTTGGCTCTGTCAGGTTAAGGACCTGAGTGAAATGATTAAAAGAGCACTTTCTGGAAGTTCAAGCCCCTAAGCCTCTGCATATAATCAGGCACACCTGGAAATTCTTTATATAGGAACAGGCCCAAGGCGAAAGTTGAACCAGAAATGAATCATTTCTCATTCTGCAGTGAACACTACTTCTTCGAAATCAAGTTGAAGGTCACTGGCTAAACAAACTGGGAAGCAAGCACGTTACAAAACCAGGAGAGCTATTCCCTATGCACAAACCTACAGCGCTAGCTTTTTTGATCTTTACAAGAGAAAACATCCCCCAGCTGAAAATAATCAGCACACTGGCAATGATAACTGAGAAAGAACAAGTACAAATGATGTCAACCTTGCTCTGCTTGGTTAAAATGGTGGGACCAGGATATAATATTTGACCACTTACACACACACACACACACATACACACACACACACAGTTGATTCCAGTATATATCAGTGCTGCACTTTTGAATACTGCATATAACAAAACCTATCCAGTATATTTATCCATTGTGTTTCTCCTATATGTTCTCCAAATATCTCCCTATGGGACCCTTCTCTCCTCCTTTTATACTTATTCTTTAGTAAGGCATCATGTCTATTGCTGAAGTTTCAATTACCAGCATTATGGAAATGATTATCAATCTCTCTGTAAAACCCAGTTATCCATAAAATCCAGGCCTACATTTTCACTGACTATTGATGGACACTAATGATGTACATAAAGCTGGTAAGAATACATTTGACTCAGAGCCACCAATTTAAATTCCACTTGTCCAAACCCCTCCTTCCATGTTCCCTCTTTCCATGAATAACATCGTCTTTACATTTATCAGTTCAAAACTCTTGTCTTCCTCACCTAATCTGATGCAAACTTTGTTGATTCACTCTCTCACATCTTTTGCAGTGATTCCTGCATTTCATTCCCACCTCCACTTTTCTAATTTAGAAGCCTCATTATGAATTAGCGTTTTCTGCATAAAACTTGAACATAACCACTGTAATATTATTTCTATGGGAAAATTTATTCTATATGTCTACCAACAAACCAACTTTTACCATTCTTAACTCTGTTTACTACACCCCAAGTTTATATCTAGTGAGTCTCAAATTGATGGCTCTACAGCCATAATAATTCCTATATTTGCTACCACTCTATAGGGTCTTGCTGATATTCTAATTTCTGCTGTAATTCGTTTACCTGGGGCATTGCAATAGTCTGCTATTCAGTCTTCTTGCCACCCAATCCAGGTATTGCTATAGGATTATCTTTCGAAAACATGAATCTAATCTGACACACCCCTCCTACTCATAAGCTTTTTATCATATGTCTATGTAAAGAATGGCTAGTCTGGCACTAAAAGCCCTTTATGACATGGCTAGGGCCCATTACTCCAATTTTCCCTCCTCCCACACTTATCCTAATGTTACAATTACTCAACACTGTTTCCTCTTGCCCACAAAAGTATCCACTTTTAAATAAAACAACCACTTTTGTTTAGAATGCACTAATATCCTGTATTAGTCAGTGTTCTCTAGGGAAACAGAATGAACCAGAGATATCTGTAAATAGATTGAGATTGTATTAAATTGTCTCACATGACCGTAGGGATGCACAAGTACAAATTCCATAGGGCAGGCTGCAACTCAGGGGCTCTGATAAAGGTACTTGATGAGTTCCCCAGGAGATGCTGTCTGTCTGAAGTGACAGGAATTCTCTCTCTGAATGTTGAAATCACTTCTCCTTTTAGGGCCTTCAACTGATTTGATGAGATGTCACTCATTGCTATTGACATTCTCCTTAGTTGATTGTAGATGTAACCAGCTAACTATGCAATCAACTCACTGATAATTAAAGTCCATGAAATGCCCCTGTATTACAATTATCCCACCTTGAGTGCTCTATTGATAAATGTTAGTTAACTTATTAACCAAAGGTTTAACCAATATTCTTTTTGAAAATAAGATAGCAGAATTTGTTTCTGTTATATCATTTTGGAACATATCACATGCAGATAGACATATAATTATAATTTCTCCATAAAATTTAAATGAAAATAAGGTTTAGTATGGCAGTTTGAACTTGGTGAATCCCAAAAAGAAAGATTATGAGTTTAAACTAATTTATTCCTGATACCTTTTGATTGCATTAAATTCAGTTGAGGGTTCTTTGATTAGATTACTTGATGAGATCACTTTAGGGCTTTTGACTGTACTATGTCGGTGGGGTATGATTCATGTTGAGTCTTTGCCCTCTTGCTGGGTCTGACAAAAATGGAGAAACAGAGAGGGAGACACACAGACAGGCACAGGAAAAGGAAGTCGCCATATTTGACCCTGCCATATGAGAGAAGACTAGAGGATCACTTAAGCAAGAAGCCCCCAAGAGGCTGGGCCCACAGAGCAGCTCAAGAGGAGACAGTGAGCCAGGAAGGAAAAGCTGAGACTTCGGCAGAAATAGGCAGACCGTCTTGCTTTGCCATGTTCCCAGACAACAGAATCAAGTTGTTAAGTGAGAAAGCACCTCTTATGGTGCCCCGATTTGGACTTTTCATGGCCTTGGAACTGTTAGCTTTTACCTCAAATAAATACCCTTTATAAAAGTCAGTCCAGTTCTGATACTTTGCATCAACATCCTTTTTGCAAACTAAAACATTTAGTAAACAAATTCCATCAACTGGGAGAAATGACTTGTGTGATGATTGTCCTCAATGTTCTACCAAGAGATTCCTATGTGACACCATCTCGTGATCCTTAGGTCCACCCAAACTGAAGGAGTGAAGCTCTTCCAGTATTCTTCTGTCCTGACCCTTCTGCTCTGGTTGTAAAGAAATGCTAGTGACTTCCCTGATCTCCCTTAATTGACATTTACAGCACTCCTAGATAATCAAAGAAGGTCATTCAGCTAGAAATAATAATTTATAATAGCAAGAGATTGGGAAGGAGCATATTTCTTGATTGGGAATGAAGGACAAATCAAACTCACTGTGGAGATTATATTAATATATCTTAAACACCAACCCTCTCCTCAGATTCCTAATATGTATCCTAGAAGGGATGAAAGAGCCCTCCTGCCTAGAATCACTCCATCATGAGCACTATTATTGACTGAACTGTACTGCATCATTCAAGTACTTTGAGGAAGGAAGAAAAAATGTTTTTAGAACCTCCAGTTTAGGTCCTGCTGATAATCACCTCATCTATATCACAGGGTTATTATAAAAACAAAGATGATAGCAAATATTAAAATGCTTTACTAGAAAATGTAAACACTAAATGTGACGTATGTCACCTAAATGTGTCTATCTACCCGGTGTGGATACTATTTTGTTGCTAATCTATCATTTTGTCTCTGCCAGCATAGAATTGTCTATGAGGCTCTTCTTTCAGATTGTACTTATGTAACACAAACTGAAGTGAGTCACACCAACCAAAAATGAAAAAAAAAATTATCTGGCTTCATTTTCTTTATCTGTCTTGTTAACTGGTTGTTTTCATATCTCCACTTTACTCTAAGTTTCACAGATGCAGCCTCACGGTCTTTTTTGTTAGAGAAGTCGAGACACACACAGTCACAGAGAACATAATTAAAATCGTAGAATTTTAGAGCTGGAAGAGACCATACGATTGTAATTGAGAGTAAAGTTTATTTGGGAGATATAATTTTATTTTTCCCCTTTGTGGGTTAAACGACTAGTACAATCTGCTGCACATTGTTGTGTCCCTTCTTAAAAAGTAAATTAACTCTATCTGCTAAAGAAGGGAATTCTTTTCTCTTTGCACATATTTTAAGTGGTAATTATGGTACCTTTTAGAATGTTTTGTTTCTCTCTTGCTGCCATCTCTACCAAAAATGCAGTCTGGCATTCACGCTTCTCTATGAGCATTCCAATTACGATATGCCTCCTTTACCAAGAGGTCTCAGGATGAATGAAATAAACAGGCATGTGAAGAAACAACACAATGAACATCTTTGGTGACACAAAGGGCCATTATTAGAACAAAAGAAACTGTCCTTACACACTCCTGCATAAAACGTTCAGAAAAGCAAATGCATCCTGTAAGTAAAATACAATTACCATGTGGGTGGTATCTTAGTATCCTAGGGCTTCTGTAACAAAGTACTATGAACTTGGTAGCTTAAAACAACAAAATTTATTGTCTCACAGTTCTGGAGCCTAGAGTTCAAAATCAAGGTGTTGGCAGAGCCAGGCTCCCTCTGAAGTCTCTAGGAAGATCTATTCCATGCTGCTCTCCTGGCTTCTGGGGACCCCAGGAGTTCCTTGGCTGGTGTCTGCATCAGCCTCTATCCTCACATGGTCATCCTCCTCCCTGTCTGTGTGCCCTGTACCCTTCTTATAAGGACACCAATCATATTGGATTAGAGCTCACCCTAATCCAGTTTGGCCTCGTGTTAATTAGTTGCATCTTCAAAAACCCTATTTCCAAATTAGGTCACATTCACAGAACAGGGAATTAGGACTCGAACATGTCTTTTCTGGAGACACAATCCAGCCCGTAATAGATGGTGTAGTGAAATCACAAGAGAAAAGAGAATCAGAAGATATGGATTCTAGGTCCTTCTCTATCAGTGGTTGTGCACATGAATTACAGCAGACAATCTAAGTGAAAATAATTTGGAAGTTGTAAAGAATTATGCAATGGTAAGATATCTTTAACCATCCTGTATTGTACATATTTGTGTCCTATTATCATTTGCCCTACCAGCTTGCTAATGCTTGCACAACAGCAACCCACTGTTGTTTGTTTGTTTTTAAGGAAGGAAAATTCAATTATCTTGCTTATAGAAGATGCTTGATAAATGTGTGTTGACTGAAAAAAATACACGAATAAAGAATACAAGAATGGTAGAATGTTATGGAATGAATGAAACATGGTGTTAAAGGAAAGGGGAGAGAACAAAATCATAAATGGACCAGAAACCCCATAATGGGTTAACGTTGGTGAACAACATTCTAATGTGACACACAGAATGCTTTTTTTTTAGCAAATAAGGAGGCTATCAGTCTAAGGTGTTTATCTCCCTGCTTGCAGAGGAATAGCATTTTAAAACATTGTCACCTTTCAGATTTTCTTTTCTGATAGGTGCAAGCCAGAATGCACCCATACTAGGCTGGAAATTATAAGGGCTATTCATCGGCAAGCTCCAGGACATAAACCGATCACCAGCTGGGGTCAGGAAGAAATTATGGAGGCTCCTAAAAGCTTCCTCTAGAGCATGCTATAGTGCTCACTGCTGGAGCCACAATACCAATACTAAAATGAAGCTCAACTGCTATTTTTTTTATTGAGTAGCAATTCTTATGGTTTTCAAAATGAGAACACAGCAAAGAAATCTGCTCAAACAGCACCAGCAGCTCTCCTGTTCTGGCTTCCAAACAAAATGCAGGCAGTGGGTGATGAAAGTAAGGAAGTCTGGAACATTGTTGATCTAAAATCCAAAGCATTCTACCTATGTGAGGGACCACAATATTTCACTGAGGGACCAGGAAAATAGCACAACTCTCTCCTGAGAAAGTATACAGCATGGAAAGACAAATATTTCATCTTTAAGGTCAAAAGCTATGTCACAGTCAGTTTTTTCAGTGGAAAACTACTTTGAAAGTAAAAGAAATGCCCTCTTCAAACGTAAAGCATTTAGGTCCAGACTAGTAATTTTACTAAGTTGAAATGGTTTTATAAGATCCTTTCACCTAAGAAAATAAAATATAAGAGAGATGAAATTCCTTTCAAGGACATGATGCCTTAAAAACACACAGACGAAAACTCCTGGTGGCAGAGCTGTTGCAGTTTATTTAAAGAAAACAACAATTGTCAGACACCAATTCCAATAACTGAATTCCCGGGAATCCTGGATGGCATATTCAAACCAAGCCTTGCTTTTTGGCTTGTCTGCATGCTTCTCAGGTAGAGACCCTCTCGTTGATGCAAATATAGGTGAATCTGGCTTAAAGTATTAGCAAAAGCCACTGTAGTCCTTGACTCCATCCAAGCTCTTCACTCCTATAGGGAACAGCTTGAGGCTTTATGCCATGCATGCCCAGAGTCAAAAGTTCATTCCATCTTGGGAATATTGGCAGCCATGGCACCTGAACAGCACAGCGCCACAGTCTGCAAAGTCAAAATCATTCTGCCAGACCCTCACGGTTTTGCCTTATACATCAATGAGAATGTTGTGAATAGAATGCAAGCCAGATGACTATACCGTTTGCAAATTAATAGTGCCCTGGAATGATAACTAGAATACAGAAGACATGAGCTATTATGGGTATTAGGTGGTGTTGAGCTATGTAAAGAAAAGAAAAACACATTGAATTCCAGTGTAGCTCTTGTGGAAATTCTAAACTCATTCATATAAAAAATATTTTTTGAATGCCTACTCCGTGTACAGGTGATAAGAATATAATGGTGAATAAGACTTGGTCTTTGTCCATCAGGTGCTGAAGTAAAGACTTCAATAATTAAACTCTTGTTCTTCTAAGTATTTCCTAGGTCTCAAGCTTTGGTAAGAGAAATGGGGGAAATGTTATTGAATCCAAATGTGGCTCTATCCACTTTTGTCTTCAGAGGAATGGGAGCAGGGGTGGTGACAGCAATGGGTCCATAATCAGGGAGAATAGAGAATGGGTGGGACTTGGAGCAGCTGATACATTGTTTAGCAGTGTGCAGTAGAGGATAACGGCTATGTTCAGGAAGCCCAAGAAGAGTTTAAGGGTAGGGATTAGAAAGATCTGGATTGCTCAGCACAAACAAGTTTGAGAAAAATAAAAGTTTTCTTTTTAAGTGGCTGAAGGGCAGCAAAGAGAAGAAAAAGAGAAAGGGCCAAAACAACACAGCAGGCTTCCAGAACTTAAGTTTCTTAAGCTCTTAAGAAATGACCAAGAAATTTTTTAAAGAACCCAGTGTTCATTTTAGATTATCTGACTATGGAACACCATATAACTTCCCTCACAGTTACCCATTGCTTCAGTGAACTGCTGCCATACACACCTGCTTCATGGAATGCTATACCGGGAGTGTGAGGGAAAGAATTGTGGAGGAAAAATAGTATCCTATGTCTGGGTCGATACAAGGCAGAGATAAAGGAACAGCCACAAGACACAAAATAAAGAACAAAAAATCCATCATCAGTAGGAAGTCAGTGCTCAAGATGATTAGATGAAGCAGAATTTCCTGAACATTTACAAAACTCTTGGGACAGGTATTGGATTTCCCTTAAGATGTGGGATAGCAGTTCTTAAGGACAGCAGGTGACATCTGGATTATACTTCTGAAGGGCAGAACCATATCTTCGCCTTTTGTGTATCACATAATGCCTCTATAGGCACTAGTACAAACCTCCTAGGAAGAACTTATGAATATTTGTTGAATAATTTATAATGGTGAGATGAAGTCTCAGTGCCTAACTGCCAAACAGGGACTCAGGGGCATCCCAGGGGCCCTCAAGTCTGAAAGACAGGAACTGCTCTGTAAGTAGGTGAATTGCCCCCAAGAGCCTGGTTTGAGGGGCTCCTCACCAGAAATTTCTCCCCTACTAGTCAGTCCCAGCTTGAGATTCCCACCGTTGGGGGTTTTAGGGTTAACTGAGACAGCAGATTCAAGAACAATGCCTCCGTGCCTGGTTCTCATGACCCAGCACAGAGAAAACTCCCAACATGTTTCGAAAAGGTTTTCAAACACTAACTCTTAAAATTTATTACCTCATTTCTGTTATTTGAATTTGGAAAAAGCAAAAAGCAGACCTGGCTCTTTGGGTTATGAGTGCTGTTTAATGCAGAGCCACCACGCCAGAAGGAAAAAGCAATTAAATGGTATTTGCAATACAGATGTATTTACACGTACACAGAATTATTTCTGTCCTAGTGAGATGCTACCTGAAAAAGGAAGGTTCCTGACATTTAGTCATTCACTAGATTATTGACTCAACATTTACAAAGAGCATACTATCCCAGGCCATAGGGATAATAACATGGACAAGATGGAAGTAGCCCTGTCTTCATGGCAATAGCATTGTAGTGGGAGATAAAACCAAATAAGTGGGAAGTTATGACACAGAGTGGTATCCTAGTGTCCTGGCTGCTAAAACAAATACCATACAACGGATTGGCTTAAACAATGGAAACTTATTGGCTCACAGTTTTGAGGCCAGAAGAAGTCCAGAAGCAAGGCATCAGCAAGGCGGTGCTTTCTCCATGAAGACTGTGGGGCTCTGGGGCTGGCTGCCTGCAATGCACATGGTGGGATCTCCTTTCTCTTCTGGATGCTGTTGACTTCCAGCTTCTGGCTGCTCCCCGTGGCTCCTCTTTCCATGTTGAATTTCCTTTGCTTATAAGAACTTCAGCTATGTTGGATTAAGGTCCACCCTCATTCAGTTTGGGCACATCTTAAACTATTAACATCTTCAAAAGTCTTGTTTATAAATGGGCACATACCCACAGGACCAGAATTTGAGATCTGAACATGCCTTTTGTGAGGGACAGCATTCAATTTCCAACAAATGGTAAGTGCCAAATTGATAGAATACAGCATGCAATGTGTGTTGCAGTGAGAAGGAAGCCAGCTCAGACTCTGGTCAAGGATATCTTTGAAAAGAAGTAAGCTGTAAATTGAGACCTAAATGAGGAATAGGAACTGGCTTAGAAAGGGGTAAAGAGGGGGAAGAGTGTTCTAGGCAGAGGGAAAAGCAAGCACTGGATTAAAAATCAAGATTAAGCACAGGGTCAATTCACCAACAAAGCAGGGTCAAAAAAATCTTTTTTCTTTTTTTTTTTTTTCTAATTTGGTATTTTCAGAAGAGCTTGAAGTAGCAATCATTGAAAAATCAGACTCTCGTAGGCTTACTCATTGCCTCAGTTGTACTTTATAATTTACAATTATTTTTATTTTGAATCACAAATGTGGGGTTGCCACAATCTTTTTTAAGGTGTAGTGTTAATGATATAAAGATAATAGTTATGTTTGCTGAATGTTTTTTATGCCCCAACATTACTCTGGGGGTTTTACACACATTAATCATTTAATTCTCACAATAATTCTATTACCATCTCATCTTATAGAAGAGAAACCAAGACAGAGCCGTTAAGTAATATTGAGGTTGCAACATTATTAAGTGGCAAAGCTGGGATTCGAATGCAAATAGTCTGGTATCAGAGTCTGTACTCCTCTGTGCTTTGTTTCCATATGTTGAGGAAGTTCCAAATGGCTAATGTATATTCAAGAAATGATGCTAAAGAGGAAAACAAGAACAAGGTCATGCAGGGTCTTAGCAGCCATATCAAGGGGTTTGAACTTCTTCATGAAGGCAATGGGAAGACTTTGATGGTTTTTAAGCATGAAAATGACAAAATCTAATTTGCTTTTTACCAAGATCTCTCTGGCTGCAGTGAGAGCCAATTAAGTAGGAATGAGGACACAGGCAGGGAGATAAGGATGATAGCAGTATCCAGGTTAGAGATGGAAATTGCTTGATCCAGGATAGTAGCAGGGATGACAGAGGTTACTATACATGCAGAAGAGATATTTAGGAGGCAGAACCAACAGAACTCAGCAAGTGACTGGAGGTGGATTTGAGAAAGGTGAGACTGACGCCTGCATTTCTGGGTAGATGGTCATGCCCTACAGAAGGAGCAAATTGAGGGAGAAGATATGAGTTAAGACCTGGAACTGTTGTATTTAGGGAGGCTAATTTTTATTCAGCAGGCAATGTCCAGTCAACAGTTTGATATGAAAACCTGGAGTTCAAGAGAGAGATAGTAATTAAAGGCTTGGAAATGGATACAATCCCACAAGAAGTGTGCTGTGTGAAAATGAAAAAAAAAAAAGGCAGCAATAGAATTCAACCACCACTTATGGGATCAGCAGAGAATAGAAGTCCACAAAGGACACTGAGAATGAACTAACAGGGTAGCATTAAGAAAGTCAAAAGAACAAAGTGTCACAGAAGAAAGAAGTGTCAAGAAGGGAGCAGAGGTTCAAATGCTGCTAAGAAGTCAGAAGATAAAGGTTCCGGAGGGTCTTCAGGAAGTAGAACAAGGACATTGGTAGTGACTTTGGCAAGAGCTGTTTTCATGCAGAGTGGTGGCAAAAGCCAGAAGGAAGCAAATGAAAAAGTATGAGAGGTGGAAAAGTGGCAATGGGCTGTAAACCACCTGTCAGGAGGTTTGGTGGGGAAGCGGAAGAAGATATTGGGCAGAAGGGTACAGTTGTAATCACCTTCATCATCATTGTAGCTTTTGTTTTTTCCCCAATAGTCAAGGACAGATGGAAAGGAGTAGAGGTTAAAAGTGAAAGCGAAAACAGAGTGATTACAAAGAGAGATCCCAGAGAAAGCAGCAAGGTGGAGATTCTGAGCAGTGTTGAGTGTTTGGGCCCAGATGAGAAGAGGGAAGGAGCAAGGATGGAAGGCAGGCACTTGGTGGGGCAGAAAGAGTAGTGGAGGCATTTCTGAGTAACAGGACTTCTATTTCCTCTGAGAAATAGGAGACACAGTTATCCGGTGAGGGTGAGAGGGAGAATGTGAGAGGAGAGGTTTGAAGAGTGCGCTCCCCTTCTTTGCCACCTTCACTGACCATTAACGTGGGTAACTCAGCTCAGCCCCTGGAATGGCTCTAACATCATGAGACTACATTGCAAGAGGTTATCTGGAAAAATTCTCATGCTTTAGATTGAATTGTGTTCAAATCTACTAAGTGGCATTTCAATCTCTTATTAAACCACAAAACAAGGTACAATGAAAACAAGCAAAAACATAATCCAACAGTGTTTAAAAAATTTTTTGAACCTAGTATTTTACCAGATTTTTTGTTGCCCATTTGGTCTGGCTGTCTTCCAGAAAGTGGCATTCTAATTTTTCTGAGGGCAATTGTAGCTCTGCTTGCTGGGTGGTTTTTATTCTTCCCAGTGATTTGTTTTACTCAGTTTACACCCCTCACATGCCTCATGTTCTTTTCCAGGAACCAGCCCATTATCTTGTGAGGTGATACACATCTGGTACCTTTATAAGCAGCATCTGCATTGCCTGCAATAATTAGCATTTTGTTTTATGGTGCATCCTGCTTTGCATTTATACTGCACCCTGAATCAAATGACTTTAAGACCCCAAATTAGTTCATCTACACAACACTGCTGTCTTGCTGGATATCTCAGAAAGAGCTGAAGAAAGTTTATTCAAATTTAACCTAGAAAATGGGTGAAACTGAAATTAGGCAAGCAAGGCAATTAAGAACACCTGGAGATGAAAAACCTGCCTCTGCATCCATAAGCCAAGCTACTTTCCAAAGAATTCCAGGGAGTGAATGAAATCAGTAAGAGTACACACAGCTTGCTTCCACCCATATCCCACATGCTGGTGTATTCTCAGTGGTCTACATGTCTCCTCCATGATAGTATTGGAGTATAGAAAAATTATTTGTAAGACAAGGCAGGCCAGTCCAGGGATTGTTTAAAAGTAACTTTTATAAATAATTCATATAGGTTACATTATAAATATTCTGCTTTGCCTTTGTTTTAAAAAAAGTCTGATTTTCCATCCCCTCCATGCACCTATATACTGGGGAATGGAAAAGAGATACATATAAGTTTTGTCCTGATCAAGATAGATGGGATTTAGAAATTTGCTTCAATTTGGCATAGGAGCAAATTGTTTCTTTGCTGAAATTGTGGATTTAATCAGGACCCAAAATGCCTTTTTTTATTTCATTAGCCTTTCCAGGATGTGGGGCTGTTGTGGTGCATTTTAGAAGTTTCACTATGCCTGTAGGATGATTCACAACTTACAGTATAAATAAAAACCGTTCCAAATCATCTTTTCTCCACTAGATTGAGATGCTACAGTTATGTTATGATTTACAAAATTTCCATTATGTTTTGGAGTCTATTTCTGAACTTCCTATTTATTTCTCTATCTGCCTATTTATGCACTGATAGCACACTGCATTAATTCTGAGGCTCTATAATATATTTACTATCTGGTAGCACTAGTCTCCCGTCAATGTTCTTCTTTTTCAGAATTTTTCTAGCTATTCACATTTATTTTTCCATGCATTCCTTTGCTTCAACTTTTACATTTCAAAAAATATTATTGATATTGTTATTGGGGTGTCAATTTATAAATTAGCTTAGGATGAATTGATATCTTTATTGACTATTCTTATCCAAAGCATACTATATCTTTCAATTAGTTCAGTAGTTTCTTTGTGTCTTTCAAAAAGTTTTAAAATGCTCTTGTATAGATCATGCATGTATATTATTAAGTGCAGCCATAGGTATTTTATTTTTTTGCTACTACTGTATATGGGATCTTTTCTTCTATTAGATCTTACAACTGTTTTTTATTTGTATGTGAAAGTTTTTGATTTTTATTTGAAAAATATTCATGACACTCTTACTTAATCTCTTATTCTAGCATGTATTCACTATATTCTCTGGAGTTTCCCAGATATATGATAATATCATCCACAAATAGGTTTTTAATTCAATTGCCTTTAGAATTGTTGTATCACTGTTGTCTTTCTTTGTGTAGACCTACAGTATAAGGTCAAATAAAAGTGGTGAGAATGAGAATTTATGTCTTATTTCTAATTAGAGTGGGTGGCCATCTAGAAAAAAAATAGTTATATCCATAACCTATACCTTCTACATTACACCAGGACAAATTCCAAATTAAGCAAGGATTTGTATGTGAATAATCAAATCATAGAAGAAAATGTGAGATAAATCTTTTTTAAACCTAGTGCCAAGGGACTCTTTCAAAATATTTTTTCCAAATCCAATAGCCATAAAAGAAAAGATTGATCATTTTATTTACTTAAAAAAAAAAAAAAAAAAGACTTCTATGTGGAAAAAACAAAGTTAAAAATAAAAGCAAAGTCAAAAACAAAAAACAAACTGGTAAAAAAAAAACATCTTGCAACTAATATAACAGAGAAAATGAAATTAATATATAAAATATTCCTAAAACTTAATTTAAATAATGAAAGACCGATAATCCAAGAGAAAATGGGAAAAGCATATCAATAGACTTCACAGAAAAATGGCATACAAATAGCTCACAATCCTATGAAAAGATACTCAACTTCACATATAACAAGAGAAATGCAAAATAAAAACGACTGTAATACTATTTCTCACTTATCAGCATGGCTAAAGTCTAAAAGCTAGATGTAGTATTATAGCAAGTCTGTAGAGAAACAGACATTTTCAAACTTCATTAATAGGAATACAAATTGCTGCAACTTTATAGGTGGGAATTTGGCAACATCTGTCAATAATACAAATTCAAACATCATTTGACTCAGCTATTCTGCCTCTGGGGATTTACACTAACATGTTTGCCCATGTGCAAAATAAATGTAAAAGGTTATTCTTTACAGCATTGTTTATAAGAACAAATGATTGGAAACATCTTTAAAGTTTGTCTATAGGAAACCAGTTAAAGGAATTATCCACACAACAGAATACTATGCAGCTGGATAAAAGAATAAGAAATCATCCAGTGCCCAAATTTGAAAAGTCCTTGAATATATTCATTAAGTGAAAACAAAAGTCAAAGTATAATCCATATGGAATATCCTTAAAGAATGGGGAAATAAGAATTTATATTTGTATTTGTTTGTGTGTATATATGAACCAAGTGTAAAATGATACTTGATAAAGTAATAACAGTGGTTAACTATGGCAGTAGGATGAGATACTTGGTAATTTAGGGACAGAAATAGGAGGAAGATATTTCATTAAGTACTTTTTAATTTTATTTCTTTTTAGTTTTTCAACCAATTAATTAAATTTTAAAAATAAAATAGAGATTTCTCAAAAAAGAGCAGAAAAGTAGGCTCAAAACTCTCCTTCCAAATCAGCTGAAAATTAGAGTGTGTCAAGGAATTTCTCCAGGAGATGGCACAGACAGAACAAGATTGAAGGGAGTCATCATAAGTAAACCAATGAATCTCCTTTCCAGGAAATCACAGCCCACAAACTCACCTAATGTTGAAATCACAGTCCACAAACTCACCTAATGTTTTAAGGACCATGCTGCACTTGTGTGCAGTCCTCTGGGAGGACTCCGGTCCCAGCCTGGAAAAGCAGATAATGGCTTTATGATAATTTTTACATAGTGCTTCTTCCTCTGGGTGGAAACAGTCCTACTCTAGGTCACACAGCTTGATGAGCACAAGTATGGATCTCAGCTGCCACTCAGCCAGGTGCCCTTGTGCAGTGACAACCTGCCCAACCATAAGTAGGAACATTAAAGCTAAGCAAAAGAAAAAGGAGGCAAGAGAGAGTAGAACTCCACTTGGACCCACTGCACCATTGCATCTGTGCCTTGGGAGTAAACCACATCAAGCAGAAACAAAGGTAGGGAATGCTGCTGACCCCAATTTCCCGTTATGGAACCCTCCCCGCCTCCCCAGTGTGGAGGAATACTTTTCTGAATTGAAGGAGAATCTTTTCTTTAAAATAAAAGGGAGTGGAGAAGAGGAAGAAAGGGAGGGAGGGAGAGAGGGAAGGGGAAGAAGAAAAGAAATAAATTACATTTGTAAGGAAAGTTCTGGTAAGCATTAGGAAAAATGGAAATTCCTTGCCTTAGACCCAGTTTCAGTGCTTCCCCCAAAGCACTCAGAGGCAGAATCACTGAGCTGAGGTCACAAAAGGGAGTAGAGATAGCTTCCCACCAAATGACCTATTCATTCTGACTCAGGCATTTTCCTAAAACCAAAGGACATTTGCCCAGCTTGCTGGACAGATAACAGGAAAACAATGTCACAAATCTAAATTCAGACACTCGATTAAAGGAAGGTTAGATATGGAATCCTGGTCACTGGCTTCAATAACTATGTAAAGTGCTCTTCTCCTTTGGGACTGCCCATGCCCTAATTTTCGCTCCTTCCCCCACTGTCTGCCTCTAATAACTAACCTATTGTATGAACTTATATTATCTCTTCTTATCATAAAATATAAGGAGTAACAATTATCAAGCTAAGCAATGAACACACCCAAAGAGTGTTATACCATCTTAATTTTTGTTCAAATAACAGTGCAAAACAGGCCTGCCTTCTATCAAAGATAAGTATACAAAAAACAAACAGTATAAGGCCTTTGAAAAGTTTTGGTAAAAAAATAAAGATAGCATTATAAAAAATAGAAGAGTCTATTTTTACAAAGATTTGTTTCAAGAGAAAAACATTGTAGAATGTCATTTTTTAATAATATTTAAAATTAAAGATAAGATACAGGAAGAGGTTTTTGAAAGGGAGTTGACTGCATTAGGGAAAAAACGTAAAGAATGTAAGGTAACTAATAATGTCATGACAGTATTTAAAATATCACTCAAAGTGTAAATAATTTAATTGAGCCTGTGGAACATTAAATCTGGAATGTAGAGAGAAATCTGACATCTCTTTCAGGAAATGAAAATAAAGGAAAATAAAATGAAATAGGGAAGCTGATGTGGCTCAAGCAATTGAGCTCCCGCCTACCACATGGGAGGTCCATGGTTCCATTCCCGATGCCTCCTAAAGAAGACAGAGCTGGCATGACGGGCAGGCACAGCAAGCTGACACAACAACATGATGCAACAAGAGACACAAGGAAAAACATAATGAGAGAAACAACAAAAGCAGGAAATGGAGGTGGCTTAAGCGATTAGGCGCCTCACTCCTATATCGGAGGCCCCAGGTTTAGTTTCCGGTGCCTCCTAAAAGAAACAAAGATGACAAACAGACACAGCAAGTGTAAATAATGAGGGGGTGGGGAGAAATAAATAAAATCAGTCTTTGAAAAAAAAAAGGATAGAATTGAAGAGCAAGCAGCAGAAAAGTGGCATCTGGATGTTTGATATTCCTTGAGAAGAAAATAGAACCCCAACCCCCGCCCCGCCCCCAAAAAAGCACAGTCCAAAACCGTTTAAGAAATAGGGCTTTGCTCTTGTAGCATTCTCCTCAGTTTAGTGTGGCTAAACTCTGAAAGATAGCTCAAATGTTTGATTCTTTGATCCTTTGCCTAGACTGTGAGTTGTTTTCCTCAAATGCCAAATGTGAGAGCAGCAACCCAAATTCCTTCCCTTAAAGGAGAATTAGCTTGTTGACTAGATAAAAATAAGACGCAGCCGTAAAGTAGGTGATACCGATTGAGATATTAACCTGCAGTAATAATGATGATGATAATAACATAGGTATATTGAATATTTTCTATGTGTCAGAGACGATGCAAAGCATTTTCTAACTTAATAATCAGCAACAGCCCTATAAGGAAAGTAATATCATCGTCCCCATTATGGATGAGTGGCATAAGCATAGCAGGATTAAGGAACTGGCCAAAGGCCACCCAGTTAGCAGCAGGGAGAGCAGGGGCTTGAACCCATTTTATCTTCCTCCACACTCAATCACTACAACATATTACCATTGACGAAGTTTCCTAAAGCTCAGACGTTCCTGAATTGTGATACTCATCCCCAAAATGGTCCTTTGTGGATGCCCCAGAGCTTGTACTTGTGGATGCTCCTCATGAAGAATCTCGAGAGACTGGATCTCTAAGTGTGAACAAATTAGCTCTCAAGGTTCATTGCCCAGTTAAGTTGTTATCAATTTCTATGATGTATAGAAATTTGTAGCTCATTATTGGCCACAGCCGAGAACTATATCAGTCGCTGAATAAAGCCTAGTATTGGTTATAAAGGAGACCTTGGACTGCTCTACACTATAACCTCCAGAGGTTATAGTTTATCTGAACTACCTCCAGATTAGGCCTTTCTTTTGACGGTAGCTTGGTTCCAAGGACCTGCTGCTTATTCTGTAATGTCAAATGAACTCACTGAAGCAATTTGTAAATTGAAAGGAAAGCATTGACTTCCCCCAGACTAATACACTAGAGCAGAAAAACATGGCAATGATACATCTGAAAAAAACTCTCCTAAAAGAAAGAAAGATCCAACCCTGCAGAATGATAGAACATACTAGTATGCCAAGCAAAATTTATTAAAAATGACCAACACCTTGACATATCTTAATAAAATTATTGAATTAATTTCTAGAATGAAAAAGAAACTCACAAGCATCCAGACAGAAAAAGGTGACCTAGAATGAATAAAAAAATCAGGCGGGCCTCAGACTTTTCCCCTGAAAAATTAGATGCTAGAAGAAAATGAAGCAGAATCTATGCTATATGCAATACTCTCTTCCTAGAGACTCAGAGTGCACATTACCGTATTAAAGGTTCTGAGACGTCCTTGTCATGCAAATGAAAAAAAATCAAACACTAAATGATCTACACATATTAACTCATTGATTTATCACCACTTCCAAAGACGGTGCTATTATTTTACCCATTTTACAAAAGAGGATATGGAGGCAAAGAGAAATTGAGTAACCTGTTGAAAGTAACCTACCTAGGAAGTGGCAGGCGCTGAGATTTGAACCCATACACGCAGACTCGTGAGTCTGTGCTTTTAGCCACGTGTTATGCTATCTTGAAAACTAACAAATGATCTAAAATAGAGAAATAATGTGCAAGTACTGTACCGATGATAGTGCTACAATAGGTCTATTATGAAGAACTCCTACTCCTCCCTCAGGTTTTAGCTTGAATGCTGTTTTCTTGTAATACTTTCCAGAGTATGTCTTTCAGTCAGGGTATATATAACCAGGAAATAAGAGCACTCTGGGCATTTCAAACAAAAGGAATTTAATACAAGGAATTGGTTAAAAAGATAATAAAAAAGCTGGGGGGCCAAATACGATGCAGTAAAGCAAAACAAAAATTAATAACCGCAGAAAGCTCCTGAGACCTCTGTGAACTGAAGGGACAATGGGAAGGAGCAGTGTACCAGAGCCCGGGTTGTTTGGAGGAAGGTAGAACCGCAAACTGAGGGACTTTCTGGTAGGAGCTGGAACCCAGAGGAGATGCAGCAGCTGCTAGAGAGAACAAAAGAGGCAGATAGAGAAGGGCCAAAGTGCCCTGGATTCTCCATCCCACCTTCCAATCACCTCCCAGTTTCTCCCGTTGGCTGAGACTATCTGAAAGGCATAGAACAAGGGACCCTGGCTAATGCCGTTTTCTGTGACAGAGAAGAGCAGCAGAAGCACAGTGAATGCAGATTCACTCCACCTGCTCTACCACCAAAATACCCCAGAGCACCCTGTTGACACAACTTGCCTTTGTCTGTTCAGTGTTTGCCTGCCCCACAGTGGCAGCCGTGGGCGCGCACTTAGAGTACCCTTTGGGAAAGAACCTGAGCTTCCAGCTGCCACACCTGCTGGATCTACCCAAATTCTCACCAAGACCATGCTTTACACGGGCTGCTCTTAGCGAATGACTGAGCGCGGCAGGGGTATTAGAGCTGGCGCGCTCCTGTGCTCTGGGGCTCCCCATCAGCCTAGGTGAGACTTATAGTCTGAGGATCTTCCTACCCACTCTTCTTCCTTCCTCTCTTCTTCCATTGTGATCTGAAGCTCTTCCAGCCTCCTGCATCTGCTCCCCTTACCCCTCTCAGACATTTCTCCCAATAATTCTCTTGCATTTCTAATTGGGTCTTGAAGGACCCAAAGATAAGGCATTTACCAAACTATAATCTCCTGGAGGGGAAGGAATGTATGCATCTGGTTTACTGTCAAAGCCCCATGGCCTCATACAGTCCCTAGTATACATTGTTCAATACATTTTTAATGAATGATTGAATAAA
The DNA here is from genome assembly GCA_026826555.1 of Tolypeutes matacus. Taxonomy (NCBI): domain Eukaryota; kingdom Metazoa; phylum Chordata; class Mammalia; order Cingulata; family Chlamyphoridae; genus Tolypeutes; species Tolypeutes matacus. Next base: position 46,275,648 of record JAKSZT010053929.1, read on the forward strand.
CTATTGAAAGAATGAATTGATTATCTTTTTAGTGTCTCTTTCTTTTTTCAACTGTAGAAACATATATACACAGTAAGCTTGCAGCATTAACTATTGATTACAAATAGATTTGAAATAAGCAGTAAGTAACATGGCTTGAGATGGGGACTCATTCTGAGTCATCTTGCAGTTTGCAGCTTGCTCACTCATAGAAAAGAATCCATATTAATCATTCAACTGAATAAGATCCAAGCATTCCTGGACTTGACATGGGGCAGAACGCCTACAATTCTTCCTTTGCTTCCAAGCAGAGCAAATAACTTTTAAGTTGGCATTTTAAAAATGTTCAGATTTTCACTATTCACTGAAGGACATGCGCATTCAACAGAGTGAACTCCAGCTACATAAGGTCAGAAGACGAGATTGTTAATAGGATTATTCTTATAGTCAGGGAACTGAGGAATACAGTAATATAGAGTCCAATTTAAAAGCCCCTCTCCCTGTTGGCCCCTTATTTGAGTCTCACTCTCTTTTTTTTTTTCTTTTACAGGGAGGAAAATATTTAAAATATCTGAATCAAAGCTGAGATCACTAAAACCAAGCACACAGTGCTACAGAGTGTTAGCAATTTTCTTTCATCTTACTCCATAAAAACAACAGTAAGATAAGAAGATAGAATGTTGAGAGAAATAATAGACATCACATTAAGTGCCAACCTCACTTTAAAAGTCCCCTTTGCCACTAAGATTAACTCCACCCTAAGACAAAAATCTGACCTAAGTAGACACGTGGGCTTTTGTGTGAAATTTTTGAAGTCTAGGCCTAGTTTATATAAGGAATATGTATTCATTCACATTTCAAATTCTATTGTTTTTCAGGTATTAATTATATAAAATAATATCAGCAAAAACACAATTGTTGCCCTGTAAATTGGTATTAAATCTAGAGGCTGAACAGGAACCTGGTTTTATTTTTTGGCAAGACCATTTCAGAGATGGTGTCATGAACTTCCACTGAGAGTCACGTAATGCCTGGCCATCTTCCATCTTGTGCTACTATATGGCACTGACGTTCAATGAACAGACCACCAAGTCAGCAGGAGGTGCAATATGGTGGTACTATACTGCCATTTTTTTCTTCTTCATTTATTATCTGGAATACTTTTTTTAATTATTTTGAAATAATTTCAAACTTACAGGATAGTTGCAAAAATAATGCAAACCCCATACAGAGAACTCCAACATACTCTCACCCTCCCACCCCCAGATAACCAAATCCACTAATTTTAACATATTGCCACCTTTGTCAAATTATTCTTCCTATCTATCTATCTATCCATCTATCTATCATCAACATCTATTTATCTATCCTCTATCTTCTGAACATTTGAGAACAGGTTGTACACATCATATTTCTTGAACATATATTTCCATGTATATTTCCTGTGAACAAGGATATTTACTTATGTAATCACCTTACATGCAGTTATCAAGTTCAAGAAATTTAACATTGATATAAAGCTTACATTCTATATTTCAGCTTTCTCTTATGTCCCAGTAAGGTCCTTTTGAACCTTTTCTCCTCCAATCTTAGATCTCATCCAGTATCTGTATTACATTGAATTGTCATTATCTCCTTAGTTTCTCTTTTTTCTTTTTTAATTGCTGTATTAGTCTCTAGTGAAATAGAATCAACAGGAAATATCTGTCAATAGTATGAGATTTTATGAAAGTCTCTCACGTGATGGTGGGGATGCACAAGTTCAGTTTCCACAGGCCTCCTGCAAACCAAGGGCTTTGATGAAAGTCCAATGAAGGTCCTTGATAAGTTTCCAGTAGACACAGGCTGTCCAAAGACAAGCTGGGAAATTCTCTCTGAATGCTGAAATCACTTCCCCTTATAAGGCATTCAACTGATTGGATAAAGCATCACTCATTTCTGACAGCAATCTTCCTCACTAATGTAGATGTAATCACCTATCTATGCAGTAAACCCACTGGTAACTAAAGTCCCTAAATGTCCTTGTATTACAATTAGCCCAGAGCTTGCTTGACCAAACAACTGGGCACAATTACCTGGTCAAGTTGACACATTAGCCTAACCATCACAATTGAGAAACATATACACAATATAAATATCCCCATCCTAACCCCTCACATGCATTCAGCTGGATTAATCATATGTACAGTGCTATAGTACCCTCACCACTATCCATTTCTAGAACTTTCCCATCATCCCAGATGGAAATCTTACATTCACTTTACATTAACTCCCTATCACCCCTGACCCCGCCCCTCTACTCTACCTTCTGTCTCTATGCATTTGTATATTTTCTGATATTTTCTTTGTAGTTACTATATGGGGCTTAAATTTAACATCCTATGTCTATAATAATCTTGTTTGCTTTGATACCAATTTAACTTCAATAGTACACACAAACTATGTAACTATATCCCTCTGTCCACACCTTTATGTAGTTTATGTCACAATTACGTATATATACATTATGAGTCCCAAACCATGGGTTTATCATTACTTTTTATGCATTTTAGATCCTGTCAGAAGTAAAAATGGAGTTACAGACCCAAAATACAATAACACTGATATTTATATTTACACATATCATTACCTTTACCAGAGATCTTTATTTCTTCACGTAGCTTCAGTCAGTTGTCTAGTGTCCCTTCCTTTCAACCTGAATAAGTACCTTTAGCATATCTGATAGGGCTGGTCTAGTGGTGATGAAGTCCCTCAGCTTTTGTTCATCTGAGAATGTCTTAATTCCTCCTTCATTTTTGAAAGATAGTTTTGCTGCATATAGAATTCTTGGTTGGCAATATTTACTTTCAGCACTTTAAATATGTTTGCTCACTTCCTTCTTGCTTCCATGGTTTGTGATGAGAAATCGGCATTTCATCTTATTTAGGCTCCCTTATATGTGACATATTACTTCTTTCTTGCAGTTTGCAGAATTTTCTATCTTTGGCATATGAAAGTTTGATTATAAGATGACATGGTATAGGTCTATTTGAGTTTATACTGTTTGGAGCATCTTGGATATGTATATCCATGTCTTTCATTAAATTTGGGAAGTTTTCAGCTGAAATTCTTTTATAAAAGGTGTTGAAACCACCTCTTATCAACAATGTGTTTACCTTATGTACATTTAGTATAGGAAATCCACCCCCCCAAATAAGGACTACATTCTATCAATTTACTTACCAGTTTTCAAAATAATGAATTATATCTGTTGAATTCTCCAAAGGTGACTGAAGTGTTTTTCTTTTTTATTTAGTGTCATTTTGAACTTGTTTCTTTAAATATATTTTATGTGTTTTAATACATTGCTACTATTATTTTTAATAATGCACAAAGTAGTCCATCTTTGGCTAGTTGGCAACTGCTCAAGTTGGCTCCTGAGTCCTTTTGAAAGATTCCCAGTAGTCTTTGAAGGCTACTTTACTTCCAAGTATGATAAGATTTCCATGCTTATCTTGTTTATTTCCTGCCCCAAACCTGAAATCAGCCTCTTCTCCAAGAAGTCCTGGTTTTAATTTACTTAGAAATCTGGGAGCTGGTGGTAGTCATTTGCTGCTGGGTTGGTCATTGTTTTAGGTCTTTGCAGGGGACTGAGCTGGGAAATATGCATTTTAGAAAAGGAATACAATCTATTCTGTGTCCATACCATACTGACACTTCTAATTCAAATTCAGGACCAAAGAGTTTTTACTGTTTTTACATGTTTTGCATGGTAAATTACACTTCATACATGCACTCAGCAAAACCCTAACTATGGAAAAATAGGAAATCTGGTTTAAAAAAACAAGAAAGAGACAGAGACATGGAAATAGAAGAGAAATCTACTGACTAAAAGAGAATTAAAAGACATATCAGGGAAGCGGATGTGGCTTAGGCAACTGAGCTCCCAACTACCATGTGGGAGGTCCTGGGTTTGGTTTCCAGTGCCTCCTGGAGAAGACAAGCAAGACAGTGAGCTGACGCAATGGGCAGGTACAATAGGCAGGTGTGGCGAGCTGACACAACTAGATGGTGCAACAAGAGACACAAGACACAAGGAAGAAAATAAAATGAGAGACACAACAAAGCAAGGAGCAGAGGTGGCTCAAGCAATTAGGAACCTGGGTTTGGTTCCCGGTGCCTCCTAGAAAAACAAAGAAGATGAACAGACACAGCAAATGCAAGCACCTAAGGGGTGGGGAGAAATAAATAAATAAATAAAATCTTAAAAATAAATAAATAAAAGACATATCAACAAATTGTAATCTTATTTGAATCCAGATTCAAACAAACTTAAAAATATATATAGGGTATCTCAGTTCAGGTTCCTCCACGGACTTGAGTAGTTTATTTGAAATGTGATAGCAGGAAAAGGAATTGTGGGAATGGAGAAAATGATACTGATAAGGAGGAAAGCCAACATAATGGTGCATAAGAAAGGTTTCCACTGTAAGCAAAGGGGACTTGATTCTGTCTGGGCCTCCAAGAAGCATACAGCATGTTGCCAAGAACAGTATTTCCTAAGGACAGGAGGCTTGAACTCTGATCCTATGGCTCCTGTCCCCCTTTGGTTCATTGCTACCCCTGGGCTATTCGCACCCCTACTTCAGGGATGCAATTGCATTGTGCTTGGCCAAGCTGTCTCTGTCTTCCAATGTGCAGAAAGACATACACAGCCTGGTGTGAGACACTGCCAGAGCTAAGGGAAACTGCGCTCACACAGAACTGTGAGGTTGAAATCCAAGGGGCTGCGAGACTGTGACCTGTAGAACCTAAGGCCTCTTCCATTTAAGAATAGGCAGGGGACCCAGGTACTGATTGTATATTGATGATACAGAGGAATTACTGTTAACATTTTTAGATGTGATAATAGTACTGTGATTATATTTGAAAGAAAGAAAAGTCTTGCTTAACAGACACATTCTAAAATATTTACAGGTGAATTGATATGATGTTTGGAATTTGCTCCAAAATACTCTGAGAGGCAGGAAATAGAGTATACAGAAACAAAATTGGCCATAAGTTGATAATTGTTGACACACAGAGATAAGTACATGGGGATTCATTATGATATTCTTTCTACTTTACTTTGCAAATGAAATTTTCTATAGTAAAGCCATTAAAAAAAAAAAAAAAACAGAATTGTTTTCAACATTTGTAAAAATCAGCTTCTTGAACCCATAGAGGCCAAACTGTGTGTCTTCTTGTACACATTGTTTTTGTTGTTTAGTCATGACAATATTTCCCATTCTCAAATCATAGGGGTTTCCTAGGTGCAGGTCTTATGTTCTGAAAAGGGCATTTTCCATCTACAAATTAGAAAGTGTTTACAATTAAATCCATATTTAGAGAGACTTTAAAAGTAAATATTAATTGCTCATGTAATGAAATTCTTTTTTATCAATATTTGTTCACTTGTACCTGCTGCCAGAGAATACTAAGATTTAAATTTGACTTTATTATTCCATGCCATTCACTATTTATTGATAATAAAACAACAAAATAAGAAAGCCAAAAGCATGTTTTTGATTCTACTATAGCCACAAGTTCCACAAAAATTTAGGGTTATAAGATGCAAAACCTAAGACATATTATAATCATCACATAACCATGACCAAAAAGTCAAATAAATACTTTACACTATCTCTTTAAGAGAATTTACTCTACCATATTATTGTATTTTGCCTGTTTCTATATTGGTTATAAGTCTTTTGTTGCAAGGAAATAGGAACCAATTGACACTTAAACCAGAAAGGAAATTATTGGAAGAATATAGAAAAGCTCATAGAATGGAAGAAAAAGCTGAAGAGCTGAGCTTGGTGAAGGGCAGAGATTGGAGCAGGTCCAGAAATCCTGACAACAGGAATGAATAGATGGATCTCTGAGGCACCACCATCAGAAGGAATGGTCTCGAACTATTTCTAGGCTTTCAGTCCCTCTGTTCAAGATTTATTTTCCCCAGAAGTCTGAGTGGCTTAGATTGAGTCAGGGGGTCCTCCCTTGGTCTTGATGGATAGTTCTAGCAACTATCCATGGGAAAGTATATCTCCCCAATGCTAAATCAAGCCAATATTGTGGTTGTGAAGAACACAGACTCTCCAGGTTCAAATTCTAGCTCCAACATTTTCTAGTTGTGTAACTCTGGTAAAATTCCTTAACCTCAGGGCCTCAGTGTCCTCATCTATAAAACTGGAGCTAATAGTAGTTTCTACCTTTGTTACAAGGATTAAATGAATGACAATATGTAAAAATTCCTGACAGTAGTGTTCTTTAAGGGTTAGCCATTATTATACCAAAAGAAGGAAGTTGGGGAATGCAGGACAGGGAGGCGAAATCATTAGATACCTTCTATTATCTCACCCTTTGGACTGCAAGTTACACACTCATCTCATATCCTAGGAACACAGCTCAGGGTCTAGCACAGAGTAGTCACTTGAGTAAGTGGATGTTAAACATGAATAGTGGTTGTCAATACTGGACTAGAGTGGAGATTGCCAAAAGCATGGCCCTAGGAAATACAAAGGCAATGTCATCCAGCACAACTTGACTAGGTGGGGTATGGGGAAGATGACAGGTGAAAGGGCCTCACAGATACAGAATGGGGGGGAAGAAAAAAAGGAGGGGCCAACTTTTAGTCACCCACACAACTCCATGGCAACCAGAGGCAGGACCTATTTTGAACAAAAGTCTAATAAGATATATCATGAGCACATATGTCAGTTAGACTACTTCTTGGTTGATTACCTCAGTCCATCTCTGATCTGTGTATGGGACTCCCAAGTTTAAGACAAAGCTACAAATAACATGAGACTCTGCCAATAGTGATTACAGTATTTTCTACTCTGTGTGCTATGAACTATTAATCACACATTGATCTGGTAGATATACACCCCTACATATCTTTGTAAGTAATATCATTTCCAAACGTGAAGGGCAACAAATATTTTGCTGTTAGTACTAAGGACTACCATATATTGCAGGGACACAATTAGGCAAGGAGCTTTCTTTATGGAAATTAGAATGTTATATGAGCAATCATATAAAACATGTCAATGCCTAGCCATTTTTAAGTCAACATTGTAGTCCATTAATGTTACATGGTTTTTTAGAAGTCTGTGAGTATAAAATTCTTTTCAAGTGCAGGTAATTTTAGTAGCAATACACACCCAGGAGTAAATGTTAAGTCTCACACTCCATTCATGCAAAATGTGGTTATATATAATGCAATAAATTATTTGTTTGGAAATATATATGAAAAATAAGTCACTAAGATAATGTTAATAGTCCAAGATAAATTTCAATAAAAGTCCTGGAAAATTCTAAAGCAACCAAAAGATGTTGTCTCTATGCAGACCTAGATCCACCCAGACAGTAAGGAAATAAGTTAGATTATAAATTACCAATCATTGGCTTGTTCTGGAGAGTTTGAATGCTGCACTCATCTAATTCCTCTACAATGATGTCTAATCAGCCAGTCAAATAAGTTGTTTAAGAATAGCCTTCTATATATAGAGCACTGGCTGGAGAAACCCTTATTCCAAAAGTACATCCTTTCTCTTCTAATTGTGTTTTATTTGAAAATGGTTTAATGGTTTCAGTTAAGAGGTGTCCTAAATGTCAATTCTTCAATTCAAGCCAAGTTTCCTGGAAAAAAAAAAAAATGGTTTTTAGGGAAGAGATGAATCAAGGAGAAAGAAACTCTTTCACACAGAAAATATGCTCAGGAAATGTTTGCTGAATTTAACAATGTAAAGGATCCCAACCTGAGTCTATGTTGGGTGTGCCACTGTGTCTAGAAAGTTCTATCTGGACATCTCAGGCAATCTGATACGGAGGCTCTAACAGAAGTTTATTTGCTTCAGAGGATGAAAAACTATCCAGAGAAAGTCATCCTAAAAGAAGAACAGTGACTCAAAACAAAGTTTTGGTTGTTGAAGAGAGGGTCCTGATGCTGGCACTCACCCCTTCCCATTCCCTCCCTCTGGATACCTGTCTCGTGCTCAGGATGAGTGGGGGTCCCAGGTAGGACCTCAGTGCCCTATTTCATAAAACTCTGTACAGATAGAGACACCAACAGTGCCATGTTCATATTCCTTCAAAGATTCCCACACCAAGTAGGAGAAAGGCCTCAGTTCCAGTCTGCCACAGGTCATCTTGCAGCTTGGCTGCTGAGAGGGCTCCGTGAAGTCCTTCACGTGCCCATCTGGAGAATATTGCGCCAGACTGGGAGAGCAGAACAGCCACGTGACAGCCGACTGGGCATGCCATAGGACGTGTGGAACCTCTGGAATTACCATTGTGAGGGAGCATAGTATTTGACTTGAGCAGATGTTAGCAAGAGCCTGTGAAATTTGGGACATTACTGATAAAGTGACTCCATTTGTACCTGTAAGCTAGTGAGCCTGAGAAAACCCAGAGAACAAGTAAATGAATAAACCCTGATCATATTAGAAATGCTTCTCCCTCCAGAAGGTTTGACTTTAATAAAAATTAGAAGACTGTGATATCACCTTTGATTGTGATATATCAGGACATAGGATAATAATGGGATAAAATTAGATTTGGGTTAATCCTGGACAATAGTCTGTGACAATTATTTATTCTTTGAGTTCTATGGTTGCAGTAAACCAATCTAAACAACTCCTAAGCTCCTTAAAGATTTGCTTGATTTATATTTTAATATGCATTCTGGATGATTTCTTTCAGCCATTTTAATGTCACCTTGTCCCATCATATCTGATAAGCAGGAAAAATTAACTCAGGTTGACATCCTCCCTACCAGAGACAGAGAGCTATTGAATTATCTAAGGACAGTTCTAAATACCAGCCTTTAAATGATAACTGATCTGCAAAAAGCAAGTATTGTTTCCGACATGCCTTGTCACATTTCTAACTCTTCACTCTGCATTGTGCTACATCCTGCGATGTCAGCTAACGTAGAAAGCAGCGGTACACAACATGACAGGGTGACTTAAAAATTGAATGAAAGCCTCAATTCAAGCCGAGTATCCATTTTATGCCATGCATTAGGGAAAATATAAGGGCAAAGAATGAAAGGTTATTTTCAGAAACCATTGTTTGATATATGCCAGGCTGCCTTGAACACTTACACAAAATGTATCTCTCTTTTCTGTATCTCTGCTCCATGATTCATTACTATGAAAGCCAATTTAAAAAATAAATCCTATGCCATTTTCCTAATCAACTTGCACTTACACATGCTGTCACCCCATTCTATAATATAATTTTTGGCTTGAAATCATGGACTTATAAAATTCTGGAGTTGGACCTATCCTGGGAGATAATGTAGGTCAACCCATTTACTGTGCTGATGAGGAAACAGTGCCAGGATGTAAAGAGATTTGTCCAAAGTCACATTGCTAATTAGTGGCAAAGCTCCTACTAGAACGTGCATACCCTTTCAGCCATTGTCTTTCGATTGTATCGTGTGGGGTATGCGCTGCTGTGTGCAAATACAGCACACAGGAGGGTCTCTTGAGTTTTATTTACAAATTACAAACAGAAGACAATTAGACCTAAAATATTCTGATTAAATTTATGCTTTATTTTCATTTCTCATCACATTTCAGTGATTCAAGAGGGTTTGCGATATAGTTAGAATGATCAAGAAATAAATGCCTGTGTATCTGATAAAATATGCCATCTAAGAAGCTAAAAATAACATTACTGGAAAGCCCAAGAAAAGAAGAAGGAAAGCAAGGGAGGGCAGCAGGGAATCTGGAGAGCAGAGGGCACTGGTTGCTGCCTAGCTATTGTTCCCATTTCTGAGATGAGAAAACTAAGGATCGAAACCATTAATTGCCCATGGTGACCTGGAAGCACTTATTTATCACATCCTCTCCCAGCTACCTTTCCAACAAAGAGTTGCCCACCCGTCCATTTCCAACTTCTTTTCAATTGCCTTCCCAAAATAAATACCCCTTATAACAAATTTATCAGTTCAAGTTAGGTAGTAAGAGAGGATAAAAGGAAGGAAAGACAAAGAGTAGTAACTCATATCCCAGAAAGGCCCTTCTAAGGGCTGCCTGCATTTACAGTGTAGCAGAACCACAAATCTCTTCTTCCCGCTAGTGCCAAGGCCTAAAACAGTAATTTCTGTTTTGTGTTAAGGATTTTTGTTCTTTGTTCAGAGATGGCCCGTACTGAAATTTGTGCATGTGGCCCTCATGAACACATTTGACCAAATTCAGTTTTATCTTTGCCGCTCTGCTTGACTCCCTTAGCTCTGTGACCTTCATCAGTGACTGTGGTACAAATTCCCAACTTTTTTTCCCTTTCAAAATGTAGACAAACCATTTGTTTAATAATAACCCACCCACCTTGGAAATGGAGACATTTTCTAATTTGGGCTATTGGCACTTTCCACATTGTCTCTGTTCCCTCAACTGCTATCATACAGTGACCCTTGCCTCCGCATGAACGATGCATAGTGCTCTCTGATGGTATTTTCACATATCTTGGTCTTCCAGTTACCTTACTGATTAGTCTTCCATGCTTCCTATTTTTTTTTTTTTTTTTTTTTTTTTAAGGAAGTACCAGGGATTGAACCCAGGACCTCGTACATGGGAAACAAGTGCTCAACCACTTGAGCTACATCTGCTCTCCATGCTTCGTAGTCTTAAGAGCATTTTGCTTACCCAAGAGATAGACAAAAAAGAGGACTTGAAGCAGTGGACTTTTTGTTGTCATTCATTGACTTTTCACTACCATCCCAAGCCCCTTGTCCTCTTTGGCATTTCTCAAAAGTCTCTGTTCTTTGAGCCTTAACCTTGTTGACTGTCTTCATGCACATTCTTGCTCATATGTTATGTTAGTACTGTGTCATCTACCTATCCTTCCTTCCCTCCTTTGAGCACAGACTTTTAAACCTGCAACAATGCAAGTGATTGGCACTTAGCCAGCCTTATAGCTGCTCATAATACCACTCTCTTTACTTCCTCATGAGGAAAGGAAACAATTCAGGATTATACTGCCAAAATTACATTTCTAGAGTCCACTTTTTCTCCCAGTTTATTTTGTCTAATAGAGTCTTAGTTGTGCAGAGTTCTGAGGCAAAAGAGAATATCTCCCATTCCAGGAATCGAAGGTGCCAGAGTGACTGGAGCACAGAAAGTGAGGGCAGAAGGTAATGAGAGATTTGTGTTAAGAGTTAAGGCAGAAGTTAAGGAGTCTGACATCTTAACCTTCAGCTTTTTAACATTAATCCTGATAACAATTAGAATGACCTCAGAGTCTCTCCTCCCTTCAGTTGAACACCTTTGGGCCATGCCATTACCTTACAGAGAAAGGAAGAAGCCAGATGTCTCAGGAATCAGCAATAACAATTTTGAACACTACTGATTAAAGTCATTGTGAAGAAAACCAAAAGCAAAGTGAGAGCTGAGGTTGCCTGTAGCAGTTTGGTATTGTTTATGAATTCCAAAAATAGATATTGGATTATGTTTATAAACTGGTCTGTTCCTCTGGGCATATTAGATTGTATTAGAGTCAGAGGTTTCACTTTTACTTGATTAAATTAAGATTGAGGTTTTGATTCCGCCAACTCAGTAGGACGTTGAGTCCCCGCCCCTTTGGTGGATAGGGATTCACAGAGAAAACGACATGGGAGAAGAGAGAGTTCTAGCATTTTGATGCTGGAGCCTGGGGAAGTAAATACATGGGAGAAGAACACAGAGGAATAGAGATGGCTCCATAGACATGGCAGAGCCCTGGGAAGAGAAAGAGCCTGATAGTCTACAGCTGACCTTGTGGAGAGACCAGAGCAGCTGAGCCTGGGAAGAAATGAGCCCTAGGGAGAAAGATGAGCTATGAACAGAAGGACCTGGGGCCACGGAGCCTTAGGAAGAAGAGGAAGGCTGAACCCTCACAGAGACCACAGCCATCTTGCTCCAACACTTGGCAATAGACTTTGATGAGGGAAGTAATTTACTCTTTATGGCCTTGTGACTATAAGTTTCTACCCCAAATAAATATCCTTTAATAAAAACAAACCAATTTCAGGTATTTTGCATCAGCACCCCTTTGGCTGACTAATACATTGCCTATGGTCTTTGGGCAGCTGAGTGGTCATTAGCCCCTCTATCACCAATAGCAGGGTGACCCTATAACAAAGTATGAGTTTTCATATCCCAGGAAGTGAAGCAACTAATCCAGAATGTGTGTAAGTCACCTACATCTTCACAGCTTCCATTCAGAGAGACTCCAAAGCACACTAAAATTTCCCCCAATGCCAGGACCCTTAGGACCCAGTGATTTATGGTGGATGCTGAGATGTGGCAGGTGAGCAGCACTACCCTGAAGACTCTTGCCTACCTGTGAGTCAGACCTTCTGTCACCAGGCATCATGTGGTCTCTATTCCCTGACTCACCACTGCCGTTCGTGGAGGTGCCAGTAGAGACAGGTGTTCCTGCTGTCCTCTTGACGTCACAGTGACCCCCGTGACGGCTGTCAGGAACCAATGACTGAGCACCTCATGCCTTCCTCATCCCACCCTCTGCCTTTCTCCTTCCCAAAGCTCCTTTCCTTTCTGTAAAATTGGAGGGCTCCGTGCTCACTCCAGAGAGGCTTCCAGATACGGTGCTCAGGCCAGTGTCCACCACCTCAGAAAGCCACCCTAGCTCCTGACAGAAAGAATAAACAGCAGTGGAGAGCTTCCAGTCCCTTCAGGAGCTGCTGTTAAGCACATGGGAGCAAGAGGGTGAGCAGAGTTGTGATGGTTGTCAGAAATGTCCATAATCTGTCAACTAGTTACTTGTGCAGCAATTGTAATCTCAGACCTTGGATGGTAGGTTTGTGTCAATTTGCATGGCTCCTATTTAAAGATGAGGCCCAAAGGCATATGTATGCACAAACATGGCTGCAGTTCTAGCTGTTCTGAGAACACAGCAAGATAAATAACCATGGCATGAGAAATTACAGCATTATGTACTGCAATAAATATGACAAATGATAGGCCAGATATTCATTGGCTCGTAACAGTTGGCAGGCATAGCCATCTGTGGATCCAAAGTTCAAAGTATTTGTTTTTCCTCCTACATCTGACTTGATCTTTCTCTACCTTGGCTGGAACCTCTGGCCTCAAAAGTAGCCTGGACAACCTTGGGAAACCTTTGGTTTTATTAGGTTTTAATTTAAAAATGTAGGGATTACAGCAGAAAAGGCAAAACTCTCTGGGTATATGACAGAGAAAAAACACAACAAGAAATCTCATGTCCCTTTCTTAATGTAGAGAAGCATTTTACTGGAAAAGTATCTGAAAGCAGGGAAGGCAAACCTAAGGATAATTAAGAAAAATGATGGTGTTTGTTGCCTCAGAAGAAATAAATCTTCTGTGTCTCTCGTTTATTTATTGATTAAACAAGGAACCCTACAATGGACTTAAGTTCCTGCTTTTGTCACTGGAAAGGTAACACTGAAGTCCATTATTTCATTATGTGAAATGCTAATCTATATTTCCCATTTAGAATCAAAACCTTCTACTCGGTAGAAATCTCACAGCTTACACCCTTGGTAAGAGAAAGCCTAATGAGTCCTAATGTCGCCACAGCAATACTTGCCCAATTAGACCAGCTATTCCACAGAAATGTGCACTGTGAACATCTAGTGCAGAATCTTGACAGTTTTGAGTTGAAAAATCCATGCTCAGAAAAAAAAAAAAAAAAAAAAAAAAAACAGGTTTTTAAACAGGTATCCTTCTAAGCATAGCTAGTTCCTGCTCTTGATTCTCCCTTCTTAGCCCTATACTGGAATATAGGGAAGTGTTTCATCAGAAACCCTTAAAAAAGGATTTTGGGGGCAGTTAAAAATGCTGACAGTAGCAACATTTTCCCTACTTACTAACCCTGCCTGGGAATGAGGCAGCTGAGCAGGACAGCTGATTGCTGATTATTAGGTATTCCTTCTGTACAAATGCTTTCTCTTTCAGCTTTTATTAAAACAAAGCAAGATGACCATATCCAAAATAAAATTCTTTCTTCCCCCTCTCATGCAAAACACCTAACTAAATAGTCAGATTTTGGAAATAGATTTTGGAAAAACAGAGACTGCACAATTAAGAGAGCACACTGCTGCCATTTCTTATCCAGGTTACCACACCATCAAATCAACATTGTTGCAGTAAAGAAAATCTGTCCACTGACCAAAGGCGCCTTGAATACCTGCTATGTACACCCTTTAAAGGTTATGGTCCATGAAGATGAGTCATTCTAACACAGGGCACAGACAGTGCTGGGAGCTCAGAGGAGAGACACTGGCAACTCTGAAAATGAGGGAAGTATTCCTGGAGGTGGTGGGACTTGAACAAAAAGTAATATTTGAACATGCAGATATGGGAAGTAGAAGGGCACCCCCAAGAGAGGAAGCAAGATAACCAAAAGCAGGGAAGAAAAGTGCTTTCAAGACTAGAGGAGTGAGAAAATAAGCAGGTATGCAAACAAGCATTGAAAGCTATTTATTGACAAGTATTGACTGAGCACTTCTTGTATATTCGTGTATATTTCAGGCACTCTTCAGGGCACTGGAGAGACAGCAGTGAACAAAATAGACAAAATTTCCTCTCTCATGGAGCTGTATTCTAGTTAGGAGGACATACAATGAAAAAGACAAATGCACAATGCATCAGATGGTTTTAAGTGACATGAAGAACAACAGAGTTCATAAGAAGACATTGGCAGGTTTAGACGAGAGGACTGACATGATCTCATTTACACTTCGGAATGAGGACTCTGGCTGCTGTGTGGAGGATAGGCTGGGAGTGATAAGGATGGAATGCGAGGTATCAATCAGAGGACCACTGCAACTGTATGGACAAAAAATGATGGTGGTGTGGACTAGGAGTGCATGGTGAATGTGAATGTTGGAAGGGCAAGAAAAGGTGGGGAACAGCATTTATAGGATGCTCATTCCTACTCTGACCTTGTTATCCATTTCCCTCTTCATGTATCAAAATTTAGCTTATACAATTGCAAATTTATGTTGACCTTGACACAGAATCATATCATTCAAGACTTGTGAAAGCAAAGTTAGCTGGGGTTACTCAAAAGTCGCTATAATGTCAGCTTCTCCAGGCAGGGCAGGGCAGGGAGTGCATTACAATAGCATTCTAACTAATGTGACAGACAGTGTTAATGATGCGGTCCCAGTGAACTAGCCCATCTAGGGCTTTGGGACTCCAGTTCTCTCCATTCACAGCTAAGATACTTCCTAGGTTGAATGGCCAACTGTACTTCTCTAATATGGTCTTTGTATATAACGGCTATGTCTTCTTTCCTGGTAAATTCAGCATAAACCTTCACCAAGACTGTAGATAAAGAAAAGCATGGTAGCAGGTGATGTCATTATGCTTTCCAGCAGCCAAGAAGAAGCAAGGAGTGACTGATGGCCATTTGCTCTCCATCACTGAGTGCTGCCTGAAGATCTGTTTGCCCCACATTCTGCTATGCAGCTTAGGGATATTGCCCTCCTCATTTATTCCCAGCTCCCCCACCCACTCTCTCACCTCTTCAAGACAACACTCTATTTTTCCCACATCTCCTATCACAGCTTCATTTTATTATTAACACAAGTTATCGTGTCATAGGAGACGTGCTTGCTTGGCTCGGGTATCTCAATAGTCACATGATTAATAAGCTCTTAAAATCACCCAGTAAGGCCTGCTGCAACTGATGGCTTAGATCGAACAGGACAAGGAAGACCAGATTTCAAAATGCCTGCAGCAACCTCTAGGTCAGTTTCCTTCTCGGAAATGAAAAAGGAAGGAAAAGAATCCACCAGCATAGTATGATGAGAAATTCAAGGTGATATGTCAGAAATAACAATGCAGATCAAGCTGGCATTTGTTTATATTGAAAGTGATGAGCAATATTCCCTCCTCTATGACCGTTTTTGCTCCTTCAAAAAAAAGTCCATAGCAGTCATTACATTTCCAAAGCAATAGGATATGGGGGTTTTTCCCATTATTAAATGATGTCCCCATTGTAAAATGAGGATGATCATTATCTCTTAGTAAGTGATGTTGTTTTGGAGAAAAGAAGATAATTCCATTCTCAAAAGCACTTTGAAGTAGTGCTTCTCAAACTTTAATGTGTACATGAATGGCCTGAAGATCTTCTTGCAAATCAGATTCTCTGATTCTCTGGCCCAATATTCTGCATTTCTAACAATCCCCCAGGTAAAAGGCAATGTTGTCAGTCTGGGGACACATTATGTGTAGCAAGATTTTAAAGAATAGCACCAGAATGATATGTTTGTTTATTCTGTGTTTTGTTTTGCTTTCTAAAATATTCTAATTTTTACTGGAGTTGAATTTTGATCAGGTCCCTTGCTCTCCCAGAGTTTGGAGGTTTTCTGGTGGCAGTACTTGATTATCTTAGTTTTTAAGGATCATGTTTGGTCATGTATAACCATTCCCGGTGTTACTTGTGTTCTTTAGCTATGGTTCATGCTCTGCATTTAATTGTAAATAAATGTCACTTTGTTGATAAATTGAGATAGAGAAACTTTTCTTCTCAAACATTCAAAAATCTAGTAACTAAACCTTTCGGAAGTACAATAAGCAAGAGTGAGATTGTTTAAGAAAATCTGTATTTCTTTGGAAATGATTAAAGCTTTAACAAGTCCCTTTCTAGAGGGCAAAGGAAAATGCTGTTGGTAACTTAATCCTTGGTAGAGCAAGAGCTATGAAAAATCATGGAAGAGAACTGTGAATTAAAATAATTTATTTTACATTTTGATTCAGATCCTGTGATATCAAAGAAAGGCTTTGAAGATTGATTTTGATAATTTCCTGCATTCCACTTAACATCACCTGGAGCCAATCAAGATCTATAAGAATACTAGCTTCCGACTTTTGGGTGTGAAGCAAAAACAACACCTTTATATTTTAAACTTCAGTGTTTCTGAAAGTGAGAGGTTGAGAGGCTGAGAGGTTGAAAGTTTTGGCTTCACCCATGTACATAAGAAGAGAACACAGCATTTTTCCCATAGATAAGTTCAAACCAGATTTGCTCTCTGAAACCTCTCTCAAGCAGAAGCTGTTGATCAAGCCAAATTGTGTCCTAGAGTTTTGGGTTGTCGTGTTTTGTTTTGTTTTGTTTTGTTTTGTTTTGTTTTGTTTTGTTTTGTTTTGTTTTCCACAGATAAACATCCTCTAAAGTCTGTGGTTGAGAATATTCCATTTCCTTAAAACCTATGCTAATTTTGAGATTGTCAATTTATTTTCAAATTGCAGGGTTGGGATGGTATTTGGGTATGCAGGAGGATATATTGCTCAATTGTCATTTAACTCTAGATTAAATGTCTGCATAAAAAGGAATGCATTTTATAATTTTCAAATTGATGAAAGTTTTATGGGAAGATGTAATGAGAATAAGGATGTATTTTATACAGGAGGAAATGCTGTCTGGCACTGAGAACCTAGACAAGGATTTAAGAGTCTAGGGTTGAACTGGTGGCGTTACAAAGGATGCCTTCAGGAGTGGATGCTCTAAGGTAGGTCAAAAGAGCATCCACAGAATCATAGATGCTCACTGCTTCCTTTGTAACCTCAAAGACTTTCTGGTTCCCAGGGTGTGAGGAGAAGGCCAGAATCACCTGATCTGGCTGTTCACCGGATCTGGCTGTGTAAAGTTGGCACATTATTGCAAATAGTGTAGCGTAGCACAGAGCAGAGGCAGCATGACATGGTGGTCAAAGGTATGTACTCCAGAGCCAGGCTGCCTGCGTTGGAATCCAGTTACTAGCTGTGTGTCCTTAGGCAGGTTACTTAACTTCCTTCTGCCTCAGTCTCTCAACTATAAAATGGGAATAATAATAGCCTTGTCTTGCAGGGTTGTTATGAAGTTTAAGTAAGTAACATTTGCTAAAGTTCAGACCAGTACCTGGTATAAATGTAAGCACTTTGTGTTTGTTAAATAAATGAATGAATACTAAAGTAAAGGGGTAAAAGCACACATTCTCTAGATGCATATTGCCTAGTTTCTAATCCCAGCTCTGCACTTTACTGGGCAAATCACTGGCCTATCCGAAGCTTAGTTGACTCACATAATATTGCCTACTATCCTGAGTACCTACGATTACATGGATGGTCTTGGACAAGTTACTAGTTTATCTGAAGCTTAGTTGGTCAGTATAATAGTATCTACTTCCTAAGGTTGATATATTTTTTATGTGAAGGCAATTTATTAACAGAAAATAATTTGTGAAATCGTGCTCACAGACGGCGACCCCCTTCCTGCCGGTGCTGTCGGAGGGGATGGGGGTGACAGCCTCCATCCGTCCTATCTTCCTTCCGGAACGTGCAAGGGCTCTGAGGGCTGGACTAGGCACCAGGTCCAGGGGTCATGGTCCTATTTCCTCCTGCGACCTGGAGTCTCACTAGCTAATTTGAGAAGGATCTATTTAACTCACTGAAAAATCGTTTAAACAAGAAAGGGCCAAAGAAAAACAAAACAAAAAACCCTGTGGCATTACACCAGTGGTGTTGCTCCAGGTTAACATCCATGTATTAATCAACTCTCTCTGGGCACAGTCATTCATCAATGATAACTCTATTTCACTGCGCTGTCATGCAGCCCATATTTGACTATTTAGTCCACAAAAAATAATCTCTTCTTGCTGCATGTCTTCTAACACAAAGCACATGATGATAACACCTTATATTTAAATAGCACGGTAATGTTTCCAAAGCCTTTTGGCATCCATTATTTTATTTAACTAGATACATTGTAAAGGGTTATTTGTCTTTGAAGAAGCAGCATTGAGGAAATTTCAAGATTTTACTTAAAAACTCTTCCTGCTAAAACAGCTATCATTGAAAACAGTATTTTCATCGGTGCTTCCTTGTGGACTGGTAGTAACTGCGGAGGCAAAACCACCCCCACGTTAAAATAGCCCTTTGTGGTTTCTCCTCCCTCTCTCCCCTGCCCTCCCCTCTGCTCTCCTCCCCCCTCTCCCCTGCCTTCCTCTGCTCTCTTCTCCTTTTCTGCTTAGTTCTACCTCATATCACTCTATTTTGAAAATATCTCTACTTAAATTAAGAGTAAATCGTTTGTTTTTTGCTTATTCAAAAACTTCACACATTCCCCATGACCATGTATTAGTCTATAACTACCTTTCCGGGATCCCCATACCTCAGGATAATGTGTACGTACGTGCGTGTGTGTGTTGCACCCCCCACATTTAGTCCATTGCACAATCTAAGCACTAGTGATACCCCAGTATCCCTAAAATCCACCTCCTCTTCAGCCTGACTATGACCTCCTTTGCCAGAACCTACTCCTTTCATGGCTGTTAACTTACTACATGGGCTTCTTTTTTACCTCCTTAACAACGTAAATACATAGCTCCCAAACCTCCAAAAGAAAACTGAAATGCCTTAAAAACACATGTGCAATTAAGGATTTAAAAAGAAGAACAAAAGAGACGACCTACCAAGCTCTCCCACTTGCTGTCCCTCAGCTTCACCTTCTTCCTTCTCACCCACTTTCTGCACACAGGAACAGATCACTCCTAATCATACTATTGAATATTGCATAGATTAACTCATTTAATCCTCATATGAACACTCATGGGTACACTTATCCATTTTACAAGTGAGAAAACTGAAATAGAGAAAGGTTAAGTGACTTATGCAAAGTTTTAAGCTGAGTGGCAAGGGCAGGACTGAGAATCTGATAACCTGGGTCTAGAGTCCTTGCTGTTCACCTCGGTTCTGCTCTGCTGCTCCGTTCACACAACATGAAACACCTCTTTCCTAGGCACACCAAGCAGCGAACCTGCCCCCTTTAAAAGAGGCTCACAGACCCTATATCTCAAAGAAGCTTCTGCAATGGCTCTGTTTATTTTCTTCGTGACAGGGGAATTATCCAAATCTCCATCACCTTCAAAATCTTATGGAAATGTATCAGCTCTGAGGACTTATTCTTCAGGAAGCTTATTGATCTGTCCTAAGTCCCCTTAGAGCTCCCCAAGGTCAGAGCACACGCTATGCTTTCAGCCCAAGCACCCCTTAGGCAGCTGTGT
This sequence comes from Tolypeutes matacus, assembly GCA_026826555.1. NCBI lineage: Eukaryota > Metazoa > Chordata > Mammalia > Cingulata > Chlamyphoridae > Tolypeutes > Tolypeutes matacus. The sequence continues at coordinate 46,295,686 of JAKSZT010053929.1, forward strand.
TCTTCCAGCTACCGGCTTCAGTAGCTGTTGAGCCACTAGCGTAAGAAAATGTTTGAATTTATTAAGAATGAGTTTCACGGACCCTAGTATTTCTTTATTCTGCCTGGAATGTAGTTTTTGCATTGATCCTCATGCACAACATCTGAAGTTAGAGATGTGCATGCATTGTTCAGATTTCATGGGAAATAGAGATGAAATAGAAATAAAATTGCATCCCAGACTTGTAACACAAAATGACATTTCTTAGTCTTTTCTTTGGGGGAAAAAAAAGAGCATAACCCTTGGAGTAAAATGTGGAGGTAGACAATTTTAAAAGAAATGAAAATGTTGTACTTAGTAACCAGGTTCTTCTCTTCTAGTAATCTATAATAGCAAAATTCTAGAAAAGATCTAACAATTATATAGACCTTACATTTCACCAGTCCCAATACTTTCATCTCTAGATTTTTGTATTGTTTTCATTATTGCATACTGCCTAATAAATTACCGGTAATGTACTGGCTTAAAACACTTATTATCCTGAGCATCACATGACTAGTGAAGGATGGCAAATTCCTGTCAAAATAATTCATCCCCATTGATTTTGCATGAAACCAGCCTATGCCTTTTATTATCTGGCTCTGGAGAAAAAAATTAAAAAAAAAAAAAAAAAGAAAGTTTAATTCTTCCCTAATTCTCTATTTCTCTGTCAACACAACTATAAAAACATGTAAAATGTTTTCCAAGGAAATCCTCCCTGCCTCTACTACTATCACAAAAAATGGATTGTACCACTTGAAAATCCGTTTTCTTTTCTAAATTGGCAGCAACTAAATATTAAAGTAGGGTACTTCACACTAGAAGAACATGGTTTAAGTTTTCACTGTCAAAAAATTCAATTAAAAAGGTTTAAAAAAGCAAGACTACCCCCCCAAAAGCATGATTATTTTACCCTTACCATTTGAATATTGTCTTAGAACTTTAAAAAATATTTTTGTTGAATTTATGGAGCATATGTTAGAGTTTTAAGTACTGTGTAATTTTGTTTGTTCTGAGAAATAAAATACATCTAATAAATCTATGCCAGTCCTTAAGAGATGAGCAGGAATAAGATGTAGGTGCAGTGAGGGAAGAAGAAAACACTTCAAACACTAAACTTGTATAGGCACCCTAAAATATATAACATAATATATGACCAAGAAAGCACCCTAAACAATTGAGTGAGGAATAGGTCATTTATGTAAATATATCTCAATAAAACTGCTTAAAAAAAGAAATATTATGAAAGATGGTTCATTATTTTACTAAATAATTTTAACTTCCATATATCCAAAAATAGCATTAACATAAAATAATAAATAAATAATAGAAATAACAGAAAATAAATACTGTATTGGGAAATATTTAACAAAATTCTAGCACAGGAAATGTTACATAAAGGATCTCTGGAAAGATTTTCTTTAGTAAGGAAAATAACAAACCATTATTAGAAAAATGAACAAAGAATATGAACAGATGATTCCTGAAAGAATAAATACAAGTAAGTGATTAACATACAAGAAAGTATTTCTTCCTTACTAATTATCAAAGAAATACTAAGTAAAAAAGTTATTTTTCAACTAGCTTATTAAAAGGTCTTTAAAATTAAAACATTCAATTGTGACATAGATATGGTGAGGAAAGAGCTTTCAAATATTATGACATGTATATAAATTGGTTTAATCTTTCTTGGAAGAAATCTGGCAATAGGGATTAAAAACCTTCATACTTTTCTGTATTTTATATAATGAGCATGTATCACTTTTATTGTCAGAAAAATATAAAATTGAAATTATATATTTATTGATATATACTTAAATTACAAAACAGACTAGCTTTCTGGGTTGATTAGAAACCTGGAGTCAGATCTATGCATAAGAAAGTACATTATTGCCTTCAGTAAGACAAAATTTGCCAAAAACATGTTTTTAAAATGATCTCTCCCAGTCCTTTTATTGATCTGCAGTTATTGCTGGGAGACAATTCCCCATAGATCCTTTGTGTTTCTGCATGTTGTCTTTTCTGGTACGTTTGTTTACTGAGCAGCTTTGTAAGGTGTAATGTCCCCTCCAGAATAAAGAGCAGACATGCTTACTTCCATTATAACAGTTACAATTTCACTAAGCTCTGGGTTCCCTTCCTTTAACACAACCCACTGCATGTACAGATGTCCTCTGGCTTTCTTAGCATCATCCTGTGAGAACTGGGGCCAATACTCTGGTCACTTTTATTCCCGTGAATAATAAACTGTCCTTTGTCTCTGACCCAGGAGACTCCCTACTTCTGCCAGCATCCATGAAATTGTGGCAGGCTAAGTTGTTAGCTTGTAAATAGGGTAAAGTCTCAGAGCCTTCAGGGTTCTTGACAAATATCTGACTATAACTATCTTTTTTAGCTTTAAAAATTTGTTTTCTGCTAAAATGAAATACTTTAGGAGGGATAGTACTTAAGCTTTATCAACCATTTATAACTTATCTTGTGAAAGAATGAGCAGATTCCTTTTTGTAAACAAGTTTAGACAAGGAAGAATATGGTAAGAGCATGAACATGCATCCTTAGCAATTGAAATGAGCGGACAATGCTAAAGACAAAGCAGGGAAGTAGACTCTTTTGAAAGGAATGTGGGGAGAATCGGGCATCCTGTGCATAGGATAAACATGTAATTTATCATCACTTTGGAATATGGAGGGTGTTACTAAATGATAAAATAAATAAAGCATAGTAGATTTACAGCATGTAATAAATGACAAAAATCACCATAATAAGTGTTCAAACTACTCTATATCCCCCTGGCAGAACTGCTTAGCCTCTGTCTCCCAAACATATTTTATGTGCATCCAAACTCTAATTTCTCGTATTTCTCACTGATCCCACGGCTTGGCGGGCTGTCAGTATCACGCATCCTGCAGGCCACAGCGTGGGCCTGGAGCACCCTGCTTGTTCACCAAGCAGCCAGTTGGGCAGCACAGTTGAAAGCTTCTCCCAGCACCACCCGAGGCCGGAAGGGGTGAGTTGTCCCGAACTGCTGTGCTTTTATCAGCGAGAGCCTTGGATGCTGTCCTGAAAGGGGGTTGTTTTTATGCTGTATCTGGAGAGGATTAGGAAAAGAGAAACAAGTAATTTCTGTTCTCTTTCAGATTTTACAAAGTATTAGAGAACTCTCTTCACTGCTTATCAGATGAGACCAAAACAGAAACCAACAGAATTACAAAGTGGAGGCCTACCAGACCCATCCAGGTTTATTCTAATGCAATTGTTAATGATAATGCTTTGCTAAAAGTGAAAAATCCAGGACAAATGTTGTCCTATACAAGATAAGAGGCAATAGCCATAAACCAAGACATATGGCCCCTCTGCTAATAAATAGACCAGCCTATTTATTGTGGCCTGAATATGGCCTAGGGCTGGTCTCATTCTGAGCCCAGATCTGGAGTTAACTACAGTAAAGGGACAAATGAAAAGAAAATGTAGCCAAAGTTACCATATACCCATGTGACCTCATATCCATTATAAAAGAAGCCAAAATGATTAAAAAAAAAAAAAAAAACTATTCAAAACCACCCACTTTCCCCTATTACTAAACCACTCTTCTTTCTCTGTTTCTTTCAGAGCAATGCATACAAATTTGTAATACTTGACTTAGTCTAACCCAAGGGTCAGAAAAGATAAGAAAGTAGACGTAACTTAGCTCAAATACTAGACACTAATAATAATAAAAACAACAATTCCTTCCTTCCCTGCAGTAGACAGTGTGATTTTAAATATATAAACATTGGTGAGGGAGAGGTAAGATAAAATTCTACGTGTGGTAAAAGTATATCACTATTGGGTTATGACAGTAATATCCCCAAATCATCTTTCTGTATTGAAGATATTGTATCTGTAAATCCAGATATTTCATTTACTTTGAGTCTGCAGAATTAGAACCTTTGGTTTCTCTCACGTCTCTTATCACTTTGAAAAGTCATGGACAGTATTCTTGAAGTCTAGTGAGCCATTTTATGTTTCATGAGATGAGTGGCCTTACTCCAGATGGTTGAAGTGCATATGAATTAATGGTCAATAAAGGAAAAATAATCATCAGCAATCCTTGCTAAACCCAAGGCTGCAAGTTATCAGATAATATATTATGCTCGACATGAAAAGCCATGATTTTATTACAAAAAGTGACAAATTAAAATAATTACAATAATAATAATGATAGAGACCAGAGTGAATGAAACATAAGTCCATGGATATTTAGAATTATATATTGTATCATTTTTGTTTTGAACAAATAACTAACAATGTGTTTATAATAGGGGGGAAATGATTGACAGTCAACTGGTTAAAAAATACTGAAGCAAAAAGAAAGGAAAAGAATGTGAGGATTATAATATGTAAAAAAGAGCACTCCACTTGTTAATCATTCAACAAATATTTAGTTGAGATATTGCTATACATATGTCTATTGCTGCTCTGAGAGTTGGAAAAGACAAAAATCTTGAATTATTTATCTTGTTGTTTATTAGATACATGTGATAACTAGAAATAATTCAAAAATAATAGGAGGCTATACATACCTGACTGTGAGCCCAAAACTGAGTAATAAAGGAGTTCAGACAATGGAGTGATTAAATTATGGAATGCTCATGTCACCACCAGAGAAAGACTCAAGCAAACTGCTGAGGATGTTTCTCCCATCTCCAAGCTCACTCCTAAGAAAACAAGCAGCTCTCTCTACCCCCTTCCTGATTGTGATTCTGGCTGAGTGCAGGCATGGTGTCCAGTCGAGGTCCCTAGGAAGGACTATTTACCATAAGACTTTCCTTACTTAATCTGGTAATCAATGTTTTCCATATTTGCTTAAAAATAGAAAATCTGTTAAGGTCACACTGAAGATTTAGTTAGACTCTGAGGGCAAGATCTTGGAAACTATACTATTAACAAATGCCCTGGGTGATATTTATGATCAGGAAAGTTCAGAAAACCAGTGAGAAACCAAATGCCCCATAGTATCAATGGGTACTCGGGCTTAAATTGATAACCCTCCCAAGAGACATATGAGACCTCCTAGAGGTACCATATCCTGGCCCACAAGAACATCCCAACAGCACAACAGCACAGAACTCAGCTCAGTAACACTCAACAGTGATTGATTGACAAACATGGTAATTTCAGCTATCATAGCACAGAGACTGGGAAGATTGTTTTTATTATATTTCTTGAGAGGATATTTTGGTCCTGGTCATATTTGGGGTTTGAAAAACAATTAAAAAGGTGAAATAATGTGTTTCTGAGTAGAGGATTTGTCCCCCAGTAGAGGAATTTACAAAGGAAAAGCAAATCCAGTTCCATTTCTGTTTTCCAGGACTAAAGACTCACTGCAAGATGCTCTGTGTGTGTATGTGTGTGTGTGTGTGTGTGTGTAATACCTGGGGAGTGTTATGGGCTACACACACACTGATTTCCAGTTTGACACTAACCCAGAGAATTATCAGACTCGATCTCCATGCAAATGCCCTTGGAGTTTGCCTTCCTAATGTATGGATGGTTTTCAGCTAAGTTGTTTTCTGAGAAAAAAAAAATCAATATATAGATTGAATTTTTCTTAAATTCACCAAAAAATACGATTCTAAAAATAAAAGTTTTAAAAAATGAAGTGGCTGATTCAAATGCTTCGTGTTGTGAGAAGAATCATGTCATTGTTAAGTGGTGGCAAGTGGGTAAAAAAAAAAAAAAAAGGCAAATTTCAACTCCTGAAAATTCCACAGGTACTGACCGTTCTGTATTCTCCAGGTAAGGGAAGTATGTGGCCTGTATTTCAAATTCTATACTTCAGAACAACTGATAAGTAAAATCAAACTTAATCTTGATGAAAATGATCTCTATTTGAATAGGGAAATATTCATGAGTCCAAAGTCAATTAAGGCATGTTGCAAATACCCTTGTGTTTATTGAGAATTGTTTTACTGTAATGATCCATCTGCAGAATCTTGGATAAACGCAGACTAGATGTTGAGTTTTCCTTACTCACATTGAAGCTAGCTGTTTTATATTCTCTGCTTGAAGAAAAAAAAGAAAAGGAAAGGAAAAGCTCCTGGATTCTTACATGGTGTATGAATCCACTTAACACAATTATAATGCCCAATTAATCTTAGCAACATGAGTGATGAATCATTTCTCCAGGTGTCTCTTCAAAAGAGGGTAAATTTAGTTCCAACATTTGACTATTGTTTTAAACCAACTGTAATCTTGCCAGATTAATCAGGAAACTAATAATTGAACTCAAATCCATATTCAAAAATACTGTCTCCCCTGGTACCAACATAAGGGTACACTGATTACCCTGGATAGCAATTTTTCCAGGTAATACAACGAACAATGACAGAATTCCATCATTTGCTTCCCATTTTTATTTAAACTTTGGTTTGATGGTATCTCCTGCCATCTACTGATAGATAAAAAAGATAAAAACAACTTTTCTGAATCATATGGCCATTGTATCATAGACGATTAATTGCCATCTTCTGCTTGAATGTGAAAAACCACCTAATACACTAGAATTTTCATATCCAGAAACTAGCAATAGCTTTGCTTCTGGTGGTAAACCTTTGATTGCATTCACATGAAAAACATTGTGGTATAAGAAAAAAATGCCATAATTGCCCTTCGAGTCACAGATTCTGGGGTCTAGTGCCAGCTCATGCAAGAGTACAAAATCTTGTTCTTGGCTTATTTTTCTTATTCTAAAATAAAAGTGCTGAGGGAGTGAGGAGGAAACACTTCCTCTCAGTTTTAAAATGCCTGGATTTTTACAGGACATTTGCGTTCTTGGTAAATACAGCTCCAAAGAACAGGCAACTCAGATTGTACCCAGGTTTACAGATGGTCCGATTAAAAACCCCAATGTCCCACCCCCTGGTCACCATCACAGAGTCCCTCTGCCCTCCTCTGCAGAAGGCTCCTCCCCATTTAATCTCTTAGCTCCTAGCACTGCGCTTCCTCCTGTCGCCAGGATAGCACTTCTGTCCTCCCCACGTTGACACAGCCACCTTCACTGAGGAAGTTTCCTCTGTGCTCACATGGAAAAAGTCAGCATGGGAAGAGCAATTAAGTTGTTGAGTTTAAATGACTTTGCCGCATACTCTTCAGCTGACCCCCAACTCCCAAGTGGGCGATAGATATATTTGATTATTTTTTCTAACATTGAAGAACAGTTAGTCTAATGACTCCTCATTTATCTGGCAACTCTAAAAACCAAAGGTGGACAAAAAAAAAAAAAAAAAAAAAAAAACAACCTTCTGAGAAGCACTTTAAAGGTCTCCAAAAAGCTGAAAAGCATGTCAACAAACTCATTCATTCAAGTTCATGCACTTGACATAAGAGAATTTCTTCTGTCCTGCTCACACACATATATCATCAATATAAACAAATTTCTAAGTTTAGTCGTGTTGGATTTCTAGCCACTGCCTTTTAAAAGCAGCCAAGTAAACATCAGGAGAAAGTCTATTAGAAGGAGGAATGGCAGCAACGAGAAGTGACAGCTGAGAATCTGGCAGTAAATAGAAAAATGACAGTGTTATAATATCCTAACTAAATCTTTTAAGAAAGCAAATAAGTGTGTAATTCATTTTAGAAAGATTAGCATTAAAAATTGTTAAAGCAGAAAGTGGTCAGAAATCTTAGAGGTACAAGCTTCAGATAAGAAAATTTCACTATGTAGATTTCCTCATTTCTAAATGATTTTAGAAAGATGAAGTGTTCCCTTAGAATTAACCAAAAAGGGGGAAGGAGGAGTGACACAGCTGGATTCTTCCATGGACCAGTTCTTCAACTCCAAGATGTTAAATTTCCAGCCAGCTTCCCTAGCTTGTTCTCTTACACCATAACCCCAATTCCCAACTTCTCAGGGTAGACTGTATGCAACATAAACTTTTCTTGATAGGGCAGGTTCTTCTCACTTAACATCATTGGTCAAAACTGTGCAGGCCTCAGGGCCTACTAGGGTATAGAATTGTGTGACCCTATACAAACTGCCCTCTGGCCAGCACACTGCTGCAATAATTTTGCCTGTTTTGTTCTGGTTCATTAAATCAAGTTCAAGTTTGCCAAATGTCTGGGGATCACAATTAAGAACGAGGCTTTCTTCCCTAGGGGCCTCCCCTATAACTGTGTTATTTCCCCAATCCTCAGCCAGGCTGTCTTTCCCTCTTCTCCATCCTGATTCTAGCAGGGCCCTGGGTTTATCCCACCTGGACTTGAACAGTCATGCAGGGCAGACCAGGAAAGACTCTCATCCCATTTGACCTTAATTTCCACCATTAGTCTGTCATGTGAAGCAAAATGTATCCAAAAACAATAATGTGTAACATTGCTAGAAAAAAATTCGAATATACTTCTGCCTTCCTCGGATTTGCCCTTTTACTGTCATGCACTGGGGTGTAAAGAAACACAGCTTGGGAGGAATTTGACCTACTCTGTAAAGGTCATAAAAGTTTCCAACAGAAAGTGATGACTCATGTTCCATACATCCTGATATTTCAGAGTGTTCAGGAAAAATGCAATCTGGTCCAACACACCCTTTCTTTCCATCATTGTCTTGCCAGTCCACAGTACTTGTGAATTTCACTACAAAGGGAAGTTCAACAATCAAGGTGAGGGAAACTACTAATGTGAACAAAAGTTCAAAAGCAGGGCAGGAGGAGGCAGGCCTCTCCATGACTCAAGTTTATGAAAGAGGCAGGTTTCATCCAAACACACAGATCTTTCTCATACAAATATGTTGCTCGGTGTTTTGGCATCTTTCATAGCAGAGTTTTAGAAGCTGCCTTTCCTTCCAGTTCTGTACACACACATATGCACGCACACACAAACACCAGCTTTGAAATCGGCTGGTATTGTTTCAGAACTTGAATCACATCCAGCATTTGACCTTAACTTTCCAACACTTCAGGAAGCAGGAATTCTCACACCCTAAGGTCTCCAGTTAATGAGTCCATGGAAATATCTGGACTCATTCACGTGTACATACTTCTTATATATCATTTTCCCTTCTCACTGAAAACATACGAGGTCACACATTCCAAATGTTGATACAAATTACTGTTCTAACAATCAGGCAACGTGGTTACATAACAAACCTACACAACTTGTGAGATCAATGCTCCATCTGTGTATGGATCTAGGAAACAAGAATTAGGGATCTTGCCTTCAGGGCTCTGCAATGACACAACCAGCTCCAGCCATTCTCTGTCCTTGTGTCATAGTGCTCACTTTTCAAATTCCCAAGAGTAAGAAGGATTGGCCAAGTTTGGGTAAGTGCCCACCCTTTGCCCAGGAAAAGGCAAGGCTCCTTGGTTGGTGGAACTAGCATGCAGTGGAGGAAGTGTGGTTTCCCAAGGGAAAATAAGAAATGTGAATGGATGCTGGGCTGGCAAAATCCATCCTGCATCTCTACAAGCAGGAAGTTGACAAGATGCCAAAATTCAGTTAAGATTTTAGGAGGTGGGACAGGCTATATTGAGGCTCCATGGATACTTAACTGAGTTATATCATGAATGTTCTTTACTATAGGAATATGTACTCCAAAAGAGAAAAATAACTTAAAAATATTTGGATGTAAGACCAACTTCATTCAAGCCATAAGATAGCTTAGTGGCTGGATTATCCTATCCTGCTAAGACATGTAGGAACAAAAAACAGAGTGAGAGGTCTTTTGAGCCTCTATCAATCCTCTATCAAAATGAAAATTGAGCAAGAAAACAGGAAGCTCCTAAGTCAGAAAATTATGTTTGAATTGGAAGGTATCTTTACAGATCTGGCTTAAATATTTACTCAGTACAAGAATTCTCTCTACAAGATCTCGAAGCTTATACTTGCATAAATGTATTCCATCATCAGATGATTCTAACATCAGAAAGGTCTTTCTTATATAAAATAAATATCTTTTTATCCATGAATCCCCCCATTGATACCAATTCTGTTGATTGGAACTACATGGGGGAAAAAAATGCATTTTCACATGACATCCTTTCAAACATTTAGATCATGGCCACTACCCTCCTAAAATACTATGACTAATAATAATTGATCCTTCCAGGATGAACATCTCCAGTTTCTTTAAAAAATTTGTTATGGAATTTTGCTGATTCTTCACCATTTCTTGTAGCCCTCCTCTATGCAAGCACTAATTATGCATACACGAAAGTAATTATTTCTTTTCTTCTACCTTGTTCCAAAAAAAGATTTCTGGTGGCTGAGTTCCAGTTTATCAATACCCCTTTAAAAAATATGATGCCCAAAATGAAACGCAATACTCCAGAGTCGGAAAGCAAATGTACTGCGTTCAGCACACTTCACAGATAGGCTACCATATGTCACTGAGCGTTTCGGGATCTGCCGTCACTGAGGAGGAGGAAGTACAAGACTGCAGGGGAGTCAAGACAGAGCCCTGGGTTGTGTTCCAGTATCATTCAGTGTGAAATATACCCTATATAAGGAAAACAACAGATGTAATATGCCGCTTTTCATATAAAACTCTTCCAACATGGGAATATCTTATTGTAGTCACAATCTAATGTTGCCTCACACCCCCAGGGAAAATTCCTCTGGGATGTGTTAGAAGAGGAAACTGCCTTGAAAGAAATTTTCCAGGCACATTAGAGCTGACAGAAATCAGTTCTGATGTCAGGGCTGGGTATGTGTAGGTTCTAACTAGGAAAACCGCCCAGGTGCACTCAATGAGCCGTCGCAGCCTTTATTGAAAACCGCTGCATAGATGCTGCTGGTGCTGAAGATTTTAAATATCTCTAGTACAGGGATAAGGAAGGAAAATGAGGGCTTGGAAAATAGGAGCTTGTAATCGCAGGCAGATCTTGTTAATGGGATCTCAAAAGCACATTTCACAAGTTCTATACATTCCCGGGCCCTGCTAGAACAAACAACATATAGGAAATCTCCTTTGATTTGTAGTCGATTGTAATCTGTCTGGCTCCATGTTACTTAAAACTGTTTCAGCTAATTCTGAGTTTTAAGAATTCAGCCCAGGAAGCAGTATGGGTATGTTTATGGATACTTTGTGAAGTATCCAAGAGATTACTAGTTCCAAAGCCAAGGGGATGCCTTACATTTTCCCACCTCACATTTCCTCCATTACTAACATATAATTGTATACATGTATATATGTGTGTGTATGTATATATTAGTCATAATAGTATCCCTTAATTCCAAGCATAATTATCTACTTTCTAGATCTAAGCAATGACAATCTATCCATGCTTATTAATATCCATTAATACTAAATTTAATATTTTTACCACCGAAAAATAGTAATGTGGTTGTTACAACTTGTGTAAATGCTATGGTGAACTTTGTGTTATTTAATTGTTTTTGAACTGTCCTGTCAAAGGAAAAATAAATGAAAACTCTCCATGGTGACTGGTTGGTGCTGACTACACATGGCTTATGCAATTATGCATACCTAAATTGGGATTGTAGCATTTCACAGCCCATGGCACAACTCTCCTTGAGATGAAAGGTATGTCAGACTGGTATTCTGAAGAAGCATGGAAAGGTTTCTCAGGCACATATTTCAAGAGAAGCTGGCAAAAGCCCATCCTGCTTGAAAAGCCAGGCTGTGACACAACTTTCACTTTTTTGGGAAGCATACAATACTGACTGCTGCATTCCGAAGGCAAAATATTGGTATATTTGTAAGGTGCAAGCAGGTATTGAAACACACCTGTATTTTTATATGCATATGTTAAATAGAAAAATAAGCTCTATGAGGGCAGGGACTATTTTTTTCTCCCAGTCTACTTTGTTCACTGATTTATCCCAAACATCTAGAAGACAGTCTGGCATATAATGTGTTGAATGAATGATATGGTTAAGAATCACTGTTGGGAAGTGGATGTGGCTCAAGTGATTGGGCTCCCATCTACCATATAGGAGGTCCAGGGTTTGATTCCCAGGGCCTCCTGGTAAAAAGCAAGCTGGCCCGAGCGGAGTGCTGACCCGGAGACGGAGCAGCAAGATGACGCAACAAAAAGAGACAGAAGAGAAACAAAGAGAGACGCAGCAAATAATCAGGGAGCTGTGGTTGTGCAAGAGACTGAGTGCCTCTCTCCACTCCAGAAGGTCACAGGATTGGTTCCCAGTGCTGCCTAAGGAGAAGACAAGCAGATACAGAAGAACACATAGAGAGCAGGCAGCGAGAGCAAACAACAAGGGACGGGGGATGAAATAAATAAGTAAATCTTTGGGGAAAAAAAGTCTTACCTTTAAAAAAAAAAAAAGAATCACTGCTGTAAGTCCAAGTCTGAGATGGTATTGTCCCTGGACTCAATATTTTGCTTATAAACATTAAGAAGGAAATAATCTCCTGCAGGCAAATATCAGTATATAGACCAAGATAGCAATGGTCATCAAAAAAGAAGCCTCATTAGAAGCTAATATTTGGATCTGTATAGATATGAAAAAATTTCTTGGTGTCTTACTGACCAAGAAATCCTTTTTCATGTCTTTCTATTCTTCTGTATGAGACAAGAAGTTTAACAGCTTCATAACTCTTTTAACTAAAGTTTTAAAACAAAGAATAGGTCAGAGAAGTGTAATCCTGGTGCCAAGAAGAATCTGTAGTAAATAAGGATGGGCCAAGAGAAAGAAGAGTCAGACTGGAAAGAAGAAACTGGAATGCTAAGGACCAACATCAAAGATAAATGTGAGACAGCAGCTGAAAGACAAAGTGCAGTTACCAGAAATCAGCAGATCTGAGGGCCTTCAGGCAGGAGGTTATGCAAAGGGGCAGAGTCCAGAGGTAGAGTCCACTCAGCCTGCCCATCACCTACACTGAAGGGTAGAGTGGAAAAGGAGAGAAGACCCTTGGCAGGTGCAGTTGTCTGACCCTAGAGTCCTCCTAATCGTCCTGTTTTACTCTGTTTCCCTATCTGGTTAATGAACAGCAGATCTGGTAGATGGACCAGGAGGATCCTCATGAAGATCCTATAAGCAAAAATTAGCATTGGTCTTCTAGTCACATAACATGAATGACATTATTTCTGATAAATGTGTTAATAATGATGATAAAACCTATAAGGTATTCATAAACTCCTTGGAGATGAGTGGCATTTTTCCTCTGGAGCTTCCAGTACCTCATTTTATTATTTACACCTAAGTAGGAACTAAAGGTAAAATAACTTACCTTTGCTTGTATTCACCAATGGCAGAGCCAGAAAAATCTATGCTCATCTGTGTCCTACACATTTGTATATTCTATGAAGTTGCTACCTAGTTTGTTTTTATGGTTTCACAAAAATTTGATAATTATGGCACATTTGAGAATGATAGCTATAAGAAAAACATTCACTACAGCTGGTCCAAGGCCAAAGGTCTACACCTTTGGGTCAGCTATTACTTATCTTTCACACTGTACTTACTTTAAGGACTAGCATCTTTGTATACAATACCAATCATACTTGGGCTGCCTGATGAGCAAGCCAGAATATTTGTGGTGGGTCATTGAAAAAAAAAAGTTCAGGTACATTGGAATTAACATTATCTGTACTTTAAGTATTAAAACTGGCTCTGAGGCACCGTGTTCTGCAAGAGTCAGGATAACACGGAAAGATTCTCACGTATGTGGAGCAGTCTGCGGAATGAAGAGCCAAGCCCTGTCATCTAGTATGTATTTTCAAGGGGAAGATGAGAGCCCTTGGGACTGAGTCCTTCGACCTTTCCCAGGAAAATCTTGTAACGTCCCTGACAGAATCTGTACGTGTAGGAAGTTTGGAATCACTCACAGATGCGATTACAAAAAAAAAAAAAAAAAAGTTCTTTGTTTCTAAGTTATCATTTCATCCCAAATGAAGATGGAAAATGGAAGCTTGGCCTTCCCATTAGAAATAGCCACAAATGACAAAAGTTTAGACTTAATGATTGTAGTTTTTTATTTCATAGAACGTCACACTCCATTAGAAGTGTACATTACTAAAAATGAAGTTTGAATTCAATCAAATTAACGGCAGCTGTTTATACCTCTTTCATTCTAGAACAGCCATAGAGTAAACATCGGGGTAACGATTATGACCTTAGGCCAATATGCTCTTCAGAGAAATGGACACCGGAGAAGGAGATGAAAAAAGGATATCTCCCCAGAGCCCCACGGAACGTGGACCAGGAGTCGGGCGGGGTGCTGTAACCAAGTCTTCCAGTTAACTGTTTGTGTGATGTAGACCAAGTCCCATAACAGTTTTTGCCTCTGTTTCCCTATCTGTAAAATGAATAATAATGATTAATGATGATGTTGGCAGCAATAATAATAAAGGTAACAAAAATAATGGCTAATTTGAAGGGCTTATTAATATTTACAATTTTATTTCATCTATATCAAAAATATAGAAATTATTATTTCCAATTTACATTGAGGAAATCTAGGTTTAGGCAGGTTTAGTAATTTGCTTAGCTAGTGGCGAGTGGAGATGGATTTACTGTGAAATGAATGAAGTTTAAGCTTCAGGGGCTTCCAATTATCATAGGCCCCTTTGAAAACTCTGTACCTAATTTTGTATTCTTTATCTCAAAAAAGGTCACTAAAATTGCATAAATTTCAGGCCCAACAAAAATTGGAGTCCCTGATGCAAGCAAGAGTTGGAGCTGGAATGCAAATGCAGGTGGTCCAAATCCTGAGCCTGAGATTTCTCTCACTCTGCTTAACGGGCTGCCTTTGGGAGTTTCCTTTGTTCTCCATAACGTATAGGCTATCCTAAGCCTGCCTCATCTCTGCAGTTACTTATATCTCAAGTGATAGGACTGTCTTTATTTCCTTGACAGGATCATTCCAGAACATAAAATTTAAGTATAGTCAGGACAACATCTTTCTGAATACAATTTTTTAAATATTTCTCCTAGAAATTATAATGCCTTCTTTCTCTCTGATTTTGAACAAACAGCAGAGTGTTAAATGTTCAATGACAGACAGCAAAAGTCTAGATTCTAATCCCAATTATTCTTTCTTTGCTAATGATCTGCTGTACTTCCATGTTCAAGTCATTCTAATGTCCTTAGTTTTAACAGCTTTATCTGTGTAGGACTGCTGGCAGAATAATTAATCAAATTAGTAGAAGTATATTAGTAATAGTATAGTCAAGATAGTACTACTACTAACTTTGCTGCAATGCAACAAATACCATTTGATTTTTCTTTACACTGTGTAATAGCCACAAATCCCTCAGCAAGGAAAGTGAATTAAGTAGACCATCAAATCATATGATTATTTTAAATTCTATATCCATATTAAATTCAATATAGAATAATAAGCATGTAACCAACAGTCGATTTTCTCTTCTCACTGCTGTCTTGGTTCTTAATTGTTTCATTGGCATTAATTCACTCATTCATTCACAAATATTATTTAAACACCTAGTAAGTGTCAGATGCTCTTCCATGCTTTGGGGCTGCAACAGTGTAGTGGGCAGAATTCTAAGATGGCCTCAAGATTCCCACCCCGGGAGCATGTGCCCTATATTATCCCCTCCCCTCGAATGTGGATGGCACTTGTGAATATGATGAGCTATCAGTCCTGCTACTAGGTTACCTGATGTGGCAAATATGAAGAGATTTGGCAGATGTAATTAATGTCCCTAATCAGTTGACACTGAGTTAACCAAAAGGGAGAATATCCTGGATGGGCCTGGCCTAACCGAGAACTTGTAAAAGAGAGTCTAGAGATCAGAGATTCTCCTGCTGGCTTAGAAGACATAAGCTACCATTATGTGAGAATTTCTCATGGCTAGAACCCAAGAACTGAGAGGACCCTCACCTGATAGCCACCAAGGAAAAGGAGACTTTGGTCCTACAATTGCAAGATACTGAATTTTTCTAACCACCTCAATGACCTTGAAAGAGAACCAGAAGTCTCAGCCTGTGCCAGCACCTTGATGTCACCCTGGTGAGACCCTGAGCAAAGGACCCAGCTAACACATGCTTGACTCCTGACCCATGGAAACTGTGAAAAGATGTGTATTGTTTTGAGCTGCTAAGTACGTTACATCAGTATATTGTTTACAATCAGTAAGTAATATAGACGACGTCTCTGCTTTCATGGAGATTTAGATCTAGTGAGGGAGCTAAGCAATAAGCAGCTCAGGCAAACAGTGATATGTACAATGAAGAAAATACAACAGGGTGGTAGGGAAGAGAGAGAAACTGAGGTTGGGACTCATATTAGGTAGGAGGGTCAGGAAAGGCTGCTCTGAGTGATGAGAAAAAGCCAGCATGTGACAATAAGCAGGAGGAACATCCCAGGCAGAGAAAACAGCAAGGGAGAAAGTCCTCAACTACACTGGCCATATCATTATAGAATTAACTCCAAGAGCCACATAGAGACTCTGCTACATAAGTTCATTCATTCAACAAATGCTTAATTTAGCATCAACATATAACTAAAAACATGCCTTGGCAGAGTGGATCCAATCAGACATTAATCAGTTTAAGTGCCATTAGCAAAATTTCTAATTATAGTAGACTTTTAAATCTGGCATTTCTTCAACCTTTACCAGAGGAAATTTTCCTTATAGGACATAGTATATAATACATAATGAAAATTCAAAAAGGCAGTTACAGAATTGGGGTGAATTCAACTTTATTTAAAATTTCATATTTGTGTGATTCTTTGACGGGGGGCGGGGGGGGGGGACTTTTTCTCCCTATTAGGAAAACGTAAAGAGAAAGAAGAATTAAGTTGAGCTCTATCCGAGACCTCTGATGTATAAGTCTGATCTCAGTTATTAAATGTACATTAGAAGGACTGTATTAAATCAATAAATACAAAAATGAAGTAGCATTGGTAATTTTGGCTAGCTGTTTTTAGCTAGGATTTATTGAGCTGTATGTAATAGGCACTATGTGGTGTCCTTAAATCCACGAAACATTAAACACTAAGCATTACTCAATTACTATTTAGAAAGATTAAGAAATTTTCTCAAGATTATACAATTAGTAAATGGGGATGCTGGAGCTGGAATCCAGGTAACTGAATCTCACATCCAACCTGTAAACTACTAGCTATATGATAATCGTAATAATAACTAAAATTTATTGAGTGCTTACCATGTGTCAGGATTGCGTTAAGCATGTTATATATATTCATTCATTTAATCTTCATAGCAACCCTATGAAGTAGGTACTATTAGTGTTCCTCATTTTATAGCTGATGAAACTGAGTCTCAGCAAGGTTAAAGTACATGTTCAAGGTCACTGAAATTCTCAGGGGCTCAGTTCCCTTATCCTAAAATGAGGGCATTAATACTACCTCCCTCTCATAATAAATGGCAGAGCAGGGATTTGAACCTACACAATCTGGTGCTCCAAGCTGTACTCTGAACCATTACACTGTGCTGGTACCAACCACATGATTCAAAAGAAAATAATAATTGCTGCCAAATATATGTGGTATATTTTCTATTCTTCATTAGTCTGGTGGCAGGTTACGTAGTCAAACTAATTAGAGTTGAACATTTTAACTTATTCTTAATCATTAATTCCTTTAATTAGTTTGAGTTGCCTTTTTCCTTCACTCTGGACTCTAAAGACTTGATCAGTGTTCAGGGGCTGGAGTAAGGCATCACCTCTGTCCCTCCCCAAACCTCAAATTTGAGTAGTAACTAAAATGTCATGTTCTACAACTGAGGCTAATCGAATAGATTGAAACAGATGTGAATTGCTGGTCTGCAGAATCACCTACCATAAGAAGTATTTAGCAAATGCAGAGCTAATGAGACCAAGAGACTTCCTTGTGTTGTAAAAAGACCAAAGTGACCTCTAAATCCAAAAGAAGTAGAGAATAATTACTTCTTGTAAGCAAGTGCCAAAGGTATGTCCTAAGGACTGGAGAATGGCTCCCATAAAGAAAGACCCAATTTAATCAATTGTAAACTTTCCACGACAATAAATGTGCAACAGGAGGGATGTGGTCTACATGTAACCTAGAAAAAGGAAACATCTGTGGATGTTTATTCAGTTTTGTCCAGGAAAGAGAGGACTCTGCGTCTGGAGAAATGTTTTTCAAATTTTGAATCATGACCCATTAGTAGGTCATGAAATTGAAATGGTGGAGAGCAACTGGCACTTTTTAACAAAATAGAGTAGATCAGAGTGTATTGCATGAGGTAAGGTATTGTTTTGTTAACTTTCTGTTGTTAATGTTTGCATATACGTATCGATGTATATAAATGTATGTGTGTATGTGTGTGTACTGAGTTTTGATGTGAGCATGCATTTCTCTCTCTGGATCTTGATAAAAAAGTTTGAAAGTCATTGGTATATGGGACTTATTTCAGTTTTCTAAAGCAGTGGTTCTGTGAAATTTTGGGATATAATGGAATATTAACTCACTCCCAAAAAATAGCAAAATTGGGGGCCTTTCATGCCTTGCCAATTTCTTCATTCTGCCATCTTAAAAACATGCTGTACTATTATTTTGTAAAATTGAGGGCTTTCAACACCAAATTTAACAATGATATCACTGCAAAATAAAGTACATTCCTTTAAATCAAATATATTAACTTTATGATAAATCCAATGCATTGCTCTTATTTTTTTCATTTCCCTGAAGATTCATGAAAACACCCCCTAACTGAGCACTAAAGAGAGAACAGAGAGAAATACCCTCCGAGTGTGAAAGAGTACATGTGTTCACCCTCTCTCAATAAAATATTTTTTAATATAATTTTTTATTTTTTAAAGACACTTAGAGTACACATATGTTATACAAAAAATCTAGGGAATCCCATATACCCCGCTCCCCAAACCTTCCACACCCTCCCACATAAACAACAGCCTTCATTAGTGTGGCACATTCATTGCAATTGATAAACGCATCCTGGGGCATTGCCACTGAGCATGGACCATAGTTTACACTGTAGTTTACACTCTCTCCCACACAATTCTGCAGGCTATGGGAAGATATATAATGGCCTATACCTGTCATTGTAATGCCATTCAGGACAATTCTCAAGTCCTGAAAAAGCCCCCGCATTACACCTGTCTTTCCCTCCCCTTGCCCCCAGAGCCTCCAGTGGCCACTGCCTCCACATCAATGCTGTAATTTCTTCCACTGATAGAATCACAAATCTGTAGTAGAATACCAGTAAGTCCACTCTAGTCCATAGTTCATTCTCCAACCCTGAGGATTCTGGGATATCCATTCCACTTCTAATTGAGAGGGCTTTGATCCCATAGAGCTGATGGATGGGACTCTCTTGCTTGCAGTTGTAAGCTCTCTCGTTTCCTTGGTATGGTGGTTGTCCATCCTCACCTTCTTGTTAGTTGTCCTGGGTGAGTCCAATGAACAGGAGAGTAAGTATTGCAACTCTGCTGAGGCTCAGGGCCCAGCTGGCACATGGACAGCCCAAAGATTCAAGTCTCTTGAATGTACACCTACTAACTCCAGCACCAACTATAGGTTCAAAAAGAAGGGACAGATGAGCCATGTGTGGGGAAGCCATAACTGAGTCCAACTCTGTCACTCTCAGGAGCACAAACTCCAATGTATGGCCCACTGGCAAGGCACCAAACTCTGGAGCTATCTTCCCTGACCATAGGACCTGGGTGTCTCTAGAGCCCTCAGGAGCCCCACTATTTGGGGTAGTATCCACTTTGGCAGTCTATGAGGTTCTGCTGGGATGTGCATAAGCGTTACCTCTGGGATGACCTCCCAACTCACTTTGAAGTCTCTCAGCTATGTAAACTCATTTGTCTTTACCTTTTATCCCTTTCATTCAAGGTCTTTTTTCCAGTTGCATTGCTAGTTAGTGCTTGGCAGTAATCCCCCAGTGCCAGGGAGGCTCATCCCCGGGATTCATGTCCCATGCTTGCGGGAAGGTAATGCATTTATATGCTGAGTTTGGCTTAGAGAGAGGCAACATTTGAGCAACAAGGAGGCTCTCAGGAGGCAACTCTTAGGCACCCCACAACACTAAGCTAAGTTTCAACTTCAAGAGCAAAAGTTCAAAGCATAGTCATCAATATCAAAGGCCAGTAAATGGACCATCCTCCTTCACCAGTCACTGCCCCTGCACTTGGGGGACAGTTGCTGCTCCATTGGAGAATGTGACAGAGCTCTCCAGAATGGGAATTCAATATTCTCTCGGTTATTGTGTGATTCTCCACTCACTGTGGCAATGCCCCATGAACATTTGAACACATTTATATACCTTAAATGTATGTCCAGGTGAACTTCTTCCCATGTATCCCCCATCACTGACACCCCACACCAATGATCCTCCCTTGCTCCAGTTGTAACCCATCTGTGATCTAAAGCTTCTTAAAAAATGAAGCCAATAAAATAGCCAAATAAAATTAATAGGAAAATGAAATAATGATAGGTAGAAATATAAGAAATAAAATACCTAAAATTTTAAAGAAAACTAAAAATAAAATAAGATTTAAAAATTGGGATATTAAAAAATAATGAAAAATATTTAAATTTTGTTTTACATTTTGTATTTCATCACTGTAATATCTGTTGTCTTGTATGTACAGTGACATTTTCTTCCATTTATTCCCCAGTGTCTTACTTTTTTTCATTTTGTTTTCAAAGAAGTTTTAGGTCACAGTAAAGTCACATATAGAATACAGGGGACTTCCATATACCCAACATCTTTCCCCTTTTCCCCTTTCCATATTAATACCTTTTAATATGTGGATGGTACATTTGTTACAACTGATATACAAATAGTGAAACAGAGCTACTAACCATGGTCAATGGTTCACATTATGGGCATTGAGGGATATGACAGGAGGGTAGTGATACTCTTGGTTCAGGGGGTGGTTTGACAGGTGGGTAGAGTGGGGAGGGTGGGTTGGACAGTCCATGGAACTGGGGGGGTGGTTGGGGGAGGGACCAGGTGAACACTGGGGATTGGCAGGTGTGTGGTTGAAAGTACAAAGTTGGGAACGATCTTTTGGCAATAGGTCAAGGAAGGGTTTTCTGGTTTAGGGTGTTGGGTGGGGGGTATTCAGGACAGGGCACACCTGTGGCAGGCCTCTAGGGAGTGTGCAAGTGATCATTTTGTCATAGTGTGTTGTATCAGTGGGTGGAGACCCACATAATGAGTGGGCAGGAATTGAACTCCCATCCTGGGGAGGACCAATATGTTCTCAAACAGAGGGGTGGGAGTCTTTCAAGGGTATGGGTGGTTCCAAATAAAGGAGGACAAACCAGTGTGTCAAGACCTCAGTGTTGTTGCAAGTAACTATGAATCTTGTCATCCAAGGAGTGAAGCCGGATGGTCGCCATGGGCCCTGAGGGGAGTGGGAAGGAGGAATAGAATAGATGGAGCAGGTGGTATTTAGTGGGCAATGGAAGTGTTCTACATGATCTTGCAACGATGGACACAGGCTGTGTTAAATATCATCAAAATTTATAAAAATACTTCTAATTAATATCTGTCTGTCTTTGCTTTGATCAAGAATTCTCTATGACAGGCAGAATAGTCCCCCAAAGATGCCCACACCCTCATCCCTGGAACCTGTAGATATGTTACTTTACATGGCAAAGGGGCCTCTGCAGATATGATTAAGATTACAGATATTAAAATAGGGAGATTATACTGGTTTATGAGAACAGCCCCAATCTACACATGGGAGCCCTTAAAGGCAGAAAACATTCTCTGTCTGGAGAGAAATCAGAGAAAATCAAAACCTGAAAGGAACTGGACCCACCTTGCTGGCCTTGAAGATGGAAGGAGGAATGTGACAAGGAAGCAGGAAGCCTTGAAATGCAGAGAGGTTCCATCCAGCTCACAGCCATCAAGCAAACAGGGACCTCAGTCCTGAAACCACATAGAACTGAATTCTGTCAACAACCTGAATAAACTTGGAAGTAGATCTTCCCCCATATTTTCCAAACAAGAGTACAAGCTGGCTCTTACCAAGATTGATTTTGACCTTGTGGGACCCAGAGCAGAGGGACTTCTGGTCTATAAAACTGTGAGATAATAAGTTCGTGTTATTTTATTCTTTTTTAAAAATTATTATTATTTTTAAAGAAGCTTTAGATTATATAAATGTTACATAAAAAATATAGGGGATTCCTATATGCCCCCCCCACACACACACACACACACTTTTCCCCGTTTACAACATCTTTCATTAGTGTGGTACATTTGTTACAATTGAAGAACACAATTAGTACTTAGTACTGCTACTAAGCATGGTCAACAGCTTACATTATAGTTTACACTTTGGACCACACAATTTTATAGGATTTGACAAAATTGTATCATGCAGAACAATTCCAGTGTCCCAAAAATGCCCCATGTTACACCTGTTCTTCCCTCTCCCTCCCCTCAGAACCTCTGGTGATTACCTCCTTTATATCAATGTTACAAGTTCTTCCATCATTAGAGTAATAATAAGTCTACTTTAGTCCAGAGTTGCATTCCCCCCTTATGTTTGAACATTCCTCAATCTTGAGGATTTGGGGATGGTGATGCATGCTCTGCTTCCAATTTTGAGGGGGTTTAGATCTCATGGGGCATATGGATGAAACTATCTTGCTTGCAGTTGTAGATACTCTGTATTTTGGGGGATGGGTGTTGCCCAACATCATCCTTTTGTTAGTTGTCCTGGGTGACTGATGAATTGGAGGGTAGATGTTGGCTGCAACTCTGCTCAATCAGTATATGAACAGCCAGAAGACTTAAGTCTCTAGGACACATATTTAATGGGTATAGTGCTAGTTATAGGTTCAAATAAAAGGGACAAAAGAATAATGTGTAGGAAAATTATAAATGAGTCCAATTCATTTATAATTGGGGGGATAGGTAATCATATATTCCAAGGTAAGGCACACTGACAGGGTGCTGAATTTCTGGGATGGTCTGCCCTGCCTATAGTGTCCAGGTATCTCTAGAGCCCTCAGGAGCCCCTCTACTTGAGGCACTGTTTACTGTGATAGTCAATAAGATCTTGCTCAGACATGCATAAACATAACCTCTCCAAATGATGTCCCTACTCACTTTGAAATCTCTTAGCCATAATACTCATTTGTATTTAATATTTCCCCCTTTTGGTTGAGGTCTTTTTCCAAATGCATCACTAGTTGGAGCTTGGGAATAATCTCTCAGTGCCAGGGAGGCTCATCCCTGGGAGTCATGTCCCATGTTGGAAGGAAGTTAGTGAGTTTATATGCTGAGTTTGGCTTAGAGAGAGGCCACATTAGAGCAACAAGGAAGTTTTAAGGAGGTATTTCCTAGGTAATATATAATACTAGGCTAAGTTTCAATTTCACAAGAACAAGGTTCATAAGTACAAGCATCAATACCAAGGGCCTGATGTATTGGTCTGTCCTCCTTCACTAGGAAATGCCAATGTACTCTAGGGATTCTTACCACTATATTAGACAATGCAGCAGGACTCCCCAGGACAGGAATTCAATATTCTTTTCGTTACTATGTGGGTCTCTACCCACCAAAACAACATCCCATGACCACTTGAACACATTCATAGTACATAAAGGCATGTCCCAGGTTCACCCCTCCACACACATCCCATAACCACTGACACCCTGCAAGTTAGTGATATTTTAAGCCACTATGTTTGTGGCAATTTGTTACAGCAGCAATAGGAAATGACTGTATTCACTAAGTTTTTGATATGTAATTTTGTACCTCAGGAGATACACTCTCTTGGACAGCAAGCCAAGATAGAGGAAATGACCAATGTGGCTTCTTATGCCAGGTAGTTCTCTCCTTTTATGAATCAATTCATGGGCACTTGGGTTTATTATAAATCACTCTCTCATGAGTTTGGATAGTGTGAGTCAATTTCCCCTAAACCTGATCACATAGGAGTAAGTGGATAAAATTTAATTTCTGGATTTAAAAACTGGAGAATTGGATATTTTAGACCATGTGCATGACTGCATTACTAAGACAGATTTCAGGTGTTTCTTTCTAAAAAATTTTGAGCTGTTGTATAGACACAGTCATATTATCAGGCCTGACTAATGGCAGATATGATAGCATGTAATGTAAAAACAACAGTATCCCTAGGCTTTACTTTATTCATCTGTAAAACTGAAGTTGGTCTACTTGATTACTAAGGCCTTTTCCAGCAGTAACAATTTATGCTATAATGAATACTTTACCCTATTTTATTGCAGTGGAATTTTGTTAGTATTGTCTCACTAGCAACAAACTGACAAACAAATATGGCTTACTTTGGTCTCAAGAGCCCACCATTGGTCACAGCTAAAGTGGTTTGACTAAGGATGGTTTTTGAGTGGACTGGGAAATCAAAGGACCTGGACTTGATGTTCAGCTCAGACACGAACTGGATGACACTGAACATTCAACTTCACTGGGACTGGGTTTGCTCATTTGTAGCATGAAGGGTTTGACTAGATGATCTAAGTCAATTCAGAAAACATTTGTTATTGCCTCGTACATTTAAGAACCTTTAGTAGGAGATGGCCTTGGAGTTGGGGGAAATACAAAGATAAATTAAAGACATGGAAAAGCTTTTAATGAACTACAAATCCAGTGGGAAAGAAAGACAGAGTTAAGCATTTAGAAGGAACAAAGTTCTTGGAGCATTAGGAAAGGAATGATGCACTTTTGAGTTATCATGTACTGTGAAGGTGACATTCACTTATAGCTGAAGAGCTCTTCAAGGAAAGATTTATTTAGTCTGCATTTTAGACTCTGTAACTAGAGGATACAGTTTCATTGCAGCAGCTGCTTAGAAGCACAATCTACTATGGTGATTAGGCATGTCCATCTTTCACTGCTAATTTCACTCCTCTGCAGGGTGTAAGAGAAATGAAAATGTGGGAAGATGGAAGTTTTCTGGTTCAGGGATTGACCTTTAAAAGAATCAGGGCAGAGAGAGGGTAATGAAGCCAGTAGAGAAAACTAGTGTAAATATCCCTGACATAAGATTGAACTAATTTAGTTTAAATGGGAGGAAGCCCAGTTTAAATTAGAGAAACAATATTATCTGAAATTATAGGATCTTTTTAAAAGAAATGCAATTATATCATTTCCAAGTATAAGTAGCAAGTTGAACTAATTGTTAGAAAAGCACTTCTAAGATTGGGAACTTCTTTTAATGAATAGCTAAGTTCTGATTCATTAGGACCATCTTTTTGAATACATGTAATATATGTGTTAATTGTTTAAAATAAAATGGCTTACTCAAGCTCTTTAAATTTTATGCATGCTAATTTGTTTATGATGCCCTTTGTATATAAATAGTCCAGAAGTAAACTTGAGTTCAATTTGGTCTAGTTTTCAAAACTTTACAAATCAAAAGGGTCTGAGTGGACAGAACAGTGTTCAAAGAGCTAGCCCTCCCTCTCCCTCATCCAGCCAACCTGGGGGGGTTTATACTCTTATACAGATCCCCCCCACCCCCCACCCCAGGTGACCAATTCATCCAGGTTTGGTGTCCAGGACTTTTCTGGTTTTAGCACTTGGAAATCATGTGTTCCATGAACCCCCTTTGTCCCAGGCAACCCAGGGCAATTTGTCACCCCACAACTTAATTAAAAATAAAAGCATTGGGAAAGATGGCAACTGAATAAGGAGCTCCAAGAGCCAGCTCATCCTACAGGGCAGTTAGTAAACACCCAGAGCTTTCTAAAGCACCTGTATGGAGGGCCCAGGAGACCAGAAGAGCATCTTGCAACATCCTTGAAAGAATGGAAGGAGGAGACCATTTGCAGTGAAGTTGTGTGAGTAGAGCACTCCACACCACAGAGGCGAGTACTCATCCTCCACTGGTAGCACAAGCTGCCTTGGGAGCTATTTCATGGCTGGAGTTGTGTATTAGTCAGCCAAAGGGGTGCTAATGTGAAATACCAAAAATGGGTTGGTCTTTATAAAGAGTATTTATTTGGGGTAGAAGTCCACAGATACCATGCCATAAAGCGTTAAGTTTCTTCTTTCACCAAAGTCCATTGCCACGTGTTGGAGCAAGACAGCTGCCGACGTTTGTCAGGGTTCAGGCTTCTTGGGTTCCTCTCTTCCTGGGGCTGCGTTTCTCTCCGGGCTTAGCTCTTCTGGTTCCTCCACAAGGTCAGCTGCAGACTATCAGGCGAACGGCTCACTTCTCTTCTCCTGGGGCCTTTTCTCCAACATCAAAACTGCTTCTCAAAAACTGCTTCAACTTTGTTCTTTGCCTTGCCTTTTATATTCGATTCCCCACCCACCAAGGGGTGGGGCTCAATGCCCTACTGACGTGGCCCAGTCAACACCCTAATCATAACTTAATCATGCCCAGATTAACAGGTCAGTTTACAAGCATGATCCAATTATATTTTTGGAATTCATAATTACATCAAACTGCCCAACTGCAACAAGTTGGAAGTTCCATTTCCCAAAAACAGGGGAGAAAGAGACAGTTGGCCACTGACTTCAGCTACTGATTAGTAAATTCAGCTGGCTAAAATATAATCCTGAGAACAGTGAAAGTTTGAACCTGTCCAAGTTGGAAAGAGTCTGGTAGCTGCCATTTTGACTCTGCCCTGGCATGAGGGGAAGCCTGGCTGACTGAAAACCCATTGAAGTTAGGGACTGTCTTCTTTCCACCAAGATCAGACTGCAGCCCTAGCCTAGGCTTCAATCCCACCTCCAGCAGGAAGGAAGTGGGGGATCCAACACCAGCCTCTCTGTACAACTGCAGGAGCTTTCTGCCACCACAGACTGGATAGTCAGACACATGGGGCTCCATCCCCACCTCCCAATAGGGATAGGAGCTGTGTTTCTTGGCCTCTCTGGGCAACTAAAAGTACTTTTGGTCCACACAAACTGGTTTTTTGAGTGCTTTCAATTCCATTTCCATGCCTCCACACCCATAGGATAGGAGGCGAGTTATGTTTTCTCAATCTCTCCGGGCAACTGCAGGTACTTTTGGCCCACACAAACTGTTCTGTTGAGTGCATTTGATTCCATCTCCACCTTTGCCTTCCCCCCATAGGATAGAAAGGGGATAATGTTTCCTCAGCCTCTCGGGGCAACTGAAGGCATTTTGACCTGCACAAACTCAACTGTTGGGTGCCAGTGGCTCCATCTTCACCCCCAATAGGATAAAAGGAGGCAGTGTTTCTCTAGCCTCTCTGGGTAACTGCAGGTGCTTTTGACCAACACAGACTGAAAGTCAGACACCTGTAGCTCCATCTCCATCCCCACCCCTAAGTAGGATAGAAGGGGACCTGTGTTTCCTCAGCCTTTCCAGGCAATGGCAGGCAGTTTCAGCCTGCATGAACTGGACTGCTGGGTGCCTGTAGATCCACTCCCACCCCCCAATAGGATAGGAGGGGGCCGGTGTTTACTCAGCCTTTTCAGGCAATGGCAGGCACTTTTGGCTTGCATGAACTGAACTGTTGGGTGCCTATGGAACTACCTCTACCACCTAATCGGATAAGAGAGAATTGGTGTTTCCTCAGCTTCTCTGAGCAATGGCAGGTACTTTTAGTCTACAGGGACTGAACTGTTGGGCAACTGTAGTTCCATCCCCACCTGTTGCAGTTGGGCAGTCTGATGTAGTTATGAATTTCAAAAATATAATTAGACCATGTTTGGAAACTGATCTGTTAATCTGGGCATGATTAAGTTATGATTAGGGTGTTGACTGGGCCACGTCAGTAGGGCGTTGAACCCCACCCCTTGGTCAGTGGGGAATCGAATATAAAAGGCAAGACAAAGAACAGAGTTGAAGCAGTTTTTGAGAAGCAGTTTTGATGTTGGAAAGAATGCCCCAGGAGAAGAGAAGCAAGCCATTCACCTGATCGTCTACAGCTGACCTTGTAGAGGAAACAGGAGCTAAGCCCAGAGAGAAGTGCAGCCCCAGGAAGAGAGGAACCCAAGAAGCCTGAACTCTGGCAAACGCTGGCAGCTGTCTTGCTCTAACCCGTGGCAATGGACTATGGTGAGAGAAGAAATTTAACACTTTACGGCCTGGCATCTGTGGACTTCTACCCCAAATAAATACCCTTTATAAAGACTAACCCATTTTTGGTATTTCACATTAGCACCCCTTTGGCTGACTAATACACCACCCCATAAAGGGCAGAAAGGACAGTATTCCTTCAGCCTCTCAGGGCAACAGCAGGCACATTAGGCCCACACAGATTGGATTTTTGGGCACTCCAGAGGGTCCATCCCTTCCCCTGGCAGGGGACAGGGGAGAAGGGGGGGGCCAGTGCTATGTCAGTCTACTGGGGCAACTGCAGTCATTTTGGACCCACACAGCATAAATTGTTGCTAATACCTCAGCTCCATCCTTGCCCCAGGCAGGGGAGGAAGGGGTGAGAAGCTTCTTCAGTCTCTCCAGGCAACTACAGATGGCACTGGTCTGTATGCCATGGATTATTACATATGGCTGTGGCTCTGTCTCTGCCCCTGGCAAAGGAGAAAGGTGAGAGAAGCTTTATCAGTTCCTGGGATAATGTGGGCAGCTTCAGCGGCCACAGCTTACAGTGCCAACTACATCCTTGCTCTGACTACACAACCAGCAAGAGAGAAAGGGCAAGAAAGCCTTAAAATAAAGAGAGAAACTGTGCCCAGAATAAATACATCTAGTAAGGCAGATGCCAAGACACCACCAAAAAAATTACAATCTATACCAAGAAACAGGAAGATATGGCCCAGTCAAAGAAGCAAGATAAACTTCCAGATGACATAAAGGAGTTGAGACACCTAATCATAGATATTCAAACAAATCTCCTTAATAAATTCAATGAGATTGCTGAAGAGATTAAGGATACTAAGAAGACACTGGGTGAGTACAAAGAAGAATTTGAAATCATACACAAAAAAATAGCAGATCTTATGGGAATGAAAGGCAATAAATGGAATTAAAAATACACTGGAGGCATATAACAGTTGATTTGAGGAGGCAGAAGAAAGGATCAGTGAGCTTGAAGATATAGCCTCTGAAAATGAACATATAAGATAACAGATGAAGAAAAGAATGGAAAAAATTGAACAGGGTCTCAGGGAAGTAAATGATGGCAAAAGACATGCAAATATATGTGTCATGGGTGTCCTAGAAGGAGAAGAGAAGGGGAAAGGGGCAGAAGGGATATTTGAAGAAATAATGGTAGAACATTTCCCAAACTTATTGAAACATAGATATCTGTGTCCAAGAAACACAACATACTCCCATCCAAATAAATCCAAATAGACCAACTCCAAGACACATACTAATCAGAATGTCAAATACCAAAGATAAAGAAAGAATTCTGAGACCAGCAAGAGAAAGCTGATGCATAACATAAAAGGGATACCCAATAAGATTAAGTGCCTCTTTCTCATCAGAAATCATGGAGGCAAGAAAGCAGTGGTATGATAGATTTAAGATACTGCAAGAGAAAAATTGCCAGCCAAGAATATTATATCCAGCAAATTGTCTTTCAAAAATGAGGGCAAGTTTAGAATATTCACACATAAACAGAAACTGAGAGAGTTTGTAACCAAGAGACCAGCTTTGCAGGAAATACTAATGGGAGTGCTACAGCCTGAAAAGAAAAGACAGGAAAGAGAGGCTTGGAAGAGAGTCTAGAAATGAAGATTATATTAGTAAAAGTAACTAAAACTGTAAAAAGACTGGTGAAAATAAAATATGACAGATAAAACCCAAAGGTCAAAATGGGTGAAATAAGAACTGTCTTTACAGAAATAACATTGAATGATAACGGATTAAACTCCCCAATCAAAAGACACAGACTTGTGGAATGGATAAGAAAATATGTGCCATCTAAATGCTGTCTAGAAGAGACTCATCTTAGACCCAAGGATACCAATAGATGGAAAGTGAAATGCTGTAAAATGTTATTCCACACATTCAGTAACCAAAAAACAAACAAACAAAAATAAACAACAACAACAAAAACAACCTAGAGTAGCTATGCTTATACCAAATGAAACAGACTTTAAAAGCAAAACTGTTATAAGAGAAAAGGAAGTATATTATATACTAAGAAAAGAGGCAATTCACCAGGAAGAAATAACAATCATAAATGTATATACACCTAACCAGGATTCCCCAAGAAAAATGAGGCAAACACTGGCAAAACTGAAGGGAGAAATAGATATCTCTACAATAATATTTGGAGACTTCAATACACCACTCTCAGCATTGGACAGAACATCTGGGCAGAGGATCAATTAAAAAACAGAGAACTTGAATAATATGATAAATGGACTAAACCTAGTAGACATATACAGAATATTGTACCCCAAAACAGCAGCTAACTACACCTGGAGGAACTAGAAAAAGAATAGCAAACTATTCCCAAAGAAAGTAGAAGGAAGGACATAACAAAAATCAGAGCAGAAATAAATTAAACTGAGAACAACAACAACAACAACAAAAAAAAAACAATAGAGAGAATTAACAAAACCAAAAATTTGTTCTTCGAGAAGATAAACAAAATTGACAAACCCATAGCTAGACTGAGAAAGAAAAAGGAAGAGAAGAGGCAAGTAAATAAAATAATGAAAATGGAGACATTATGACTGATCTTACAGAAATAAAAGAGATCATAAGAGGTTATTATGAGCAACTGTACACCAACAAACTAGACAATGTAGATGAAATGGAATATTTCCTAGGAATGTACAAACCACCTACACTGAACCTAGAAGAAAAAAAAGACCTCGAAAAACCAGTCACAAGTAAAGAAATTTAAACAGTCATCAAACAACTCCCCAAAATGAAAATCCCAGGACCAGATGATTTCACAGGTGAGTTCTACCAAACATTCAAAGAAGATTTAATACCAATTTTACTCAATATCTTCCCAAAAATTGAAACAAGAACGAATGCCACCATACTTATTCTATGAAGTCAATATCACCCTAATATTAAAGCCAGGTAAACATATTACAAAAAAAGAAAATTACAGACCCATTTCCCTAATGAATACAAATGCAAAAATCCTCAACAAATAGTTGCTAATCGAATCCAACAACACATTAAAACCCACATCATGATCAAGTGGGTTTTATACCAGACAGGTAAGGGTGGTTCAACACAAGAAAATCATTCAGTGTAATACATCACATTAATAAGTCAGAGAAGAAAAATCACGTGATCCTGATGATAGAAAAGGCATTTGACAAAATACAGGATCTTTTCTTGATAAAAATAATACAAAAGTAAGAACTTTCTCAACATGATAAAGGCTATATATGAAAAACCAACAGCTAACTTTGTCGAAGGTGAAAGACTGAAAGCTTTCCCGTTGAGATCAGGGAGAAGACAACGATGCCCACTGCCACAACTGCTGTTCAGTATAGTGCTAGAGGTTCTAGCTAGCAATCAGGCAAGAAAATGAAATAAAAGCCACACAAACAGAGAGGAACAAATAAAACTTTCACTATTTGCAGATGATCTGATCCTATACCTAGAAAGTCCCAAAAAATCAACAACAAAGCTGCTAAAGCTAATAATCAATTTCAGTAAAGTGTCAGGATATAAGATCAATACAGAAAAATCAGTGGTGTTCTATACACTAGTAATGTGCAATCTAAGGAGGAAGTCAGGAAAAAAACTCCATTTAAAACAGTGTGATGGTTAGGCTAATGTGGTAACTCAGCCAGGTAATTGTGCCCAGTTGTTTGGTCAAGCAAGCACTGGGATATTTGTAATACCAGGACATTTATGGAATACAGTCATCAGTGAGTTTACTGCATAGATGACTGATTACATCTACAATCAACCAGGGAGATTGCCATCAGCAATGAGTGATGTTTTATCCAATCAATTGAATGCCTTAAAAGGGGAAGTGATTTCAGCATTCGGAGAGAATATCCCAGCTTGTCTTTGGACAGCTGTCTCACGGACCGTCATCGGACCTTTGCTGGAGCCCCTGATTTTCTGCTTGTGGAATCTGGACTTGTGCATCCCCACAGTCACATGAGAGAATTTTATAAAATCCCATACTATTTACAGATATCTCCTGTTGATTCTGTTTCCCTAGAGAACCCTGACTAATACAAGTAGCAACTAAAAGAATCAAATATTTAGGAATACACTTAACCAAGGAAGTAAGGCACTTATATTTAGAAAACTACAATGCATTGTTAAAAGAAATAATAAAAGACTTAAATAATTGGGAGAACATTCCATACTCATAGATTGGAAGAGTAAATATCATTAAGAGTCGATTCTATCCAAATTGATATACAGATCCAATGCAATCCCAATAAAAATTTCACCAGCTTTTTTTTTAAACAAACGGAAAACACAATTGTCAAATTTATTTTGAAGGGTAAGGGGCCCTGAATAGCCAGGAAAATCATAGTTGAGGACTCTCACTTCTGGACTTTAAATCATATTACTTTGCTACAGTGGTAAAAACAGCAGGGTACTGGCATAAAGATAGACACATAGACCAATGGAATAAAATTGATGGTTCAGAAACAGACCCTCACATCTATGATCAAGTGATTTTTGACAAGCCTGTCAAACCCAGCTGGGGAAGAACAGTATATTCAACAGTATTTTTGGAGAACTGGATATCCATAGCCAAAAGAAAGAAAGAGGACCCCTATCTCACACCTTATACAAAAATTAACTCAAAATGGATCAAAAAAGATCTAAATATAAAAGCCAGGACCATAAAACTACAAGAAGAAAATGTAGGGAAACATCTTCAAGACCTTGTAGTAGGTGGTGGTTTCTTGCACCTTACACCCAAAGCACATGCAACAAAAGAAAAAGTAGATAAATGGGACCTCCTCAAAATTAAACACTATTGCACCTCACAGGACTTTGTCAGAAGGGTGAAAAGGCAGCCAACTCAATGGGAAAAAATATTTGGAAATCACATATCTGATAAGGGTTTAATATCCAGGATATATAAAGAGATGTTACAACTCAACAATAAAAAGACAAATGACCCAATTAAAAAATGGGCGAAAGGCTTGAATAGACATTTCTCCAAAGAAGAAATACAAATGGCAAAAAAACACATGAAGAAATGCTCAACATCACTCATGATTGGGGAAATGCAAATCAAAACTACAACGAGATATCATTTTACATCTATCAGAATGGCTACTATTAAAAAGACAGAGGACTACAAGTGTTGGAGAGGATGTGGAGAGATAGGAACACTTCTTCACTATTGGTGGGAATGCGGAATGGTACAACCACTATGGAGGACTGTTTGGCAGTTCCTAAAGAAGTTGAATATAGACTTGCCACGTGACCCTGCAATACCACTACTGGGTATGTACCCAGAAGAACTGAGAGCAGTGACACGAACAGACATCTGCACACCGATGTTCATAGCAACATTATTCACCATTGCCAAAAGTTGGAAACAACCCAGGTGTCCATCAACAGATGAATGGATAAACAAACTGTGGTCTATTCATACGATGGAATATTATGCAGCTGTAATAAGAAATGAAGTCGTAAAGCATATGGTCACATGGATGAACCTGGAGAACATTATGTTGAGTGAAGCAAGCCAGACACAAAAGGACAAATACTGTATGAATGTGTTACTATGAACCAAATATATTGTGTAACATACTGTTTGTTCAAAAAAAAAAGGATCAAAGACCTAAATATAAATCTAGAACCATAAAGTTCCTAGGAGAAAATGTAGGAAAATATCTTCAAGGCCTGATAATAGGAGGTGGATTCTTAAACCTTACACCAAAAACACGAGCAATGAAAGTAAACATGGGTCAATGGGAACTCCTCAAACTTTAACACTTTTGTGAGTCAAAGGACTTTGTCAAGAAGGTGAAAAGGCAGCCCATTCAATGGAAGAAAATATTTGGAAACCACATATCCGATAAGGGTTTCTTTTGTATTCTATATAAAAAGATCACACAACTCAACATAAAAGAGCAAGCAATACAATTTAAAAATGAGCAAAAGAATTAAATAGACATTTCTCCCAAGGGGAAATACAAATGGCCAAAAAGCACATGAAAAAATGTTCAATATCATTAGCTATTAGGGATATGCAAATCAAAACGACAATGAGATATCATCTCACACCACAAAGAATGGCCATTATTTAAAAAAACCAGAAAACGATAAGTACTAGAGAGGATGTGGAGAAATAAGAACACTCTTTCACTGTCGGTGGGATTGTAAAATGGTGCGGCCTCTGTGAAAGACATTAGTTTGGTGGTTCCTCAGGAAGCTAAATATAGAACTGACATATGAACCAGCAATTCCTCTACTAAAAGAACTGAAAACTGTGACACAAACAGACATCTGCATACCGATGTTCATAGCAGCATTATTCACAATTTCCAAAAGATGGAAACAACTCAAGTGTCCATCAACCAATGAATGAATAAACAAAATATGGTATATACATATGATGGAATAATATGCTTCAGTAAGAAGAAATGAAATTGGGACAGATATGATAACATGGATGAATCTTGAAGACATGCTAAGTGAAATAAGCCAGACACAAAAGGACAAATATTGCATGGTCTCACTAATATGAACTAAATATGAAGAATAATGAACTAAAAATGAAGAGTTAAAACCTAAAGATTATTAGGAGATAAGAGGAGGGCTGTGAAGCAGTGCTGATGCTTAATATATGTAGAAGTTTTAATTAACTTGACTTAAAATTGTGGAAATAGAGTTGATGGTAACATATTATAATGAGCAGCAGCTGGTTTATAAATGGGATTGTGGCTGAAAAGGGTAGTTTAGGGATGTAAATGTCAATTGAAAGAAAGCTAGAGAATAATCTAGGGATTAAATAACACAGTGAACCCAGAGATGCATAAGAATTGTGGTTAATAGTACAAATGCAAGAATGTCCTTCTGTGAACTAGAACAGATGTACATCATTATTGCAGGGTGGTGGGAATGTGGAGAAGCATGGGAAAAATACAATTAATGTAACCTATGGACTATAGTTAACAGCAATACTGTAATATTCTTGTATCAATGCCAAAGATGCACTGGGTTAATAATAGGGGGATATGGAAAATTTATGCCAAATATATGCTATGAACCATAGTTAGTGGTAATACTCTGATGATATTATCTCATAATCGGTAGCAAATGTTCCACAACGGTGTGGTGTGTTGGTGAAGGGTTGTTGTATGGGAATTCTACATGTGTGCATGATTGTTTTGTAAGTCCACAACTTCTGTAATAAAAATATATTTAAATTTAAGAAAATAAAAGCAAAAAAAAAAAAAAAAAAGTGTCTGAGTAAAGGCTGTCTTACCCAGGTCCTTTATTAGAGTTGGTGCATCTTGATTATTACAATCAGATCTAGATTTCTTATCCCTAAAAAGTTGTTGCTTAACTAGATATCAAAGAAAGATTTCAGCTGGCTGCTTCAGATTATGC
The DNA here is from genome assembly GCA_026826555.1 of Tolypeutes matacus. Taxonomy (NCBI): domain Eukaryota; kingdom Metazoa; phylum Chordata; class Mammalia; order Cingulata; family Chlamyphoridae; genus Tolypeutes; species Tolypeutes matacus. The sequence continues at coordinate 46,331,041 of JAKSZT010053929.1, forward strand.
CATGGCATGGCAACAGGCACAACTGAGGAGCATCTGGAAGCTCTTTCTGGGCACAAAACATTGACAGCCATTGAGAAGATGGAAGTAAAACAAAGTGGTGGGGAGAATTCCTCAGAGTCTTTTAGCCTGGCTCACATTCAGGTAGGAAGGAGGTCTGATCCAGGCAAGATCTACAGAGATGCTGCAATAACAGAGATTAAATGGCATTCTGAAAGGGGAAACAGTCTGCATGCAAGTGCAGGCCAAAGCAAGGAGCTACTGAGTGTCAAGGGTGAAGGTCTGGAGGGGTTGGTTTGCTTTAAGAGCATTTGCAAATGTGGGAAACACTGTGTAAAATCTGGGGCCAGCTGTGGGAGTTTATCACACTGGTATTAAAATGTCAGGAATTGTCATGAGCTGTTCTTAGAGTCTGCCTCTCAGAGTCACCTGGAGTCACACATTTTTAGCATTCAGAGATAATTCAAGATAGTCCAAGTACTTTCTAAGTGTAAACCACCAGGAGAATGTTTCTTGCTACCATCATTATTCACCTACAAAAATATTATATTGCTGAGAATTGTTGCATTTCCAAATGTTTTTGATTTAAAAAAAACATTTTTATCAGCGTGTTCTATACAATATCGCCTAGGCTTAATAAGGGATACTAAATTTTAACATGCATATGTAGAAATTACAGAAAGATGATTAATGGGTAATTTGTAGAAATTCATTATATTCATGTTCCTTAACTCAAAAAACAGAACAGAATAAGAGGAAATGGTTTTATACAACTATGATAAGGATTTAAATTATCTATGAAGAGGAACTTCCTGACAAATACCAGGCTTGGTTACCAAAATGGTTTTGGAATTTCCTTCTCTAAAGCTTTCAAATGAATATGATTTCCTTTTAAGACAGAGTAAGCAACTTTTTTGTTGTTGTCCTTGTTTTGTTTTTTATTTTTATTTTTTGGAAATAGAGGAAAAATTGTATACCTTCTTGATGTTCATTCATCATGATACTTCAAGGAACAAATTCACAAAATAGACAGACCCCAAAATTAATCATTTAAAAATAAGGCTTATTAAACTCTGAAACAGCTGACCAAAGGAATCTCCAGCATCTCCTCCATTGGAGAGGACAACAAAAGGGTGTCTCAGAATGATGGAGAGGAAGAATGAAGAAGAGGCTGGAAAGAGTTTATCTAGTGGGAGAAGGAAGAGAGTGCCAAATTAATCTGTTCATCTCGCAGTTCTGACCAGAACCCTAGACCTCCCCAAGCACCAGTTCCGTCATGAAAAAAATAGTGGGATGCCTGCCCACTTCCTGTAAGTATTGTTTGTCAAGGTCTTACAATATCTTGAGACAACATAGATAAAAACACAGTATTATAAGCAAAGCATTAATTCTAAATTACCCTTCCAATTTAAAGCTCTTTGCCTCAGTTCCTGTTTGCTTTTTTTAGGCTCTGTGATGAGAAAAGCAAGAGCTAAGGTTATAGTAAGGTTATAAGGGTTTTCCTGAGATTGAAAAGGTACAACTTCAACACTTCATTGAGTATTGCCTGGTATTGTTTTCCCATTGCTTTTTGTGGGTAAATCTTTCTTTTCCCAAAAGACTCAACTTCTCCAGGATGAAGACCTCGATTTCTATTTCTTTTGAGTTGTCTAAGAGTATAGTTCTATGCTGAGTAGCTCACTCAAACAGTTGATTAATTTATATGGAGGAAAGGCCAAGGCACTCCTATATATTTCTTCTGGGTATGCCACATGGTTCCCTATGAATTAAAAGTCAGAAAGGGACAGCAGAAGTGGTATTTGTTTAATATGGCATATGCAACCCAAGATAACATATTTTTTACAAAGAGAATGAAATCACATATTAAAAGCCAAGAAGCTGACCTAAAGAGTGATATTAGTGATGTTTTATTTATTTAATATATGCATTTAGCAAATGCAAATATACAGCTTATCGTGTGCTAGGCACTTGTCCAAGCATTTCACAAATACCATCTCATTTAATTGCCTTGTGGGGGGAAGGGGATAAGAGAGAGAGAAGAAAGAGAGACAGAGACAGACAGAAACAGGAACAGAGATGGGTGGAGGAATGACAGGGAGGTATGGAGAGAAGTGAGAGAAAGAAGAGAAAATGAGAGAGAGAGAGAGACAGGTATGAGGAAGCAAGAGTGAGAGAGAAGGGAGATCTGCCATCTTTAATTCATGGTGCCCATTATTGGGTCCAAAGAAAGATCTGCCATCTGTAATTCATGATGTTCATTTCTGAATCCAAAGTCACTACTTTCTTTTGCCATCTCCCAGGAAAACAATGGGGTAAGAGAGACAGATAGGGGAGAACACCATTCATCTTTTAAAGGGAAACATTTGGAAAAAGTGATTTCACTTCTGCTCACATCTCATTGAAGAGAATTTAGTAATATGTCCACACTTAGCTCATAGAGTGGTTGAGAAATATAATCTTTAGGTGGACACATGCCCCACTAAAACCCTAACACTACATTAGGGAAGACAATGAAGCACAGTGGTTAAGCACCAGCTTCCTACATACAAGGTCCTGGGTTCAATTCCCAGCCCCCAGTACCTCAAAAAAAAAAAAAAAAAAAAAGAAATGAAAAAAACATACTATATTACTACAGAAGATGGCCTTCTCCTCTCACCTGGATTCCTGCAACATATCTCTGCTCAAACGTCACTGGCGCAAAGAGGACTTCCTTGACCACCCTATCTTTATCACTTTCTTGCCCTTTACCCCAATTTATTTTCCTTCATAGCACTTATCACTGTCTGAAAGAATATTGTTTATTTATTATCTGTCTCTACTGGTACCCCCAGATCATATGCTCCAGAAGATCGGGAACTTTATTTCCTGTTCACTGCTATATTCCCAGTCTCAGGACCTAGTAGTCAATCAATAATATTTAGTGACTAGATGAACAAATGAATGATGAATTAACAATGTTCTAACTTGTCTCCATACCTCCAATCTTGCTAATAAAACAAGATGCAAACTACAAGTCTTCACATGTGCTAGCCTCTGGCCTATTCTATTGGTCGAGCAAGTCACTAAAGCCTTCACAGACACAAGGAAATGGGAATTAAACCCCAACTCTCAATGAGAAGAGTAGCAGATAATTTGCAACCATCTTTAATCTACCAGACTGCATTTTCCTGGAACATGACCTCAGTGAAAAACAGAGTCCTTGTATCTTCCTCTGGTATTAAGTTCTGTAAGGCCAAAGACATGAGTATGCCGTTCAAACCATATACATTCAGAAATTAGCACTTCAATTATTTGAGTGTTGCCAATCCTTTAGCCATTCTTTCTTAACTTTATTCTAACTTTTAGAGATGTTGGTACTTGTTCATAGGCACAGCCTGAACCAAAGCTGTGGCTCACTGTTCACTTCATTCTGCTCCCTGGTCACACATAGCAAGGTGGTCTAAAAGGGAAAACATGAACTGGGGAGTTGGGAAACCTGGTTGCTATTCTCTATGCTTGAATTAACTAGCCTCGAGATCTTAACTGCTCTGTGTCTCAGTGTTCCCATCTGCAAAATGGGGCTAATGCTAATTGCTCTACCTACCTCACAGGGTCATCGTGAGAGTAAAGAGAGACAATGAATGGAAAGTACTTTGACAAGTAAGTGCTATTCAGATTGTAAGAAATGGAAACAATCAAGTTCAAGGCAATGGAATGGACATTGGCAGAAGGGCTAATGGAATCATCTCGCCCTTTCTCCATATGGCTTAAACCCAGGTCGCCATTGCTTTATATATTTTCACTTAACAGATTTGCAATTAGGCATGTAATAAAATAAAGCACAGCCTTATTTGGAAAAAAAAAATAAAGAATTTAGCACAGTCCCTTGAAAATGATGGGTGATTTATTTATTATTCATACATTTATTCAATGAATGTATGAATGAATGCAGTCTAAGAAACATGATAAATAAATCTGTGTAGCAAGTATCCATGCCACTCACCAAACCCAAAACCACCAAGCAAGATTATACACATAGAAGCTCTGCTTCTTTTGATATGAATTTTCCCTCACGGCTAAAATGAAAACTACAACCATGAAAGCTCCATTCTACCTACTGAAAATCTTCTGGGTGTGGGGCCACACTCTATTCAGGTGAAATTTTGTCCTCAAGGACTGATCTGTGAACATGCCCTGGTGTTAGAAATTCCTATTTTTTCCAAGATTGGTTACTAGAAATCTTCTCGCTATGCATTCTATTTCCACGCAAGACTCAATCCACAAAAAGTGCAAGTGCAATTGTCATTTAAGGTTTCTGAGCGAGCCAGCTCTCAGGTTTCCAGTGTCTGAGAATGTCAACCTCATTCTCTCAACTTCAATTATAAAAGATGTTATGATTAGATAGAAAAGTGCCCAGTGTCAAGAAGTGTATAGGGTCTGGCATTTTACCCTACTTGCAAACTAAGTAATAGTTTATATCTTCTTTTGGCAGGAGAGATGGACACTCTTGGGTCAGAGACAAAGACTATTATTAATCAAACAGCAGGCACATGATCTTCATATGCACCCCAGTTCCCTTTGACCCCAAGTCCCAGGAGGGTGATACAGAATGGGTCGAGGTGGATCCTGTGCAGGCAGTGGTTTTACATCACACCTCAGGAACCTCAAGCTTAGGAAACCATAAACTTTTACAAGAGACTACCACCTGCCACCCAATCTTTGACCCAGAGGGAGTCATTATCTATATTATATTGGAGAGCCAACAATTTCTACTCTCTGCTTGGGAGAAAAAATACTGTCTCTATCTTCCAAAGCCATTCACTATACATATATCCTTGGAAAGATAGTCCAGCTGAAAGGACTGTCAGCATCTCTACTCCAAAAATATTAATAATTGTGAGAAACCCATGAGAATTGCCTCCCAACAGCCAGAAGCTTAGGATATAATGGAGACCTCACAAGTATATGATAGGACTACAATAGTAGAAAAAACTTCCAGTAAGGAGAATTTCCAACTGAAAGACATTTTCCTTTTTTCTTTCTTTTATTTTTCTTCCTTTCTTCTTTCCTCCCATCCTTCCTTTCTTGATACAGCATTATGTTGTGGTGAATATACTTACTCAACCCTAGGACTGTCTCCTATTCAAGAAGCAATCCAACCTTTGAAAAGCTTTTGGACAGGATGAGATGCAAAGGAAAAGATATGCAGAGTAGGCAGCTTAGCCTGCTCTGTTCATTTAGTCATGGAGGAGAAGGCTTTCTTTACCATGAGTTCATCATTCCAGGTTTCCTATCACTGTCACAGTATTAAGACCAAGAATGCCAGGCTTAACTAATGGGCCTAAATGGAAAATGCCAACAAAGGAGGCCATTGAGCTGCCTCTGGTCTAGGAATTACGTTAAAAGGTTAGCCAAGCCTTAGGGCTAACTAATGGCTCAGAGTGGAAAACTACATGTAGATTGAAGCCAAAGCCCTATCTAGTAGTAGAGTAGGGCATTCTTCTACAGTGTCCTCTGTGATTATATGACTTAGGGTCCTGAGGTAACAGTAGGCAGCTGATGACAGTTGGAGGATTCAGAGCCCTAACCATACCCTGTTATGACTGAAACTCTCACATTACTCAACTCTGACATAACTCTTCCCTCTGTATGCACAATACTTACATATCTACACCCAGCATTTGTCCACCTGACTGGTTCTCCGACTAACGTGGGAGCTTTAAAGGGTAGCAAATATATGTCACTCAACTTTGCATCCCCAGTGCCTAGTTCTTATTTCACATTCAATAAATGTTACCAACCTTGTGATTCCTTCTTACATTTTGTTGCTGCACTAATTCCTCTGATACACTGCACTTTCACATGTTCACAAACCTTCAGTAGCCTCCTATCTGTGATTGTATCAAATCTAAACTCCACTACCTAACCTCCGAGGAACTTCATAATGTATAACAGGTAGATTTTAAAAGTTGATTGCTAAATTTCACTAATTTCTTTCAGCTAGAGAGTGCACTTAATTTAAGTCATTTAAATGGTGAGTTTGGCCGCTGAGGGTTACCTTAAATTCTATTTTATCAATAGTGCTTTCTCTTGTCTTTGCTTTCACCTTCTATAAACTCTTGCTGCCCTTCAAGTTTGCATCACTGTTTATTACTTAGTTAAATGCCATCGTGTACAGATCAGGAGAGTTCTCATTATATAAATCCTTATTTCCAAGTTCCCATAATTTCAAGGCTGTATAAGGAAGCAAATCACATCACAATATGAAACTATTCACTAATGAATTTAGCACTTATAAATATAATCTCCAAGTATATATGCTAACTCCATAAAAATAATTACTTCTGAGGAGAGGGGGAAGGGAATGGAATGGGAACAGTGATCAAAGGTCTTCAGCTTTATCTGTAATGCTCTTGTAAAAGGAGAATGGACTCATTCTGTTGTAGATTGTTTCCAAAGATGGCCTCAACAATCTCCCCCAATCTGCTTACCCTTTGCAATGGGGCTTTGCTCTTCCTCCTATCAAGAGGTGGAGTCTATTTCCCCTTCCTCTCCGCTTGAATCTGGGCTTGCCTGTGACTTGCTTTGACTAAAAGAATATGGGGAAACAAACAAACAAAAAAACAGGAAAAAAAAATCAAACAAACAAAAAAGAATGTGGGGAACTTGATAAGGGGAGAGGTCCAGAGCCTAGCCTTAAGAGAACTTGCAGCTTTTGCATTCATTCCTTGGGGCTCTGGGGCCCAAGGAGAGAGAGGTTCCAGCTTTCAGCATTCCCAGCTGATGATACAGACATGTGAATGGGGCCATCTCAGATTCCTCAGCCCCAATACAGTCAATGAGCATGCCCAGCAGAAATGACTCACTGGCTAAGCCCTGCCTAGCAAACCCAGAGATTTATGAGGAAATAAAATGGTTGTTGTTTTAAGTCACTGAGTTTTGGACTTACATATCTAATGGCTATAGAGCATTAGATAACTGGTATATCATCTGTGTTATTAAAACTAAAAATTTTTGAAAGTAAAAAGTCCACATGCAAACCTTTCTTCCTGTTTAACAACTAGCCTCTCTCCTTTTCCCACCTCACCCTCATTTCTTTAACGTCTCTATTCATCTAGCTGATTATACTGCATCCAACAATGCACTGCAAAATCAGTTCAAATCAACGTAAAATCAGTGTGAAGTGATTATAATGTGAAATTGCAAATCTTGTAAAATATGTAGGAAATCATGAAGTTGATGAAGGTAATGTTAGAGAAACCCTTGAATCATGGGCAACTCCTCTGACAAATGAGGATCTGCAGCTGGAATCGTTAACATTTGAAGAGAAAATCCACATGGACAATGGGACAATAAGTGCTTCAAAAGGGAATGATTCGAATGTCAAACACTAAGAAAGGCTCTTGGAAAACTGATGAAGCTCTCAAATATTTTTGCGATAATGACCCTCTTTATGATTTGCCAGTAAAAGTCAAAGATAAAAGGATATTGTACCATGATACCATATAATTTTATTAGAAAATTATGTTTCTCAAAATCAATACTCGATGGTTCCTTTTTTCTAATATTTAACACATAGTTGACAACTAAATTTTGTTAAGTATAAAATAAATTAATTTTAATAATTTTTTCATGTTTTTTTGGAGATAAAGTCACGACCAAATCTTCTTTTCACTTTTTTTGGTCCCAATTTTTAAAGGATTCAATTTAAGTGGGTTTGAGGATATCTATTTTATAAGGAAATAGGGGGGCTTCTGAATTCATCTCCCTCAGGTACACTCATTTAGGTTAGAAATTTGGATCGAACTCTTCAGTACCCTTTAAATAGTGCATCAAGCATAGAGGTGTGCAAATAGGGGATTCACAAGTTCAATAAATGTGATAACAAATGGCCTGTTGATTGATTCATGTGTAGATTTTCCACTATCAATCCCTGCCCAAAATGAGCTGGCATTTGTTCTTCTCAAAATTGTTCATAGAAAGCCTATTACAAACTTCCTGCTGAAAGCATTTTCAAAGGCTGGATACATTTAAAACCAATTCAAGCATGTAAAGTCGTTTTAGGAAATAAGCCCCACATCCCAAGGGCTCCACTGAGGAGGGCCACATTTCAGAACAGGTGTGCCACTTCACTGAACAGGAATTTGGAAATGTCAAACATTAGAAGCACTTCAGAAACTCCAAAGCAACCGGCCCACTTCTAGGCACATGTCAATAAATGCCTTGAAGAGGCGGATATTTGAGAAAATCTCTCAGCATTAATTCAAAATCACTTAAAACAGCACAATAGGTACTTAAAGGGAACAAACTTTATTTTTTGGTTTTTCCTCTTCCAATCTCATTGAATTCTCCAAAAGGATGTCTCTATCTGTCTAAATATCTATTCGTTCAAAATATTTCCATCTCTCCCATAATAGTCCATAACAGAAGAATTGCTTGCTTTAATATTCCGGAATTTCAATTTTTTCAACTTAATCTTGCATCACTAATTGCAAGAAGAACAGGGCTGTTTCCTTTTGCATTATCAGGGTTACATCTATTCCTTTGGAAATGGGAAACTCACAGTACAAATTTGAATGCAAGTACACTTTAAACTCTGCCCCCCACCCCCCTGCCCAGTAGGACACAGGTTGTTCTGCAGCCCATCAGTTCTAGCGCAAATATAAACAGTCCTTTCCGTTATTATAACATATCCAGGAGAAAAGAAAAAAAAATCAACAAAAAGCAGGCGCTCTACTGCATCTGTAGCATAGCAGCCAGTGAAAAGTTTACCAGCTTTAGCCAATTGCTGACCGTGGAGCTGGGCCAAGTTAGTATGTTTTTCTCCGCCTCTAGATGAAGTCATGATTGAAATATGACATTGAACTTATTTTTAAAAGGGAAGGGCGGTAGGAAAGAAAAGCTAAACCTGCAGCGAAGTGTCTTGTGCTGAGCAGAACAGGGTTAGGAAGTATTCGCATGATGCTGAGCCCTGAGTGGTTCTCAGTTCTGTAACCTTCGCCTCCCACTGGGTGGAGTAGGGCCTTTAAGAGCAGCTGGAATGCAGTTCCCCTGATCAGTGCATCCAGTTGTTGCCTGTCTGAACCTCTGCCAGTCCTGGAGAGCAGTACTCAGAACTCAAACCAGCCGGCCCAGCTCTGTACCCCACCTCCGCCCTCTGATTCAATCAAGAAGCCGTTCCCAGAGGGAAAGAACTTTTCCACCTGTCTAGCCATGGAAGAGGACGCTGTGCAAGCCGAGAAGTTCCAGCACCCAGGTTCTGACATGCGTCAAGAGAAGCCATCCAGCCCGGCGCCCTCCTCCACGCCCAGTCCCAGCCTGAACCTGGGGAGCACAGATGAGGCCATCCGAGACAACTCGCAGGTGAACGCCGTCACGGTGCTCACGCTCCTCGACAAGCTGGTGAACATGCTGGACGCCGTGCAGGAGAATCAGCACAAGATGGAGCAGCGGCAGATCAGCCTGGAGGGCTCCGTGAAGGGCATCCAGAACGACCTCACCAAGCTTTCAAAGTACCAGGCCTCTACCAGCAACACGGTCAGCAAGCTGCTGGAAAAGTCCCGCAAGGTCAGCGCGCACACTCGGGCGGTCAGGGAGCGCTTGGAGCGGCAGTGCACGCAGGTGAAGAGGCTGGAGAACAACCACGCCCAGCTCCTCAGGCGCAACCATTTCAAAGTGCTCATCTTCCAGGTCAGTGCCCCCAGTTTCCACCTCACACCCGGGCAGGGACTTCTCAACAGCTGTGAGCTCAGTTATCCTGGCTCTCACAGCCGTTTCTACATCTGCCCTGACCATCAGGGATCACACACTCAAGGCATTTTCCCCTGCCTGCCTTGAGCAGGCCCAAGTGAAATCTGCACACAGGGGAGGGAATTTCCCAGGTCACTGCAGCCTGAACTCAAGGCCGATGCCCAAGGGATTATTTGTCAGCGAGCACCTGGATGCACTCCATACAGGTTGGGAGAGTGTGCAGGTGTGCACACCATAGTCAAATTCATCTCTTTGCCTTATGAACATGGGGCTCTGGCTGCAGCTGTTAGCCGGACAAGGCAAATTAGTTAGGTGGCTGTTTACTCTTTGAGGAAACGAGGTAACTCTGAATTTGTTTTTTTAAAACCAAGTTAAATGCATAACTGTTCAGATTATTCCTTTGTCCAAAGGCCACCTATGTTTTGGGTACCAACCAAGTATTGAACACTGATTCCATTAGAGTAGTACCAGCCTTTTCCTTTTAAGACTTTTTGGACAAAGCAATCTTGAGTTCTTTTCTAGCAAATGATACACTGAAAATACAGAGCATAACTCTTTACAAACATACTAGATATGCCTCTTATTGCTCAGAGAGACTACAACTGTAAAGTAAAATAAAAGCAGTGTTATCAGTTAGAGTCACAGAGGCTGGTCTTGAATACTTTCCCCTTCAAATAGTTGCCTTTGGAATAAAAAGGCCTCTTAATTTATTTAATGCATCAATGATGCAATTAATGTAGCAAGAGGCTATTTGGGGACAGGGAGATTGCGTGGGACTGTTGTTTGGCCAAGGGGTAGGCATTTGTGAATCCAAGGGCAGCCCTGCCTAACGCTGGAAGCCCTTCCGCCCAGCGGAACCCAGCCAGCACCGAGCCCAGGAAGCGATTGCCATTCCCGCTTCAGGGCTGTCTCATTGTGACCATGTGAATAGGAGAGGATTTCAAAGCCATGGAGGGGAGAGGCTATAACCAACAGCTTGATTGTGAAAGGCACACAGGGAGAGCCTTCATCTCCCAAGAGAGACTTGGAAATTTGGATTTAAACCGAGGGAGACTTCTTTTTCTAACTGCATCAGCTCTGCCAAGATAGAGCCTAAGCCTTCTTCCCCTCCATAAAAGGGAAGACTCATCTCCCTGTTTTTTTGTCCTCTCCAAATTGCACTTGAGTGTTGTAAAGCTTCAGGCAGCTGATGTCCTCCTGTATCTTGCAGGCTTTTGCAGCAGGGAAACTTTTCAGCTTTTAATGCAAATGGAATAGCTTTTCATGCACCAGATGAACTGAAAAGAGAATACAGTAACTGGGCCTTTCTTAAGCCGTATAAGATCCTTACTTTATTAGTCAAAGAGATATTAGAAACCTCAGCTCTTAAGGCATTTCTAAATTAAATACTGATCTCCAAATAAAACCAAACATGTACAGACCTGTTTAAATATCTGAATCACCAAAGGAAATTTCCCTCTTTCCAGTGTGAATCACAGTGATTATCTTTTGTACCATCCTTCAGTTTATGGAGTGAAAAAAAAAATGTAGAGGAAAAGCACCATTTGTTGGGACTGGTTTTCTTTGATTTTGTTGTGGTTGTTCTGCAGATGTTGGGGGGAGGCGGGGGAGGAGGTAGTGACTAGAAACTCAAGAGAATTGGAAATCTAACATTAAAAAACTTTTGGAGAATTTAAAGGGAACTGTTTTCAAGGGCCTGGTATGGTCTCCTGTTTTGTCACATTGGATTAACAGGTATGAAATTGCCACCAGAAATAGTAGGGGTGCTCCACGTAATGAGTAAAAGCTAAAATGGATGCTAAGACCAAGGTAGCTGCTAAGTGGATCCAATTGAGACTTCATCAGGGGACCCTTAACATGGAGCCCCCAAGGACACTTTGAAAGAGCATTTTCAGAGGCATTTAGAACTGGGCCTTTCTTAAGTTATGTGAAGTCCTTATTGGCCTAAAAGATATTAGAAATTTCAACTCTCAAGGCATTGCAAAATGATTATTTTGAAAAAAATAAATATAATTACGGTCTCTCAATGGAAACGTTGCTCTATTTTTCTTGATCCTTTTTCCATATAAATCTGTTGGTCTTTGTATGAGTTTGCTAAAGGAGTGCCAAGACAAAGTACCAGAAATCTGTTGGCTTTCATAAAGGGGATTTATTTAGGGTAAAAGCTTACAGTCCTGGGGTTGAGCACCTGCTTCCCATATGGGAGGTCCCAGGTTCTATCTCCAGTACCTCCTAAAAACAAAAACAAAACAAGCAAACAAAAAACCAACTCAGGGGAGCAGATGTTGCTTAGTGGTTGAGCTCTGGTTCCCCACATACAAGGTCCCGGGTTCAATCCCCAACCCCAGTAGCTCAAAACAAAACAAAAACAAATAAACAAACCAAAAAAAAAACTTTACAGTTCCAAGACCATGAAAAGTCCAAATTGAGGCACTATCAGAGTCCTTTCTCATCAAAGTCAGCTACTGTTGCCACATGATGAAGCAAGATGGCTGCCAATCTCTGCCCAGGTTTCTACTCCCCGCGCCCCCACTTCCTCTGTCAGGCTCAGCTGCTCCGCTTTCTTCCCCATTTCAGTGGCTAGCTGGTATAGGGCTTGCCTCTTAGGGCTTCCTTTATCAGTCTAGACTGTTCGGCTCTCTTCCCAAATTTAGCTGTAAGCTATCAGCAAATGGCTCATCTCTCCCTGGAGTCTCATCTGTTTGAAGCTTCCCCTTTCTGTCACATGGCAGAATCAAAAATGATAGAGCTCTCTTCCTGTGTCTGTCTGAGTGAATGTCCATTTATATCAGACCCAGCAAGGGGGCGGGGACTCAACCTGAGTCACACCTCATTGACAAAATCCAATACAAAGCCCTACAGCAGGGGTTCTTAACGAGGGGTCCTTGAGCTTGAATTGAAATTCAAAAAAATTTTTGCAGGAGTGATATATTTATTAAATAATTTGCAGTATAGTGTGGACTTAGTAAGGGGTCCATAGTTTTCACTTGACTGGCAAAGGGTTCCATGGAACAAAAAAGGCTAAGAACCCCTGCCCTACAGCAATCTTAACAGGTAATCTAATCAAAGGCCCTTATCAGCTGAATTTAATGCAAGGAGTATCACACTCAGAGGAATAGATTAGTTTACTAACATAGTCTTTCCTTTGGGGATTCATAAAATAATCTCAACCTGCCACAGTCTTCTAGTTTAAGACAAAAAAATTTAATGTGAAAACAAAAGAAGAGAAGGCGAAAAAAAATCTATCACCTCACTTGCACATATTTAGTATCACAGAATATAGAAAATTCTTTCTCCAGTTTGTGAAGTGCTGTCATGACCTCTTAGATTCTTCTAGAATCTGTGTTTTTTGTTCTTTGGTTGGTTGGTTGACTTGCTAGATACTTACACATTTGCATTTTGAAAGTCCATAGTTTGTCCTCAATTTGTCTGTCTTAAAACATGCCATTTGTTTAAATCTATGCTGAATTTTACAACATTGTTGTAGCTGTTAAGCAACTAATTCCTTAGCAATTACTTCAAATTATAACCAGTAGTATCTAAAACTGGAGAGACATTCATATCTCCTTGAGCAATAACATAAATTTTTCAATCCTTGTTAAACTCAGCAGCTTTCCATTAAATATTTTTGTAATAGCTTAAGATCAATGTTTGAATTCAAAATACTGCAACATGACCCAGCATAAATGAAATAAGACTCCAAGGGGTTGCTGATCAAAAGGCAAATGCGAAAGAAAGACTAATACTTTGTTAAGTATGGCTATCTTTTATTAAAAATAGATTTTGTACAGAAAATCAGTGAATTTACAGTCAAGAGGAAATTTTCTCTGTTTATTGAAAAGATTAGAAATTCACAGGTAACTGGCCCTGTGGGTGTGGTGCCCACGTATGTCCTTCTAAGATTCTAGTAATGATTATTTGAAAATGCAGCTTGGGAATGATTTCAAATCAGGGGAACAAAATGAGAGTACTCATGGACAGCTTACACTTTCATCCACATAAATTGCTAAACTGAGTGAAAAGAGTGGAAAGGTTAGATATTTGCAGAGTAAACATTTCTGGAGAATTGAACCTATAAATGTATTCAAATATTCATTTGGGTTCCCTCAATAAGATCAAAATTTTAGAAGGGTGCTACAAAGAGTAACATTTCCAGACTTTTTCAAAATTGATTTTCTTAAGACTGTACTTTCTCTATACAAAGCCACTACTCTGAAAACTGTTACATTAGTACAGGCTTGAAAGAAATAGGGATATAGATAATCAAAGGCACCTTTGTATGACAGGCTCACAATGTTTATATCACATTGATTAAAATTTCCATAATGAGATATCGGTTTAGATGTGCTACTTATTCAGTGACCTTTTAGTTTATGAGCTAAACAAAATACTAGGTCTTATTGTTATTATTTATGCCTATTGAATGTCAGCACTGCCCCAGGCTCTTTAAGTGAATAACTGATTATTGTTGGTATTTCTTTGAAAGAATCATTATATTCTCTCATATAATAAAAACTAGATTCTTTCTCAGATGCAGTCCTTCCAAATTAATGTTGCCCCTTCTGTTGTCCTGTAATCTGTATCTGTTTGAATTGAATAAATGAAAAATGTTCTCCAATGTGACTCAGGTCCTATAGTTTTGATTCCTGCATGAAACGAAACATATCTGGCATCAGCTCACTATGGGATGACTTCTGCGATTTAATTATTTTTCATGGAACTTAAGTTACTATAACAGAACCAAAAATCGGAGCGCTAAAAAGCACCTTAAAAATCATTCAGTTTAACCTCATTTTATATCAAGGAAGCAGAGGTCCTGAGAAACAAAGTGATTAACAAGGTTTCATTTTATTAATAATAGAAACTATAGAGTTGAATTTATGAATTGAGTAAAAACAAGCACTACATTCCTACTATGGTAAAGTTCATGTTTCCTGGCTTTTCTACATCAGCTTTTAAATAATTCAGTGTGGTTTTTTGTTGTTGTTGTTTTGTGTTTTTAATGTGTAATGAAAAACACCTAACCAGTGTGATCTTAAAAAAGAATTGAACCCTTGATAACACTGAAAAAATAATGAAACTTTTAAATCCTCCAGAATGTGAAAGACTGCTCAGGGATTCTAACTAATGCATTTTATTCTTATGACTTGCTGATTCCACCGACAGCTGCCTTAGGGGTGCAATGCTAATCAATGGCTTTATCCACTCGGCAATCTATACCTCAGAAACACAAATCAGAGAAAACCATCGATGTGTAAAAGAGACCTATAAATCAGATTGTCAGGTGGGCATAGTTTCATTTCAATAACTAGTATTTGGAAATCATTGGATAAAACATCCCGTGGACACAAATTGATTGGTCCTCATATCCCTCCAGGATGCCACCACATTCCTGTAGGAATAATTTCTTCTAACAACAGGGGATGGTAAGTTAGGAACAGGAGAGAGAACTACTGGCTCCCCTCTCCTTATTCAAGCTACTAAATGGCTTACAATAGATTTTCTTATCTGATACTAGTCTTGGTGTTCCCTTCTCTTTTAAAATGGACATATCTAGATATGTGGATAGCACAGAGGATTTGCCTTCATGAGACCCAACCCAAGAAGTTCCCCTCATGTTGGCAAGTTTCTCAGTCTTGATGTCTACAGGCACAACTGGGAGCATTAGTTCCCAAGAATCAATATAAACCGCACACAAGCTAAAGTGTGAATACAATTGCCACTTCTCAAAAGTTCTTTCCATTCCTTTTCTCCTTTATGCTTCCAGCATATCATTCATATAAATTTGAAGGGTGCTGTTTAATTCTTTCTTCCTTTGAAAAACTCCTAAGGATCCTAGTGAAAGGCCAGATCCAGGAGCAGCTACATCAGTGGAGAGTGAGAACCTTTTTGAAAACAACTCTTTAGGCCAAATAGCTGTTCCTCTGCTGCATAGATCTGACCAAGAAAGCAATGCAGCATGCAGGAGAGTCTTAGTGATGTTTTAAGGAACCATAAACCCTCAGTAAATCATGGAGAAATAGCTTAAGTAGGAAGTGACAAAGTTAAGGATGTATAATTTGATTTTCCCCTTGCAACAGTCATCAAATCTTGGAATCTATAAGAGAAAGCAGATTTTAAAAACATTACAATAGAAGGCAGAAGTGTCATCACACCTGTAAGCATGTGCAATATCAAGTGTTTCCATGAGATGTGCAACAGGGCTGAGAGCAAGGGCACATGAGCAGGTGAGACTGGTACCTCCGGGAGAGCATACTTACAGAGAATCCACTTTCTGTTGTAGAGGATCCACTATCTGAATTTCAAATTGTGCTCTCCATCACCATAACAGTCCCTTCATAGTCAAACACCATGTATACATTTTCATAAAGATAGAGATTTTGAAAAGTATCAGTATTTTTCTGCTTCTAACTGAACATTATGGAAAGTTAAGATTCATATGGGCTTAGACATTCACAAATTCCTGTGTGGGAAAAAAAAAGGGGTTACCTTCAAAAGGCCACAAAATAAACACTGCCAGTAGATGGAATATAAAATGCTGCTTGAGTAATTAAAATGACAGCAGAAGCACAGCAGTTAGCCAAGAAGACTTATCTCACTTGTTTCCCATTGCATAAAGACACATCCAACTCATTCTGGATTATCCCTGTTCCCACTGGGTCTGTTTTCCCATTTAACATCAAAGAGCTCTCATATAAATTTCCCTGCCATTTTACAAAAGCGTTCCGCTGGGTCTCCCACTTCTCTTGATCACCCTCATACATGCAGTGCGTATCTACCACAGATCACTTCTTATTCACTTTATAATGTACTTTCTTCAAAGTTTCATCAAAGGACACATGATGGGAGAGACAAAAAATCCAAGACCCAATAGTAACCATGAGTTTTTATAATAAAATTTACATTTAAGATAAAACTGCAAGATTATTCCTTTTATTCTTTTTGAAGTACTTTTAATATATCTACCTTTTGGAGAGAGTGAAGAAAGGGAAGTTATCCAGCTTTCTACCTTCAATTACCCCAAGAGATTATACTGTAGAAAATGTACCTCTCCTCTGATAACCAAGGTTTTTTTTATATAGTTTTCTGCCTGAATTTCTATCTTCCTCACTGAGGACTTTCTTTTTTTATTTTTTTATACTGAGGACTTTTAATAACATCACACTGAACTCCTGGGTTTCTTGCATCCCTGCAAGCAACTCATGTCAAACCTTCCCATATTTTCTGGCAAACCCCAGAAGTAATTTTGCTTCTGGACTGAGCAGCAGGCCCCAGCTATTTCTGTAATCCTCAGCCAATGAGAATAAAATCCTTCCTTAAAGATGGAAACCTCTGCCCCCTTAGGCCTTAGGTTCTCCTGATTTCCCAGTAGCAGCAGCAGTTGGCAAACTCCCTTCTGGACACACAGCTAAGTCCTTTCCGTCTTGAAGACTGATCTCCACCACCACCACCTTCAGGCCTTTCTAGGAATATGCACTCCCTGTTGAGTACCAGCAAAGCACCAGGCACTGTTCTAGGCATTGGGGCACAGCAGTGAACAAAAGAGATTTAAAAAAAAAAAAAAATCACTACCCTCTGCAGGGAATATATTCCAATGAAACAGGCAGCCTCAACTTGGAACAGGGGAAAGTTGCTGTCTGCAAAAACCCATGTCATAAAAGACTGGTGTAAATGCCATACTCCTTTCAATTCTTTACTTTGTCTTTTGTGCTGGAATGACAGTCAAAATGGGAGGATGTGAAGACGGCTTCAGGAAACAGCAAATGTGATATCTTCCCTTTACCGATGCTACTGTTTAACCAGGCTTTCTTCTTTTTACCTCTACCCAAGATTTTAACTTTTGATTCTAACCATTTTATAGAAAAGACTCTGGTGGGAGTATGAAAGGAGAGATATAGGGCTCTATCTTTTCAAAGAGTGACATAATACCATTCAGTGGTTTATAAGGAGAGGGATTTTTAAAGTTTCTCTATAATATAAACCTTTGTTCATTTACTTGTATCAGGAAGTCAAAAAATATGTGCTCATGTTCTTAGCTCATGTTATAAATCATAACCTAATTTACTGACTTTTCAGTCAAGCAAAAATTGCAAAACCAAAGGTCTTGCCAACATGAACTTTGCATATGAAGTTGACATTCCAACTAGACTTTTAAATTCATTAAATCCACTTCTTTTTTCAAATTGAGAGTTCCCTGGGCAACCCAGGATATAATCAGGTAACATCAGGGCTATGGTTAAAGCAGCACTGGAAGTGGGCTCTGGAGCCTTGCCCACCTCTAGCATTCCTAAGGAACTCCTAGGATCCCTAGGAGTGCAGTTTGAAAGCTGCTAATCTAGGTCAAACCCTCTTGTTCCTATTTGGAAGAAACTGAGCTCAAGGAGATTCAGGTATTTGCTGAAAGCCACACGGCCATTTAGCAGTACAGCAAAGACTGAGACTCGGACCTCCTGCCTCACATCCTTTCTACTGTGCCATTTCTTTCAATGAATATGTGAAGGTATCGTGCTGGTTGGCTCTCGTTTTCCAATATTCAAAGGAAAATATAAAAATCAAAAGGATTTCTGGGTTATGCAACCCAAGTCTGTATAAATTCAAATCTTCCTTTTTAGCAACATTAGAGCATCATCTCCCTCATACTCTGGAGGCAAGTTCTCAGGCTCTGCTCCCAAAGAAAGGATCTTTGCCTGTCTGCCTAGAAGCTGGAGGAAGAGATGTGCTAGGAATAGTGGAAGCTGATATATTCCTGATCTACCTCTCACTTGTGGGGGCTGAAGTATTCTTGCCCAAGGGAGCCCTATTTAACAATAGAGGCTTGAAAAACTCAGTCTGCCAATGTAATTTCCCCTCCCTACTCTAAAAATAGCTGATAGTACCCCACAGTCCCCTTATTAACACCCACAAAGGATATCCTAAACCACGCAGCTTTGTGACAGGCCCCCAATAAGGCTAGCCCTTGTTCTTTCATTCTAAAATTCTGCCATGATCAAAATTAGTATGCACTTTTGACCAGATACTGAGATTGACCATACCTTTACTTCTGACTTCTAGTTGGTTAGGAACCTCATCAAGTATATGCTTCAGGACTTCCCCTGACCCCACCATTTGTCTTCCAAGTGACCTGGAGTCTCATTTGCAGGGGGATTTTGGCAGGCAGAGCCCTCTAACCTCAGGGAGGTTAGGAGGGAGAGAGCCTCTGGGTTCACTGTAACTTACTTTAGCTCGCTTATCTAGGCAGCTTCCTGGTCTACTCTGAGCCTCAGCACACTTCCCCCTGCCTGTCACTGATAGAGCTCTTGCTGCCTGTCCTCATGACATTCCCAACAGACAGCGCTTGGCCTTCGCCAGCTTAGGGGAATGAATTGGCCAATTTAAAATTAACTCTTCCAAGTCTAGAAAACTAAAGCTGCAGATCTCCATGTCATAAAAATATATACCCACAAATTACAAGAGTTCAGGAATCTTTGGAAATATGTTACTAACATGAAACCTATATTGTCCATCTTTTCAGGAAGAAAATGAGATCCCTGCCAGTGTGTTTGTGAAAGAGCCCGTTTCCAGCCCAGCAGAAGGGAAAGAGGAGCTTACTGATGGAAACAAGTCCCTGGAGGAAACCTTGCACACAGTGGACCTCTCATCGGATGATGAATTGCCCCATGATGAGAAGGCCCTGGAAGACAGTGCAGACGAGAAGGTGGAAGAAAGCAGGGCAGAGAAAATAAAAAGATCCAGCCTCAGGAAGGTGGATAGCCTCAAGAAAGCCTTTTCACGCCAGAACATTGAGAAAAAGATGAACAAGCTGGGAACAAAGATCGTATCTGTAGAGAGGAGAGAGAAGATTAAGAAATCTCTCACTTCGAATCACCAGAAAATATCCTCAGGGAAAAGTTCCCCTTTCAAGGTTTCTCCCCTCACTTTTGGTCGAAAGAAAGTCCAAGAAGGAGAAAGCCCTGCTGAAAATGAATCCAAGTCAGAAGACATGCCCGGCAGTGACTCAATGCTGAATGACCAGGAGGAGAGCTCCTTCGCAGAGGGTCTTTCTGAAGCATCCCTTACCAGTGCTCTGGTAGAAGGAAAGAATGCAGAAGGGGATGTGGAGAGGTCAGCCATAAGAGAGAGTAATTCGGGGATGGACAGCAATGTCAACTTGACCATTGTGGAAGATGAAGAAGAGGAGTCAGTGGTCCTGGAACAAGCCCAAAAAATGCGCTATGAAGATGGCTACATGCTAACCCCTGAGGAGAAAGAGCAGTCAGATGAGGAACCCGTGCAGCCAGCTATTCTCCAGGTTGACCAGACAGCCTAAATGCACAGCCCACTTGCTTTTCCTGTGTTTTTGTTAAGTGGGTAGCCAGAGTTTAGGAACAAACTCCTGCACCTCTCCAGCACTACCCACTCACTACTATGTTATTGTCCAGGCAGTAATAATTTATTATATAATAGCACTATGCACATAAGCAAGATTTACTATTAAAGCAACCTGCCAGGGGCTACACTTCTCTCTAATTTGCTTAGGTTCTGTTCATGTAGAATTTCTCCAAGTATTGCCAGGAAGAAGAAATAGAGCATTTGAAAAATACTGATCAATTGGCTTAGTCAGAAAAAGAGGATACTTAAGATACTAGTCATGAAATGTGATTCATTTTTTGTCATTCCATAAGCTTTTTGAATAGTGTATGGTAATATATTGAATTTTCACAGTATTCTGTAATTCTATTATTCTTTTAAAGTGCTATATACCTCTGTATCTAATCTAAAGACATCATAGAAAACATTTACAAAAGGTAGAAGAGAATGTTCAGTTGGATTTTTCACTTAATAGGAACCATTGCTTCATTGCAAATGAAGGAAAAATGGGCTGATAAATAAGATTTGTAGTAAATTCAGGACTATTAGAGAAAGAAAACTAAGAAGGGAAAGTTGGAAAATAAAAGAAACAAGAAATAAAGAATGCTAAAGAGAATGAAGAACAGAGAAAAAAGTATATGCTTAAAAGTAAATTACTTACAATGTTAAGTATTTCACTCCTTAAATAACCATACTATAGAAATTCATATATCCTAGAATAATATGTTATATCTCAACAATGTTTTTGTTATCTAATTTTCAAATAATATAACAAATATAATTTACACTAGTAAAGCAATATTTGAGTTCTTAATAAATAAAAGACATTACAAATAGTTCTCTAAAGAAGTTCAAAAGGATATGGTCTCTTTAAGATTGGATGTAATATAAATCTTTTAAAAAGTAATTAATATTCACTGCCTTTGTAGGAAGTTGGATCTTACTATGCTTTAATGTAATATTTATTTTCCAAATTTGAAATAACCCTTACATTCCAAATGATATATTGTAGGTTTGCAAGATGTTAAAAGCAATGGGTTTGGGAAGAGAAGGATTCTACTTTCCTTTTTTTGTATATAATGGTAATTTCATTCGAGGTCATTTTCCATTTAGATATTAATTTCAAAGAATATTAATGTTTCTTTACTTCTTAAAACATGTTAGTGTTTACGTATATATATATATATATATATACACACACACACACTTATTAGACAAAGTCATTTTTACTTCTTCCTAACATTATACTAAAATATCTCTTTATCTATTTTTAATTACCAAATGCTAATGTTTTTAGAAAACTATTAAACTATAGTTAGGAGACAATTGACCCAGGGAGCAAATTCCCTGCCTTTAGTATATACCACTATAAATCACCTTACAAATAGAGGAAATCCAAGACAATATTAATCTATGTCTTTGTCTTTCATAAAGGGATAAAATTAACACAAATGTATTGATGGCATAACCTACACAGTTATGTCCTTATTTTGTAATAATGTTACTGCAAATATTGGATTGTTGAATTAACAATGGCTGTGGTGTTAAAGAAGACTAAATAAACCAAAAATAAAAGGTATATAACAATGTCAGATTTTTGGGTTGCAGGACAATTTTGGAATAAGTAGAAAGAATTGATTTTTTAAACTCTACTCCAAACATAGAAGTAACGGTGATTGTTTCAGTCCTGATTTCCCCTATTAACTCTGCTTTCCTTTCTCCCTGATCTCATTTAGAAATCCAAGTCTCATTCTTCAAGTTTAACTTTCTTGACATCACCTTGCCAGCTCTGGAGAGCATATGAATTTACTGCAGCAGTTTGATGAATTTGATAGTTCCATCTGCATTTTTATTGTATCGTACCACATCTTATAATACCTTATATAGTTCTGCAAATATGAATGTATTGAACTGTACATTCAGTTTATTCACACAGATAAACCTTTGTCTTCTGCAGTGTTATACACTTGGAAGAAGACTTCATTTCACTCACAGCCCATAGCACACCTTTTCAACCTTTATGGAGTTGCCGTTACTTCTTACAGCTGAGGAATTGGGGGATCCAGAGCTAATGTAACATTTACATTTCCTTTTCAAAAATGTTTATTTCATTTGTTCCCATAAACTAGCTGCATGTCAGTGAAAAACTGCACTCAGGCATCTTTTTAGTTTTTACTGACAAACACATTTATTCTATGTTCCACATTCAAAGCATTAACATCCTGAGCAATAAAACAGGGAATTGGGCCAAATAATTGTTTGAAAACTCATACTGTAGGGATTAGAGAGTGCGGCAGTTGTGGGAACGGAAGCTATTTATTCTGTATTATTGCTGAATTATTTGCATACTGGTGAGGCTGCAAAGTCCTCAAATTAGATATGTCTTCTTTCCACCCATCCAAAAACCCATTTCAAACTTAGTGTGCCTGGAGCTCAATAACTGGATTAGTTTTCCCCAAAGATTTGCTATACATTAATACAGGCTGAGATTCCTCTCCTAGAAAGATAATTCAGAATTAAGTGTCTATTACATGTATCGCAAATCTCACAGAGACATAGCAAAGATGCCATTTTCCTACAAAGGTTTTCTAAAAAATACATGTAGGTATATATTGCAACAGGAATGTTTTCGTCTTCCACTTAACAGTCTAGTATATGGCTAAATGGCTGGTTCTTTTTATATATGGAAAAGGAAAGACCCACACTTAGGTCAGTTTTGCACAAAACAAAGACTTTTGACATTTGTTGTGTGATGCACCCTTCAAATGCATCTACTTTTAGCAATGTTCATCTAGAGGAGCAAGGTCTGAACCTTAGCTATTTCAGCTGACTATCAGGATACTAGAAGCTCCTTCAACACAACAAAACTGCTAGAGTAAGTAAAGGTTATAATGTAAGTCATTTCCTCCATTAAGACACTAATGCCCAAGCCCAGCTAATTCCTGCTCCAAAGTTTGTTTACTGCCCTACGGCCCAAATCTAAGTGATTTTTGTATTGAAGATTGGGAGTGTGAGGATTGAGGTGCAGACAGCAATCATTATTAACAGTTCCATAGCAACCACAGGTCTTTTCCTAAAATCCAGGACTGGCACTGCAAAACAAGTTTCTGAGAAATTGGCATTATGACCTTTGTATTCTGCTTGATCTGGGTGTCGAGATAAAGACTTCTGCAGCTAGGAACTCTTTCCTAAAGGGAAGAGGCAGTAACTCACATTATTATTATTAACCATCACATTATTCTGCAGTATTTGAAACTCTAACATTTTTTGAATGCTCCAAACCACCCCCAGTTAAGAAGCCACACCTTTAGCAAAACAATTTGATGTTCATAAATTTAAATGCTTTCCACAATAAAATAAATTCATTGAATATTTTTCAACAATGCAGCCATTTGCTAAAATTCACACTGCCCAAAGCAATAAGATACAAGCATTAGGGAAGAGAAAGCAACATTTTTTATAGCTTTCTTTATGCCTGACTGGGCACTCTAATGGCCAGCAATACTGTATACTTACCTTGTGCCAGACACAAGCATTATCTCATTTAATCATACAAAATCCTATTAGAGGGGAGCGAAGTGGCTCAAGCGGTTGGGCGCCTGCTTCCCACATGGGAGGTACTGGTTTTGGTCCCTGGTGCCTCCTAAAAATATATATATATCAAGCAAACAAATGAAAAACCAACTCGGGGAGCCAATGTGGCTTAGTGGTTGAGCACCAGCTTCCCACATATGAGGTCCTGGGTTCAATCCCCAGCCCTGGTACCTGAAAAAAAAAAAAAAACCTATTATTAAAGATATTGTTTTTACTTCCATTTTTAAGAGAGTAAGAACCTGAAACTTTTAAGGTTAATTTACTGCAACTAGTAAATGGGGGTGGGGGAGGGGGGTGATTCAAACCTGACTCAGGAGGTGAGTTCTTAACCACTCTAAGTTCTCACTCACCATGTTATAATTTAACTATGATCCCTTTGACGGACACAGAGTTCAAGTGAGTTGTCCAAGTTCATGTAACTAGTGAATGGCACAGCCAGTGTTCATGCACAGTCTGAAATCCATGCTACTGCCAAAACTGACTCCTAATTATATTACACAACTGTCCTCAATTATGAATCACTTTATAAGCTCTCAAATGGTAAAGGATTAACATCGTTTTTAGTGCTCCTTATACAGAATCATGTATAGAGCTGCATTTTGTAAATGACTTTGGCAGTTGTCATGCCAATGCGGGGGAGGGGGTGCAGGGGAAGAGCTCACAGTTCTTGGGGATCTACAGAGAGACTGTTTATTCAGGTCTACTCAGGCCACAGAGGGGCTCCTGAGCTCCCTGGCATCATCTATTGTCAGTAGCTGCAGGGTTCACTCAGGGGCAGGGTTTAATAAGGGCAAGCTGTCAACAGAGATAGATATTGAAATCAGCTAATTCAAGGATGGCACACAAAGCCTGCCTGAAACTCTTAAGTTAAAGGAGTCATACCTGTGTCATATTAGAGAAATCACTATATCCTGCCTGGATACATCCTTTCATACAACAGAAAAAAAGAGCAAATGGCAAATCAGCATTTGGGGGTGGGAGGTGGAGGTTCAGAAAGTACGATGGACCATAAGGATATGGAGACCTAGCCTCTGAATAGAATTCCTGCAAAATTGCCCACCTGTCTTCTCAGAAAACTTAGGAGCTGGGTCAAGCAAATGCTAGTGTCTCCATCTCTGGGGTAAGGAATCAAAGGAAACCCTTTAGGTCAGCCTTCATTCATCAAGATGTATCCTGGAAGCAGTGATTTCCACAAAATGCTTTGGCAGTGGTCACAAACTAAAATGCTTACAGACTCAGACATGAGTAAAATGGTCAGAGGAGGGGGCAGAATTGTGACAAAACTACCATCTATAGATTGTGTCCTCTCTGGCGGGCACCATTGTTTGTCTCCTTGGTCAGAGGCATGCCTTTTTTCAATTCCCACAAGAGGAAGGTATATCCTGGGAGCTTCCCTGGATTGTGGTACACTGGCAGCCACTACCCAACTCCAGTGGCCATATGGGAAACAAGACCCAGTGTTGCTAAAACCGCTACTTCTTTTAAGAAGAGCCAAAATTCAGATTTCTTTTTACAAGACATTCTCCTGGGTTTTAATTTTGGCAACTAGTTCAAATCATTTTAAACACTGTGAGAGCCAAAATTAAATGCCTGCTGGCTGGATACAGCCCAGGCATGGGCCATCAGTTTCTGACTTCTGATCGAGGGAGATGAAAATTCTTGGGTTCTTCTTTCCCTGCCAGAGGCAAGGCATAAGAATAGCAAGTTCGTAAGAGGACTGGATTTGCCTTGAGAAAAAGCACAAAAATCTTCTTGGGGAAACATAAAATGCAAAAACACCCTAGCTAGCACTTGTAAGAAATTTCCCTCTTGACTCTTACAGAATTTGGGAAAGATTGCTGTTAATCCTGCACAGTTAATGTGGTGGGGAGACAGTAGCCAATCACGTTGAAAGGCGGTTAAATATTCTAACAGAAAGGCACCACTCTCTGTTCTCAGCATGGCTACCCACCTGTAGGTTACCTACAGAGTCCCCAAATGTCAAAGAGATGGACACTTTGGGTAAACTGAGCATATGATGTGACTGCCCCACTTCTACTGTTCCAGCTGAAAACTATCTACTCCTGTCAATAACCTGAAGGCCCCCTATGGATGACAAAAAAGCAAGTCCGTATTCTGCTCTGTCATATATCATAGCACAATTGCTAGCCAGCACGTCAATTCTTTAAGTCTTCATTGTTGGTAATGAGGTACAAAAGGGAAAGAACACAGCTCAATATTTGGAAGCTAAATTGAGCCTTCAGAGCTGGGAGCTGGGGGAAAAAAACTGATAGAGATTCAGCACAGGGAGTCAAGATGTCCTTTGTTAAGGAGAAACATTTTATGCTTGTAGCCACTTGGATCTCTAAGGAAGCACAGCGATTAGGCATGTTCTCTAGGGTCTACTGCAGTTCACTGTCTCAGTGGCCCTAATGGCAGGCAGGGAAAGGCAGCGGATTCTGGTGACTGTGCCAGAAAAAACAAATTCCTAAAGAATAATAATTGTAAATCCCTACATCATAAAAGGAAGCCCCTACTTCCAGGATAGGTGGAGAAAAAGCAATACCTTAGTTTGTAAGATTGCCCCTGAAATTAACCAGAGAAGGGGAGCTTGGTCACCATTGGCTAGACAATTTCACTATAATCATTAGTTCCCTCTGATTTCCTTTCTGCCAACACTCTGTATTGTCAGAGACCCAAAGGTCCTTCCCAACTACCTTATAGGTAGGCTTTTCAGAGAATAAATAAAAGCAGGTAGGCCTAAATGTCCAGAAACCACAGGGGATTTTTATCTACAAGATATATTTCCCCAGTGCAAGTATTCCTTTTGTTTTGTTAGCATTTATTACATTTATTGGGCATCCTATGTGCCCGGCTTTATGCTAGGTATGCAGATAAGAGAAGAATAAAACAGAAGAGTCTCTGCCGTCTAGGAGCTCCCTATCTATTGGGAAAGAAGAAAAGTGCTTGGACTTACAGTAGCAAAGAAAGAGGGAAAAACTAATTCAAGAGAAAAATTAATCCCCAGCCTTAAAGAAACTATTTGCTCAATAGTCACCTCAGGAAAACTTAAATGGAGCTACTGTAGCTGGGCTCTGGAAGATTTCATGAATGTCCTAAACAGAGATAGAAGGAAGAATACACAGGAATAGACATTTTCTCTGCTCAGAATTGGGAAACAAAATAGTGGAAAGGAGAATGGGAGAGGAAGAAAACCTACAATGGTTGTAAAATGCAGAATCGGCAGCAAGCACGTTCATTTGTTTTAATCAACCAGTCAGTATTGTGACCTACCCTGTGTGAGGTGCTGAATTCACCAGGAAGATGGGCATGAACAGGGTTGGCATGTCCTGCCCTCCTGGAGGCACTGTGTATACTGGAATCAACTGCTCGTTCAGTCACCCTCTTGCCAACCCTTTCTAAATTGGTTTGGTTTTGTTTATGTTTAGGGAAATTTCCCTCATGAAAACACATCGCTAATTTATAATACTACATAATATCTTTGGTAGAATGAGTCAAGAAGGAATAAATAAAAACATAAAGTGGAAATCAGTGAAAAAGTAGGACTGCTTTAATAACTTTACATTCAACTTTGAAAGAATACATGTTCTCCTTAAAGTAAGCGTTTTTTAAATAACATTTATTAAGGTTCGTTTTTTATTTAATACAAAATAAAAAATAGTCCTAATATGACCTATATTTCCACTGCCCAGATCATCCCTGCTGTATCCTTAACTACAAATAATACAATGTATCAGTTTTCTGTTGCTGTGTAACAAATTACCACAAATTGAGTGGCAGAAAACAGCACCCATTTATTAGCCACGGTTCTGTAGGTTAGAAGTTTAGCATGGCATATAGAGGTTCTCTGCACAGTGTATCACAAGGCTGAAATCAAGGTGTCAGCTGAGCTGAGTTCTTTTCTGGAGCTTCTAGGGAAAATCCACTTCTAAGCTCATTCTTGTTGGCAGAATTCAGTTCCCTGTGGTTGTCAGATTAACGGCCATGCTCAGCTCTTAGGGGCTGCCCACTTTCCTTACCATGTGGGCCCCTCCATCTTCAAACCAGCAATGATGCATGGACTCCTTCTCATGCTTCAGCTCTCTGACTTCCTCTTCTTCAACCAGCCAGAGAAAACTCTCTGCTTTTCAAGGCCTCCTATGATTAGGTCAGGCCTGCTTAGATAATCTCCTTATCTTAAAGTAAACTATGCCAAATAACATAACCTAATCACATCACTGGAATCAAATTCATCATATTCAGAGACCTGCATATTATGCAGGGCATGCACATGAGGGAGGTGGGAAATCCTGGGTTCCATCTTAGAATTCTGCCTGCCTTATAAAAGAACATGGTAAGCACATTCAAATGATACAGAAAGGTACTGAATGAGAATGAAACAACTAAGCCCTATCTCCTTTCTCCCAACCCCAAACTCCAATGGTAATCATGTATAACTGTTTTCTTATATATCTTTCCAGAAAAATAAAGATGCCTATGCATCTCTCTAGTTCCTCTATGTATTTATATAAAAAGGATCTTATTGTACATACCATACTGCATCTTGCCTTTCTCATTTACTCTCTCTTGGACTTCCTTCCTTAACAACAAATGTGAATCTACATTATTCTTTATCACAGCTACCTAGGAGTAGCTTTTCATTTCTTTAATAACCACATAAGAATAAACCAGGAGATTAGCAATAAATCATTCCTAAAACAGAGATAGATTATTTATTATTTCTCCAGGATTTTAAAATCAGACCCATTGTTCTGCCTGAAACTCCCACTTCTCTTAAAGCAGACAAGTACTCTAGAAGTCCCTCTTTTGGAAAAGAATCAACAAATTTCACTCTAAACATTTTTAAATAATAATTTCTGGAGGAAGTGATCTATTTAGACACAAAAGAATTTTCACAGGATTTCCACATATGTGTAGGAAATAGGACAAAAAAGAGAAAGAAAATAAAAAGTGGGAGAAATCAGATTAAAATTAAATTGCTCTCTGGAGTTTATGTACACTTCAGAGCAGTAATAAATTTCCACCCTTGTGGCAGTTTGAGATAAGGATTATGTTTGTAAACTGGTCTGTTCCTCTGGGCATGATCCCCTTTGATTGTGTTAGATTCAGCTGAGATGTCTTTGGTATCTTAAAATCTTAAGTTATTTTAAGATTAGGGCTTTGATTCGACTCCATTAATAGGGTATAACTCAGGGTTGATTCCCCAGCCCCTATATAAATGAATACTCACTCAAGAAGATAGACTGGAAGAAGACACATAAGAAGAGAGAACTTGGTCATTTCGGTCTTGCCATGTGACAGAAAGGAGAAGGCTCAAACAGCTAAAGCCCCGGGAGGAGAGATGAACCCTATGCCAGCCTGTAGCTGAGAGAGAAGAAGGCTGAACCTTGCAGAAATTGGCAACCATCTTGCTTCAACACGTGGCAACTGATTTTGGTGAGAAAGGAACCTTGAGTTGGACTCTTTAGGGCTTTGTAACTGTAAGCTTTTATCCCAAATAAATACCCTTTATAAAAGCCAACTGATTTCTGGTACTTTGCATCAGCACCCCTTTGGCTGACTAATACAGCCCTCTAACCATTACCACATCTTTTCTCCATAGCAACACCAAAGAAGTAAAAAGTGTTCCTTTTCTCACAGAAGATGCATTTCATTCTAATTATTGTCATTCTAAAGTTCTTAAACTACAATGTTTGATCTATGGCTTTAGAATACCAACTTTTCATATCCATTCTTCTAAATACAAAAAGACAAAGAGACTTCTGTACCTTTCATTGTTCCTTGAATGGGACTAGATGTTTAAAAAAATAGCTTTGTATTATTAGTCATAACTTGTGAGTGCTGCAGCTCCCACAAAACTCATATATTCCAATTTTTCCACTGAACTGACAAGTTGCTCTGCTTTCATCAAGTTAAATGAAAACACAGTAAGCAATAATAATGGCCCCAATTTCCATGAGTGTTTACTCTGTGTGAAGAGTTCATGAGCTGAAAGTTTCTCTTCAGAGCTTAGGCCACTGCTATGAAATGGAAATGGGCTATTACACGTAATGCTGAGGCTTATGGATTTATGTTAATGCTTGAAGAATGTGATAAGTTGCTCTTAAAGTTTTAGACATGTTCACTTCTACTGCAGAGACATGTCTAAGAACACATCTCTGAAGGTTGTCTACTGGAGCATCAAGAAGAGGACTTTAGTTTTAGTTTAATAGCAGTTTAAGAACAAAACCTACGATTGTATGAGGCAATTGACAGTGAGATGAACTGCAATAGAGAAGCTGAGAGAAAAGCCAGTACTGCCTTAGACTGAAGTAAGAAAGGACACCTGCACCTCAGGAGCCCCATGCTTTGAAGAGCCTTTCAAGAAATGTCTATGTCTCCCTCTAGTTCCTGACACAAGCCAGGGCTAGCAGTACCATCTGGTCAGGAAGTTTCAGTTTAGACCAGGACCAGTATGGGTCTGGTCCCAGTTTCTCCCATTCATTGTTCTCCTTAAGCCTCTACACCATGCCTGGGGTAAGCCAGATGTCCCAAGAAGCCTTCAGGAGAAAAACTCTGCTAGCCAGCAGAAGTGGGAGTTTGGGGGTATTTTGTTGTTGTTTTGTGTTTTATGTTTTTGTTTGCAGAACTATGAGAGTTTAGACAATAGTGGGTGAGACTTTGTGAGACTGGGCCTGCTGAATGGTTCTGACATGCTAATTTTGGGTGACTTTCACTCCTGAAGGACACAGGACAAATACAGGGCTCTGGGATACAGATGGTATACTGCCCACTCCTGAGCCATACATGTGGGCTGGTGCAATGGCTCTTCCAACCAGAGTTGGGAAGGGATTGGGGGTCAGTGTCCTTTACCCTAGACTGTCACCTCCATCACTCTACTTCCTCTACAGTCTCCATACTCCAGGGGTGGCCTCAGTGGCCTCACCCATCTCCTCCAAGAGCTTTTGAGACCCTTGTTCTCCTATGCCCAAGGATTTACCAATCCATGTCCTCTCTTACCTTCTATTGATGTTATACCTTGACAGGCTGATCTTAAGTCATATTGTACAAATGATGGACATTTCTTGTGCAAATGGGACCACTCTTCTTGTCCCCCATAGGCTTCTCACCTTTCTTCCCCACTAGTGGAGGTGGTGGAAGGCAGGAGTGCAGCCCACATTGAAAGAGATCACATTCTAGGAATGCAGTGGTCACAGCCTAAAGAACCCAAGAGGAGAAGTTGGAAGATGGGTTGTTCTACATTTGTGCTATAAAACTCTGAGCAATAAAATTCTGAATAGAAAACAATTTATTTACATTTTCTTGTGTATGCTGGATAAGACTTGCCTTTGTGGTCATCATCAACAAAGCACAGTTACAACCTTTGAGATAGTCATGGGAAACCATTGTTCATGAGCAGCATGATGGATATGCAGCTTCATGTTTAATGATGTAACTGGCATTAAATAAATGGTGTTAGACAACTCCAGAGGCAAGAAGAGCTATGCTGTTTCAGTGCAAATAGCATCTGAAGAGCCATGGCATAGAAAACAACAAGAGCAGTGCTACCTTTTTCTCACATGGTGGGAGATAGGAAATTAGTTACAAACCAGGCATTTAACAAAAACAAACAGGAAGGAATGGAGTCTAGCTGCTATGAAAAATCCTTACATGTACTGAATATATAGTAAAAAAAATATGTAAGTAACTCTACTTGACCCAATATTCTGAATCTTTATTGAAAATAACTATGCCTCATGGGCCCATGAATTTTGTTAACGCTTTTGAAAATCAAATGGTTTATACTGACAAAGACTTCACAAAAAAATATTTGCCTGCACATTCTACGGATGGTGTTCTAGTTTGCTTTGCTGCCAAAAGTAGATACCATAAAATGGTTTGGCTTTTAACAGTGGGAATTTATTAGCTTACAAGCTTACAGTTTCAAGGCTGAGAAAAATATGCACATCACGGCATCATCAGGCTACACTTTCTCTCTGAAGACTGGCTGCTGGTGATCCTGGACTCCTCTGTCATGTTGCAAAGCACGGCACATGGCGGCGTCTGTTGGTCTCTCTTCTCTTCCAGGTTTTGCTGCTTTTAGCTTCTTGCTTCTGCTTCCATGGCTTTCTCTCTCTTTGTCTGAATATCCTTCTCTTATAAAAGACTCCAGTAAGAGGATTAAGACCCACCCTGAATGAGGTGGGTCACATCCTAAATTAAGATCCTATGCACCAAAAGATTCTACTTACAATGGGTCCACACCCACAGGAATGGATGAACTTTAAGAAAATACTCCTCTGGGTTACATACAGCTTCAAACCGTTACAGATGGCTGGATGAAAACTTTTGAGAAAGGGAAGCAGGTAACTTTTCAATTCACAGTTTCGTTCTTCAGTTACTGCTATAGTAGAGTTCACATTACATGGTTTGGGAAGCTACATGATTTAATTGCGCAAATATTTTGTATACACAATGGAATAATTACCATACTCTGTTGGAAAAATGCTCTTTTAGGGACATTTGCAATTTTTTTGTTTGTTTGTTTTGGTAACTATCATACTGTTGCATTGTTCTTACTTGAAGATAATACTCATTTACTCAGATGTGGCTTATCCATTTAGTGAACTAACTGCAGCAAATGTTTTATTTCTAGACTGACCATCCTCTAAGACCCAGAATATCTCGGAATGGCCTCACCATGCCATTAATTGGTAGAAACTCAGACAATGCAAATTAATTTTGATGTTATCCTTAAAAATCATAATTACAGAAGAAAACCTATTCTAAAAATCATATAAATACATGTGAATAACATATATAGGTTATTTCTAAGTATCTCTTGGATTATCTTTGACCTTTTTAAGGACATAGATAACTGAGATTTAACTATATTTTAAGGCTTCCATTAGATCAATGTTCTATTTTTCTATACATCAGCTATATTTCTATCTACAAAGATAATTACTTATTCACAAGTGATTAATCTGCTTTAATGACTTAAACCACTAGCCTGATGATATACCACCAAATTCATTGGTCAAACTGCTAAGAGAGGTTAGAGCTGATAGTGAAGTTTTGGTTCAAGGAATCATGATTGATATCTGGAAATGAGTAAGAATGAATTAGGAAAAAAATCAAAGAAAACGATTAAATTATTAAACCAACATATTAAATCAACTCAGAGAGGTGACATAGCTGCTCAATAAGCATATGCAAATATCCTGTATCCTTCCTTATATCCACTGATTTTGTTTTTTTATCTCTTAAGGTTCCAACTCTTAGAAAATCGGTAATAGAAATGCTTAAGCTAATCAAAGTCAATATTTTATTCTCATGAGATTTTAAATTTTCAAATTCTCATTGAATTTCCCATAAATAAATCTTATAAATATAAAAATTTGAGAACAAAATTTTCCAATAATACAGTTCATTAAAATGTAAAATTTGAAGTCCACTTTTATATTCCCAATTTTTCCTGATAGTAAAACTTGAAGACGTATATTTTGTCAGGGGCACCATTTTGTTTGCAAAGATTTAGCATAAATTTTTCATTTAGATAGAAATAGCAATAAAATTAATCAGGGCCATAGGGAAAAGAAAAGGAAATAATTCAGATTTTTCTAAAGAAATCATATTTTCTTTTGGTTCACCAAATCTTGCTTCCCTCCTATTAAACGGGATATGAAGTGCCTAACTTTCAGAAATGCTTCATGTATTATCTAGCCCTTTCAAGTGGATGCTAATCATATGGCAGGAGGAAAGAATTTCCAACAGAGACATTAGCAACTATAATAATTACCTCTACTTTCTTAATAATAAATGGCAAGTTCCAAGCTTTTTTTTTTTTAGAAATGGAACAGCAACAAACAAAATGTATTCATATTTCCTTAAAAGGCAATAGTCTTATTGGAACAGGATCTCTGGGAAAAAGTCTTACAATGTGAAATTCTGTGACTTTAACAAATAATCCATAAATCATTTAAAATTAAAAGTAATTACTTGACTTTTCAGTACTGACCTTAAATGGATGCATCCCATTCAAAGATTAAATGTTAACTTTGCATTCTCTAAATCCAGTAAAAATCACCTGTGAAAAGGAAGAAATTGAACCAAAATGAACATCAGATGGCTACAGAGAAAATAGCAAGCTCCTGCTTGCTTTAAAAGAATACATCAGAATTAATTAGAAAATATCAACAAATAAATAAGCAATAACATGCTGGAAACAAATAGTCAATTTCTTTAGGCTGAAATACTGTATTGGGAATCAGTAATATCCAAGTTGGTGAGCCAGTCAACATGCCTGACATTGTGTTTGGTACAAAGCATCGTTTTAAAGTCTGAAGTCTGTGAAGGATTCAAGCTGTCATTGCGTAAGCACGCATCCTTGCCCCACCCAACAGACATAACAATGCCTGTAAAATATTTCTGTTCCCTGTGCCCTTTTTCATGACCTCCATGCTCTGTTTTTCTAAGCAGCAGGATCAACCTGACATTTCCCTGGGGACTGTGCCTTGTCAGCTAGAATCACCATTCTTTGATTTGCTGAATCAGCCCACCCTCGTACCTATAGCTGATGGTGATAGAAGGAGACCTTCAAAATCGGCAATTTTTGTGTTCAGATTAGAACAGGCTCTAGGTCAATTTCTTTAAAAGCAGAACAAATTTTCAGATATTATCCAATCACATTCTAATTACAGAGAGCCCAGAAAATACATATCATTTCAACTTTGATGAGCTGTTGAGTCCAAGTAAAAATCTTTTATCGTGTCACCCCCAATGACTACCATATACTAAGACCACAATAATTATTTCTACTACAGCAGGACACGGTTGTAACTTGAAAAACCAAGCTTTTAGGAGTGCTAGAAATAGAGTCAGATGCTAGATAACTATCAAAATTGGAACGAGGGGAATAAGAATTAGTCATTGAATCCAAATTTCCAACCCTCATAGCTTTGATCCTGTGCTAATTGTGCTTCTCCAGGGTAAGCTGATGGATGAAGGCTGCACAGAGAGCACTGCTGTGTTGAAGGATCTTTTCTTCTGTTACAAAGGCCATCGAAAATACTTCAACAATTCTGAGAGAATAGTTAATTGTTTTCCAGTAGAATTCTGGTTAACAAAGACAGTGTGTTGTTGTACTCATCAGGACAAAATAAGTGAAAATAATTAGACGAATTCACTGTCTTAATTCTAGACACCCTAGAATCAGAGCCTAAGACAGAGATTCTGGCACATGGAGTTTACTGAGGGGGTACTCTTCTGGAAAAACCAGTAAGGGAGGGTATTAAGCACCAGAGGGAAGAGGAAAGAGCTGAGCAAGGATGTGGTCCCATAGACAATTTAGTCTTGGCCTGATCCATGAGATCGGGCAAGGGGACTGGCCATTTGCAGCCCCATATCCATCAATCATTAGCTGTCCCGAGTTGGTGTGGGGGGTTATAATCACCTGGGAAATGACCCAATGTTGGGTCATTAGCAGCCAACGCACAGCAGCTAGCAAAGTGTGCGTTAACCTGGAAAAGGGATCTTGGCGGGGCACCCACAGCATCCACCACACTCATTAACTGCAATTCACTCAGGAATTAGAAAGACATCTAGGACTGTGTCAAATTTTAGACAGACTGGAATGGGTTACCTCTGGCATCAACAGGTGAAGTCATTGGGATGGAATGGCTGGCAAAGCACTCGGTTGCCCTTAATTGTATTATACCCCATGACTTGTGCTTCCTTTGCTTGTTAGCAATCTACAGCCTCTGACATAATGTATCCTTAACCTATTTTGGTGCTCTTAATTCAGAATTATGCTTTCTTCCCGCATGAAAGAAAAGCTGACAGTTTTGAGAATATCCATTAAGTTAAGGGCACAAGGCAGAACATTAACATTCAACTTGAAGAAAAAGAAAGAGACTATAAATCACAAAGCACAATTCCTTTTTAGTGGATTAATGAAGTTTCTGATTGAGCGATTTGGGGGAGTGGAAAGAAGTTATCTTCCCTAGGTACACATTTGATTTGCATTTGGTGAGTCCTGTTACCTGAAATCTTCCACCCAGTAAAAAATGTATGCTTCTGCTATGGTTTGTGACTCCATTTCTCAATTCTGAGCACTAGAAATTCCAAACATGCTGTGAGTGATTTTTCCCTTCTTTTCTCCTGGACATTGTGCTAGAAATGGAGTGATTCACATTTTCATTGCTGCTCTGCGGTGTACTGAAACAATCAAAACAAATCTAAGCCTTTATTACCCGACAGGTAGAGAGGAAATAAGAATCCAAAGGCTGAATAACAAATTTAGATCAGTGTTTTGAAGGCAAATGAAACTCAGACACAGCATTTTGCACTTCCAACTTTTCTCCTCCCCATTTTGTGGTGATTAATTTCATCTGGGATCTCTGGAGAACAGACAGCATTATATCTGAGTTTGTTATAAAAACACAGACAGAAAGAAAAGATGTGCCTATCTCTATAGGAAAACCCATTTCTTTCTCTTTTGACCTAATTGATGAGAAGAAGGAATTACATATAATGGTTTAAAATCTTAACTAGAAATGCCAGTTTGACCATAAAGGGCTTTGTTAAAAGGGCATGTGGGAATCCATGGGGAAGGTTGTCATTATAATAATCCACCCGATGGCTTGATTTCAATAACTCCAAGTTGAGATGTTTGCCCTGGATTCTGCAACCAGCCGAGGCATGGGATAATTTTTTTCTGAAGCAAACAAATATCCCTGTGTCATACTGATCCAACCTAATTCTAGCCACCGAGCCTACACATTATATATTTCCTATTTTGAGAAAAACATTCCTGGAACAGGGAGTGGGCAGTGGACTCGATTCTATTTTCCTCTAAATTGAGGCACCTTACAGATAAGAATAGCCACATTTTCTGTGATGAGAAGGAGGCAGAATGCTGCAGTGAAAAATCACAAACCAGGACCTAGAGCATAAGAGGAGGATTGTGGATTGACTTCCTGTTAAAGGATAACTGTAAGCTATTAGAAGACTTTAGCATCCTCCCCTTATTCCTAGCTCCATCCACATCCATAAAGAAATGTGCTCTGGCCTGGAAGCAAAATTCCTGCTTTGCAAGGGCATCTAACCCTGGCCTCATGCAACCAAGACAAGACCCTCAAGTTATAATTGGCTTTCATTGGTCCTTTCCAGACTCTAACATCTTTTAGCCTGGGGGGAACAAAAGCTGTCAGTCTCTCAGCTTTTGCACAAATTCACTGCTATTTATATCGGGGCTCAGTGACAATTCCAGTGGCCATGATTGTGTTCTGACCTTCTCCAGAGGGGACCTTTGGGGTCAGTACAGTTTTATTCAAACTCAGATCTAGTTGATAGATCATCTCTGGGGGTTAGAATCTTGATTTGATAGAGTGAGTGGCAGCTTGTGGTTTTATTATTGGTGCAAGACAGTAAGATTTTATTTTTAATATTTGTATTTAGTTGGGCAATCAGTGAATACATTTATGAAATGCCAATAAGAAAGAGAGATAAGGAGAAAGAAAAGAAGAGAACGGGAAATCCTTCTTACTAATGTTTTGCTAGAGTTTAGAGGTGTCTAAGGTTAGAACCGGTTTTCTGAATTAACACTCATATAAATTTACTTCTTTAATGTGACTGAGCACAGTCTCCTAACAGAGAATTTCACCTCTTCAGAAATATTATTGAGGAAAATGCAAGTTAAATGGACAAAAGAAAAGCACTAAAGCCAGAGAAACAGTCTACTTGCTAATAGAATTAGCTGACATTTATTCCGTTCTTACAAGGGCCAGACACTGTTTTAAGAATTCAAAGTGCAAATGAAGTCGTAAGAATGCAGGTTCTGGTCTAGTCACTGGAATGGAAGTCCAGCTGGGA
Source organism: Tolypeutes matacus (assembly GCA_026826555.1). Classification (NCBI taxonomy): domain Eukaryota; kingdom Metazoa; phylum Chordata; class Mammalia; order Cingulata; family Chlamyphoridae; genus Tolypeutes; species Tolypeutes matacus. The sequence goes on from JAKSZT010053929.1 coordinate 46,368,562, forward strand.
CATTTACTAGCTGCGTACCTCTGGAAAACATATTAACCTTTCTATGCTTCTGGGCTTTTTCATTTGCAAAATAGGTATTAGAAATAATCCCCACTTCATGGGTTGTTGTAAGGTTAAATGATAGGATACATAAGAAACACTGAGCACAGAATCTGGCAAATGGAGAGTGCTGAAATAAATGTTGGCTATTGCTGTTATCCATTTACTTCAGATGAAGAAACAAGGGCTTAAAAGGTTAAGTAACTTTTTCAAGGTCATACAGTAAGTAATAGGCAAAGTGAAGATTTGAATTGAGGTGGTCTATCTCCTATTTCCATGTGCTTAATTAGTAAAACTTGCCACCTCCATGACAAGCACATTCTCCAGGACCCAAAGTGATTTGAACTCAGTCCTTTTTGACTTGGCAGTGGCATCACAACAATAAGATGCCAGTGAGTTCTTTTTGGCTAATAGCTTGTGGCAGACTGTGAGTCTTTAAGAACTAACAGTTGTTAGTCACTACAAAGGCTAATGATGCCACAGATTTGAAGGCAGTGTTAAGTAAGACCTATTCTTCAATGAGAGGGATTAATGCAGGAAAAGTTGTTGGCCAAAACAAAATTTCTCTCAAGCATAAAAAAAAAGTATAACTCTTATGAATTAATGACTTTAGTAGGGGTATGCTTCACCTACAGCAAATAGAAATTATCTTTTGGTAGAGGATAAAGTTCTTAACTAATAAAATGCATTTTATACTAACAGTGTACCAAATATTTTATCATACTGTATTTCACTTAATCTTTATCAAAACTCCATAAAGTAGATATTGTTAGCTTTTTTGAATGAATGAGACAATAGAGAGGTTAAATGACAAGGTCATAAAATGGCAGACCTAGAAATTAGTTCCACAGTCCAATGTTATAAACAAGATACTGATGTTGCCTCATTGCTTGTGTTCTGGTGCTCTGGTTATGTACAAGAATTACAAGTAAGGAATATTATAAAGCTCTCTCCCTGTATAACAGTATTGCTTAGCATGAGTTATCACATATAGAAAAGGCTTAATAAAAATTTATTTTTTTCCTTCTAACCAAACACTCACAAAGCATTTTGGAATTTTAAAAGACTTGTACTTTTCTTATATGAAGTAAAGCTAGGAAAGGCTTTATTACTCCCATTTTATTTAAGGATATACTGAGAGTTGTAAAGAGTAACTTGTTCCTAGTCAGAAAGTTTATAAGTGCCATCTTAGGCCTAGTCCCCTGAGCTTTTAACTTCTATTTCATTCCCTCTCCTTGGTAACACTTTCTAGAATATGTGATTATAAAATCTAAAAATGCAAGAAATTTTATACAAATATAAATGTTTTATATATAAAAAAAAAATTCCAGATGTCCATAAAGCCATACTGAGAACATTTCCATGGAGAATGAATTTTGAACATATGAAGCTCCCAAGAATTTTTGCTATCTTTGGGTTCCTGTTCTCCTACAGGGCTGCAAATATCCTGTGGTTAACAGGCTCAAAGACTGCTATGTGACCCAAAGTGCTGCCAGGCTATTGGCGAGAGGACATGTGGCATAAGAGAGCAGCCATGGTTGTAAGAGATGTGGTAATTGGTAGAGTCCGTGGTTCCTAAGTATGAGGAGATTAAAGCAAAAGGAAAAAAAAAAGAATCAAAGTCAAGCCTCTGCCTTCATACACACAACAACAAGCACCTTAACACTGAGCCCATTATACTTTACATTAATTTTAGCTTTAAATTGAACACTCACAATTCAAAAATATTATACCTGATTTCCCCCTTCTCTCCCTCTACAGGATCAGGGGGGAGTAAAGGCAAGCTTGCAGGGAGAAGGGGGGAAAAAGAGTTTTGATTCCCTGCACATATTTATGCAAGAAAGAAAATGTCTTTGTGGCCATCTCTGAATGGAAGGACACCGTGGGTGTCAGCGGAGAACTCCTGACTCATCATGGGCACTCAAGAAACACTTATTGGATGAGGAACCTGGGGCTCTCACAGTGATGGAGATGATATCAGTTCTGCCCTGGAGGGACTTAGAATTGAAAACTTCTGACAATAACCCAGACAAAAATGGATAGGCTATGCAGCTAATGCACTGAGAACTTTGGCAATCAGATAAATGGCAGCTTGGTGGGTTTTTTTTTTGGTTTTTTGTTTTTGGGGGTTTTTTCTTTGTATCACTTTTCTTATAATCACAAACAGACTGCTCAATTCCAAATCACCCTGTGGGTAACCTGAGATCACAAGCTATTAAAATGAAGTCACAATACAATTTGAAAAATGGCCTTCAGTAATGTAAATATAAGCCATTTTTTCCTTGAGATGGGTAGAGTATTTTTAAAGAACCATTAGAAGGCACTTGTGAGTGAATCTTGCATAAGAATTCCCCCTCAATTCTTTTGAAAGGTAAGTAAGACCGCTAAACTAGTTTCCTCTTGGATATAGATTTGATTATTCTGGCTAGCTCAGAAGAGATCTAATGATTCTAATGGATTCTTAAACTGCCCTAAGTGGTTCTCCACACTTGGCCATGGCAGTCACATCTGACTGAATCATGTGCATATGGAAAAGGAGTCAAGTTGGGGGTAAAAACCCAACAGGCAATGTCTGACGGTTTTCCTTCCCAAAATTCCAAAGGTCTGCCACACCAGCTGCTGCTTCACCCCTGTGTGCCTTTATGTCCCTTTATGTTGACTTCCTATAGTTTGTCATTCTTCTTCCACAGTATTTCCATACGAGCTTTCAATGGAAACAAGCTGCACAATCACTTAGGACTATTTTCTATTGTCGGAAACTTTCCGTGGAAGTCTTTTGGGACTGCTGCACAGAGCCTACGTACATCTCAGCAAAAAAGCCCTAAAATGTAAAGAGGAGAGAAATGAGCTTGTAAATGCAGTCTGGAGATGTCAGACTAAATATTTTGTTAAAGGCGATCTCAGGAGTAATATTTGTTCATGAGGCAGACTTGAACATTTCCGCTAAGAATCAATAGTGGGCCCATTTGCACTGCGCTTAGTGCTCAAAGTGTTTCTGTGCATTTATCCCACCTTGTGCTCTTTCTCTCTATAAATAAATATTGGTGGCTGTTGGCATTTGAAAATGCTGCTGCCGGCAGTGTTGTTATCCTTGCCCAAGAGTGGAGCTGAAAAGACCAATGCATCACTATCCATCCTTTATACCCTGTATTCAGGCAAAGAATTTCCTGGTGAGGTGGTTTTCTAGCTGTGCTTTGCTTCTCTGCCTTTTACTGCACAGTCTGTCTGATACTCTCAGGTCTTTGCTCAGAACAAGCTACCCTATTTTTTCCTTCTAAACCTCTAGGCAATGTCTGCTGATTTTGTTTCCCAACATTCCAAAACTCTGCATATCATATTACGGGACACCACACAGTTCCTGTCTATTATATCTTCTACCGACACCTTTCCAGATGCCATGATTCTCAACTGAAAGCTTGACATTGCTGCCTTTATTTCTCTTTCATATATGTTCTGGCCAATAGAACAGTGTTGGAGCAAACAGTACTTCCAAGAGAGGGAGGACAGCGTAGTGGGAGGAGTACAGACAGACCTATGGTTTAAATCCCAGTGTGGCTGATTCCTGGGCAAGTTCATCAAACTCTTTAAGCCTCAGTTATATTATATGTGAAAAGAGGGTAAGCTTACCATGTACGAGGTCCTGGGTTCAATTCCTGGTACCTCCTAAAAAGGGGCCTGGCCCACATCGGGCATGCTATAATGTAGCTATTGTTATTCAATTCTGGTAAAAACCGGCAAGTTCTAGGAGTAGATGTGACATACTTAGCAAGCTGGAATAACAACCATTCTGTAGACTCCAGATAATTTGGCCGGGAGCTGGAAGCCATGCTCACTCTGTCCATTCCACATTTGAAAAACAAGGCTGGCCCTTTCTTACTGGTTTGGGGATTTCTCCTCATCTTTCAGTAAATCCTCGGACAGTAGGCTGGCTGGTAGCAGAACTCAGTGACAGACTAATGACAGGGTGTTGCCGATGGAAATCTGCCTGGGGCAAGCCAGAACATGACCTCTTTCTCCTTCAAGTTTATTATCAATCAGTGGTGCTCTGTCAGTGCTATAAAGGGGATCCTAATCATTTTTTGCCCTTACACTTCAAGAAAAGATTAGGTAGCAATCATTAGGAGCTTCTCTCAGCAAGTTTCCAAGGACTTTCCAGCACCTGGAACAAAGGCAGGCACCCACTAGGCACTCAATGGACATTAGTAGTAAGAAAGAATGAAGGAATGACTTAATGTGATACTTTACATCCTAATGAAAGAGTTTCCTATGGATCTGGAAGCACAAGTCCCTCTTTACGTTCTTCCATGTTTGAATATAACTCTGTAGGATGATATTAGAACTCATCTAGCCCTATTTCACTCAGTTGATGGTAAGACACTAGCAATACTTAGATGAATGATTGCACCTGAGCAAATGTCAAAGCCAGTCAAATTTCAAACTGAATTGAGGCCTTAGTGGTTTGCCCTTATTTCTCTCTCCTGCACACCTTCAGAGCCCACCAAGTAGCAAAGCTCTCATCCACTTTCCCACATTTCATCCTAAAGACACATTGTGTTCCCCGTGTGCCTTTAAGGAATCATTCTTGATCTCAGCCATAAAATTGGAAAGCTGCATAACTGACAAGATGATCCCGGAAGGCAGCTGAAACGTAGGGTAGATTGAAACCGACAGTTAATTTGTAGCAGTAAAAAATAATGATATCATCATAAAACAAGTTTAAGATCAGACTGGGCTCAAACACTCTGCACCCACAGGATATATAGATGGGTATTGTCAAGCTTAAATAACAAAGCAAAACAAAAACTGAACCTCCTAGCTTCACCCAGCCGGCTCCATTTGCTTTTTTATGGTACGCTACCACCATCTGCTGGCTGCCACTAAGAAAATGCCTAGCGCTGTATAAGCCCCGGAATATTCCATTCTTCAGGCTACTCTTAGAGCCTTTTGTTAATTACTAGGCACAAGGTAACATCTTTCTAGCTTCCCAATATCAGTGAAATGGTCCAAATAAATCAGATCTTCCTAGAGCACCAAACAAATGAAAGCGCGCGAGCAGCTGAGACTCTCTTCTGCCATGCCCGAAAGCTGCACTTTCTGGGTGTCTATATCCTAGTACATTCTCTTTATATTCTAGGGCTCTTTTTACATGCATTCACTTTCCGACTTCCTCCTCTCCAGCTGCCTTCTCTACCAGGCATCCTACACGGCATTGCAGTGCTAGGCAAAGCAGCAGCTCATGGCTAAAAACAGCCCTTCCTGGGGATCTTAAAGGAAGAAAACCACTGACACTTGTCTTCTTTAAGAAAAGCATATCCCCAGCAGGATTCAGCAAGGAAGAAAGGGATATTGTTGGCTCTCAGAGCAGTATTTTACCATGATTTCCTCAGTGTTAAATGCCTTGCATTGTGCCTGGATTCCCTAGCACAGCAACAAGTACTTCTTCAGAGTGAGAAAATATAGAGTCTTTATACGCAAATAAAATCTAAGTGTCTGTAAAACCCTCCCCATTTTAATTTGTGAGTACAGTCTTATCATTTTAGACCCCCTGTTGCTAACATCCCAGGCCTCTAACTTCCCAAGCATCCTGGGAATAAAGATGGCTGTGAAAAAATAATCCTTCTTCATCATGGTGTTGTCTTCCCTTTTGCTTCCTGCAATTTAAAATTTTTATTCAATGAGCGTGCCATAATTGCATCATAAAACAATTTCTAAAAATCCTTCAGATGTGTGTCTTTTTTTAAGGGTTTTTCTGTCCCATTTTTTTAAAGAATGATCATAATGAAGTAATAGCTGCTCTCAGACAAATATCTAGTTTTTGTTTGGCATTGACATGAGTGTATCATAAGATGTTTTCCTTAGAGAGAAGGTCATAGCCTAGTATAGTAGGAACAAGTGACACAATCCTACTCTGACATACACCTCTGTGTGACCAGGATATCCCTAGTTACACAAAACATGCTGGCCTGGATTCATTTCTTCCTGAACAGTAGTATCCTTGCATTTATCTAAACAATGAATCCCCTCTCCTAAACATCCTGAGATATGAATTTTAGTACAGAGACATTTAAAAATTTCCTACTGATGCTGCAATTTCAGAAACATGCCATTTACAGGTTAGGTGATTTCCATGTAATAAAATAAACCCCTAAAGAGCAATATAGACTTGAATAAAATTTCCATTTAAATTATTTCCTTTTGTACAAATGACCAGTGAATATATTTTAAAATGCCCATGTTCACCAAAATAAGAAACATCAAATTACCATAAAATAAAATAACAATGAATATTTTCCCCTTATCAAGTAGCAGGAATTTTTAACAAATTTTTGACCCAGTGTGGCCAAGGGACAAGAAAAGTTACCCTTCACAATATTGGCAGGTATGTAATTTGGAGCAACCCTGCCAGAGAGTAATTTGACATTATTTTTCAAAAGACATTTTTTGAAAGGGAGGGAGGGAGGGAGGGAGGATGAACCCTGTGATTTATAGATTCCAGCACTAGGAATGTATTCTTTTATTCTAAAAGAATAATCATGGCTAATGAAAAGAGTTCCAGACATCACATCCTTATTATAAGAAGGGAAATTTTTGGTACCCAGATGTGGTAAGCGGAGCAATGGTCATGAAAAGATGTCCACATCCTAATCTCCAGAACCTGTGAATGAGTTACCTTCTATTGTAAAAACAACTTTAGAGATGTGGTTAAGGAATTTCAAATACTTCTGGATTATCTGGCCATGTTCCATGTAATCAGAAGGGTCCTATTAAGAGGAAGGCAAATGGGCCAAAGTCATAAAAGGGAATGTGACAGCTGAAGCCGAGGTTAGAGGGGCCCCCTCTGAAGATGGAGGAAGGGATCATAAGCTAGGGATGAAGGTGACCTCCAAGAGGCTGAAAAAGGCGAGGTAACAGATTTCTCCAGAGAGCCTCCAAATGGAACATGGCTGTGCCACACCTTGGTTTTAGGACTTGTGACATCCAGTATTGTATAATAAATTTGTGTTGTTTCAGGCCACTAATTTGTTGTTGTTGTTGTTGTTACAGCAGCAATAGAAAACTAATACACCAAATATCAAGCAAAAGAAAATCAAGTATAAGTTTCCAAAAGCCTTATACTTGAGATCTGAGTTATAAAAGAAGTTTTGTATCTGTTTTTAGCCAGTGTTTTTATTTTGATAACTAAACATGCCGATATACACTATGCTGGACCTTATGATAGACCACCTTATAGCTAAATGTTAAACTGTTTTCAGTGCCCGAGTTTGTATCTGGATTTACAGTCACATTAGTGCCAAGGGAAGAATGACCTCTTAGAGTACTCTAAGAGCACAGAGATCACAGCGGTTGGGAGGACACTGGTGGGAGGACCATGTCATCACTTGGCAACAAAACCGCTAATGTCACATTCACACTGAGAGTAGCTATCTTCGTACTTATGAAGAATAAGTTTAGTAGTAAATAACTTTTGGTTAAACTTTTTTGGTATTGTATTTTGAGGTGCACCATTAAATTGATTGACCCGTGAAAATATTGGATCACTGGTTTATAATGAGTTTATTATATAGAAGGAAAATTAGTGATGATGATATGGGTGTTGACTCAAAGGCTGGCCCATCAGATTCAAAATCAAACCAATCACGCTGGCAAAGAAAATATAAAACATGCATCATCCCACTTTTAAACATCAACTATCACATAAAATGGCTGTTGGCAATTTTAATTGTATTGATTTTTTTTCTCTTAACTTAAATGTAAATTTGTGTTGGTTTGAAAATTGTAGACAAGCTAGCATCATGAAGAATTTATCCTAATTTTATATTTCTATATAGAGGAGTAATTTCATAAAAATATGTCAATCCTGGAGGGAACATGAGAATTCATTTTTCCTTTGAAACAGATTCAGACATTTGCTCAATTCTGAGAAATGTAGAGTTAATTAATTATGGTACTTCCTTCTGATAGAATAATACACAATCATAAGAAATTGTGAAGTAGGATAATAGTTAATGAAATAAGAAAATGATCAGGCTGTATTGATAAAACTAAAAAGTGGTTATAAAACTATTACATTGAGATCTCAAAGTTGAAAATGAAAGAAGAAACTAATTTCTATACATAGAAAAATGAATAGAATGATATGTAACTAAATCCTTCTGGGTATTTTTAAAAATTTCTACAACAAATGTTACTTTTATAGTGAAAAAGTTGATCTTTCAGTAATAAATCTGGGGTAAACACGCTATTTTCTCTTGGCCCTGGCTGCAGCACATGTTTGAAACCTGAATGACACGTTTCTCAATCCCCGGAAGACAACTTTGCTAAACATGATAGCCTATATGCTACCCTAAAGGAGAACTGAGCTGTCCATCAAAGACTCAAGAAATCTGCCACTTGTCCCAAGAACTGTGGTAAATTAAGCAAATTATATGTAAATAAAATCCATTTTCTGGGAAACCTGTTTATTTAACATTTAGGTGGTTTCATTAGTGCTAAATTCTTTTCCTTGTGAGAAGTTTAGGAGATTCCTTTTCATTCACTGGGCTGCCAAACTTCTTTCTTTCAGCTGATATTTTAAATCCATGACCTTTTGAGAAACCATGTACCTGTTCTCATATTTTTAAGTTGACTTCTAAAACTTTTTACTGTAAATTTAAGTTATTGCAGAGAATGTATTCAAATAACATATTTTATATTGATACATGCTTTAAATATATATTTGTCAAAACCTTGAAGCTCATTAAATATATAGGAAATGTCCACCATAGAACTAAATGGCAAAGCTTGTCATCACTGTAAACCAATCAACCAAATCAGACTTCCTTGTTTATTTTAAATATGTTAAATCACATCTTGTCTATAACTCCCTTACCTCTAGATTCAAACTCATAGATAGACAGACAGAAAGGCAGAGTTTGTTGTTGGAATGATAGGAAAATAAGGTGCAGGGTATTTTGATAATTCTCACCAGAGCTCCTGTGCTTTGCTCTCACAAGACCCTCTTTCCTCAAGAGTAATGCAGTCTTAAATACTGTGGTAAAGTTAGAGAGGGGTGAGAGGCATAACTGTCTTATACAGAATAGAGAAGACTAGCTGAGAAAGGGGTGATGGGAAAGGACATTCTGTCAGGCAGATCAGGTTTAGGAAAGTGTACACACAGATGCCAAGGATCCGGAAATCAATTCCCTTAACGCTATCCATGACTTTGTAGCTCCTGGAAAGTCTTCTGTACCTCCAGGTTCATATGGATGCTGGTTTGAAAACTTCTGTTTTAAAGTCAAGTAAGATTTTTAAAAAAGAAAGTTTCTATCCAACTAAAACTAGGAATGGATTTATTAAATCAGAATACTAGTTTTCATACCGGAGTACAAAATACTCATGTGAACATATAGGATCACCTCTTTTAATGTGTTTCAAGTTTTGTCTCAGATAAGATGCATCTTTTGCAGGAAGATCATGCAGATGAAATTGCCACAATCATAAAAATCTCATGCTTTAACACCAAAAAAAAAAAAAAAATGCCTCTGAATTACCTAGAATTCCAGTGATAATAAAATCTCTTCTCCAAGATTTGGGCAATTCAAGCTTTGGGATGTATATTTAGTCATGATTCCCTTTTGTCTTCCCTACGTTTCTATTCTTGGATTTTTATCACATATATAAGGTCTTCATTATGTTGTAGCTTAAAGTTTAATCATTACTATGATTAAATTTAACTCTATCCACCAGCAAATATTTTTAGTTAAACTCCAAGCAGGCACTGTGCTAGATTGCAATAAATAAGTTATCTAATCACTCCTTAATGCCCATTAAATAGAGAAAATGACTAGATTTGGACAAAACCATAAACAGTACCTTAGCATTTCATAACTGACTCTTATTCCATTTGAATTTAGTGTCATAACACACTACTCTCATTCAGTAAATCTATCTGATATTAGCCTATCTTTGAAAAAATTGCATCCCCCCCACCTTTATAATAGAAACAGAGAGCAGCAGTGTGCTTGCTAGAAACCCCAGCTTCCCTTATAGCCAACACTACCACTTCTCTCTTCTACCCTCGGGAGACTTCAGTGGTCCTTTCTCTGTCAGTCCTCTCCACTGACTGGGGTCCAGAGCTTCAATTTCTTATTCACTCCTGAATCATCAGCACCTAGCAAGCTGTCTGATACAAAATATGTGCTCAGTAAACATTTATTGAATAAATCAGTGAATCAATCAAGCTTTGACACAAACCACCCTTTTAGTGCCAATTACCCTGAAATTGCCCAAGTAGCGTAAGAGGTTGACATCTAGGTACCGCTTCACATCTTTCCACGTTAAACTCTGCTTCCTTTTGTATATCATCACTTATTTTTTCTCCTTGACTCATTAATTTCCACAAACTTCCATTTCACTCTAAGAGTTGACAACATCATAAGTTAAATTGGCCAAAAGAAATTTCTCATAAGCCAAAAAAGCAAAGATGAAAAAATTGCCCCACTCTTTTCTCGGTCAAATGTGCCTGTGAAAGATTTGACTTTTGATCTGATAATCTAACTCTAGTTATCTAAACAATTCCCCAAGTACAAGATACCATATTTATATATGCAAAGCAAGAATGAGGACATTAGAATTCTTAATTTATTCACACAATTGAATGTTGAAACAACTGCAAATTCAGATACTATTTTTCCAAGTGCACATCTTGAAAGCGACCTTATAATATGCTTCTTTACAGAGCATCACAGCCCTCAAAATCGTATCTCCAGACAATTGATATTTTAGGAACTTAACTTTTTAGGTAAATATTTGGAATGTTTGCAAATCGAGATTCCATAAGCAAGGTTGTTAACTTATAGGCCTTTGTGAAAATGAGGTCCTTGGTTTGCAAACATTTTGTTTTAATGTGTAGGTAAAGAGGGGAGGGGGGATGCACTGATGGCTTAATGGCTTTTTCTTCCAAGGTAGACTCATTTAGAATGAGAGTGAATATTTAGAAATCCATTTCATTATGAGCAAATGTCTTTACCCTGGGAAAATAAAACAGAGCAACTGCTGGCTAGCTCCTAAGCAATTGTTGCCATTTTATTCAGTGTTCTTCCTTATTACTCCCAATAGTTTAAATAAATACCTGTAATAGTCTCCATCCACTTTGTAGTCCCATATAAAACTTACCCCATTCAAAAAGTGTGCTATAATGGAATTATAACTTTTCTTCAGTTTTTCTAGGTCAACACCTAATGTTCTCTTCTAAGTTTATACAGTTCACAGTAGAGTTAAGGTCCAACTCTATCCTGAAATGATACATTTTCCACTAGGCTGTCTTCTTGCTGTTTAATGGTGAGCATCATTCCTAGGAGGATAGATCCCATGAGGTCACCACTCAGCTTATAAAAGCCCTTGGTAAATAGTCTAACCTGACTTGATTCATGACACGTTAAATGAAATTATCTGTAAAATAAGTCAGAGACAATAAAGTGGTGACTGAGAAACATTTAATAAATGAAAAAATTAAAATATAATAGCTAACTGTATGCTTGGGCCTTTGAGTTCAATTCTTTCCACAGTTTCACTTTTTCCTGTGTATCTTAAAATCAAGGTATCTTCATTTCACTGAGATTAGCTTAAAAGCTGCAAACTTCCCTACTAGTTATCTAGACAAGCCTGGAAATTAGCTAATTGAAATATTTCACAACCTTTTTTAATGAGTTGCATCAATTTATCCTAGCTTCTCAAAATGCAAAGTTCAAGATATGGCAGTTTATTGTGTAGCTCACCCAGATAAAGGCCATATTCAAAGTAGGTATGGGGAGGAGGGGGAGGCAGAAGGTGCTATTTACTTGGTCTACCTACTCCAGATACTGGAATTTCCTGCAATTGTCAAGTGTGTCCACTTTGTTAAGATATCTAACTATAAAAATATCCTTAGAGGTTTGTTATTATAACCCTTTAGCAAGAGTCAATGAACCTATTCCATAGAGTAAGAATTGTAGATCATTTGCCATGCAGCTGATTATAAATAACCTATTCAAAGTGATATCATTGATGCTAACATTACTTTTAAATTCTTTCTTACTAGGAATTAGCAAACATTTGAACAATGGTACTAAATGCAGCATCTCTTGTCCATCCTCAAAATATGTTCTTGTAGTCTGAAGATTGTGCTAATTGCCCTCTGAGGCCCCATCCTGAGATGGCCACTAATTGCATTAAAATTTCACTCTAAATGTTTTTAAAGATTATTTTTCTCAGTGAGCTCTGCTAATTCTGGACGTTCATCCAGTTACATATTTCCAGGGTGAATGACGTCACATGCATTCTGCACCTGCATCTACAGGACTCTCACCCAGATCATTGGATTTTGCCTGTTTCTTCTTTCTTGTTTCTGTCATGCTGGGCCACTGAGGGAAGTGGAGGAGGAGGTGGGGGAGGATTATAACTCAGTTCTTTTGAAGGGTTTGGTAAAAACTAAAAATACCCCATTTGTAGAAAAGGTGAATTCTATTACTTTCCTCTGCCCTTTGAAATAGTATGTCTCCCTTTGAAACAGTATTCTATTACATGAATCTATCCTAGGGAAAGAATATATAGAAAAAGCTTTGTGCCTAAAGATACTAATAGAAACATTAATAGAAAGAAGAAAAAAAAACCACAAGAAATTCTAGATAGAATTCTAAATAGCTAATAAAAAGAGAATGATTAAATAATCTATGAGGCATTCATTACAAGTTGTATTTGCAAAACATTTAAAACAACATGTAGATGCATATGATCTTGTGGATGAAAATACAGTTCTGCATATATACACTATTAGCTTCCTTTTGCTGCTATGACAAATTACCACAAACTTAGTCGTTTAAACAATACCAATTTATTGTCTACAGTTCTGGATGTCAAAGGTTAGAAATGGGTCTCACTGGATAAAATCAAGGTGTCAGCAAGCCTGCATTTCCTCGAGGCCCTCTAGGGGAAAATCCCTTTCCTTGCCTTCTCCAGCTTCTAGACACTGCCCACATTCCTTGGCTATGGCCTGCTTCTCCAGCAATGGCAGGCTGAGTCCTCAACTGCCATCTCCCTGGTTCTCCCTCTTCTGCTTCCCTCTTCCACTTTTAAAGACCCTTGTGATTATGTGAATGATCCAAGATAATGTCCCTATTTTAAGGGCAGCTGATTAGCAACCTTAAATCTATCAGCTGTCTTAAGTCTCCTTTGCTATGTAACCTAATGTTTTCACAGGTTCTGTGGAGTAGAATGTGGAAATCTTTGGGAGGTCATTATTGTGCCCACAAATATTGTGTAAAAGAAACTAAACAATTGCAAACTAAACTAAAAACAAAAACAACGACAAAATGTGTAGAAAATCTGGATGAAAACATACTAAAATGTGAACGTGGATCAGTAGAGCTGTGGGTTATTATTTTTATTCCCTCTACTTTTCCATGATTTCCTTTTTTTTTTTTAATTTTTCATGGTGTAGTTTCCAAATAATAAAATTATTATTTTGATAATAATTTAATCTTATTTTAAAAAATTAATCCCTATCACTCCAGTACCCTGAAATCTTATTCTTTAATCTTTTCACATTAATTTCTCACTTGTAAGTAGTGAACTAGTTAAAGGGAGTGAGGGAATAATAAGTAAAAATAGTTATTGATTATTATAATCCCCCAAAAAATATATAGTAACACCAACTCCATTGTCTGAGAGAGTTCAGAACTGCTGTCAACTTGTGGTTATATGTCCTATCTCCCCAAATAGATAGCACACAATTTAAGAGCAAGTATGAGTCATATTTTTCAATTGTCAAATTGTTAAGAGAATGTTTAAAAGAGGGTATAATCATCACCCTTATACAAATATAAAATGAAAACATGTCAAAGATTTTATTTAACTTGTAAATTAATGAAGGGAACTATAAGATGTTACAACCCATTCAAAGGAGAATTCAAAGTACCACACATATATCCTTAGATAAGGAAATCTGAAATAAATTACTACTAGATGCAAAACGGTCTATTCACAGGGCAATAATCAATTTCATTCCACCAGACACAATTAATTTACATTTCTATGGCCAAGAATCATTTGCATTATTATCAGTTTTCTACAATTTAAGAGAGTTGCAAAATAGCTAGAAGACAATGAAAGCCATACATAACCCAGAAGGTTGTTCTAAACAGGACACATGGAGATTTTTTTTTTTCTTTTTCTCTTGCCCATTTCAGTCTTTCACAATTTTTACTCACACAGTGCCTTGTATGTGGTGCGCACTCACTATAAATTTGGGGTTTGAATGACTGATGAAAAATCGACTTATTTCACTAATTATATTGGGAATGCCAATTACCCTACTATATTTTTTCTTTGTCAGAGGCCTCTAGTTCTTTGTTCTTCTTCCCTAGCTATGCTTAAGGTTTAAGAGGAATATTTCTGGCCTCTGGGTTTAGCTGATCCTGATTAGGGAGATTAACAGAAGGAGAAGAAAGCAAGTGCCTGATTGTGAATTATATCACTAGTTTGGTACAATTACGACAAGAGGTGATTTCGGGACTCATGAAATTCACAGTGATAGACTCTCTTCCTTTGTTGAGGATGAACTTTTGAGGCCCTAAAAGAAAAATAGCACTACAGAGATAGCCAGGGAACGGTCAGCATTCCATCCTGGTTTATGCATCTAGAGCTCAGTAAGATTTCCCTCAGGTCTACCAAAGTTAAAATAAGCTATATGTTTTTCAAACAGTTTAGAGATGTTCTTGAAATTTTTTGTTTTTAGAGACTCCATTCATATAATCTCAGCAGAGAATTGTAAAAGTAGATGGACTGAGATCCAAGATGGTAGAGAAGGGAATGGCAGGCTGCACTCTTCCTCCAGAAATTGCAGGAAGGTAGGCAGGTTTACCTGGCAGAAGAGAAGCCGCAGGACCATGGGGGCAATTGGAGAGGGCATCTAGAGAGGGGGGACCCAGTTGGCTGGGGGAGAGGGAAGCCGTGGGAGATAGGGCGGACAAGCCAGCTCACAGGCAACTCAGAGGGAGAGGGAAGCCGGGGAAGTCATTTGGATGAAAGACCAGGGCTCAGTTGGCTCCAAGAGTAAGGAAAGCCACTGGGGACCAAGGTATGTCCCAGTGCCCAGCAGGCTCTCGAGGTGGGGAAGCTGCAGGGCAAACAGGTGGGGGCACCAGCACCCAGCCAGCTCAGAGGGAGAGAGTAGTGGGTTCGGGAAGCTGGATGGGCAGAGTGGATCTCAACTGGTTCCAGGAAAAAGAGAGATACTAGCCAGTGCTGAAGCAGCTCTAAGGAGAGGGGAGGAGGAGATGATCAGGTGATGAAGTGGGCTGTCACACTCACCCAGCCTGGAGGAGAGAGGAACTGGGTCAGTGAGGGTGTGGGCTGACAGGCACTCAACAGCCCAGGTGAGAGAGGTGCTGGTAGAGGAAGCCAACCAGCTGTCAGAGGCACAAATAGCCTGGGAGAGAAGGGAGCCAGAGAGTGAACCAAGGTGTTGTCAGGCACCCAGCTGGCTCCCTGGGGGAGGAGGAGCTGTGGGACAAGCATCATGGCATCAGGGAACTTCGACTGAGATTTTTTTGTTTTAGGTTTTTTTATTTTTTATTATATTTTTTATTCTTTCTTTTTTTTCTCTCTCTCTCTACATCCAGGTACCTTACCTGTGGAGGGCAGTCCACAGGGTAGTTGATGGGTGAACACTGGCAGCCTGTGATGGTTGCTTGTGGCCTGAAAGGGAGGCCTGGTTTTTCTGGGTTTTGTTTTTCCCTATGTTTCTTTTTTTTTTTCTCCTTATTTTCTTTCTTTCTTTCATTTTTCTTTCTTCCTTTGCTTTTCTTTCACTCCACCTTCTCTTGTTTGGTCTTCATTTTCTTTCTTCTTTTCTCTTCTTTCCAGTATTTTATTTTATTTTATTTTTCCTGTTTCTTTTTTTTCTCCCACCTTTCTTATTCCTTTTTATTATATTATGATTTTTCACTCTTATTATTTATCTTTTTTCCTGGCTCTTTTATATTTTCCTTTATACCTTTTTCTTTATTATTATTCTTTTTATCTTCTTCTTTCTTTCCTTTTTTATGGTCTTAATATTTTTCTGGAGGAACACGGACAACTACAAGGATATAGAATAAGTGGAACCAAGTGTCAAAAAGGTCTCATAACACAAACCAAAACTAAATAAAACCCTAGACTAGAAAGACAAACTAATCAACTGAATAAGCCCATCAAAATAAGCAGATGCTTAGACACTAGTAAAAAATTACAACCCATACTAAGAATCAGGAAGATATGGTCCAGTCTAATGAACAAACTAAAAGGCAGGAGTAGAGGCAGAATGTAGAACAACTAATCAAGGATGTCAAAACAAATATCATAAATCAACTTAATAAAGTAAATGAAGAGATAAAAGTTGTTCAGAAGACACTGGGGTAACATACAGAAGAAATCATAAACATACATAAAAAGATAATAGATCTGATGGTGATGAAAGGCACAATGCAAGAAATTAAAAATACACTGGAAGTTGGGAAGCGGGTGTGGCTCAAGCGATTAGGCTCCCACCTACCACACGGGAGGTCCCTGGTTCGGTTCCCGGTGACTCCTAAAAGAAGACAGTGAGCTGGTGTGATGGACAAGCATGGCAAGCTGATGCAACAAGAGACACAAAAGGAAAAACATAATGAGAGACACAACAAAGCAGGGAGCAGAAGTTTCCAGTGTCTCCTAAAGAATACAGCGAGCTGGTACAACAGGCAGGCACAGTGAGCTGACACAATAAGATGATGCAACAAGAGACATGGGAAGGAAAAAAAATATTGAGAGACACAACAAAGCAGGGAATGGAGGTAGCTCAAGTGATTAGGCTCCTCCCTCCCATAATCAGAGGTCCTGGTTTCAGCTCCCAGTGCCTCCTAAAGAAACAAAGATGAACTGACACAGCAAGTGCAAAAAACCAACAAAGGGGTAGGGAGAAATAAATAAAAATAAAATAAATCTTTAAAAGAAATACACTGGAAGTATATAAGAGCAGATTTGAAGAGGCAGAGGAAATAATTAGTGATTTTGAAGATAGAACATCTGAAATCACTCAGATAGTAGAACAGATAGATATAAAAACAGGAAAAAATCAGCAGGGATTCAGGGAATAGAATAACAGTACAAAATACACAAACATATACATTATAGGCATCCCAGAGGGAGAAGAGTAAGGAAAGGGGCAGAAGGAGTGCTGGAGTAAATAATGGCTGAAAATTTTATAACTCTTATGAGGGACATGGATGTACATGTTCGGTAAGTACACACCAAACAGTATAAATCCTAACAGGCTTACCCTTGAGACACATACTTACCAGATTATCAAATGCTTAAGACAAAGAGAGAATCTGAAAACTGCAAGAGAAAAGAAATCCATCACATATAAGGTAAGGTTGGTAAGATTAAGTGCTGGTTTCTCAACTGACACAATGGAGGCAAAAGGCAGTGGTATGACATAGTTAATGTGCCAAAAGAAAAGAAAAAAAAAATGCCTGCCAAGAACTCTGTATCCAGCAAAGCTGGCATTCAAAAATGAAGGAGAGCTCAAAATAGTCACAGATAAACAGAAGTTGGAGACAGTCTGTCAACAAGAGACCTGCCCTTCAAGAAATACTAAAGGGAGTTCTGCAGGTTAAAAGGAAAAAAAGCAGGAGAGAAAGAGGGTTGGAGGAAAATATAGAAAGAAAGATTATTAGTAAGAGTAACTAAAAGGATAAAAAATAAATAAAAACAAAATATGACATATATAAACCTAAAGAAAAAAATAGGTAATGTAAGTACTGCCTTGACAGAAATAACATTGAATGTTAATGTATTGAACTTGCCAATCAAAAGACACAGATTAGCAGAATGGATAAGGAAATATGACCCATCCATATGCTGTCTACAAGATATCCACCTTAGACCCAGGGATACATAGGTTGCAACTAAAAGGTTGGAAAATGATTTTACATACAAACATAACCAAAAAAGGGCAGGAATAGCTATACTAATATCAGACTAAATAGACTTTAAATGCAAAACTATTGTAAGAGACAAAGAAGGACATTATATATTAACAAAGAGGGTACTCTATCAAGAAGAAAGGACAATGCACCTCATCAGGGTGCCACAAAAACATGAGAAAAACAATGGCAAAACTAAGGGGAGAAATAGATGTCTACACAATCATAGTGGTGAGCTTATTTATTTATTTAATTTATTTATTTATTTATTCATTTATCCCCCCCTTGCTGCTTGTGCTCGCTGGGTCAGCTAACCGTGCCGTGTAGGCGTGCTTGCCTTCACCAGGAGGCCCCGGGAACCGAACCCGGGGCCTCCATATGGTAAACGGGAGCCCTACTGATTGAGCCACAGCCGCTTCCCTAGTGGTGAGCTTTAATACATAATTATCACCACTAGACAGAACATCTCGACAGAGTATTAAAAATGAAACAGAGACCTTAAATAATATGTTAAAGGAAGTAGACCTAATAGACATGCGCAGAACATTAGACTCAAATACAGCAGGATATACATTCTTCTCAAGTGCACATGGATCATTCTCCAGGATAGACCACGTGCTAGGTCATAGAACAAGTCTCAATAAATTTAGAAAGACTGAAATTATACAAAGTAATTTCTCTAGCCACAATGGAATGAAGTTGAAAATTACTAAGGGTCAGAGAACCAGAATAGGTACAAATATATGGAAGTCAAGCAACACACACTTAAACAATCAGTGGGTCAAGGAGCAAATTGCAAAAGAAATCAGTAACTACTTTGAAACAAATGAAAATGAGAACAGAACATATGAGACTTATGGGATACAGCTAAAGCAGTCCTGAGAGGGAAATTTATAGCTATAAATGCCTATATTTAAAAAAAGAAAGAGCCCAAATCAAAGACCTAACTGAACAAATGGAGGAACTAGAAAAAGAACAACAAACTAATTCCTAAGCAAGTAGAAGAAAGGAAATAACAAAGATTAGAGCAGACCTAAATTAAATTGAGGATTGAAAAACACTAGAAATAATTAACAAAACCAAAAGCTGATTCTTTGAGATGATTAATAAAATTAATTAATTAATTCAATTGATTGATAGCTAGACTAACAAAGAAAAAAGAGAGAAGGTGCAAATAAATAAAATATGTAAAAAGAGAGAGGATATCACCACTGATCCCACAGAAACAAAGAGTTTCATAAAGAGGATACTTTGAAAACTTATATGCCAACAAGATGGATAACTTAGATGATAATCTTAGATTCAAGATTTCTAGAAACACACAAGAAACTTAAACTGATGAAAAAAATAATTGATTAACTCAACAAAACAATCACAAGTAACAAATTGAATTAGTCACCAAAAACCTCTCAACCAAGGAAAGCCCAGGACCAGATGGTTTCATGGATGAATGCTGCAAATCATTCCAGAAAAAACTAACACCAATTCTGCTTGAAATCTTCCAAAAAATAGAAGTGGAGGGAACATTATCTATCTTATTCTATGATGCCAACATCTCCCTAATATCAAAGCTACATAAACATGCTACCAGAAAAGAAAAGTACAGACCAATCTCTCTAATGAACTTAAATGCAAAAATTCTCAACAAAATGCTTTCTAATCATATTCAACAACACATCAAATGAAATATGTACCATGATCAAGTGGCTTTTATCCCAGGTATGCAAGGCTGGTTCAACATAAGTAAATCAATCAATGTAATACACTTCATTAACAGACCAAAAGAAAAAAATCACATGTTCATCTCTGCTGATGTGGCAAAAGCATTTGACAAGAATGGCATCCTTTCTTGATAAAAATGCTTCAAGAGATAGGAATAGAAGGAAACATCCTCGACATGATAAATGGTATATATGAAAAACCCACAGTTAACATCATACTCAACGTAAAATGCTAAAGTCTTTCCCTCTAAGATCTGGAAAAGGACAAGGATGCCCACTGTCACTGCTCTTATTTAACATTGTATTAGAAGTACTTGCTCAAGCACTTAGGCAAGAAAAAGATATAAAAGGAATCCAAATTGGAAAGGAAGAAGTAAAATTTTCACTATTTGCAGATGACATTATCCTATATGTGGAAAACCCCAAAAAATCTACCACAAAGTTTCTATAGCTGATAAACAAGTTCAGTAAAGTGGCAGGATATAAGATCAACACGCAAAAATCAGTAGCATTTCTGTACACTAATAATGAGCAATCTGAGGAGGAAATAAGAAAGAAATCCATTTACGATAGCAAATAAAATAATCAAATATCTAGGTATAAACTTAACTAAGTATGTAAAGGACTTGGAAACAGAAAACTATACATTGTTAAAGGAAATCAAAGAGGACCAAAATAAATAGAAAAATATTCCATGTTCATTGATTGAAAGACAATATTGTTAAGATGTCTATCCTGCCCAAATTGATTTACAGATTTAATGCAATCCCAATAAAAATTACAACAGCATTTTTTTGCTGACTGTAAAAGCCAATTCTGAAATTTATTTGGAAGGGTAAGTGACCACAAATAGCCAAAAAATATATTGAAAAGGAAAAATGAAATTGGAGGAATCATGCTACCTGACTTTAAAGCCTACTACAAAGGTACAGTGGTCAAAACTGCATGATATTAGCACAAGGAGAGACATACTGACCAGTGGAACTGAATTGAGAGTTCTGATATAGATTCACTTATATATGGCCAACGCATACTCAACAAGGACACCAAGCCCACTCAACTGACACAGAATAGCCTCTTCAACAAATGGTGCTGGAAGAACTGGATATCCATATCCAAAAGAATGAGAGAGGATCACCATCTCATACCCTTAGCAAAAACTAATTCAGGATAGATCAAATACCAAAATATAAGAGCCAAGACCATAAAGCTCCAGGAAGATAATGTAGGGAAGCATCTATGTGATCTTGTAGTAGGAAATGGTTTTATAAACTTGACACCCAAAGTGCAAGCAATGAAAGAAAAATTAGATAAATGTGACCTCCTCAAAATTAAAAGCTTTGTGCTTCAAAGGACTTTATCTCAAAAGTGAAAAAGCAGCCTATTCAATGAAAGAAAATATTTGGGAATCACTTATCTAATAAGATTCTAATATCCAGTGTATTTAAAGAATTCCTACATCTCAAAAATAAAAAGACAAACAACCCATTTAAAAAAAATAGGCAAGAAATTTGAACAGATACTTTTCCAAAGAGGAAATACAAATGGCTAAAAAACACATGAAAAGATGCTCATCATCACTCGTTATTAGGGAAATGCAGCTCAAAACTACAATGAGATATCATCTTACCCCTATTAGACTGACTGATTAAAAAAAAAACAAAAAACAGAAAACTGCAAGTGTTGGAGAGGATGTGGATGAATGGGAACCCTCATCTTCTGCTGGTGGGAATGTAGAATAGTGCAATCCATGGTGGAGGATGGTTTGGTGGTTTCTCAGGCAGATAACTATAGAACTGCCATATGATCCAGCAATCCCACTACTAGGTATATACACAGAAGAACTGAAAGAAGGGCTACAAACAGATATATGCACATCAATGTTCATAGCATCATTTTTCACTATTACCGAAATTTGAAAGCAACCCAAGTGTCCATCAATGGATGAATGGATAAACAAAATGTGGTATATGCATACAATGGATAAAATCATAAGAAGGAATGAAGTTTTGACACATGCAACAACACAAATGAATCTTGAAGACCTTATATTGAGTGAAGTAAGCCAGTCACTAAAGGAAAAATATTACATGACCTCACTGATATGACCTAAGGATATTGAACAGACTCAGAGATAGTCTGGAAAATATGTTACCAGGAGATAGAGAGGGAGTAGAGAGCAGTGAGCCAATGCTCTATGTGGACAGAACCTATGATAAGGTGAAAGGGTTTAGCAGTGGATGGGGGTGATGGTGGTGCAGGAATGTGAATGGGGTTGACAGTGATGAAGTGTAAGGTTGAGCAGTGTTGGACTAACCATGGAACTGGGGTGAGGGCTGGAGGAAGGAACAGGTGAACTCTGGGTAGGTGAAGGTCTGTGGTTGAAAATACAATTGTGGGAATGTTCTTTTGACAAATATAGCAGGGTAGGGTCACTGGAGCAGGGTGTCAGTGGTGGGGAGATGTGTGGGAAACAGTGCACCTGAGGCATACTTCTATGGAATATAAATGTGCTCATCTTGTCATAGGGTATTATCTCAGTGGGTGGGGACCCACACAAAAAACAACAAAATATTAAGCTCCCTTCCTGGGGAGTCCTGCTACATTCTCAAAGAGAGGAGCAAGATCTCTTAAGTACCTAGGCAGTGCCTAATAAAAGAAAACAGAATAATATGCCAAGCCCTCAATATTAATGCATGTAACTAGAAACCTTATTCTTATAAAATTGAAACTTAGCCTAATAATAACTATTGCCTAAGAGTTACCTCCTGAAAGCCTCCTTTTTGCTCAAAGTGGCCTCTCTCTAAGCCAATTTCAGCAAATAAATGCACTACCTTTCCCCAGGGTGGGACATGACTTCCAGGGATAAGCCTCCCTGGTACTGAGGGCTTAATACCAAGCACCAACCAGTGATGCATGTAGAAAAAGGCCTTGACCAAAAATGGGAAACATCAACCACAAAAGTGTTTTTATGGCTAAGAGATTTCAAAATGAGTTGGGAGGTCATTCCCAAGGTTACACTTATGCATGTCTCAGACAGATCTCACTAACTTTCACTGTGAACAAAGCTTCAAACAGGGGTGCTCCTGAGGGCTCTAAGCCATCTGGACACTATAGGCAAGGTACACAATCCTTTGAAATCAGAACCCATCGGTGGGCCTTACCTTGATGTATATGACAACCTATTTCCCCAATGTGACATACTTATCGTTTTCCTACACATGATTCTTCTACCTCTTTTATTTGTGCTTATACTTAGCAGTATACCCATTACATATATTTCTCAGAGGTTAAATCTTTGGTCTGTTCATATGCCGGTTGAGCCCTGAATCTCAGAAAAGTTGCAGCAACACCTACTCTCCAGATCATCAGACTTACCCCGGACAACTAATAAAATGATGATGATGGACAACCCCTATCCCAAAAAACAGAGTATCTACAACTGCAAGCAAAACAGTTCCATCCATCTGCCGCATAAGATCTAAGCCCCCTCTCAATCTGAGGCAAAGCAGGCATCACCTTCCCAAAATTCTCAAGGTTAAAGAATGAACAAATATAAGGGGGGAATGCGGCCATGAACAAAGTAAACTTATTAATAGTCTAGCAATGGAAGTACATGTAACATTATTATAAAGATAGTGGTTACCAGAGGTTGTGAGGGGACAGGAAGGGAATAATAGGCGGAACATAGGGCATTTTTAGGGCATTGGAATTAAGTATAAACCACAATGTAAACTATACACTGTGGTCAGTACCAGTGCTTCAATATTTATTCATCAATTGTAACCAATGTACCACACAATTGTAAGACATTATTAATAAGGGAAGATGTGGGACGGGGAGAGGAAGGGGGTGGGGTATATGGGAACCCCTTACACTTTTGTTGTAACTTTTCTGTAATCTAAACCCTCTTTAAAAATAAAGTTTATTATATATAAAAATATATAAAGTTTATTATATATAAATATATAGCTTATTATATATATATAGTAGATGGATGTTTTCTTCAGGAATTGGAAAATTATATAGCTTAAGAATGCTTGGTCCAAATCCATGATATATTCCAGATGGATAAAGAGGCAGAAATTTAAGCACAATTAGAATTCCAACTGAAGACATAAAAAAATGAACACTGAAAGGAAATAAAAATCTATGAAAGATTCCAATTACTCATACCAGAAATTTTTGAAGAATAACTTTTAAAGGTTGTGTATCAAAAGAAGGAAATCAAGGCGATCTTGTAACCAGTATCGAGTCCACTCTAATACCTAACTGCAGAAAACCAGACCAAACCAAACAAGATAACATACCACACATCTTGCAAATTAAAGCCATGAACAATTTAAAGTGCAGAATGATCTACCCACATTAAAGAAATAAATTTAACTTAAAAACCTATATAGTCCATTTATAATTGCTCCTCAACCAAAGCAGTTTTGTGTTTTGCAACAATACTTCAGTTGAGAAAAGGCTTGGCATTGCACCAAGAATCAGGCAACATCTTGGCACCCATTCAGACAGCATCCACCACTAAACAGTCATAGTAATTCTTCTCATTACAGTGTTTGCATGCACATAAATCAGCTTCAGGTGAATTTACAATGTGCCATGAACTGTCAAACTTAAGAGCAGCCAGCAGATTTTCTTAAGTGATAGAGGATTCATGTCTTTGAACAACGCATAACTCTCCGAGCTATTGGACAACCTTCCAGATGTACCTTCCTCAGTATTCCCCCATTTCCATAAACTGATGAGTTTATGTGTAACATTTTAAACTTTTTATTTTATCTGTTGCTTAATTTTAATTCCAAGTGAATCTTAAAATTTAGATCAGATGGAAGAATCTGCATGCAGTCTTTTGTAAATGGGATCTAATTTTTTTTATTTTTAAAGACCTAGGAACATTTGGTGCAGAGGCAGCATATTACCATGTTTCCTGAGAATGCTGCCAGTTCAACACCTGAAGCCGCAGTGTCTGTGCAGCTTTGGAGCTTTTTCTCTTCCTGCTAAGCCTACAATTTCCTGGTGCACTTCAAACAGACTGAGAAAGACAGCCCCGACTGCATGCATTTCAAGTCTACCCTTCACCTAGGATCTAAGCAGCTGCCACATTAAATAGGAAGCCCATGGGTCAAAACCCAAACTGAGAGGGAAAAGGTAACAAGCAGACCTGAGCCGGGATAATTTATGATTAAGTTAATGAAATTATAATCAGGCTTATAAAGCCCTGAAGTGTTTCCTGCAATGGCTTGTCATGAAGCCTTTATTCAGGGGAAGACAGTGTGTTAGATCTGGGTCATGTAGCATATTGTCACATAGATTCATGTTTCTATTCCCTCTTTTCCAGTCAAGCAAACTCTTAAAGGCAGAAAGGTAATATGAAGCACTGAAGAAGAAAAAAAAAGCAGCAATCTGTTCAGACCCAATGTGATACTTACTCAGGGGACCTCTGAGTAATTGTGCAATTTCTCCTAATTTGTAAAACAGATTATCAGCCTATATAATGTCTAATAAATTCACCAAAGATCGTTTCCAGCTTGTTGTCCAGGTCCTTTTAAGAGTGCAATTGTCATTAGAATTAAGAACATCTCAGAATTAAAATGAGAATGTTATTCAAAGTAAGGACCCTTACTTAATTAAGCATGCCTGCTCTCAAGCTTTGAGCACTGCCCTCCAAAGAGGCAGAGGGAGACAAGACCACTTACAAGTTGCCTGTGTGACTGGGAGCGAGTGTCCATTAATTCAGGCATGTATAGATCAGCCTGTGTTGGCAATGGGAGGAATTGCTGTGGTAATGGAGGTAGCCTGAGCAATCTATTCTGAAGTGTTCTACCTGGAAAATGTATCTCAAGAGAGAGCAATAGAAAGGGCTGGGCTTATTAAGAAAAATAAGACAAGAGTCAAAGAGAAGGCCATGTTCAGATTTCCTTTCACACTTTTAGATTTAATTAGCTTATTAGGATAAAATCACATTCCAAAGGCAAGAGCTTTCAACAAATCTCAAGGAGGGGGGCAGCTTTCACAATTATATCACTTCAGTTTGGACCTTCCTTGACTCAATTTACTGACATACCATTAACTTTATAATTATCCAAACAATTTATGCAAGACCCGTGCATGCTCGATAGTCCACGAGACTGAAAAGCTGACATTTGAGATCTTGGGTCTCCTAGCCTACGTCCAGTTGCTTTTCTTTGATTCTTTCATTGGAAAACCCCAAGGTTATACATTCCTTCTTATGTCTTGACTCTGCCTGCAGTTCAGAGGTATTACCCCACATACCTGCTCCTATTACCAACGGGTTGTTGTTGTTGCCACTGTTGTTGTTGTTTCTGGCTCTCTTTTACTCTCAAAAGGCCCTTCTACCATGAAACAGGAGCTCAATGGTAAAATATGTAGCTTTAAGAATAATACCTAGGGAAGTGGATGTGGCTCAAGCAATTGAGCTCCCGCCTACCACATGGGAGGTCCCCGGTTTGGTTCCCGGTACCTCCTCGAGAAGATGAGCAAGACAGAGAGCTGGTGTGTCAAGATAATGCAACAAGAGACACAAGGAGGAAACACAATGAGAGACAACAAAGCAGGGAGAGGAGGTGTCTCAAGAGATTGAGTGTCTCTCTCCCACATAAAAGGTCCTGGGTTCAGTTCCTAGTGCCTCCTAAAGAGAAGACAAGCAGACACAGAGAGCAGACAGTGAGCACAAACAACAAGGGGGAGGGTAATAAATAAAAAAATAAAATAAATCATAAAAAAAAAGAATAATACCTAATAATATTTAACTTTCATGGAGAACTGTATCAGACATAATTACTTCTAATGGATTAATTCCTTAAGTACCCATTGAGGAAAGTACTATTTTTGCCCCATTTCACAGATGAGAAAACTAATACTTAGAGACAGTGACCATTTTTCAGGCCCATATAATGTCCTGGGTTTAAAATCAGGTTTCTGTGACTTTAAATCCCTTATTCTTAACCCTTTCACTGGCACTCTATGATGCTCTATGCCATGTCTCTTTCTCTCAATTGTCTGTGGACTTGGGATGCCTAACTACTGAACAATATATATATTTTATAAACATTCTAGAAAAAAAACAAGTAGTGCCAGCATCCTGATGTGCTCAATATATTTATAACAAGGGTAATGACAAACAATGATAACGCAGACTTGCATGGAAAGCAAAAATTGTTCTAAATCGCAGGGTGTGTTCATCAGTGAGCACGATTAAACTCCCCTCACTGAAGATAATGCTTCTCACTCCCTCTTTTTTTTTTTTTTTTTTTTTTAAGATTTTATTTATTTATTCATTTATCCCCCCCTTGCTGCGGCCTCCCATATGGTAAACGGGAGCCCTACTGATTGAGCCACAGCCGCTTCCCTTCTCACTCCCTCTTAAGTCACGCCTACTCTTCCCAATTGCTTCCAACATCAGAAAGTGAAAATTTCCAGCTTAATAAATTCATGGTTTTCCTGGAAGAAAATTTCCTATGAAAATACAGCCCAGAAATCAAACAAAACACATGCTATCTTTTAGGTCCATGATTGGTCTATTTTAAGCCATGTGGGCTGGTGTTCATCTGATATTAGTGTCTCAAAAAATCTAGAACAAAAATGTTTCTAAAACCATAGAACTGTGCAACACAAACAGTGAACCCTGATGTAAACTATGGACTGTAAAAATATTGTTTTCATCAATTGTAACAAAATACCACACTAATGCACAACGTTAAGAGTTAAAACTGTGTGTTGGGGGGTGTATATGGGGACTCTGTACTTTCGACATGATTCTTCTGTAAACCTACAATTGCTCTAATTTAAAAAAATAAAAACAATATATCTATATAACATAAGCTAGAGATATGAGTATGACTTCAACCGTGATTGACAAATTATAATCATTCTTAGTCATTTAATAATCTAGATTTAGATGATATAGTCAGAATAGGTATCCCTGATCCAGGCTAAGAAACCTGGAGCATGTTCAGTTTGGTATTTTATTTTGTTATTTTGTTTTTTGTTTTCAGTTATTTTAAGGGGGGTGGGGAATCACTGGCTCATTACTAAAGACAAAGGAAAGGAAACACATTATTCCTAGATAATATTTTAAATCCCAACTCTACCACTTCCTTGACAATCCTACAAGAAAAACATCATTAGTTTCATATTAAAATGAAGGTACAGAGATTTGGACAGTTTAAGTAATTTTCTCAAGGTTACCCAGACAGGAGTTAAATAAGATTTCACTCCTGCGTCTCGCCAGGCTTTCTCTCACCCCATCTCCTGCACCTGCTAGCACCTCTCCCAGGAATGCTCATAATGCCCTCCCTCCATCTCTACATTAGTTTGGATAATTCTTACTGGTCTTTCAGGACTCAACTTAGATGTTTTCTTTGGGAGGAAAGCTTCCCTGGAACCCCAAGTTGGACTGGGGATAATAGATTGGGGAAGAAAGCATGGTAGGCTAGGAGAATCAGTCCTGAATCTGAGAAGAGAAGGGATAAAAGGGGATAGGAAAAATGATAAGAAAAAACTAAGATGGGGTAAGTCTTCCACCTTCTGGGATTCTCCCTCTACCCACATACCCTTAAGTACATAATTGGGAGACTCTAATTATTGTTTCCATATAAAGGTCTCCTATGCTAGGGAGAATAAGATTCTCCAAAGATGTCCACATCCTAATTTGTTCCCAAAGTACTCTTGGCAATCTTGGCATACCAAGCCCTATCGCAGAACTTCCCACCATGTAACATAGCTCCCTATTTTCTTGGGGGTCTTTTCCTCCCATCCCCAACCACTACCTGTCAGCATCCTGATTTACTAGGAACTATGATTTATTCAGCATCCTTTCTTCAGCATCTAGCACACGCCTAGCATGTCAGAGGCCAGTGTTTACTAAAGAGTAAAGAATCAATGATTAGGTGAATGGTCATAGACTCCCAAGCCCTAGTAGACTGCTGCCGCAGGTTAGGTGCCTTCTTGACCTACAGCACACTGCCTCTCAGGTCAGGTGTATAGCAGCACTGAGCACAGAGCCCAGTGAGAAGCCAGCATTCAGTAAGTGTTTTCAATAGTTAAATCCAGGTATAGTCCCCAAGGGTCTAAGTCAATTATTTCTGAGAAGGGCAGGAACTTTCTCATATTTCAAATCAATTAAAACTTTGTCAATAGCACAGCAGTTTAACCTACTATTGAAAACATGATTATTTCCTCATTGAGTGGAGAAAAACAGTAACTCTGTGGTTTACTTAACAGTAGTACAATTACAATGCTGTTTTATAAAACTCAATCTAGGTAGATATGATTAATGACTTGACTATACTAGACAAATAGACAAATTAAAATCAGAAATCTTTTTGCTTTTTTAAAAAAGAAATTCCAGTGTTTGTAAGGCTAGAGGTGAGAATAAACAGGGAAAGAGAATTATTCCCTTCTACCTTGAGAAATACCACCACAATTGAAGTGTTGGTTGAGAAGCCAACCAAGAGTAGTTAATAGAGTGGGGAAGAAAGTACGATAGGCCAGGAGAATCAGTCCTGAATCTGAGAAGAGAAAGGATAAAAGGAGATAGGAAAAATGATAAGAAAAAACTAAGATTGGGTAAGTCTCCTGCCTTCTGGGATTCTCCCTCTACCCACATACCCTTAAGTACATAACTGGGAGAATCCAATTGTTGTTTCTATACAAAGGTCTCCTGTGCTAGGGAGAATAAGATTCTCTACAGATGTCCACATCCTAATCCCTGGAACCTGACAATATGTTGCCATGCATGGCAAAAAGTGCTTAAGGATCTTGAGTTGGGGAAAGTATCCCGGATTTTCCATGGGGGCCCAAAGAGTTCCTATAAGTGAAAGAGGAAGGCAGCAGAGTCAAAACCAGATATTTGAAGATGTTACATTGCTGGCTTTGAGGAAGGAAGAGAGGGCCATGAGCAAAGGAATGTAGAAAGGCTCTAGAAGCTGAAAAGGCAAGGAAATAAATTCCCTCTAAGAGACTCCTGGCAGCCCAATTGACCTAGATGCTAGTCCAAGGAGACCTATTTCAGACTTTTGACATTCAGAACCATAAGATACTAAATTTGTGCTGTTTTAGGCCATTAGTCCTGTAGTAATTTGTTACAGCAGCGACAAGAAACTAACATACCTCCCAAATTTTCTTCTTGAAACTGAACCTCTGACTTCAGGCTGTTTCCAATGTCCTAGATGTCTCCAGTTCAGGTTTCTGATGGCAACTCCAATGTAACATGTCCAAAACTAAATTCATCATCCTTACCCCAACTATCCTACTTGGGTCTCTCACCCTTGCCTTTCTTCTAGGTTCTGAGGGTAGATGTCTGCGATTCTTCTACTTCCTTCTCCCTCCCATCTGTCTCCACTCTTTGTTTCCACCTGATAAAGGTCTGCCAGCTAACACTTTTTTCTGCTCACATTGTCATGATGCGAATCAAGAATTTTGTGACGTCATACACAGAGAAAAGCAACCACCTAGTTGCTCTAATACCTCCCAATGTTCTCAATTCTATTCCATTTTGCTCCTCATTTTCAGACGAATAGTCCTAAACAAACTTTCATCATTCCTCTGTCCTACTCAGGAATCTAAACTGCTTATATTTTTCCAAACACATAAGAAAATCCTAACACAGCACTGGGCCCAAAGCAATCTTTCAATAAATCTCCCAAATTGTTCAAAAAGTCACACGAACAAGAGAATGGCATTTATGAATTCATACACACACTTTATTCTAAAAAGAATTTAAAGTAGCTCATGTAGGAAAAATAAATAATGAAAGAAGAAGAAAAGGCAAGATGTGAAAAGAGAGAGAGAAGAGAATAAGTGGAGGAACCCACACTGTACATCTTATTAACAGCTCTTGACTCAGTCATCAGATAAGAGATTATACACCAGGAAGTGAGTCTTCATCAGATAAGCTGATCTACGAATCTTTTAAATCTGAAAATATATGATTTCTATGGTTAAAGTGAAGAGGACTTGTAGAGAAATGGAGTGAAGCATAGTCCTTCCAAAAGTATTCCAAAAATGTTGTTCTGCTTCACCGGGCCTCAAGCTCTACCTAACATAAAACCACAATTTTCACCAACGTCTTATCTAGGATGTGACTACCATATACATGATGGTGCTCCATCACTCTGTAACCATGCAGAATCAGGTTCCAGGATTCCAGCCATTCCTAGGGATAAAAGTATCCGGCAGGAAAGAGTTATTTCATGGAAGGACCAGCTGACGTAATTAAGATAATAGTTCATCTTGTGAAAGTTGGTGAGAGAATAAAATACATCACCAAAACCTCAGTTCAATAGAGAAACTCTCTAACAGGCCAAACTCTTAGAAACCAATAAAAGAAAACAGTTTACTTTCTAATGAGAGCTTGTCACTTTCCAAGAGAAAATATGTCTCTGCTTAGGCAGTCTCAGGACATCAGATGCCAAGTCTGTCCTGACATTCCCTACAACTCTAGAGTCAACTCAGTTGTGGGTTTTGGAAAGCTATATTTTTAGAGACATATATTGTACTGTCATTTTTTAAAATTCTGTTATTTATGAAAGTCATTGGAATGTGCAGTTTCTCAAGACAAATATAGAAACAACTGACAATTCCCCAAGGGTCAGTCCTCAACATAGGGTCACTACAATGGACATCCCACAGTCTCGGGAGACAGTACCCAATGGCATGCTACAGTTCTGGGCCCCAAACCACAGGGGGCGCCATTTGAGGACTTGCCCACCAGACATCCTCCATCTCAGATTATGTCTTAACTTGGGTTTACTTTTCTTTCCATTTTAGCCAATGGTAATCTGCACTTCCTGAAGCCAAGCAATGATTTGAACTTTGATTTATACATAAAGCATATCTTAGCTTTAGAAATTTAAATGTTTTAATTGTAAAACTTCTGCCTTTCTCCAACTCCCCTTTTCTTTCTTGCTTTCTTGTAGGAGAATAGAAGTTGATCAAACCATGCTTGCCTCTTTCTATCCCAGAAGACAGAGTTTAAGTGAGCTCAAATTTAACTAAACCAGCAGGATTAGCATTCAATACTTCAGGGTTCTTATTCCCCTTAAAGGAGGTGCACGTTGCTCTGGCTTTTTCCCTACTTTCCTGGTTCTGCACATAAAACTTCTTCAATAAGTAAGACCACCAATGAAGAACACTACTGACATTCTATAAACTATATCCACTCATATTAGAGAAATAGGATCCATCCTAATAATTGGAACTTTAGGAAGAAGCCTCTCCTTCTTTTTAGGAAATTGAAATCAGAGAAAATAAGTCACTAACTGAATACTATTCAGGAGGTATGTGTTGTTGAGAGTATACTGCTGAGTGATTCTATCTCAACCTCAATTTTAATTGTTGGGATTAAAGCCTTTGGAAACACCAGGACAACAGAAGTAATCATTTCAGGAACACAGTGTTTCCTTACAGATGAAATGTCTGAAACTAGGGCAGGGAGTGGTTTTGGTATGAAATAGGAGAAGATATTCTGCAACCAAACCAAGCTGAAGCAGACAAAATGCAGAATCAGTGGGACTCGGAAGTAAAACCTCCTGTGGAACTATATCCGCAGGTCTTTAAACAGTCATGGTTAAAATGCCCAAGTAAAACGGTTGTAAAAGACGTGCCCTTAGCTAAATATCTGACAAAAGTATGGCTCTCAGTGTTGGACTGTGCAATTTGGTCATAAAAAGTTACGGAGATATAAAATGCAATGGTTTTAACGTCGCTGCAGAATGTTTCTTTAAATTCTGACATGTCTCTCTAGAGAACTGTTCAACTCCTCAATGAATTCCGAATTTTTTAAATCTGACACAAGTATTTTCTGATGTCATCACTCCAGCCCCACACCACTAAAGTGTTGTGTGCAAATACATTTTTTAAATGATTTAAAATTGTGTATATTTTATGAACCTAGGGAAATAGTAACAGCATCCTTTCAGACGACCGCCTTAATTTTATTAGAATTGAAGAAATTCTTGATCTAATCATATGCGTTTTGTTTTTTGATTTTTGTTTTTTATTTGAACCTAAAGAGATGCTCCTTTGTACCACACAACTTAATATTACTGATGACTAGGGGTGACGGTTAAGTTCATGTGCCACCTTGTCTAGGTTACGATGCCCAGTTGTTTGGTCAAGCAAGCCCTGGCTTGATATTTACTGTGAAGATATTTCATGAATTTAAATCATCAGTAAGTTGATTGCATCTATGGCTGATTATGTCTACAATCAACTAAGGAGACTACCTTCAGCAATGGAGAAGTCTCATTCAATCATTTGAAGGCCTTAAAAGGAAAACTGATGATTTCAGCAGAAGAAGAGAGAATTTCCGTCTCTACTTCAGCCAGCCAGCTTCTCCCAGGTAATTCAAGAAAAACTTTCATGGGAGTTCCCAGCTTGCAGCCTGCCCTACAAAATTCGGACTTGCCCATCTCCACGATTGCATGAGCCAATTCCTAAATATATATATATAGGGAAAAAAACAATATATATATATATATATATATAATAAAAGGACCTTGACAAAAAGAGGAAAATATTAAATACAAAAGAGTTTTTGTGGCTAAGAGATGTCAAAGTGAGTCGGGAGGTCATTCCAGAGTTTACATTTACATACATATTAGGAGGATCTCACTTACTGCCACAGTAAACAGTGCCTCAAGCAAGGGTGCTCCTGAGGGCTCCAGAGACATCTAGAAGCTACAGGCAGGGCAGACAACCCCAGGAAATTGGTATCCTGTCTGTGGGCCTTACCATGGAATATATGTTAACCTATGTTCCCAATGTAACAGTTAAACTCATTTAAAATTTCCCTACACATGGTTCTTATGCCCCTTTTATTTGAACTTATAATTAGCACTCTACCCATTAGATATATGTCCCAGACACTGAAATTTTCAGTCTGTTCATATGCCAGTTGAGCCCTGAATCTCAGCAGATTTGCAGCCAACACCTCCTTTCCAGTTCATCGGACTTGCCTAGGACAACGAGCAAAAGGATGATGATGGATAACGCCCATCCCAAAAAACAGAGTAACTACAACAGCAAGCAAGACAGTTTCATCCACCTGCCCCATGGGATCTAAGCCTCCTCTCAATTGGAAGCAGAGTGGACATCAACATTCCAAAATCCTCAAGACTGAGGAATGAACAAACATAAGGGGAGAATGCAAATATGGACTAAAGTAGACTTATTATTATTCAAGTAATAGAAGAACTTGTAACATTGATATAAAGATAGAGGTCACCAGAGGTTCTGAGGAGAGGGGGAGGGAAGAATAGGTGTAACATGGGGCATTTTGGGGACTTTGGAATTTTTCTGCATAATTGCAAGGATGGATACAGGTCATTATACATTTTATCAAAACCTATAAAACTGTACAGTGCAAAGTGTAAGCCGTAATGTAAACTATAGACCATGGTTAGTAACAATGCTTCAATATTTGTCCATCAACTATAACAAATGTACCACACTAAGGAAAGATGTTATTAATAGGGGAAAATGTGAAAGGGGGGTGGGGTAGGGTATAATGGGACTCCCCTATATTTTATTTTCTACGTAACTTTTCTCTAATCTAACACTTCTTTAAAAATAAAAAATCTTATAATATTTGCATTATATATATATATCCCCTATCAGTTCTGTTTCCCTAGAGAAACCTGACTAATACAGATTGTGGTACCAGGTGTGGAGTGCAGCTAGTGCAAATAAAAATTTTAAAAAATGTGGAAATGGCTTTGGAATTGGTTAATGGATAGAGGCTGGGAAAATTGTGAGGTGTTTGACATTTTGAAAAAGCCCAGATTTCTTTGAAGAGACTGTTGGTAGAAATAAAGATGCTAAAGGTACTTCCAATGAGGCCTTTGAAGAAAATGATGAATATGTTATTGCAAACTGGACAAAAGACGATCTTTTTTTTAAAGTGGCAGAGAGCTTGGTGAAATTGAGTTCTGATGTCAAATGGAAGGTAGAATTTGATAGCGGTGAACATGGGTATTTAGCTGAGATGTACAAGTTAAATGTGAAAAGTTTAGCCTGGGTTCTCCTTGCAGTTTATAGTAAAATGTGAGAGGAAAGGGATAAGCTGAGAACTAAACTCCTGGCACAAAGAAACCAGGAATTGACGGTTTGGAAAATATTGAGCCTATTCAGACAGTGCTCTCCGAGATCCCATTTCAGGGAAGTCAAATTTGGAAATGCAGTTATGCAGGAAAAACCTATGGAAGGCTCTACTGTCTGATAGTCTGGACCCTTGTGGACTATATGCAAGGCCAACAAGCTTTTTGCATAATTTGTATAAATGAAACTACTGCCAACCTGGACAGAAAGGGACAGGAAAGGGACACATCGAAAGAAGAATGGCTTCAAAGGCGGAACCATGAAGGTCAAGGTCTAGACAGATGAAATCTCCTCAGGCCAAGAGAGCAGGCCAACCTATATTTGCGGAAAGGGCAAGTCTGCCCCGTCACTTAGAGAGGGTGGCCTTCTGCCCCCTTGCTCAGGAAGGCTGCTACCACCCCCATGCTCAGAGAGGGTGGGGCCTCTGCCCTGGCACTTGCAGACAGCCTGGCTGCCATCCTGATGCTTGGAAAGGGTGGCACTTTCATCCTAGTATGCTAGGAGAGCACGGCCACTGCATAAGCACTTGGAAGGTGTGGGGCTGCCACTTAATCAGCAAAGGACAAAACAACATTCTGTAGATAACTCTCAGGCTGGGTCATACCTTAGCGGAAGTAACCTCATCAAAAGTCTTACTCACAATGAGTTCACATCCACAGGAATGGGTTAGATTTAAGAACCTGTTTCTCTGGGGCATATGCAGCTTCAAACCACCACACTCCACTCTATTGACCCCCAAAAGATGTGTTCTTTCTACATGCAAAATACATTCATCCTATCACAACATCCCAAAAGCCTTAAGCCATTTCAGTAACAATGCTAAGTACAAAGTCTACTTTAAACACCTACTTGAAATGTAATTTATTTGGGCATAATCCTTATGTATTTTTTTAATTGGTCAGACACAATACTTCTATTTGGTCCCTAGTGCTCCAAGGAACACATTTTGGAAAACATTGAATTTGTGTGACATGGCAAGTGATAGTAGTGACAGTCTAAGAGCAAAAAGACAGTCCTTCTAAAGAGGTCCTATTACCTGGGATTTTGCCATCTAAACTCCAGCAGTAGCATCAGGTGTTTTGCTCTGCCACCTCTCAGACTTCTAGCAGTCATCAGAAATAGCAAGATTAAACCAAATGACAAACAATTGTATTTTCTAACACCATCCAGCAACATCTCTCAAGATCCCTTCATGGCTTGTTCCTCAAATTTTATTCATCTGTACATTTTTGGTGCCCAGATTATCTGGCTGTACATTTAATTTTAAGTTTTGTTTCAATGTCTTGTCATTTCATCAATCAGAGCTATTCCATCTGCTGAGATGCTGACAAATCCAGCTGCTTTGTCACTTCTAATCAATTTCATTAATGTTTCCACATTCTGTTTCAATTAGTGGCCTATTCTTTGGACTATTTGGTGACTTGATACTACCTATTGTCTTCAGATTAAAAATGAAATTATAAATTGTTTTATCCTTGACAGAAAAAATCCTTCCTTCTTTACCAAATCATATCCACTTAGCACATTTACCCATCATAAGTTAAATTACACTTGCCGTGCTGTGAAGTAAAGGGTTCAATGGTTATACAAAGAATGGATCCATACTGGGATGTTCATCTTGACATTCAGTTAATCCTTGTGCCCTCATTCAGAATTCAATCTTCTTTCATCTAAGTCTTTTCATTGTTGTGAATTTTTTCAGCACATTACATTAAACACTACTTGAAATGTTATTTACTTGGGCATAATCCTTACGTATTTTTTTAAATTGTTCAGACACAATACCTATATTGTCTGCAACTCTTGACTTTGAAAACTGTTGAAGAGAAATCAACTGGCCAAAGTCATCCTGGTTACTGATTATATTACCACTTAAAACCAAGCAATTATGAAATAGCCATTTGAATGCTGTTCTTCAAATAAATCTATATGCCTCTTCTCTACCTTTTCTCTTTATCTCATGAAAATCTGTCTAAGCTTCCTTATTTAAATTATATTGAAATGTATATGGATTTTGTTTTGTTTTGGTTTGTAACAAATGCAAAAAAAGCATAGAATTTTTACTGTCCTTACCATGCTTTGTGTCACAACTGACAGCATGGAGTTTTAGTAGCCTACAGCTATACAGCAACAGTGCCGTGGGACATATTTTTAACTTTAATGACAATCTGTAATTGCCTGCAGCCTGCCTTATTTCTGACCCTGCTGATTTCTTGAGGACTTGTGATAACACAGTTCCAACTTGGCCCTCTAATCTGACTCATGCCCTCTTTTATGTGGTGTGTGTATATATATATATTCCCCCCCCCCCCAGGGTTATCAGGTCTTAAAGTAAAGTAGTCAGAGTCTACAGCTCTACCTTCTTCTTCAGGGCATTCCAAGGAATTAGAATTTCCTTCTAGCCCACAAGCTTTCATAACTGTCTTTTCCTGTGGCTGGGAGTGGTGAGGATTTGAAAAGCACCAGCTTTGCTTCAAATTAAACTGCTGGATTCTGGCCTTAAAATCCCCTTTAGCTTTAATCTTTTACAGACATTTGAAAATTTCAAAATACCTCTTGTCAATATAAGTTCTTTTCCCCCAATATAACTGGATCATATTTGGATGCTACTTAAAGGATGCTGTAATTATTCCATTCTTCTTAGAAATATTAAATCATTAAATGTTTATAATGACCATACATATGTACATTTATTTAACAAATATTTATTGAACACCAACTATGTACTAAGCACGATGGCAGAAGGTACTGGAATTCAACAGGGAACAGTAAAGACATAGTCACTGCCCTTCTGAAGAAGCTTACAGTCTAGTGGGGGTAGACATGGTTGCTAGAGAAAAAGAGAGGAGGGAGTGTGATATCACAGCTAAATCAGGAATCAACAGAGCGAGAGGCTGAGAGGCATGGTGGTAAAGAGGATGGGCTCAGGAGTCAGACTGCCTGGTTCAAACCCCGCTCCATCATTTATTAGCTGTAACTTCGGGCAAGCTTCTTAACCTCTCTGCCTCCATCTTGTTAAGGGTCTTTTTAAAAAGCCTGTTACCACATCGAATTCTGGTCACTTGATACTTGATACTTTCAAGGCCAAAAACACAATACAAGGTCTGACAATTTCCCCAAGTCATACTGACTAGTTTGTCTTGTGTACATTATGCAAATTTAAGTGCTAGGTAAAAGTCTTGTCATAAAATTTCCAGTATTACTGTGTTTAAAACATTGAGTTTTCCTACTGAGCTGCCAAAAAGGTTAGCAATAACAATTTTGAAGTATAATGGCACACATTTCCTCTGAGAGATCTACTGCAGAGAAAGATTCTTTGAAATACAGATTTGCTTTAAAGGGATAGATGTAAAAATTAGGTATAATGACTGGGAGAAACTGAAACCATCCTAGAATTTCACTGCCTTGCAAATAAAATTATTGTTTACTTGAACTTATAGGCCATTAAATCATTGAAAAGTATTGTCCAAACTATGGTACTCTCATTTTTTTTCAGCCTCTCCATTTGTGCCAGATCTTCATAGCTCTGACATGGTTTTAATTCCATAATCCATCCCCAAGAGGAGCCCATCAAAGCAAAAATCAAATTTATTTATCTATTATAAGATGATCCATCCATAGACTATATCTTGACCTTATAAAGTCATCATATTGTAGTTTTGGGAAGGGCTTGTTCTGCCCAAGAGAACTTCCTTCTTCCAGCTGATTCTGCCATCTACCATTTACACGTTGGTGCTGTTTTGAGTGTGACTTCCTGCTGGTATACAGCACCCAGGTGGAGCCATTCCCTCCAATTCTGTAGGACCCTTTGTAGGGGCCAATTCAAAGTGTGAGTTCGCTTGGAAAAACAGCTTCTGACTGCTCAGTTCAATGGGCTGTGCTGCCTGTCCAGTCAGAGGATCCATTTTAGGGTCGATGCGAATACATCTGTTGGCTTTCAGCTTCTTGTTTCCTATGGCATTCTCTATGTCTGTCTGATTTTCATTCTGCTTATGAAGGACTCCAGTAATAGGATTGAGACCCATCCTATTAAAAGTTCCTACCTACAATGGATTCACACCCACATGAATGGATTCAGTTTAAGAACATGTTTTCCTGGGGTACAAAGCCCCAAATCACCATAATGCTCTACACCAGGGGTTCTCAAAGTCCCCAGACCAGCAACAGCAGCATGACCATTACCTAGGAACGTCTTAGAAATGCAAATATCAGGCCCCACCTCAGACCAACTGAATTAGAAACTCCAGAGTTAGATGCCTAGCAATCTATGTTGTAACAAGCCCTCCCAGTGACTCTGATACACGCTAGAGTTTGGGAACCATTGTCCTCAATTATTGGCAAAGGAGACCCAGCTCATAATAACTGGCTTAGACTAATCATTACTCCTCCATTGGAACTGGGCACACTGTGGCCTGAATTGCCAATGGGCTTCTGATGGCAAGGCAGGGAGGGGGAGAGGAGCCATGAGGAGTGGGAGTAGAGACAAAGGAGGAGGAGGAGGAGAACGAGGAAGAAGAAGAGGAGTAACGGCAGGAGCAAGGAGGCCCCAATCACCATGGAAATGGAGATTAGAAGTAGATCTCAACTCAAGATGAGCCTACTTGCTTGAGAAACATCTAGAATTATAGATTTTTGAAGATTAGAGAATACCAATACAATTAATGAAAAGCTGCAGGAAATCAGTGTTCTAATGAATAATATGTTTGATTATTCTACTTCAAATGCAATCTAAGAGTGCCATAAGTACTATACCATGGCACATTTTCCAAGAAGTGATACACACTGCAAAATCAGTAGTTAATTAGAATTTCATTAAGTTCCAGATTTCATAAGGAGTGTGAGGTAGGATAAAAAATATCAATGTTATTTTAGCAAAATGTGAATTAGTGGATTAGTGGTTTGTATACTTCCTACTCTTTTTTATTTTTTTTTTCTAAAGAAGTTATACGTTTACAGGAAAATCAAGCAGAAAATATAGAGTTTCCATACACACCCTCCCCCCCATACAAACATACAGTTTTCCTTATCATTAACACTTTGCATTAGTGTGGCACCTGTTAGGGAAATCACAGACACCTGTTAAGTGGCCAGCACCCAGCCTTACCTACCCCCACCTCCTTTTATGGGGATGTCATGAGCACACACTCAGCAGCCACCCTCCAGCCTTTTGCTACCATCACTTCCTCTTCTACTGTAAGCCATTCCACAACCTAGGGGAGATGTTAAGTCGAATGAAAAGGCCCCGCCAGATCTTACAACTGGAAACTGGGAATAAACAACCCCAGATGCCTATAAGAACAGGAATTCTCAGTGGCAGGGTCCCTTCCACCCAAAGTAAATAAAATCCACTCTCAAACAGTACAGATTTGTCTCTCTTCTCTGGTGGGAAGAGGGGGTGCAGAGCTGCCATCTACTGATCCCAACCTCAAGCAGTTTTCAGCCACCCGAGGAGTTGGGCCATGATGGGACTTCTTCCCCTGCATTTTTGGACTCTGTACTGAGAGATTACTTGCCCTTTCTGCATTCTTTATAGTGCAAGCAGTAAAGGGATCATTTGCTGAAAAGTTTTTGTTGTGCCCCAAACCTGTGTTCCCATGATGGACTGTTGTAGCAACTCACTCCACAGTACCTTTGTTAAAATATAATTATAATTGTGCTATTAAAACTTTGCAATCAACACAAATAGAAACTCTGTATAATTTAAGCATTATGTTATACAGCTCCTGGTAACCTATATTACAGACTGTATGAGTTTTCTTATTCTAATTATTTCATATCAGTGAGATCATACAATATTTGTCCTTTTGTGCCTGACATTTCTGTCAACATGATGTCTCCAAGGTTTATTTATCCATGTTTTTGCATGTATCAGAACTTCATTCCTTTTCATGTCTGAATAATATTTCATTATATGTATATGCCATATTTTGTTTATCGATTCATTGGTTGATGGACATTTGGGTTGCTTCCAGCTTTTGGAAATTGTGAATAATGTCACTATGAGCATCAGTGTACAAATATCTGTTTAAGTCCCTGCTTTCAATTCTTTGGGTTATATACCTAGAAGTAGGATTAACAGGTCATAAAGAGAATTTTTCTGAAGAATTGCCAAACTGTTTTTTTACAGTAGCAGCACCATTGTACATTCCCACCAACAATGAAGGAGTGTTCCTATTTCTCCACATCCTCTCCAACAAGTGTTAATTTCCATCTTTTTAATAGTAGTCATTCTAGTGGGTATGAAATTGTATCTCATTGTGGCTTTGATATGTATTTCTCTAGCAGATGCTGAACATCTTTTCATGTGCTTTTTGGTCATTTTTATATCTTCTTTGTAGGACAATCTTTACAAGTCCTTGGCCCATTTTTTAATTGGGTTATTTGTCTTTTTGTTGTTGAGGTGTAGGATTTCTTTATATATTATGGATGTTAAATGCTTATGAATATGTGGCTTCCAAATATTTTCTTCCATTCTGTAGGTTGTTGTTTTTTTAATTTTGTGGACTTTTCATATGCAAAAATTTTTATTTTGATGAAGTCCCATATATCCATTTTTCCTTTTGTTGCTCATGCTTTGGTGTAAAGTCTAAGAAACCATTGTCTAACACAAGGTCCTAAAGATCCTAGGAGTTTTAAAGTTTTTATTTCTCATATTTAGGTCTTTGATCCATTTTGAGCTAATTTTTGTATAGGTGTGAGATAGGGGGGTCCACCTTCATGTTTTTAAATGTGGATAGCCAGTTTTCCCAGGACGATTTGTTAAAGAGACTATTATTTCCCAAATGAGTGGACTTGGGAACCTTGTCAAAAAACAATTGGCCAACAAATAGCATCTGCACACGGATGCTCATAACGCCAAATTATGAGCAAAAATTGCCAAAAGTTGGAAACAACCCAGGTGTCCATCAACTGATGAATGGATAAACAAATTGTGGTATATTCGCATGATGGACTATTATGCAGCTGTAAGAAGAAATGAAGTCGCAAAGCATATGACAACATAGATGAACCTGGAGGACATTATGTTGAGTGAAGCAAGCCAGAAACAAAAGGACAAATATTGTGTGATTGTGTTACTATGAACTAAATATATCGTGTAACATATTGAATGATTCCATTTATATAAAATGTAAATATAAATCAATTCATAAAGATGAAATTTGATTAGTGGTTATATAGAGCTAGGGAAGGCAAGCTAAGGGGTATGGAGTTTTTCTTTTTGGAGTAATAAAATAACTCTAAAATTTTTTATGATGATGAATGCACAACATTGTGATTATACTAAAAGCCATTGATTATACACTTTGGATAGATCATATGGTATGTGAATAGATCTCAATAAAACTGCTGAATAAATAAATACGTAAATGTGCAAGAATAGCCAGAAATAGCAGCTATGTACAGCAGGAGAAACAGAGAAAGATTGAGGTGAAGAATTTTCTTGCTTACTTGTTTGTCCTTTTTTTGTTTATTATTATTATTGAAATAATGAAAATGCTTTAATAATGAATGAAGTGACGAACGTACAACTATGTGTTTATACCAAATACCATTGATTATACACTTTGTATGAATTGTATGCTTTATTAATATGTATCAATAAAATTGATTTGTTAAAAAAAAA
This sequence comes from Tolypeutes matacus, assembly GCA_026826555.1. Lineage (NCBI taxonomy): Eukaryota > Metazoa > Chordata > Mammalia > Cingulata > Chlamyphoridae > Tolypeutes > Tolypeutes matacus. The sequence goes on from JAKSZT010053929.1 coordinate 46,411,038, forward strand.
CAAAGCAATTGGCCACTTGAACATATTCATATGCCATAGAGGAATGTGTACACCCCTCCCCACACATCCCCTGATCTATCACTGACACTACGCAACGGTGATCCTCCCCTGCCACAGTTATGAGCCTTCTGCATTCCAAAACCTGCCCCAAAACAAAGCCAAAAAATAAGCAAATAAAAATAATAAGAAAATAAAATAATAATTTTATTGTTGGTCATGGGGTGTTGTCTCGTAGGATGGAGACCCACACAATAACTGAAAGAATATTTAATTTCCAGATGTCCTGCTACATTCTCTAGTAGAGTGCCAAGAACTCCCCAGGTACATGAATAGTACCTAGCGAAGGAGGATAGACCATTATGCCAGACCCTTGATATTGATGATTGTACTTATGAATGTTGTTCTCGTGAAATTGAAACTTAGCCTAGTATTATATATTGCCTAAGAATTGTCTCCTGTTGCTCAAATGTGACCTCTCTCTAAGCCAAACTCAGCATATAAATGCATTACCTTCCTCCCAACATGTCTCCTTGGGATGCCTCCCTGGCACTGAGGGATTATTAGCAAACACCAACTAGTTGATACATCTGGAAATAGACCTTGACCAAGAGTGGGAAATATTAAATACAAATGAGTTTTTATGGCTAAGAGATTTCAAAGTGAGTTAGGAGGTCATTCCAGAGGTTATGCTTATGCACATCTCAGGAGGATCTCTTTGATTGTTACATTAAACAGTGCTTCCATCGAGGGGGCTCCTGAGAGATCTAGAGACATCTTGACACTATAGGCAGGGCAGACAATCTTAGGAATTTGGCACCCTGTCAGTGGGCCTTACTTTGGAATATGTGCTCCCCAATGTAACAGAATTAGACTCATTTATAATTTACTTACATATGGTTCTTCTGCCTCTTTTATTTGAACCTATAATTAGCACTATACTCATTAAATGTATGTCCCAGAGACTTAAATCTTTGGTCTGTTCAAATGCCGGTTGAGCCCTGAATCTCAGAAGAGTTGCAACACCTATACTCCAGTTCATTGAATTCACCCAGGACAACTAACAAAAGGATAATGATGGACAACAACTATCCCATAAAAACAGAGAGTTCCATCCATCCGCCTCATGCATCTAAGCCCCCTCTCAATCAGAAACAGAGGGGGAATCCCCATCCTAAAATCCTCCAGATTGAGGAATGAACAAATATAAGAGGGAATGCAACTGTGGACCAAAGAAGAATTATTATTCTAGCAATGGAAGAACTTGTAACATTGATATAAAGGTAGTGGCCACCAGAGGTTCTGAGAGGAGGGAGAAGGAAGAATAGGTGTAACATGGGGCATTTTGGGGATAGTAGAATTGTTCTGCATGATATTGAAATGACAGAAACAGGCCATTATACATTTTGTCAAAACCTATAAAATTGTGTGGTGCAAAGTATAAACTATAATGTCAAATATAGACCATGGTTAGTAGCAATGCTTCAATATGTATGCATCAATTTTAACAAATATACCACACTAATGAAATATGTTGTTAATAGGGGAAAGTGTGGGAGTGAGAGAGGATGGGGTATATGGGAATCTCCCTATATTTTCGATGTAACATTTATGTAATATAAAGCTTCTTTCAAAATTAAAAAAAAGCAATTGGCCATAGATATGAGGGTTTATTTCTGAACCCTAAATTCAATTCCTTTGATCTATTTATCTGTCCTTGTGCCAGTACCATGCTGTTTTCATTACTGTAGCTTTGTAATAAGTATTAAAATTGGGAAGTATGAGTCCTCTAAATTCATTCTTTTTCAAGATGGTGTTGGCTATTCAGGGCCTCTTACAGTTGCATATAAATTTGATGATTGGCTTTTCCATTTCTGCAAAGAAGGCTGTTGGAATTTTGACTGGGATTGCATTGAATCTATAAATTGCTTTGGGTAGAATTGGCATCTTAATATTTTGTCTTCCAATCTATGGACACAGAATGCCCTTCCATTTTTTGTCTTCTTTGATTTTGTTTAGTAATTTTCTATAGTTTTCTGTGTATAAGTCCTTTACATCCTTGGTTAAATTTATTCCTAGATATTTTATTCTATCTGCTGCTATTATAAATGGAATTTTCTTGGTTTCCTCTTCATATTGTTCATTTCTAGTGTAGAGAAACACTACCTATTTTTGCATGTTGATCTTGTACAGTGCCACTTTGCTGAATTTGCTTATTGTGTCTACTAGATTTGTCTTGGACTTTTCCAGATTTTCTATATGTAGAATCATATCATCTGCAAATAGAGAATGTTTTATATCTTGCTTTTTCCAGTTTGCATGCCTTTTATTTCCTTTTCTTGCCTAATTTCTCTGGGTAGAACTTCCAATAAAAATTTGAATGACAGTAGTAGTGGGGCGCATCCTTGTCTTGTTCCTGATCTTTTAGAGGGACATCTTTCAATCTTTCACCATGAAGTGTGATGTTATCTGTAGGTTTTTTCATATGTGCCCTTTATCATGTTGAGGAAGTTCCCTTCTATTCCTTATTTTCTAAGTGTTTTTATCAAGAAGACATTCTGGATTTTTTCAAAGGCCTTTTCTGCATCAGTTGAGATGATCATGTGATTTTCTCCCTTTGTTCTATTACTGTGGTTTTTTACATTAATTGATTTTCTTATGTTGAACCACTCTTGCATATCTGGAATAAATCCCACTTGACCAAGGCCTAAAATGTTTAATATGCTGTCGGATTTGGTTTGCTACTATTTTCTTCAAGATTTTTGCATCTATATTCATAAGGTATATTGATCTTCAATTTTCTTTTGTTGCAATGTCTTTTTTTTTAAGATTTATTATTTATTTATTTATTTCTCCCCACCAACTTGTTGTTTGCACTAGCTTTGTCTGTTCATCTTCCTTGTTTCTTTAGGAGGCACTGGGAGCCGAATCTAGGACCTCTGATGTGGGAGAGAGGTGCCTAATTGCTTGAGCCACCTCTGCTCCCTACTTTGTTATGTCTCTCATTATGTTTTCCCTCCCCATCTCTTGTTGTGTCATCTTTTTGTGTCAGCTCACCGTGCCTGCCCATCACATCAGCTCACTATCTTCTTGAGGAGGCACCAGTAACTTCTGCTCCCTGTTTTTCAACTTGTTGAAATGATAATATTGTGATATAAGGAGTTAAAGAAGATATATTATTAAAATTAATTTCATTAAAAAAATTTTTTAAATGTGGCTACTGGAATATATAAATTGTGGTTTGCATTATATTTCTGTTAAACAGCACTGATATTTTACATCTTTGATGTAATTTTACCATTGTACATCTTAGTAGCAAGTTTAGTTCAATTAAACTCATGAAACATCTTTCAAATACCAACCAGGTAAGTGAAAAAAAATAGGTAGAATTTGTAATTGCCTATGTGCCTATGAGATAGGATCTGAGAAATTCTGGTAGAAAAAACACTCTATCCACAAGCTCTTTATTACTTCCAAGAGTTAATTTCTTTGAATTAAATGCATTTTCCCTAAGTTCCTCCACTAAATATGTAAATACACTCATGAAAGAACTAATGGATTAAAAATATATACTCTAGGGATAGAAAAAAGGCTGTCCAATATATTCAATTTCCATTTATTCTCTTTCTTTAAAAAATCATCTACAAAGTTCAAATGTAGTCAAGATGTTGACCCTTGTTCAGGGTTTTTACTACAATTGCCTGGGGTAGTAGTAGGGTGGTTTCTAATAATAGGTCAATTTGGTGTTGGTGTTGAGAGAGCGAATGGTTCCATGAACAGATAAGAAAGTGCTTTGCAAATTAATTAGGTGACGTCCTTGCTTCTAACAAAAATTGAATTCCTCAAAAAAGGAGTTTCCTAAGGAAAATATTTCACAAAATTAAATGTAAAATTCCTGTGCATGCTTTTACTCTTACCTCTGCCATTGTGATGGCTTTTAATGTGTTAAGATAGGCAAAATTCATCTGGGCCCTGAATCTCAATGGAGTTGCAACACCTACTCTCCAGTTCATTGGACTCACCCAGGACAACGAACAAGGAGGAGATGATGGATAACCAACATACCAAGGAACTGAGAGTGTTTACAACTGCAAGCAAAAGAGTGCCATCCATTGGTCATAGGGGATGGAAGCCCCCTCTTAATTAGAGGTGGAGTGGGCATCACCATCCCAGAATCCTCCGTATTGGGAAATGAACTATGGACTAAAATAGACTTACTGGTATTCTACTATAGAGTTATTGTGATCTTAGCAATGTAAGAACTTAAATCATTCATGTTGAGACAGTGGCCACTGGAGGTTCTGAGGGAAGGGAGAGGGAAAAACAGGTATAACACTGGGGCATTTTCAGGACTGTGGAATTGTCCTGAATGACATTACAATGACAAATACAGGCCATTATACATCTTGCCATAACCTATAGAATTGAGTGGGATAGAGTATAAACTACAATGTAAACTATAATCCATGCTTAGTGGCAATGCTCCAAAATGTGTATATCAATTGCAATGAACGTACCACACTAAAAAAAAAAAAAAAAAAAAAAATTGAAGGAAGTGTATTGTGGCAGTTTGATATTGATGAATTCCAAAAAGAAATACTGATTGTGTTTATAAAATGGTCTGTTCCTCTCAGTGTATTAGATTGTATTCGATTTAGAAATTTCACTTTTACTTTATTATATCAAGATTAGGGCTTTTATTTGACCACCTCAGTAGGGTGTGAAGGGATGAGTCCCCACCCATTTGGTGGGGATAAAACAGACTCTCACACGGGAGTAAATGCACGGAGAAGGAGAACACAGAAGAAGAGAGACAGCTCATTAGACAGGATCCTGCAGCCCCAGGAAAAGAGATGAGACTGATAGTCTACAGCTGACCTTGTGAAGAGATCAGAGCAGCTGAGGCCTGAAAGAAATGAGCTCCAGGAAGAGATGAGCCTCATGCCAGTTTACAGCTGAGATCAGAAGAAGCTGGGTCCACAGAGCCTTAAGTGGAAAGAGGAAGTCTGAACCCTTGCAGACATTGCCCGCCATCTTGCATCAACATGTGGCAACAGACTTTGGATGAGAAAGTACCTCTTAAGTAACCATGAGGCTCTTTAGGGCCTTGTGACTGTAAGCTTCTACCCCAAATAAATACCCTTTATAAAAGCCAACAATTTCTGGTATTTTGCATCAGCACCCCTTTGGCTAACTAATACAAGCATAATCCAGTTTACCACTGATAGTTTATTTTTAAAGGGTTTTAAGGGAAAAAAATCATCAAGTAATTTTTTTGCATATAATTCACAAGGGGTTCAAAAAATTTAGTGACATTGTCATAACAATATTTGTTCCAATGTCAATTTATTTATGTGAACAAGGTTTGTCAGCATGTACATCTATAAAAATGAAAAATGGGATACCATTGAGGCTGAACCCTGTCTCATTTTACCATTAAGTTTTATACATTAAACGATACTATGATAATTGATTTTTAAAAGCTCCATACATTTCATTAAAAATTGCATTTCCAATAAAATTATAGTTTTCAAGTTTAATAGTTATCAAAATTTGTAATATACTCATGTTTTTTGGTCAAGTCCATGCTAATAATAATTTAAATATAGTACAATGCAGGTGTTTTAATTTGGAGCCTCATGGAAATTCTTTCTAATGATAAATTTCAATTGCTATACATATTTTTCCTGCAATGTAATATGATGAAGTAATCAATAAACCTAAAAATTTGTCTGGAAATATAATCAAAGTAAGAATTCAAGGAGAAAGAGAAATAATGTGAAATTCCCAACTGTTAAAAATATTTCTTAAATGGATAATAGATATCAAATCCTATAGTCTTTGGTTTCATTGGACTCATTTAATAATTTAATTGCTTTATTTTTGAATATCAATACTTATAATATTTAGAATATTACATTATTTGAAATTACTTAAACTTATTTTGAAACATTTTTATATCAATTTTAAAATGTGCTAAGTGAAGTAGAATTTTTTAAAATTACTTTAGAGTACATGTGAGGGGGAGAATTTGAAAACCACTTGATTCCCAGCCCTGCCTGAATTTGAAGCCATGTTCAGTCCCCACCCAAGCAAAATGAAGTCAGTCTCTGTGAGTTCCCCTCACTCGCATGATATTAATATGCGTCAAGGTTTCGAACCACTGGCAGAGGGTGAATTGGTTTCTCCATTCACATTCTGCTAAAACAGGAAGGGTTTGGGAAAGGAGACAAGAAATGGTGCAGGTTAAGAAAGGGAGAGAATCTGAAAGAGAAATGAGCAAGAAAAAAAAAGAACAGGAAATAAAGGACATTGAAAGCCAATCCATCCCATCACAATTTTGCCAAAGGATAGCTCCACCTCAAATCAATAATTTAGTTATTACTGGGACTTAAAAATACTTTTTATTGTATTATTGCAATATTTTACAAAATAAGTGTTCAATAAACAGTTGAATGAATTAACTCCTGTTGCTTATCTGATAATAAAACATCCTTTATCTAATGAATATTGATTCTTAACAGTGCTAGGGTCTGCCAGTTCCTCATCCACAGACTATTTAATATTCATCCAAGAGTGGTTCCTCATCCACAGACTATTTAATATTCATCAAACAAACCCCATTGTTTGGGGTTTAATGCTGCCAACACCAGGAACTCAGGAATAGGTATTTTTCTCTACCTTTTTGAAAATGCTTGCTACTTTGACAGCATGCTTCACTTTAGAGATCTTCCATGATGCTTTGTGTTTTGTTTTGTTTTGTTTACCACCTTGTAAGTGGTAAATTTCATACTTTCCTTTTTCTGGCATCATTGGATTCTGACACTCCATAGGTAATTGGTATTGTTGTTTTGATGCCTCAGCTGTTGACATTTGTGGCAAGTCCTTTAAATAGTAGCTCAGCTGTGGGTACTGAATAATCCTACACAACCTTCAAAGGCTGTCAGAAATTGCTTTCTTGAAATTTTATCATTTCATGAACAAACATGAAACCCTTGGTAAAGTCCTGGGTTTCTTTATATTTATTACTTTGGAAGTCATTCCCAACTTGACAAGCTACAATATACATTTGCCATGAATGTTTTCTTTCAGTTCATATAAGCACAATGCTGATGACAGCAGTCAAAATATTTCTTTACTAGAGGAAAACAATTTATTGTAAGGTATATTTATTGATATTATAGAAAACTTTTCGGGTCCAGAAAACATAGGATTCCCTTAAATCAGACAGCATGTTCCCCCTCCTCCTCACAATCGTTAACTAGGCATGATCTTGTTGTTATATAGAGGGCATCCCCAAATCATTACATGAAAGCTCCAGGATACAACCGATACTTTTGCCCCTTATCCGACAAATTTGACAGGTGAGGACATCTGCCTTCACTCACCCCCAATCCTTTCTTTGGAGCCCTTCATCTTTCAAATGAATGGGTCCTGCACTTAAAGTTTCTCAAAGGTTTGCATCAGCAAAGATGTTGGCTTTGTCATGTTTTGTTCCTGAAGGCCAACAATTCATATCAGCTTTCAACAACAACAGAGAAATTGGAGAACTGGTTAAACCAAAGGACAGCCCATTAAATCATGTAGAAGGGGCAAATTGGCTGAAAGGTTTTAAATAACTTTATTGAGGTAACTAAGAATGTATTTTCTACATTCCCTACATCAGAAGGTTGCCAAATCTGTTCTTCCACAGCCTCTGCTCCCTCAGCCCAGGCTTTGGCCCCCTCACCTAGATTTCTGTGACCACTGCTGACCCATCTCCTTGCCTCGGGCTTTTTCTCTCTCTAATTTGCTCTCTTCCTTACCATTTCCTCTGTTATCTTCAGAAAGCACAGCTATGATCATACAATTTCCTTTTTCAAAAAGCTTCAAAGTCTCCTTAGTGCATACAGAACCAAACTCAAACTTTCTCACCTGGCTTTGAAGACTGTGTATAGCTCGGTCCCCACTCAGCAAATAATCAACATCTATAATAGGCTTCATCTTCCAGGAACACAAAGGAATTTGAATATTAATGGTTATTGCTATTTTTTTTTTTTTTTTTTTTAATTTTTACCGGGAGGTCCCGGGAATCGAATCCAGGTCCCTCCATATGGGAGACGGACGCCCAGCCATTTGAGCCATATCTGTCCCCCGGTTATTGCTATTAAGGGGGGAAAAGGAATAAGATATGGTTTTCCCAGAAGAAGATCTCATCTTGTTTGAGGAGACACACATAAACAAATACTATGTTACAATTTCATAAAGTTATATACAGCAACATGGGGACAGCATGAGGGACAGGCTAGTTCTACTCTTGGCCTTAACTTCCACATGCATTCCGCCTTCTTGTCCCCAACACATTCTAGGTAGAAACCCAGTCCTTCAGCCATTTGGGACAACCCATAATCCTTAAAGGTACACTGCACTCTTCTACCTCTAAACCTTTGTTCATCTGGAAGGCTCTTCCCTGCACATCCTTCCTGTTGGCATATCCATTCTTCCATCTCTGATCAAATCCTAACCACTTTTTAAGTTTCCCTCATATCTTCCCACCTGGATTAATCATCCCATTTTCCCACAGTGTATTTATGATATAAATACATAAATACAAATATCATATCATGATATTTATGTTACTACTTAAGAACAGAGATTGTATCTTTATTTTTTCTTTTATGTCCCCCAAGGTGCCCAGTGCCTTTTACATTGATAATCCCCAAGAAATATTTGATGATATACAGAATAATACCTTGACAGTGTGGTACCTAATGTTTAGTATTGACTGGGTTTTTTGTTGTTGTTGTTTGTTTTATTTATTTATTTATTTTTTTAAGATATTTAGATTACATAAATGTTACATAAAAAATATAGGAGATTTCCATATACCCCACTCCCTACCCCTACTACATTTTCCCACATCAACAACATCCTTCATTAGTGTGGTACATTTGTTACAATTGATGAACACATTTTGGAGCATTGCCACTAAGAGTGGATTATAGTTTACATTGTAGTTTACACTCTCCCCCACACAATTTTGTAAGTTATGACAAGGTATCTGTATCTGTCATTGCAATGTCATTCAGGACAATTCCAACTCCCAAAAATGCCCCCATATTTTCCCTCTCCCTCCCCTCAGAACCTCCAGTGGCCACTGGCTCCACATCAATGATAAAAGTTCTTCCATTGCTGGAATCACAATAAGTCTATGGTAGAATAACAGCAAGTGTACTCTAGTCCGATATTCATTCCCCAATCCTGAGGATTCTGGGATGGTGATGCCCACTCCACCTCTAATTGAGTGGGGGCTTAGATCCCATGTGGCAGATGAATAGAACTCTCTTGCTTGCAGTTGTATGCTCTCTCTGTTCCTTGGGATAGTTGTTGTCCATCATCATCTCTTTGTTAGTTGTCCTGGGTGAGTCAAATGAACTGGAGACTAGGTGTTGCATCTCTCTTGAGATTCAGGACCCAGTTGGCACATGGACAGCCCAAAGATTTAAGTCTCTTCAACATACACCTATCAACTCTAGTAATAACTATAGGTTCGAATAGAAGGGGCACAAGTGCAATGTGTACGGAAACCACACTGAGTCCAACTCTGTCACACTGGGGAGCATAAATTCCCAAGTAGGGCCCACTGGCAGGGCATCAAACTCCTAAGCTGTCTGCCCTGCCTATAGTGTCTGGATGTCTCCAGAGCCCTCAGGAGCCCCACTATTTGAGGCAATATTTACTTTGGCAGGCAGTGAGATCCTGCTGAGACATGAATAAGCATAACCTCTGGAATGATCTCCCAACTCACTTTGAAGTCTCTTAGACATATAAATTCACTTATCTTTACCCTTTCCTTCGTTTGGTCAAGGTCTTTTTCCAGTTGCATTGCTAGTTGGCGCTTGGTAGTAATCCCTCAATGCCAGGTAGGCTCATCCCCGGGAGTCATGTCCCACATTGGGGGGAAGGTAATGCATTTATATTCTGAGTTCAGCTTAGAAAGAGGCCACATTTGAACAACAAGGAGGCTCTCAGGAGGTAAATCTTAGGCACCCTATAATACTAGGCTAAGTTTCAATTTCAAAAGTTAAGGTTCATAAGTACAGTCATCAATATCAAGGGCCCATCAATGGTCCATCCTCCTTCACTAGTCACTGCCCCTGTACTTGGGAAATTCTTGATGTCCCATTAGAGAATGTGACAGAGCACCCCACGATGAAATTTGATATTCTTTCGATTATTGTGTGAATCTCCACCCACTGTGATAATGCCCCATGAACACTTGAACACATTTATGTGCCTTATAGCTATGCCCCAGGTGAACCTCCTCCCATGCTGTATTAGCTAGGGTTCTCTCAGGAAAGAGAATCAACAGGAGATATCTGTCAATAATATGAGATTTTATGAGTCTCTCACACAACCGTGGGGATGCACAAGTCCAGGTTCTGCAGGGAGGCTGCAAACCAGGATAAAATGAAAGTCCAATGAAAGATCCTTGATGAGTTTGTGAGAGAAGTTGGCTGTCCAAAGATGAGCTGGGAAATTCTTTCTGAATGCTGAAATCACTTCCCCTTTTAAGGCATTCAACTGACTGGATAAAAGCGTCACCCATTGCTGATACAATCTCCCTGATTGATGCAGATGTAATCAGCCATCCATGCAGTAAACTCACTGGTGATTGAAGTCCATAAATGCTCTTTTATTACAATTAGCCTAGTGCTTGCTGGACCTAACACCTGGACACAATTACCTGGCCGAGTTGACACATTAGCCTAACCATCACACATGCATCCCCCATCACTGACACCCCACACCAATGATCCTCCCTGCCATAGTTGCAACCCTTCTGTGACCCAAAACTTCTTAAAAATTGAAGCCAAAAAATAACCAAATACAATTAATAAGAAAATTAAATAATAATTTTTAAAATAAGAAATAAAATACATTTTTTAATTGGAATAATAAAAATATATAAATTTAAAAAATTTTTTTGACATTATGTCTTTCTGTTGTCTTGTATGTACAATGACATTTTCTTCCATTTATTCCCCCAGTGTCTTATTTTTTTTTTATTTTGACTTCAAAGAAACTTTAGGTTATAGAAAAGTGAAGTACAGAATATAGGGAATTTCCATATACCCAACATCCTCCCCATTTTCTCCTTTCTCCTATTAATAACATTTTATATGTGGGTGACACATTTTTTACAAATTGATATACAAATATTGAAACATTGCTACTAACCATGGTCAATGATATTTTTGATGAAATTCTATGTCATATCACGTTTATTTTCAAATATTCATTAAAGATTTTTTATAGCTTCTCTAACCAGATTGCAAGGCAATTCTCTTTTAGCCAGCAATACAGTTTTGGGGAAAGATAATGTCCCTTTTCTCTAATATGTTCTATGTCTGCAGATTCCTTGGCTATGCCTTTCTCTGATCATTCTTTTTTTTTTAGTTTTTTTTTTTTTTAAGATTTATTTATTTATTTATTCATTTATCCCCCCCCTGCTGCCCGTGCTCGCCGGGTCAGCCAACCACGCCCCGTGCGGGCCGGCCTGCCCCCACCAGGAGGCCCCGGGAACCGAACCCGGGGCCTCCCACATGGCAAACGGGAGCCCCACTGATTGAGCCACAGCCGCTTCCCTCTCTGATCATTCTTGATCCAAGTGGTGATGCTGTAACCATGGTAGACAATGAACCACAAAGCAGCACAATTACAGAAATTGGCTGGCATAAAAAAATTTTTTAAAAAAGGTCTCATTAAATACCTGCTAATTAAATGCCTTGGGTGAATTCCAGGTTTCTGAAATGTTACCATCTTCTGCTTTAGATATAGGTATTCTTGGTTTCCATAACACAGAAGCTGTATCTGTGCAGTGATAAAATTGTCATCAATTAAGTTTTTTAAGAAATCAATTCTCAATCCAGTGAGGAAACGATCAACCAAAGAGGTTTCTTGATACCACACAATCAATGTGGTTGGCTAATTTGATTTTCCGCTTTTCAACTCAGTATTTCCTATTGTAGAGAGGAAATATTTATTGCATACATATAGGGTATAAGGCACCATGCTAAACCATCTGAATTATACAAGACTAAGACAAGGTCTTCAGCTTTCAAGCTTACTCGGTAGTTGGGAATATAAAATACATATATTGAAAATAAAACTAATCAATTGCCATCAGATATTATGACAACAATGCAAAGAGGCCACAAAGAAGTACCTGGTTGATTGATATCTATGTATTAGCCATAGTTGACAGGAATACTACAAAGAATTGGAGTTATCCAGCAGGATGGACAAGAAGGACAATATGAAGCCTGATTTAATTAGAGATTTGTAATTGGGAATAATTTTTTTTAAAGGCTGAAGAAAAGCTTATATCTGTAATTCTTCAAAATGAAGTGCCAGATTCTAAGGGCCTAAACCATGTCAAGATTAAATAACTGCTTAGATTTACCTGTCACCACTGTATGACTCCCTCTCTTTTCAGAATTGCACACAGGAGCCATAATGTTCTTTCTAAAATATAATTCAGACATCATTCCTCTGCACAAAACTCTCCAATGAAGTCCCATTGCATTTGGAATAAAACCCCAAATAGTTGCTACCATTTTAAAGACTCTTTGTGATCTTGGCCCTTTTGGTCCCTCTGACCTCAAGCGGTACCACTCTTACCATTTGTCACTGCTCCCCAGCCACAGTGGCCTATAAGTCCATCAAACACATCCATTTTATCAATATCTTTGCAGTTCCCTCTCCCTAGGCCTTTACAAAGGTGGATGCTTCCCATTATTCTGGATTCACATCAAATTTTACCTCTTTAGAAAAGTCTTCCTGATCTGCCCACTCTAAAGTAACATCCTCTCCCAACCCTGTCACTCATTACTTCACTACTCTATTTTTATTTTTATAGTATCTCTCACTGTTCAAGATTATCTTATTTGTTTACTTATGTATTATCTCTCTGTTCATTAATATGCTTGCTCCATTGAGCTTGGATGCCTAGTCTGTCTTATTCAGCTCTGTATATCCAGTGCCTAGAGCAGCCCCAGGCACATATAGGTGCCTATTGCATAAAGTGTGTGTTTTACACCTTGTTCACCAAACTGGAGAATACATTTTCTCCCTAAAAATGGCCCCTACCCTTTACCACCTCTCCATAATTACTTAGCTGAAACTTAACATCTGTCAATTATTTTTATTATCCTTCAAGATCCAACTTAAATATCACCTAATTCATAAAAATGTTCTAACCCTTCAAACTAATTTTACTACCTCCCTCCACCAAGTCTTTATGGTACTCGCCTATCTTTTTGTATGCCATTCAGTAAATTATGTCATATATTACAGTGATCCATGGTCTTATCCTCACTACAAAATGGTAAGTTACTTAAGGAATAGACTGTTTCTCATTTGTCTTCAAATCCTTAGCATCTAGAGTGGCGTGCCTTATACAAAGTAGACACTCAATGAAGGTTGGATAATAAATTAATTGAATGATGTGAATATTCTCGCTGTCCTGATTTTGTGATAATCAATGTAGGCTAAACATTCACTATATTAGAAACATGCATGTGTCCCCAGACCTAGTTTTTCTCCCTAGGGCTGGTTTTTAGAATGCTGGTGATAAACTAACCCTGATTTATTATATGAACGTCCTGTATGGGAAAATACTGTAATTCTAGATATCTTTGATCAACCTTAAGAGATATAGCAGGGGGACAGATGTGGCTCAAATGGTTGGGCGTCCATCTCCCATACTTCCTGACCTGGGTTCGATCCCCGGGACCTCCCAGTAAAAATTAGAAAAAGAAAAATATAGAGGGGGCACAGGCTACTAGGTCCCATGCGCGGGTGCACTGCCAGGCCCCGCGAGCCACGCAGCAAGATGATGAGGTAACAGAAGAGTGACACAAAGGAGAGTCAAGATGAGATGTGCCAAAAAACCAGGACACCTCTCTCCTACATCGGAAGTTCCAAGTATCGAATCCCAGTGAAGACAGGAGGAGAAGGAGGAGAAGAGAGGGCAGGAAACAGACACAGAGAGTTGCCCAACTAATGGATACAAAAACAGCAAAAATGGGGTCGGGGGGTAAAAGTGGATATAAATAAATAAATAAATAAATAAATAAATAAATCCTTAAAAAATTGTATAGGGGAGTAAGATACAGACTATAGTTAGTAGTAATACTTTGACGATGCTCTATCATAATTTGTTAACAAATGTTTCACAACAATGCAAAGTATTTGTGGTGGGGTGATGTGTGGGAACCCTGTATGATGTTATGCATGTGTGATGGTTAGGCTAATGTGTCAACTCGGCCAGGTAATTGTGTCCAGGTGTTTGTTCCAACAAGCACTGGGCTAATTGTAATACAAGAGCATTTATGGACTTCAATCACCAGTGAGTTTACTGCGTGGATGGCTGATTACATCTGCATCAATCAGGGAGATTGTATCAGCAATGGGTGACACTTTTATCCAGTCAGTTGAATGACTTAAAAGCGGAAGTGATTTCAACATTCAGAGAGAATTTCCCAGCTCGTTGTTGGACAGGCAACTTCTCCCAGAAACTCATCAACGACCTTTCATCGGACTTGAATTGGAGCCACTGGTTTGCAGCCTGCCTGCGGAACCTGGACTTGTGCATCCCCACGGTCGCGTGAGAGACTCTTTTAAAATTTCATATTATTGACAGATATCTCCTGCTGATTCTGTTTCTCGAGAGAACCCTGATTAATACAGCATGTTTGTTTTGTAAGTTCACAATGCTTACTGAACACTTATAGTTTATGTATGTTCATGTATGAATGATATACTTCAATAAATTAATTAAAATAATAAATAAATAAATAAATAAATAAATAAATAAATTGAATGAATGAGTAATGTATCTGTTAATTTCCACCCCTGGAGATATAACCCTATGAAAAAATGAAAAAGGTACCCAAACTTCAAAGTCCTTTTTAAGCAGATAGGTACTCCTCAGTAATTTTTGGAAGACTGTGAGTAGGAGCAATTCCCTTCTTATTTTTCTATCACCTCTTTTACTATCTTATTTATAATTTTGAGGGCCTTATAAGCCAGTAAATTTTGTGTTCCAGTTCCAATAACAAATACTTTTCGAAAAAAAATTAACAAGTGACTTATTGAAATGTGACTTTAAAAAAATCTTGCAGAAATGCCTCAAGGATGGGGCCAACAACAACTCACTGAACTAAATCAATTGTGCTTTATTGATGTAGTTTGTCAAAGATATTCATTTTTATCTTGGCACTAGAACAAAATTATGGACATACTATCCAGATAGCAACATTATGGTCATTTTCAAGTTGAAAAAGTATGTTATTGTATTTCTACATGGGGATGGGAGAAGAGATATTTTATAAGACAACTTTAACTTCAAACCATAAGCCACATGTTATAAAAAACATGAAGTGGGCCCCACCCCAATCAAGATTGGGGAGTGAAATGTTTTAGGTCTCCATCCTCCCACAGACACTTTGAACAACCAGAATGAACTGGCAAAAACAATGTTCTCAGAGCTAAAAAACAAACAGACAAAAGAAAAACAAATAAAGGACTGCACTAACAGGGCAAGCACCAAATAAAGGAAAAAAGGCTATTTAAAAGTGGTAGGGAGAGTGGGTGCAGCTCAGTAGTTGAGTGCCTACTTCCCATGTACGAGGTCCTGGGTTCAATCCCTGGTACCTAAAAATAAATAATCTAATTAATTAATTAATTAATTAATTAATTTTAAAAGTGGTAGGATCTTCTTGTGCCCTCATTGGCCCCTCTCCAACCCCTCACTGGCTTGATGTGATCCCAGTTCCAGAGTTAGCAGAGTAACCTTCAGGAACATACTAGGAGTATATGTGTCTGCCCCAATTGGTCAGGTGGCGTCTAAGAGACTTGCTACCCCAGAACTTATCATGAGTGTATAAGGAAGCTCACCAAGCTATCTACAGAATGCTTCTGGGGACAGGAGATTGCTGACTGTAAGACAGAGTGCAGTGCCCAGACCCTGAGGAAATTGTTTCCTAAGGAAGAGGGAACATTTATATCTTTGTAAATGGGGGAGTTCCTAGGGCCACACATGCATAAGGAAGACAAGATGCATGCACAGAAAGGATCAGGGAGGCCCTCACACTTTGGCCCGGAGCTATTCTCCAAACTCATTGTATGTATAACCCCTGAAAGAGAGCACTTGCACAAGTAAATCTGCAAAAACTGGCAAATGTGTTTTCTTTTTTTATATATATAAGCAATTTTATTGAGACATACTCACATACCATACAATCTATCTAAAATGTACATTCGGTGGCTTTTGGTATAGCCATAGATTGTGCATTCATCACCGTAGTCAATATTAGGGCATTTTCATTACTCCAATTAGAAAAATCCCCTACCCTTTAGCAGTCAACTCTCAATCCTCTATCCTTCCCCTGCCACACATATCCACTAATAAGATTAAGTGCTGATTTCTCATCTGAAACCATGGAAGCAAGAAGGCAGTGCTATGACATTGTTAAGAGGCTAAAAGAAAAAAACTGCCAGCCAAGATTTCTGCATCCAGCAAAGCTGGCATTCAAAAATGAGGGAGAGATTAAATATTCACAGGTAAACAGAAGTTGAGAGAATTTGTCAACAATTGTCATACCTTTCAAGAAACACTAAAGAGAGTTCTACAGGCTGAAATGAAAAAACAGGAGGGAAACAGTTGGACGAGAGTGCAGAATGGAAGATTATTAATAAGAGTAACTAAAAGGGTAAAAAGAGAAATAAAAACAAAATATTAAATATATAAATCTAAAGAAAAAATGAGTAATATAAGCACTGCCTTGACAGTAATAACATTGAATGTTAATGGATTAAGCTCTCCAATCAAAAGACACAGACTGGCAGAATGGATAAGGAAATATAACCCATCTATATGCTGTCTACAAAAACTCACCTTAGACCCAGGGATGTAAGAAGGTACCAATCGAAAAGTTGGAAAATGATTTTACACACAAACAAAAACCAAAAAAGGGCAGGAGTAGCTCTACTAATATTGGGCAAAATAGACTTTAAATGCAATACTATTATAAAACAAAGAAGGACACTATATATTAATAAAGGGGGTGCTCTATCAAGAAGAAAAAACAACCATAAATATTTATGCCCTAAAATACATGAAATAAGGGGAGAAATAGATACCTCTACAATAATAGTGGGGGACTTTATTACACCATTATCACCATTAGACAGAACATCATGACACCGAGTTAATAATGAAATAGAGACCTTAAATAATACATGGGAGTAACTAGACTTAGTAGACATATAACCATATACAAATACAGCAGGATACACATTCTTCTCAAGTGCACATGGGTCCTTCTTCAGGATAGACCACATGCTAGGTCACAGACCAAGTCTCAATGAATTTAGAAAGATTGAAATTATATGAAAAGGTAAAGACAAATGAGTTTATATGGCTTAAGAGACTTCAAATTGAGTCGGGAGGACATCCCAGAGGTAAAGCTTATGCTCGTCTCAGCAGGATCTCATAGACTGCCAAAGTAGATACTACCCCCAAATAATGGCGCTCCTGAGAGCTCTGGAGATACCCAGGTCCTATGGTCAGGGAAGATAGCTCCAGAGTTTGGTGCCTTGCCAGTGGGCCCTACTTTGGAGTTTGTGCTACTGAGTGTGACAGAGTTGGACTCAGTTATGGCTTCCCTATACATGACTCATCAGTCCCTTCTATTTGAATCTATAGTTGGTGCTGGAGTTGGTAGGTGTACGTACAAGAGACTGGAATCTTTGGCCTGTCCATGTGCCAACTGGGCCTTGAATCTCAATGCAGTTGTAACACATACTCTCCAGTTCATTGGACTCACCCAGGACAACTAACAAGGAGGTGATAATGGCCAAACCACCATACCAAGGAAACGAGAGCTTCTACAACTGCAAGAAAAAGAGTCCTGTCCATTGGCTGTATGGGATCAAAGCCCCCCTCTCAATTAGAGGTGGACTGGACATCACCATCCCAGAATCCTCAGGATTGGGGAATGAAGTATGGACTAGAGTGGACTTACTGGTATTCTGCTATAGACTTATTGTGATTCTAGCAATGGAAGAAATTACAACATAGATGTGGAAGCAGTGGCTACTGGAGGCTCTGAGGGGCAAGGGGAGGGAAAAACAGGTGTAATACAGGAACAGTTTCAGGACTTGGGAATCGTCCTGAATGACATTGCAATGACAGATATAGGCCATCATATATCTTCCCATAACCTACAGAATTGTGTGGGAGAGAGTGTAAACTATAATCCATGGTCAGTGGCAATGCCCCAAAATGCATTTATCAATTGCAATGAATATACCACACTAATGAAGGATGTTATTTATGTGGGAAAATGTGAGAGGTTTGGGGAGCAGGACAAATGGGAATCCCTATATTTTTTATGTAACATTTATATAATCTAAGTATCTTTAAAAAAATAAAAAACATGTATTAAAAAAAGAAATTATATGAAGTAATTTATCTGTCCACAATGGAATGAAGTTGGAAATTAATAAGGGAAGTGTATTAATCAGCCAAAGGGGTGCTGATGCAAAGTACCAGAAACCTGTTGGTTTTTATAAAGGTATTTATTTGGGGTAAAAGCTTACAGTTACAAGGCCCTAAAGAGTCCAACTCAAGCTTACTTCCTCACCAAACTCTGTTGACACATGTTGCAGCAAGATGGCAGGCGATGTCTGTGAGGGTTCAGCCTTCCTCTCCCCTCTTAAGGCTCCATGGGTCCAGCTTCTTCTGATCTCAGCTGCAGGCTGGCATAAGACTCATCTCTCTTCCCCGGTCTCATTTCTTTCTGGGCCCAGCTGCTCTGGTCTCTTCACAAGGTCAGCTGTAAACTATCAGGCAAATGGTTCATCGCTCTTCCCAGGGCCTCTGCCATTTCTATGAAGCTGTCTCTCTCCCTCTGTGTATCTTCTCTGTGTGTGTCTACTTCCGTCTCCTTGATTGAGCATCTGTTTATATAGCCCACCAAGGGGATGGGGACTCAACCCTGCATGCCCTAATGATGTGGTCAAATCAAAACCCTAAACTTGATTTAATCAAACAAATGTAAAGCCTTTGAATTTAAATCAGTGAAAGGTTGTTATTTCCAGAGAAACAGACCAGTTTTACAAACATAATCAAATATCTTTCGATATTTGAAAAAGTGAAATAAGATACATATGCAAAATCAGTAGCATTTCTGTACACTAATAATGAGCAATCTTAGGAGGAAATCAAGGGGAAAATTCCATTTACAATAGCAACTAAAATAATCAAATATAGGATAAACTTAACTAAGAATGTAAAGGATTTGGACACAGAAAACTACACAACATTGTTGAAGGAAATCAAAGAAGACCTAAATAAATGGAAGAATATTCCATGCTCATGGATTAGAAGACTAAATATCATTAAGATGTCTCTCCTACCCAGACTGATTTACAGATTTAACACAATCCCAATAAAAATTACAACAGCATTTTTTACTAAACTAAAAAAGCCAATTGTGAAATTTACTTGGAATGGTAAGGGGCCCCAAATAGCCAAAAACATATTGAAAAAAAAAATTGGAGGAATCACACTGCCTGACTTTAAAGCCTACTACAAAGCTACAGTAGTCAAAACTGCATAGTATTAGCACAAGGAGAGACATACTGACCAATAGAACTGAACTGAGAGTTTAGATGTAGACCCACTTATATACAGCCAACTCATATTCAACAAGGTCACCAAGCCCACTCAACTGACACAGAATAGCATCTTCAACAAATGGTTCTGGGAGAACTGGATTTCCATATCCAAAAGAATGAGAGAGGATCACCATCTCATGTCCTTTTCAAAAATTAATTCAAGATGGATCAAAGACCAAAATATAAGAGCCAAGACCATAAAGCTCCTAAAAGATAATGTAGGGCAGCATCTATGTGATCTTGTAGTAGGAAGTGGTTTCATAACCTTTACATCCAAAGTGCAAGCAATGAAAGAAAAAATTGATAAATGAGACCACCTGAAAATTTAAAACTTTTGTGCTCCAAAGGAGTTTGTCCAGAAAGTGAAAAGGCAGCCTACTCAATAGGAGAAAATATTTGAGAACCACTTATCCAATAATGTTCTAATATCAAGTATATATAAAGAAATCCTATATCTTGATAATAAAAAGACAACCCACTTAAAAAGTGGGCAAGAAATTTGAAGAGACACTTTTCCAAAGAGGAAATACAAACGGCTAAAAAGCACATGAAAAGATGCTCAACATCACTAGCTATTCAGGAAATGCAAGTCAAAACTACATTGAGATATCATCTTACCCCTATTAGACTGGCTACTATTAAAAAAAAAAAAGGAAAGGCAAGGGAAGGGAAGGGAAGGGAAGGGAAGGGAAGGGACGGGAAGGGACAGGAAGGGAAGGGAAGGGAAGGGAAGGAAAGGAAAGGAAGCTACAAGTGTTGGAAAGGATGTAGAGGAATAGGAACCTTCATCCACTGCTGATGAGAATGTAGAACGGTGCAGCCCTTGTGGGGATGGTTTGGCAGTTCCTCAGGAAACTAACTGTAGGACAGCCATATGATCCAGCAATCCCACTACTAGGTATATGCCCAGAAGAATTGAAAGCAGGAACACAAACAGATCTGCACACCAGTGATCATAGCAGTATTTTTCACTATTGCCAAAAGTTGGAAACAACTAAATGTCCATCAATGGAAGAATAGATAAGCAAAATGTGGTATATGCATACAATGGAATATTACTCAGCTGTAAGATGGAATGAAGCTTTGACATATGTGACAACATGGATGAATCTCAATGACCTTATGTTAGTGAAGTAAGCAGTAACTAAATGACAACTATTGCATGACCTCACTGATATGACCTAAGGATATTGAGCAGACTCACAGAGATAGAGTCTGGAAGATAGTTTACCAGGACATAGAAAGGGAGTGGAAAGTGTTAAGCCAATGTTCAATCTGAGCAGAAACTATGATAAGGTGGAAGGGTGTGGTTGGACAGTGGATGAGAGTGATGGTGGTGCAGGGATTTGAGTGGGGTCAATGGTGCTGAAGTGTGAGGGTGAGCAGGGTTGTGGGGGTTGGACTATCCATAGAACTGTGGTGAGGGCTGGAGGAAGGAACAGGTGAACTCTGGGTAGGTGGAGGTCTGTGGTTGAAAATACAATTGTGGGAATGTTCTTTTGGCAAATAAGGCAGGGAAGGGACACTGGTACAGGGTATTGGTGGGGAGACCCACATAATAAACAACAAAATATTAAGCTCCCTTCCTGGGGAGTCCTGCTGTACTCTCAAAAAGAGGGGCAAGAATCTCTCGAGTACCTAGCCAGTGCCTGATAAAAGAAAACAGAACAATATGCCAAGCCCTCAATATTAATGCATATAACTAGGAACCTTATTCTTGTAAAATTGAAACTTAGCCTAATAATAACTATTGCCTAAGTGTTACCTCCTGAAAGCTTCCTTTTTGCTCAAATGTGGCCTCTCTCTAAACCAAACTCAGAAAATAAATGCACCACCTCCCCCGCCAGCATGGGATATAACTTCTGGGGATGAGCCTCCCTGGCACCAAGGAATTAATACCAAGCACCAACCACCAACTCATTTGGAAAAAGACCTTGGAGGCAAGAAGGGAGTGGAATGACATATTTAATATATGATATTATATATAAATATGACATATTTAATACATGATAGCAAAAAGTTGCCAGTCAAAAAACTGTCTCTCAAAAATGAGGGTGAGGTTAAGACATTCCCAGATAAACAAAAGCTGAGGGATTTCATCACCACTAGACCAGCCCTACCGGAGTTGCTAAAGAGTTCTAAAAGGTTGCAAGGAAAGAATAATAGACAATAGATTGAAGCTGCTTGAAGAAATAAAGAGTTCTGGTAAGGGTAGCGACATGGGTAAATATAAATGCCAGTACTATTTTATTTTGGATTTGTAACTCCATTTTTACTTCTTACAGGATCTCAAAGGCAAAGACATAAAATGTAATGATAAATCGAGTGGTTTTAGACCACTCTATAAATGTATAAATGTATAAATGTAATTTGTGAAAGAACTACATAAATGTTGGAGGACAGAAGAGTATAGGAGCATAGTACATATATACTTTTGAGATTGAGTTGGTATCAAAGCAAACAAGATTGCTATAGATTTAGGATGTTAAATTTAAGCCCCATGGTAACTACAAATAAAATACTGGAGAATATGTAATCTCTTAAGGCAGAAATTAGAATACAAGTTGTCAGGGTAGGGACAGTGGGGAATGGGGAGTTAATGTATAATTACTGTAGGGTTTCTGTCTAAGGGGATGGGAAAGTTTTAGTAATGAAAGGTGGTGAAGGAACCACAAATTTGTGAATGTGGTTAACCCCATTTGTATTAGTGAGGGTTCTCCAGGGAAACATGACTGACAGGAGACAGATAGATAGATGATAGATAGATAGATAGATAGATAGATAGATAGATAGATAGATAGATAGATAGATAGATAGATAGATAGATAGATAATGTAAATATAATATTAGGAGATTTATAATAGGAATTGGCTCATATGACTGTGGGGATTGGAAATTCCAAATTCTGTAAGGCAGGCCGCAAGCTGGGAATGCCAATGAAGGTTTGATGAATTCCACAGGAGAAGCTGGCTGGCTGTATTAGAGACAGAAACTCTTCTTTCTGACTGCTGAAATAATCAATTCTCCTTTTAAGGCCTTCAACTGATTGGATGAGACTCTTCTCATTGCTGAAGACAATCTCCTTTGCTGATTGTAGATGTAATCAGCCACAGATGCAATCAACTGACTGATCATTTAAATCCACAAAATATCCTCACAGTAACAATCAGGCCAGTACTTCCTAACCAAACAACTGGACAAGATAAACCATGTGTAGCTAAATTGACACATGTTTTTTTTTTTTTATTTTATTTTTAAAGAAGCTTTAGATTACATAAATATTATATCAAAAATATAGGGGATTCCAATATACCTCACACCCTCCCTCTCCCACACTTTTTCCCATTAACAACATCTTTCATTAGTGTGGTACATTTGTTACAATTGATAAAAACATATTGAAGTATTGCTACTAACCATGGTTTATAGTTTACATTATGTTTTACACTTTGCACCACACAATTTTATAGGTTTCAATGAAATATATAATGACCTGTATCTGTCATTGCAATGTTATGCAGGACAATTCCAATGTCCCAAAAATGCCCCCATGTTATACTTATTCTTCCCTCTTCTTCCCCTCAGAACCTCTGGTGACCACTGTCTTTATGTCAATGTTAAAAGTTCTTCCATTGCTAGAATAATAATAAGTCTACTTTAGTCCATAGTTGCATTCCCCCCTTATGTTTGTTCATCCCTCTATCTTGAGGATTTGGGGATGGTGATGCCCACTCTGTTTCTAACCAAGAGGGAACTTAGATCCCTTGTGGCAGATGGATGTAACTGTCTTGCTTGCAATTGTAGATACTCTGTTTTTTGGGGATGGGCGTTTTCCATCATCATCCTTTTGTTAGTTGTCCTGGACAAGTCTGATGAACTGGAGAGTAGGTGTTGGCTACAACTCTTCTGAGATTCCGAGCTCAACTAGTATATGAACAACCAGAAGATTTAAGTCTCTAGGACACATATTTAGTGGGTGCTAATTATAGGTTCAAATAAAAGGGACATAAGAACCATGTGTAGGAAAATTATAAATGAGTCCAACTCTGGGTGGATAGGTTATCATATACTCCAAGGTAAGGTCCACTGACAGGGTGCCAAATTCCTGGGGTTTTTTGCCCTGCCTATAGTGTCCAGATGTCTCTAGAGCCTTCAGGAGACCTCCTGCTTGAGGCACTATTTACTTCAGCAGTCAGTGAGATCCTCCTAAGACGTTCATAAGCATAACCTCTGAAATGGCCTCCCAACTCACTTTGAAATCTCTTAGCCATAGAAACTCATTTGTATTTAGTATTTTCCCCTTATGGTTAAGGTCTTTTCCAAATGCATCACTAGTTGGCACTTAATAATCCCTCAGAGCCATCCCCGGGAGTCATGTCCCACACTGGGGGGAAGGTAGAGAGTTTATATGCTGAGTTTGGCTTAGAAAGGGGCCACATTTGAGCAACAAGAAGGCTTTCAGGAGGTAACTCTTAGGCAATATATATTACTAGGCTGTTTCAAGTTCACAAGAACAAGGATCATAAGAACAAGCATGGATATCAAGGATGTGGCATGTTGGTCTGTCCTCCTTCACTAGGCACTGCCCATGTACTCTAGAGATTCTTGCCACTCTATGAGAGAATATAGCAGTACTCCCCAGGATGGGAATTCAATATTCTGTCAGTTATTCTGTGGGTCTCCACCCACTGAGACAACAACCATGACCACTTGAACACATCCATATTCTATAAAGGCATGCCCCAGGTGCACTTCTCCCCACATATCCCCCCACCCCCGATACCCTGCACCAGTGACACATGAGTTTAATCATCACACCATTGAATGGTCTGCTTGGGAGTTGAAATGGGAATGTTTATGTTATATATATATTCCTATAATTTATTTTAAGGTGCAACTAAAGAGACAATGACAATTAAATGCAATATATGATCCCGGATAGGATCTTAACAAGAGAGAAGAAAAGGCTCAAAGGGACATTTTTGGGACATGTGAAAAAATTGGAATTTAAGCTGTAAGCTTTGTATCAATGTTAAAGAGTCTTGAACTTGATAAATGCACTTACGGTGTTATGTAAGTGTACTTCCTTTTTCTCAAGAAATGTACATGGCAGTTATAAGTGTTCAAGAAGCATTATGTATACAAACTACACTCAATAGTTCAGAAAATGGATTGATAAATACATAGACAGAAGGCGAGACAGATAGATAGATAGATAGATAGATAGATAGATAGATAGATAGATAGATAGATAGATCTTTAAAAATTGGTGGATCTGGATATCTGTAGGGTTGGGTAGGAATGTGTTGGAGTGCTCTGTATGGTGTTTGCATTATTTTTGTAACTGTCCTGTAAGTTTGAAATTATTTCAAAATAAAAAGCTTTTTAAAAACCATGGTGTAGGATCAATCTCTGACACTTCTGAATTTATTATTTAATAATAATAACTATATTACAAAGTGCTAGGCATGGTTCTAAGTTCTTTACATATATTAATCCATTTAATGAGCACCACAACCCAATAACTTGGGTATTATTATTTTTATTATTATAATAATCTGACTATTATTATCATAACATATATTATGAGAGCCAGACTTACTGGATTCACATCCTAGCTCTCCTGTGGGCCAGCTGTGTGACCTTGGGCAAAGGCTTACTCTTTCTGTGTCTCAGTTTCCTCATCCATTAAATGAAAATGATGATAACATGTGATAATACTTATCTCACCTCCTCTGCCCTTCCTCTACAGATTGCTAATTTGAAGGAGCAAACCCAAGCTTCTCTCATAATCAGGATAATGGATTTGCTAAACCCATGGAAGAAGGTTCTCTGCAGATTTCCACAGATGGGGAGAAAAATATCTTTCTTTTGTGACTCTTGAACCCATAGGAACTACACTGGACAGCAAACCTCAGAACCTTAGGTAGCTTTAGAACATTCTTGAGCCAGGAGAGCAGCACATATAATCCAGGTTTCCCTCCAGTCTTACTCTGAAAGACTCTCTAGCAGCATAGGAAGTGTCAGTTAAATTGAGTACAGAACCTAGTGAAATCATTCTTTCCTGGAAGAACTTTTTTCAGAGTGGAGAACAAGATTAAACCTAAAAAGAAAAATTTCTAGAGAAAAAACAGTAAGCTATGTCTAAGAGAAATTACATTACAATTTGAAGAACTTTTTTTTTTTTTTTTTAAAGATGTTATTTATTTTATCCATTTTAAACCCCCCCTTCCCCATTTGCTGTTTTGTGTCCATTTGCTGGGCAATTCTCCGTGTCTGTTTCCTGCCATCTCTTCTCATCCTCCTCCTCCAGTCTTCACCAGGATTCGGTCCTGGAGACCTCCGATGTAGGAGAGAGGTATTCTGCTGCCTGAGCCACCTCAGCTCCTGGCTTCTGGAGCTTCTGGAGCATCTCGTCTTGTCTCTCCCCTGTTACGTCATCATCCTGCTGCATGGCTCCCGGGGCCCGACAGCTCAGCGGCACACAGAGCCTGGCAGCCCATGCGCCTTCTATATATTTTTTTTTTATTTTACCGGGAGGTCCCGGGGATCGAACCCAGGTCCCTCCATATGGCAGATGGACGCCCAACCATTTGAGCCACATCCGCCCCCTTGAAGAACTTTTTTGGCAGCTATAGACACCATATTGTGCTACTCAGATGCTGGTTTCAGTATGATGGGTCTTTAACCCCATAGAGGAGTAACCATAAAGAGAAGGCTTTGGCTTTCAGAGGTGGCTCCTCACAAAAGAATAAGATCGGGTCAGTTCAGGAGTTTCCTAAGTCCCATCTCTTTCTTCCTTGTCAGTCCATCTCCATTTTCATCTAGGCATCCCCACACATTCTGATCGCTGCACTGGTCTGCTGGGTGGCTTGATTTCCAACCACCCACTCTTTGTTTCTAACTTCAGTTCTCCAGTTTCTTGTGTCCCTCTCTCCCCCTCAGCATAAGCAAGGGCACAGTCTTTTAAATCACACTTTGACATCTACATTTTTATTTCTCTTTTCTCTGATGGGAAACAAAAGTGGTTTTCTACTTTGTTCCCCCCAGCAGCCCCCATCTCCACCTTAAAAAAAAGCCTGTATAACCAATTTTTCCCTTTTAAAGTTTTTAGCCATATGTAAATCAACATTCCAAAAAATATTATTTGAGGGTTTAATAAAATGTAAACATCTATCTTGAACTTTAGGCTAGATTTATTACTCTGACAAAAGTATGCAAATTTAAAGAAAAGTCTCAAGAGAAAAAAATGAAAAAGCCAGTATTTTTTTAATTATTCCAGAGATCTCATATCAAAGTCACTTTGATTTATAAACATAAAAGACACACATATTCCATTTATTGAAGGGCCCAACAGACAACAGTACTGATAAAACTATCCAGTAATTCTTTAGAACAGATTTCCCCTAGATTTTAAAATATGCTACCACCTCATATTTGTTATGAATAGCCAATTCCTTTACTTTTAGCTATTATATGCTAACTAATATTGAATAGCCCTTTAACATCATTTTGACCATATCATTCTGAAATGAGGCGACATCTGGTTTTATTTATCATAACTTCTATTAAGATAACTGTATTTTGTTCAATTTGACTAATGTATTTGGTTCAGTATGGATAATATATTTCAGAGAAAGAGTAAAATAGATTCCTGTACTTAAACCTCTTTCTCTGCATAATGTCTCTATGCTTTTTCCTGCTTACCTTCATACATATGACGTTTACACTATATTGTTTAAAAAAAACATTTCTAACATTATTATTGTTATAGCTTGTGTTATTGTTCACTTGACCCTATTTCCTTCTGCCAAGCAACACATGCTTTTCCATTTGTGGCCCAACGAATCCAACATGTTATTTTATACCTATTGGCTTCAATTCCCACATAACCCTACCACCACCACCATTGTAGCTTCTGCACCTTGAATTTCTTCTCCAACAATTTCAAAAACTGTGTTTTAGTTCACAGGGCTCTGCCAGCAGCCACCTGCCCTTTTCTGTGTGCATTTATCCTTTTGATGGGCTAATCCAAGTCTCCAGGTTCTGATCAAACCCGCCTCTTTATCCCCTACCCCACTGTACACTAGTGTCACATTTCCAACTCACTATAGCCACCCTCAAGTGCATGTCTAGCCACAACGTCAAACTCAAGAAGTTCAATATTGACTACTTTATATTTCTTCTTAAATGGAATCTCTTTCCAGCCATCTGATTTCAAATATTTAAGAACTGAAACTAAGAGCTGTCTTTAACTTTTCTGTATTTCTCTGATGTCCAGTCTGTCACCTCTCAGAGTCACTTGTATTTCAGTGGTCACTAAGATCACACCCTTAACACTACACACAAATTGCTATAGCTTCCTCCCTGATTTTCAGGCTCGGGTCATTCCTGTCCAATCCATCCTGAACACCACTGACAGCCCCATCATTTGAAAAGGACACTTTCACAGGGTCCCTCCCTATTAAGAACCCTCAGTGCCTCCCTACTTTTTGTTGTATATTAAGGCACCAAGTCTAGCTGCCTTTAAAGATTCTCCATGAGCCTGATATGCTCTGACCATTATCAACCCACTCTTCCCACCTCCATAATCTTCACTCTTATCTCTGTTAGGCCCCTTCTACACCACCCTCCAAACCTTGGTGGGTATAGAGTGTTTGTAAATTAAGAAAAAAGAAATTCTGCTTCTTCAGAAAGTCTTCTCCATTTATTCCAGATTCTGACTATGATCTTTCTTCTTTGAACAGCTACTACATACTTAGTTTGCTTTTGCAACAAAATGCTGAAAACATCACAGCTCCTGTTGCATGCCCTGTGTTGCCTCTAGCACAGAGCTCCAAATACAGCATTCATGGCAGGCCTTCCACAAATCTTCAAAACCAAGGAATGGGTTAATCGACAACAGCTTGTCTTTATAAGAGCGTAGCATTCGGGCACCCTCTTGGGTAAAATTTCCCAGAGAGTACATAATTTCTTCGGGACTCTACAAGCACTGACACCCAGTGATTGCTAATCGAAATAGTTTCCATTTTGTATTCATGACCCAAATATAACCAAATTAGTAAACAGAATCATATTAGAATTTTAAAATGAATCCAAGAAAAAAAATTCCTCCTCCCCCCAAAAATGACTCGAAGAGCTGTTTCATTGGGGGGAGAAACTAATGTAAAACAATTTAAAGCATATGTAAGTAAATGTAAGAAAGAGATAAAGAATATAACAGATAATGAAAATTTCATAATTATTTTAAAGTATTATGTACATCTCTATATCAGCCCTTTTCAACCCATTCCAGGAGAGAATTAAGCCCTAAGGTATCCATTGCATGTAGTGAATTAACTTGTCTCCTATACACCTAGAAAGGTGCTAATATGTCCCATCTTGGGAGAATTGAAAACAGTCATGCAAATCATTCTTTGGAGGCCTAATTCATTGAAAGTCTCAATGAAAACGACAATTTTGTGGAAAATATAAATTATTGAAAATGACTCAAGAATAAATCTGATTAGAAAATAATCATAAAAGAAATTAAGTAATTTCAAAAAATTTCCTCCAAAAACAATCCTAAGCAGCTAGTTTGTGAATGAAGTCTTTCAAACCCCCATGCAATATGCTTCAAGACACAGAAAGAAAAAACTGTAAATCACTGAACATCTTTTAGAAAACTAAACACTGCCCTGACACCAAAATTTAATGCAGAGAAGAAGAAACTAAAAAATCATAGCCTAATCTCATTTGTAAATATGATTCAGTAATCCTACAAACAGTCTAGTCAACTAAATTCCATAATACAACTTAAGGAATGTCCAATAAGCAAAATAGAGCTTATCCAAGAAATACAAAGTAGGCTTATTACTCAGAAAATGATATATCTACTATATTAATTCAATAGATCAGTTAGAAAAAAATTTCAAATAATTTGAATCCATGCTGAAAACTAGGAAAAGAATACTTCTTTTACATGAAAAATAAGGCCTATCTTAAACTAATAGCCAGCACCAAGCTGAATAATGAAATACATGAAATATTAACATCTAAAGTGTGAAGAAGATGAAGACATATCAAGTCAACCATTAACATTCAACATGGTTCTTGAAGGTCTGACCAATGCTTTAAAATATGAAACCAAAAGAGGTAAATTCTTAGCATGTAGTATATAAAATCACTAGCATTTGCATGTGATAGGATTACATACCTTAAAAAAAACAAAAAAAACAAGTCAACTGAAAAACTTAACTAGTAAATGCTCAGTAAAGTAGAAAATATGCATATAAAATAGATAGCTTTCTAATACAGCAAACATAATGAGTTCATAGATACCATGGAACAACATTCTAATCCCAATAGCATAAAAAACATAAAATGCCTAAAAATAATCTTATCAATTGACAGCTGAGATTACCTGAATAGAACTAAGACATTTTATAGAAACATATGTTTTAAATTTCAAAAATGGAAAAATATACCATATTCCTCCCTGAGAAGAGTTAATATTTTAAAAAGTCACTCTTCCCAAATTAATTTAAAGATTTACTACAAATTCAAGCACCAATGAAATTTTTTAACTTGTCTAAGTAATTCCAAGGTCCATCTGGAAAAATAAAATATTGAACCAACTTTAAAAAAAAGTTAAAGAAAGAGTAATGAATGAGAATGTGGCCTGCTAGATATAAAAACTTTTATGAAACTACAATAACTTAGATGATGTGGTAATATCACAAGACTTGACAAATTAATGGGACAGACTATATAGCCCTGAAATAGGGCTAAAAATATATAACAACTAAATAAAGAATGATAAATGAAAAATCACATACCATAAAAATGCTTGAAGTATCTCTGGTGAATATAAAACTGATTTACAAGCAATAGACTATATCACAAAGGAAAAGAAACATAGATTTGAACCGCATAATTTTTCAAATTTGTTTATCTTGGAAATAAAGCTTATCTAAATGTAACAGCTTTAGATAAGCTTTAGATAAGCTTTTCTGATACGGAGAAAACTCCGTATCAGAAAATACCATAAAATATTAGAAAGTACACTGCAATCTGGGAAAAATATTTGCAAATATTTGTAAGACAAAAATATTTGTAAGACAAGTTAATAGCTTCACTTTATAAAAGGATATTTACGTATCAATAAGAAAAATAGGAACACACTATGTATTCTTTTCCTATTGCTGCTGTAACAAATTACCACAAACTTGGTGGCTTAAAAACATCAAAACTTTGGTATCTTGCATTTCCATAGGCCAGAAGTCCAAAATCAGTCTCACTGGGCTAAAGTCAAGATGTCAGCAGGCTGTTACCTTCTGGAGGATCTGGAGGAGAAACTGTTTCCTTGCCTTCCCCAGTTTCTAGAAGCCACTGGTATTCCTTGCATCACAGCCCCTTCCTGCATCTTGAAAGCCAGCAGAGTAGCATCTTCTCTGACCTCTGCTTTCCTCATCTCCTTCTCTAACTCTGACCCTCGTGCCTTCCTCTTATAAGGACCTTTGTGATTACATTGGGCCCACTGGATAATCAGAATAATCTCGCCATCTCAAGGTTCTTAATTTAATCACATCTGCAAAGTCCCTTTTGCCATGTAAAATAACATATTCATATTTTGGGGGATTAAGTCACGAACATCTACCTGATGCAGCCTACCACACATCAATAAAAGACTAGCTAAAGAAGTAGAGATGATCACAAAATAAATGGTCAATAAACATGTGATGTGCCAGCTGGGCCCTAAATCTCAATGGAGTTGCACCACCTACTCTCCAGTTCATGGGACTCACCCAGGACAACTAACAAGGAGATGATGATGGACAACGACCATCCCAAGGAAATGAGAGAGTCTACAACCACAAGCAAGAGAGTCCCATCCATCTGCCCCATGGGATCGAAGCCCCTTCTCAATTAGAGGAAGAGTGGGCATCACCATCTCAGAATCCTCAGGATTGGGGAATGAACTATGGACTAAAGTAGACTTACTGATATTCTACTATAGACTTATTGTGATTCTAGCAATGGAAGAAATTATATCATTGATATGAAGGCAGTGGCCACTGGAGGTTCTGAGGGAAGGGAGAGGGAAAGACAGGTGAAATATGGGGGCATTTTGGGGACTTGGGAATTGTCCTGAATAACATTACAATGACAGATACAGGCCATTACATATCTTGCCATAACCTACAAAATTGTGTGGGAGAGAGTGTAAACTACAATGTAAACTATAATCCATGCTTAGTGGCAATGGATTATATTGATGTTTTCATCAATTTTAACAAATGTACCACACTAATGAAGGATGTTGTTAGTATGGGAAAATGTGGGTGGGGTAGGGAGCGGGGCATATGGAAATCTCCTATATTTTCATGTAACATTTATGTAATCTAAATATCTTTTTAAAAAAAATAAAAATATATTTTAAAAAGAAAAGATTAAAAAATAAATAAATAAACATGTGAGACATTCAATCCCACTAGGAGTCTAACAACTGGAAAATAAAATAGATAATTACATTTGTCTAATGAATTGACAAAGATTTTTCTAAAATGTGAATATACAATTCTAGCAAGAGTACAGTTTCCCAATGATTCCAGAGAATAATTTCATAATATATATCAGGAACCTTAGAAAATTTGTGTCTTTTAATCCGATAATTTTAATTTGAGGGATATTTCTTAAAGAATTTAGTTAGAGAGGGATTCAGAATATATAACAAGGCTATTAGCCACAGTATTTTTAAGAGTAATAAATTCAAAACTATGTCCAATAATAAAGCATTCACTAAATAAAGTGTGATAAAACTATATGATTTTATTTTTTAAGATTTTATTTTTATTTATTTATCCCTCCCTTCCTGCTTGTGCTCATTGTGTCCATTTGCTGTGCGTTTCTCTGTATCTGCTTGTTTCCCTTTGCTGCATTATCTTGCTGCGCCATGCAGGCCATCAGGCCGCTGTGCCACTCAGGCCAGCTTGCCTTGATCAGGAGGCCCTGGGAATCGAACCTGGGGCCCTCCATATGGTAACCAGGAGCCCAATCAATTGAGCCACAGCTGCTTCCTTATGATTGATTATTTTGCAGCCACTAAATTGATCTTCAAAGATTTTTAATAACATGAGGAAATGCTCACAATATACTGTTGACAAAAATTTAAAAAACAGGATATAAAACGGCATATATTATAAAATATATGCAAATAGGAGGCTAATAATGCTTAACTTAGAGTCATGACATTATGAGTTATTTTCTTCATTATACTTTTTATATTTTCTAAATCTTAGTAATAAATATTATTACTGTTATAAACATTAGAAAGGAGGTGGGCAACATGGGAATCCCAGTGGGTTCTGTGTAATATTTTGGGTAATCTAAGCACCTCTTAAAATATATGTATATATATATATATATAAATAACATTTTTGTAAGCAAATACACATATATGCATATATATTTATATATCATTTTGCAAATGTTTGTATGTATTGTAAGAATTTTGATTTTTACCCATAATAAAAAAATTCAAAGTGAGGACAATAAATGCTGGCAGTTGAGCTGTAGAATTCTAAGCAGAATAGAAAATAGAGGGCTATATACCCCCAAATGGAAGCTCCCACACATCAGTCGGAGCCCAGCCATGCACATTATTCCTTTTCAAAGCAAAGCTAGCCAGCAGCATGTGCAGATCAGTATCTCACAGCCATGCACAGTTGCCAGGAGAGGAACATTACAGAACAAGTTCAAGCGTAGAACCAAGGCTGAGGAGAAACTGGTTTTCCTCCCTGCAATAGGGCCTAGAAAGGATTATGGCCATATTGCAGAGCCCTCCACAGTCAGAAGGGAAGAATTAAGCAACATGAATTTTAATTAACTTCTAACGTAGGAAGCAGAAACTAATTGGAATGGCTAAAGAATACGTCAGATAAACACAACATCACATCAGACAGCACAATTCACAATGCAACTTATTTCCACTTGGAAAAAAAAAAATCCTGAAAATTTTGATACAGGCTCCTGGAAGGAATACCCATTACAACACGAGTTAGGGCCACCTGATGCTAAATTTGTCAGTAAGCTAATAGAAAGTGAGGAGTTTGGGTTTTTTTTCCTCATTGTGCTGATTGTTATATCTCCATCACCTAAAACAGTCCCTGGCCCCTAGTAGATACTCATTAGATAATTGTTCAATTAAGATTGACTCAACAGAACTATTATAAGCCTTTACATGCTCTCTTTAGGTTAATTGGTTTATCACTCTTACAGGTTTTGCATTCATAACCAAGTGGAACCAGCACTGAGGAATTAATGAACACATTTTAAACACGGAAGGGGATGTTACTTTAAGGAAAATCAAACGTCTTCGAGTTCTGGCCCTTCCTTTTAACATGGGAGAACTAACATCTCAGAATTAAAGTGAATCGTCCAAGCACTCACCTCTAATTGACAGCAGAACCAGTCACTGTCACCTAGTAGGTGGCTCTTTCCTCTTCCTTCCACACACAGACTACAGCTACACATGCTGCCATTGGCAGGGGGAGGCATGTTTCGTTGGACCAGCTATATGGCTCCCACTCTCTCTTCTCACAAAATATGACCCCTTGCCATATTGCCCCACAGTCTCCTCCCAGCACCTGCCATTTTCATATTACTAACTCTAACACTGAATTGGGTGACATTACTTTTCTCAAGACTAATGGCAGAGATCCTTTTTCCAGTCAGTTGCCGATTGAATTTGAAATCAACTCAAGGAACACCATTTCTGAGGACGCTGAATATTGCAAGCCCAGTAGACTTCCTGCTCTTTGTAATTGTGTTGCTCATCCTTGAAGTCTCTGTATTTGACATTTTGCCATTGTCGGCTCATTAAATAAATTTCTTATTAAAATAAAAGAGCATCCCTGCAGTAAGTGCGTGGCCTGCTGACATCCAACTGAAGAATGATGCCAATAGATTTTCAGCTTTGCCGGATTGTACCGAGTCAGCTTCTGCAGGGTAGCCCCAGAACAGCCTCTACAGAGACTGGGGACACACAGAAAGAGAGGGCATAGGGTGCATGGCAAGGCTGCCCCTGCTTATGGCGAAAGAAGACACTTTTACAAATTGGGAACTAAAAACATAAAATTATGCCATTGTAGGCCACTTACTGTTCTTAATGAAAATCTGTAATTTATAGATTATCTTTTTAATATTCAAGAAAAAGAGCTAGGCAGATAACTTGCTGGGGTGTCTCACAAAACAGGAGTTGACAATAGCCCTCCAAAGACAGATACAGAGACATCACTGTCATGAGCAAACCTCGAGGCAAAAGAAAGACTTGGATTCCCTCTCCTCTCACCTCAAAAAATTTTCCCCAAAGCTAAAATTCAAGCATCAAATATAACAGATAAAATATGAGATGTCCCTGCCCTCTTTTGCCTCTTCCTCTGAATATGAAGCAGCAAATGTAGATTTCTATGATTTTGTGCAAGGAAAATTAGAGCACATAAGGTCTTGGGTGAGCAGGGAATATGATAAATATTTTCATGGGCTGTTGAGTCCCACTAATTGGAACTTTAATGAAAGTTGAGCTCTCTTAGGAACTTCTAATACCAGTTTAACCCTTACAACTTGTATAAGCAATTTTTAAACAAAAGAATGTGCAATCCAGAAGAATGTATGCTTTTTTATTTGCAAGCAGAAGATCCAGTAGTAAAATTGATAATGGCTCCTAATAGAGAAAGGACCATTGCTTTTTCCTTTTGCTTCAGAAGAGTTAATAAGAATTTCTTTCCAGTGCTCATTCAAGATAAAATTAACATTAACTGAACATTAGGTACTAAGGAAACGCCCACTAGAACTTTCACACTTCTCTCCCACCACCCCCATCCTACCCATTCTTCTGTTAACATACTTGGGGGAAAGATGTCTCTTCCTAGTTACCTAAACAAATCAGTGTACAGGGAAGTGATTTATCATTCAGGAAAAGCAATCAGATTGCTTGGGGCTGACAGCTGTTCCCAAATGCAGCTGAGAAAAAGACCTTTGGCAATGTGTAAAATTTGGAACAAAATCATATTACTGTACTTCAGCTGGCAACAAAAGAGGCTGACAGTGAGCTTAATAAACAAAATACCACACAGCCCAAAATGTATTAGCTAGTCTACATTTATGAACAAAATGGTCATTTTTTAAATTTTCCCTGTTATTTTCACTAAAACAAAGTACCTAGTAAAAGTAAAATATATTCTTTATGGGGTGTTTTTGTTTGTTTGTTTTAGATTTAGACAAATCTTTGGTAAGGACATTTTTTTCACATGACTCATTATGGGAAATGGACCAGGAAAAAAAAATGATGAGATGTGTACAGAGGTTAAAGAAGGGACACAGCTTTTACTAGAACAGGAAGAATTCCAGTATATTCTGGCTTCTGTGCCATAATTCATTTCCTGCATCAAGAATGCTTTTCCATATCTCTCTGCTTGTCTAAGCCCCAACTGTCCTTTCAAACAAAATATAGATCTTCATCTAACCTCCAAAATGCTACAATTCTGAGACAATTTTTCTGACTGTGCCAGCCTTATATGCTCTCACCTCCCTTTGAACTCTTGTAACATTTCTTTCTGCTTTCCTACCTTCTGCATCCCCTGGTCATCTCTACCTTTTCTTTCCCTGCCCCTCCCATCCAATCACATTTAGAGCCATGGCCATCCAAAGCAAGATACATTTTTTTCAGACCTCCACATTTCTTCAAACACTGATTCCTTGGCAAGGAAATAAATGCCCTTCAACCCTTCTTTATGGCCAATTGTACTAGTTCTAATGCCCATTTCTTCATTCATTTAATAAACATTTAATGAGTTTTTATGATGATTCTTGTCCTGAACTAGAGGTTAAGGGTAAAGATATAAGACACAACCCCTATCACGGTACTCAAATATAATTCTCTGTATTAAGGACCCAAGTCATTAACCAATTCTGAAAGGAATTGGGTGAGCTGGGAATATGATAAATATTTTCAAGGGCTGCTGAGTCCCACTAATTGGAACTTTAATGAAAGTTGAGCTTTCTCTTTGGAACTTCTAATACCAGTTTAACCCTTACAACTTGTATAAGCAATTTTTAAACAAACGAATGTGCAATCCAGAAGAATGTATGCTTTTTTATTTGCAAGCAGAAGATCCAGTAGTATGATCCCCAACTATCTCACCTGCCTCATCATGTATCACTCCACACTTACCTTCTTGGTCTCCAGCCATACTAGCTTCCTCTCAGGTTCTCAAACTGATCCCTCTAACCTCAAAACTTCTACACATACCATTTCCTCCTATCACCCACTCATCTTTGACTCCTGCTCTACTCCCCATGTTCCGTTCTCATGGATATCTTCTTCGAGTCTTGATGAGGTCCATTTCCTTTAATAGGTACTCTGACAGCACCATATATCTCCTCCATAACAGTGATGACAGTGATAATTTTACACTTGCTTGCATACTTCTTTGTCTAATGCCCGCTTCTTCCATAAGGCTCAGAGCTGCATTTAGCATAGACTTTGTGTCAGTTCAGCAGTAAATCCCTAGATCTATGATGGTATGTGTTCATGGTTAACATCCAATAGATATTTGTGGAATAAATGACAAAAGGAATGAATGTGTGAACACAGTCCAATGGGAGGAAGCCAACAATGAAGGCACTGATTACAATAGAATGCATGAAGAGGGAAGGGTGTAATATAGGACCCCTGAAAAGAACCTGACTTAACAGCAGGCCATTGATGATTTCCACGGAAACAATTTCTTCTGACTATCAGAGAGTGAAGCCAGATTGAAGTTGGTAAAGGAGCGAACAGAAAGCAAAGTAGTGAAGACATTGATGAAGACTCCCCTTTCAAGAAGTTTAGTCTTAGAGTGTCTAGAGGAAAGATCTAGAATTGATAGGATGATATTTTTATGAGAGATGGAAAAATATTTATGTGTTTATGGAGAAGAGTTAGAACCAAAAAGAGAACAGGTAATTGGGTGATCTAGATCCCTGAGGGTCTGAAGGGGATAGGAAATGGAGGAGAGATAAGAGGAATTATCCTTCATAGGTGGGAGAGTGGGATGTTAAAACATGTAAGGATGTAACATTCATTCAACAAATATTTATTGAGCATATACAATAATGCTGACACTTTTCTTTATTTTTATGTTACATTGGTAAAGAAAGCAGACAAAAATATCCACCCTCCTAATACTTATATTCCAGCAGAGAACAACAGACATAAGATATAAGCAAATTATAGAGTATATTACAAAGTAATATTGCTATTGGAAAAGATGAGGGAAGAACAGAGTAAGGAGAATAGAGTGCATGTGTAGAGGGGGTGGAATGAGATTTTAAGTAGGGGAGGCCTTCCTGAGAAGGTGGCAATTAAGCAAAGACTTAAAGGAGGGTGAGTTAGCCATGTAGATATCTGGAAGAGTGATCCAGGTAAACAGAACAGCTGCTACAAAGGCAGGCACTAAGGTGTGTGTGTGGCGGGGGGGGGGCAGGGAATGAGTATGTCTAGCATTTAGAAAGACCAGAAGTTGAGGGTGTTGAGTACTAATGGTTTCTAAATTTTCTCTGTGAAGCAAAAGCAGAGGTTTTCTGATGAGAGAGAAGCTTGGGCTGGGTTGAAGACCACAGTCAAAGTTTGTAGTAGCTGCTATACAGAATAAAAGAAGAAACTTCTGTGAGATGTGTGCAATGACTTCTGGCAGTGTTGAAGGTTGCACAGTCCTGTCCTAAGAACTAAGTCCTAAGAGAGATGAACTGATCCAATGTTGGGATTTTATAAGATGGTAACAAGAGAATGACAAAGTCCTAAGGAATTGGCCAGAGAATGATTTCTGCAATGAGCTATGAAGTTGGAAAATAAAAGAAGTGATGCTAAAAATAGAACAGATGCACTGAGAGAAATGGAGAAAACCTTTCTCACTTCTATAAATTCAGAGAGCTAGGCACTCTCTCTCTTGCGCTTCCATAGCAAGCTCCATATATATGAATTACCATATTAGTTATATCACACTAGATTATGTTCATGTGTAAGAACATCTTATTCTTCTTTTGATCTCCCCCACTGCTTTGCCCAACCCCTGAACCAGAGAAGGCACTTAGTAGGTGTCTGCTGTCTTTAAGTAATATGCCATTCATATCTTGCTACCATTTATAATTATTTTTCTTTTGGTGTATATGGTATATCTTCTCTACTATATTATGTAGTTTAAGAGCAGGACTCATGCCTTGTAGTTCTTTGTTTCTCCAGCAGTGTACCCTAGAAATAGAAAAAAATTCAATAATTTTTTGTTATTGTTGAAGGAAAAAAATGATTAAGACAGTACAGCCAGGTCAGTTTCTGGAGTTCTCTCTCCCTGAAGCAGTCATAAACTTGTAGGTGAGTAATTGTAAAGTTTTGAGAATAGGGCAGAAAAAATGATGTAATCAGAAGAACTGCAGTGACAAGTGTTGAAAAAGATGATCCTGGAGATAAATGGCTCCTTGTGTCTCCAACATTGCCAAGTGCTTCTAGAAAATTATTTCCCAGGATAGAACCATCCCT
Organism: Tolypeutes matacus; assembly: GCA_026826555.1. NCBI lineage: Eukaryota > Metazoa > Chordata > Mammalia > Cingulata > Chlamyphoridae > Tolypeutes > Tolypeutes matacus. The sequence continues at coordinate 46,450,318 of JAKSZT010053929.1, forward strand.
CGGGTTAAGAAGGACATTTTACAAAATCATCACAGCTTGATGGAACTATCCTTCAGGACAATGATTCTCCAATTGTGGTATGAGTGTCCTCAGAGGGATTGAGGGTAACTCTAGAGATATGAGATGCCAGAAGATAAATATGGTGCACTAAATGTCCAATTAGAATATATTAGTAACATCAAAACAAGTGCTGATATATTATTGAATAAAATGTAAATTTTGAGAGAATTTTAGTGATAAAAACAAAACTATGTATATAAGGTAAGCCAAAATAGCTTCTGTTCCTATACCTGGTGTACAATGTTGGGATCAGACAGAGTTGGGGAGGACAGGGCTTATTCATTTTCCTTAGCTCTTCTATGCACAAGGTGAATCTGAGAAGTATTGCCTCAGTATTAGCAATTCCTTGCTGATCTGATTAAATACCAAGTAACTTCTTAAGTCAATGGAATTTCCAAGTGGGTGCTATTAAGAGAGAGAAAATACACTGTACAGATAACTATTCACATTCCCAGGTCAAATATGTGCCTTCCAAAAACAATTGTCCTGCAGGTACAGTTCAATCCCATATGAGCATAGGCGGTACAAATCAAATAAACATGAAACTCATTTACTCTTTTAAAAGTTTGTTTCCATTTACTCAGATTCCCCCAAAAGCTTTAACTGAAATCTTAATTCTATTGACCCAAAGTAGATGCAGCTCTAGATCCACAAATTCACTTAATTGGAAAAGAATGGCTGAATTTCATGCTTCAGCACTGCAATAGTATTAATCTAAGTGTTTTGTAGGTTTTTTCTCTCCTTCCCACATTGATTTTCTAGTTTTGTGTTCATGGTCTTACGGATATGTGTCCTCTATTGTAAGCTTTCTCAGATTGTACTTAGCAGCAAGTGTGTTAAAAATTATAAATTAAAATATGATTAGAAAAGTTAGGTCTTTGAGGGGGAGAATAAAAGGAAAGATGGAAAGTTCTCTTCCATCTTTACAAATTCATGCTCCTAGAATCATATTTAGCTAGCCTTCAAAACCCTCCCATTCACACCTACCAGGAGAAGACAATGTAAAGATGTTTTAACCACTCAGAGAAAAAAAAAAAGTATAAAGTAAATTGAGAGAGAGAGAAGAAATTTACAATATTATTTTTTTGCACAGTGCTTCGCCAAAAGCCAAGAGTAAAGACACCTAAAGACAAGTTCTTAGACACTTATAATTAATTTAGTATGTTTATTCTCAAACTCTTCCTTTCCCCCTAAAATATTTACATCATTAAAATTCAATATTCAAAAATATATGTGGATTTTATCTAAAATAAATTATATTTAAATGAATTCACATTTATGTTTCTTTAATTCACTTATGTATTTATTATTTGATCACTAGGATATTAGCTAATGATTTCAAGGACTTGACTGTACAAGTAGGCTCTTTATGAAGCTCATGAAGTTTTTTTGACTGTCTTGATTATTTGAATGTTACTCATTTTAATCGAATTACCTTATTCATTTGCCAAATGAGCCATTTTTATGGAAACAGCTAGAATGTATTTAAAGGAAACCACAATAAACTTTAAAATTGTTCTCATTGGTCTTAATATGGAAACAATTTAAAACCAATTTGGCGCTGGTTTAGATATTTTTTAGTCAGTAGGATAAACTAAATTATTCAACAACAAATGCTCAGAAAGTTTTCCCTCTCTACAATTACCTAGGTGAAGTAATCAAGGCATGCAGCCCAGAGATCTCCCATCCAATTTACACAAGATTTGTTTTCTAAAAGCCCTCTTCCTTCATGCCTTTTCTCTCTCAAAAGCCCACAGCATATTTTTCAAGGATTTTCACTGCCAACTCCCTTTCCTTATCCTTAAAGTACACTTCTTCACTGAGTACTTACTAGTATTTTTCCTCAATTATCTTTCCTTATTTCAGGTTTACCTAGAGGGACTTACTACTAGCTATCCTTCTTCTTAGACAAGCACAACATAATCCTAACTGCTCCCCCAAGAATCTAGCAAAAGTGCAAGTTGTTTGAAAGGTGCTTGTGTGTGTGTTCAATGTAATGTGAGTTACAACCTTTGGCTTTGATTCTCCACTCTCTATCCAGTACTAAATACAAAGAGACAGGTAGAAAGTACCTATTTAAGCTAACCATCTCTGAGTAATTTCACTTGAATTATGTCAAAGTGGATTTCTATTTTAATATGCATTTGCATAGTTATTATTGGGCCCAGAAGTCAACAGTTTTAACTGCCTCTGAACTCCCTTTACTTATCATCAAGGAAAAAGTAAAATAAAATTGGATTTTGACATTGATAAATTTATTTATATTTATTATAATAAATAATCTGAAGTAGATACAAGAGAGCCCCCCAATTAGGAATTATAGCTCGGGTATAAAGCCTAACTCCTATTTACATGTAATACGTGCTGTATGCCACTCTTTAAATCTCACTCAGCCAGTTCTGCCCCCAGCCTAAGCCTGGTGAATCTGATCAGTAACTACCTAAATTACCACCAAAGTCTTAGGACGGAAATGTGATTGTTCTCCCTTTCCTCTACTGTTTTCATGACAAAGAGTGAACATGGATACCTTCAAGGCAGTATGGTCCACGAGATGTACAGTGTCTGGGTGTACCAATGGAGAAACAGAGCAAGATTAGAAGAGGGGGAAAAAAGAGTTTTCTTCATCTTTCCCTCATTCTTCCTTTCCTGCAACAACACACATAGTAGATACTTGCACTGAAAGGGTGCTCAATAAATGTTGGGTTAGCAAAATAAGCAGGTAAGTAAAAGTAGAACAGCCTTTAGAACTAGAAAAGAGGGACCCTAACTTTAGAGGACACCCACATTTAAGAGGAATATCCCACTCTGACCCTTCTCCGGCTGCATCCCTCTCCACAGGGCCAAGAGGACACACCCACCTGAAGCCTGCACCCTTCCACAACCCCATGTGCTGGGAATATAGGGCCTGAGAATTCCCTGCCCAAAAGACCCCCAGCTTCGTCCCGTGCCTGTGCAGGCCTCTTCCCAGGGCCCACCCTCGCAAGGGCTAACCAAACTGGTGTACCCAATTTCAAGAGGCAGCCAAGAGGCAGTAGTTTGACAACTGGGAGGGAAAGGGGGTGAAGGAAGGTAGATAGAGCTTGGACCTACAGGCTCCATAGCATACATATATGCACCACCCCTCCAAAAGCTGGAGAAGTCAGAGGCAGGAAAGGAAAAGAAGGTAGCTGAGTGCCACGTACAAGGCATGGACTCTTCCTAACTACTATATTCTAACTAGTAACTATCAGCTGTTTACCAGACAAGGAAAAGGCATTTCAGTTTGATATAATGTGCCTGATGCCTACTAAAGTGTCCAGAATATTTCAGGTGTTTAATATAAATTTGTTGAATGAACAAATAATCAATAATGAGAAACCCAGGCCAAACCTGCTGCAGACATAGTTATGACCAACTTGGAATCACAAACCTTTCCAATAAGACCTGCCATCTCCTTCTTCAGGCATGTGGTCCCAATCTCAAGCATGGGAAGACATAGAATTGGTAACTAACCCACTGTACATATCCATAGAATCCTCCTGGCTTGTCCACCAAGCCTGTCAACAGACAATCAATTGACCTCCGTGGAAACAAACCCCCAAACCTTAGGCTTCAGACAGGCCAGATAATCAATATAGAAATAGGAAAGCCAGCTTCTGAGCTACTGAAATTGTACCTATGCAAGATGAAAACCTTAAATTTGTCAAGGACAAGGATACTTAAGAGGAAGGGTTCAGATTTAAGAATATTTCTAAGGGAAAGTCAGATTGATCACTGAATATGGTTAATAATAATATTAATTCAGATTTATTTAAGATTATTAAAAAATTCTATTTTTTGTATACCAGCATAATTGAGTGAGAAAGCACATTAGACTCTGCGATGGTTTGGAGCAATATAACCCAGAAAAACATGTTCTTAAACTTAACCCATTCCTGTAGGTATGAACCCAATGTAAATAGGACCTTTTGATGTTATATCAGTTTAAGGTGTGGCCTACCTCAATCAGGATGGATCTTAATTCTATTACTAGAATTCTTTATAAGCAGAATGAACTTCAGGCAGGGAAAGACAAAGCCACAGGGGAGCAGCCAGAAGCTGAACTTCAGTGGAACCCAGAAGAGAAGGGAGGGACCAGGAGACGCCACCACATGCCTTGCCCATGTGACAAACCAAGGACGAAGGATTGCCAACAGTCAGCCCCAGAACACCACATCTTTGGGAAGAAAGCATTGCCTTGATACCTTGATTTGGACTTTCTTTTAGCCTCAAAACTGTGAGCTAATAAATTCCCATTGTTTAACCTAAATAATTTCATGGTATTTGCTTAAGCAGCCAAGGAAACTAAAACAGTCTCTTTCTCTCCTCCCCACCTCCTACACCCCACCTCCAGACCTCCATTTATCTACATAGAGGCTTGCAATCCTGGTTCTCAATCTTAGAATGTTTAAAAATACCAGTGCCTGGGCCTCACCTACAGAAATTCTGATTTAATTTATTTGGGATAGGGCCTGGGAATATGTATTATAAGTGTCTCAGGAGATTCTAATGTGCAATCCAGGACGGGAACTATTGAGCCTCAGAGAGTATTGCTATTCGACCCATTAACCTGATAAATGCACTCCCTACCTGGAGAAAAAAAATAGAGAAGAGTAAAGATCCTCTGAGAAGGTGAACTTCCAAACCCCCACCCAAGGGGGTGTCTATTTATCTCACAGAGTTTTGGTTTCCCAATGTATCTACTTACTTTCATTATTGAAATTTATTCTGTTTTTGAAGGACTCAGTTCCAAATTTTTCTGTCACTGATTTGTATTTCAATTTTCCAGAATAGAAACATTCTCTCATTTTGGAATCATTTGACTGTTTATGATATCCTTAAATTTTTGAACCATATTCTTAATAAGAATGCTTATTAGACATTAAATAATAGCATTCTACTCTGCAGATCTCAAACTTCAATGACTATAAGAATTTGACGGATGAATGTGCCACACTAATGAAGGATGTGGGAGAGTGTGAGAGGTGTGGGGAGTGGGGCATATGGGAATCCCTATACTTTTTATGTAACATTTATGTAATCTAAGTATCTTTTTTAAATTATTATTAAAAAAAAAAGAATTTGCAGCATGTCTAATTCACATTCTGAGCTTATCTCCCAAGTAAATCTGAGAAGGGGATGAAAAGTCTGCATTTTTAACAAGTTCTTACTTGGATGGTTCTGCTATTGATGATTGGCAGACAACCCTTTGGGGAAACACTACTTTCAGGGGACCCAAGTCTATGGATAATCACCAGACTTGGAAGGTATCTTCTCCTTCTACAGCACTCTCGCATTTTGTAGAACAGTGACATAGCCATTCCAATTCTATAAACCATTGGAAATTGATTACAAATAGTTTGGTTTCCTTTGGCTCTTGATCATGTTAGAGAATACTACCTGTTTTAGAGTCTATGGTGTACTCAAATCAACTCTTATGAAACCTCTTGATAAATTGATTCAACCTTGTTTCATTAAATCCTTAAACTGATTGCTTACACCATTACATTCTCTGTACTATAGAGCACATCATACAATATATTCCAGTTAATTAATGATAATCACATTGATCATGCCAAAAATGGGAGTTTTGAGCAGCTCAGCTTGCACTGATACCTTGACAGCCATGCAGACTTCCACCTGCCCTTCTCATCTTTTGGGGTTACAAAGGTAACAAAATTGGTCGTAAACCATTTGATCTCAAAGTCATGTGGGTTGCTTCCCAATCTCTTGGTTCTTTTGCATTGTTATTAATTAATTACCTGATGATTTTCTCCACTGTCTTCCCAGGTATCAATGAAAGCTGACATAACACTTGCTATCTTGTAGAGGATTTTACTTCATGATTTCTCAAAAGCAAATGCTGGCAACTGTGTAGTGACATCTGCAATTATTAAATATGCCCTAAGTCCAAATAACACTTCATAATTTACTTTGTTTACTATGCACAACAATCTTACAAGTTTGGTGACATTATCCCCCATTTTCCAGGTGTGGAGAGCAAGGTTCAGAGGCTTTATTTTCCCAAGGTCACTCAATTACTAAGAAAAGTTGAGTTGAGACTAGAACCTGGGTATTATGAATTATCATCCAATTTTCTTTCCACTACAATACACTGCCAGTTATCTGGCTCTATTAGTTCCACTTTACTGAGACATTCCAGGTACTCTTTAATTACTTCTTTCCCTGTCCTAGTTGGCCTTTTAATCCCCTCTCATCTCACAGCTGAGACTTATTTTAGCCAAGTGCTCACATCTGTCCATTTCTATAAAAGAACATTAAAAACTTCTGCCATTTAACTGTTCTCTATCATTACCTTTTCCTTTCCTATCTACCGAGAGATGGTATTTTCGTGATGATCTTCTTTTGTCTATTATATTCATCATCTTTAAATATTAGTTGGCCACTCCTGTGTGGTTGGCACCATACTAGGTGCTACTGTGACCACACAACAAAATGACAGTCTCAGAATGCCAAATTCACATTAGCAACAGCTAACAAACAGGAGGGGAAGTAGATGTGGGCAGGAGGAGTTGGGCCAAAATAAACTCAGTGTGTACTTTGACAGAGACTGTGTACAGAATGGATGGACGGGATGTGGAGGTCGGTGAGTCAGCTCTTCTATTCCCCAAAGCCTGGCTGCTACCCTATACGAACTCTAGGAATGGGGGTGGAGGCACATCAGTGTGATTACATATGTTGCCAATCAAGGATACTCAGTGAGGGCAGCTGAGAAGCCCACTCTGGGCTTCTTGGGGAAAGCCCCCTATGGTTCACTTGGACTACCTTGGAATCAGTTTTACCTAGACTTCTTCAGCGGTCTCTCACCCTTACCATAATATATACTAATTTTAACCATTGTTAGACAGTATTTCATGTCCGTTGTTGAAGTTCATTTGGAGGCAGGATTTCAACATTTGGAGACAATTACAATTTTAGCCAAAGGAAACTGTTTACTCAATAAATATTTATTGTGCACCCATAATATATGTGGAGTCACTGTGCTCAAAGCTACTGGAACAAAGATGACAAGACACAGATGTTTCCTCCCCTTGTGGAACTGACATTCTGGCTATCTCAGAATTCTAGCTATCATTTGCAGAGAATTTTCCACATAATCATTTAATCCACTTCTCATCAGCATGTAATGTGGAAATAATATAGTCTAGAGAAGTAAAACTTTCACTTTAATATTCCAATGCCCAGGCCCCAGAGTTGTATTACTTGGTCTGGAAAGAGGTCTGAGCATTAACATTATTTGAAAACTCCCCAAGATCATTGAATTTGTCATAGGGGTGGAAACCAGCTCTACTCTAGTGTTTCCTATACTTTCTAGGTCCTAAGAATTGTGTGGGGGAGATTATTAAACCTGGGCCCCACACCCAATATTTTAGAATAAGAGAGCTGGGAATCTGTATTTTTAACAGGCATTCCAGGTAACTTTTATGATCAGACCAATTTGGGAAATACTGATTTTGTCAAAAATGATACAAAACTCATCAACTGAGGCATGAATAAATCTATCATAAAGTCTGATATTTCTACTACCCTATATATTCATTATTTCTAAGTTAAATTTTAAAAATTTATGATCAGTTTTCCAATATTAACAAACCATAATTTATCTTTGTTTTATGAAATATAAGCATAAAGTGGAATTAAAATAAATATGGCTCTAGTATGTTGTTAGCCTTTAAAAGGCCAAATGAAAAATGGAGTTTATCCTGGGAGCATAACACAATTACAAATCAGTTTGTTGAAATATGAAAAAAAATTAAGCATTATTTGAAATGTCATTCTATGTTTGGATTCAGAACACCTGATTCCTTGTTCACAAACTAACCTAAACATTCCTTGTTAAATGAAATTTAGTCATGACTTAAAATATTTGAAGGAAAGCAGTCAACCAGAAAATTAAGGTCAACCAAAAACAGATGGCATCTATGAGCCAGGGTGGTAGATTCTCTGTTTCCCAAGTAAAAAATAAATAAAATGAAATCTGCATTATAAGGCAGTCCTTCTAAAAAGTATGTCTTTTCTGAGACTATATACATATGCACATATTTTTATTTTTTTTTATTTTTCTAACAGCCCAGCTCTTTTAAATAGTAGCAGACCTTTCAAGTTTCCATCCAAGACTATATTTGAAAATAAAGTTCCAGGAAGCATGGTTTAGAAGAAAATATGTTTTCATGTCACATATCACTTAAATTGTTCTCGGGACCTATTATATACACTGCATTTCTATTTGCATCCATTAGAAAGAAAACATCTTTTTGCTTTCTTATTATTGCCTTTTAAAGAAGTTCATTTTTCAGCCTAGTGCTACTTTTGGAGGAAAACTTCCCATTTATAAAACATAAGGAAAAATATATATTCTCAAGTCTCAGGTGACAAGACCACCTGGACCACCAGAGAAAGTTAGAAGAGTAAATGACACTGACAAGGGAACCAAATGGATTTTATGAAGACAAAAATAACAAACACTATTCTGGGGCAGCAGACACAATGAAGCCAATGGTTGCTGTTATGGGGCTTTTTCATCATTCATTTCCACTACATCTTTCTATCCTTCAGGGATAATGAGCAACCCAGAATTTTTCATTTACAAACAGAGAAAACATCTTTCTAGGGCACTGAAATGTGAAAGGCATGAATAAAGATGAAGAAATGGGCATTTTCATTTTGATTGGAGCTAAGTGGTTTAAAAAATGATAATGGGATTGAAGATGTATTTAATAAAAAATTATGCTGTGAATAATAAATCAGGTATTGTAATTCTGACATTAAATCATTTTCTAGAATATCTGAGTTTTTCAGTGAAGTATGAGTTCAAAGCTAAGAACTAGAAAATACATTATCTTTCTTCTACTCTGAAGGACATTTTTTTCTTCTTCATAGAAAAATAAAAGGCAAAACCATGCCCTAAACTAATATTTATGGGTAATACAATGTATAGTTTTTAAATTCAGTGCTTTCTAAAATGCTTTACAAATATTAATCCATTAATCCTTACTAAATTCCTTTGTAGATTATAGCTATTTAATAGCTTAAAATGCTATTAAAAGAGGGAAGCAGATGTGGCTCAAGCAGTTGGGTGCCTGCCTGCCACATGGGAAATCCTGGGTTCGGTTCCTGGTGCCTCCTAATGAAGACAAGAAAGACAGAGAGCTGGCGCAACAAGATGGGGCAACAAGATGGCACAACAAGATGACACAACAAGATAACGGAATGAGGAAACCCAATGAGAGCCAATGGGCACCTCCCTCCCACATGGGAGGTCCCGGGTTTGGTTCCCAGTGCCTCCTAAAAAAAAAAAAGATGAGTACACAACGAAAAGACACAAAGAGCAGACAGCAAGTGCAAACAACGAGTTGGGGGTGGGGGGTGGGGGGGGTAGGGAGAAATAAATAAATAAATATTTTTTTAAAATGCTAGTAAAAGAGGCAATACCATTGTCCTGCCTTCCAAGTGGCTTTTCTTGTACTGGGCTGTACAATGAAGAGTTGTACATTTCATGATTATTCAAGTTCCTAGGAAGAATTTGATCTTTTACTAACTGATGATACCATTTGTTTTAAACATCTGATTTCTAAGTTACAGAATAAATGATTCACTCTATGGATTTATTCCAAAAAAACTTGTGCTCAAACCACTTTTGCTGACATCTCACTGAAACCTAATAATATGAAAAGATATTCTTGTTATGTTATAAAGTAACATAACAAAGTATAAAAAAAACTACACATCACCAAAATGTACAAATATATACCTATAGATACAGCTATCAGTATATCTGAAAGGAATTAAAGTTGATTCGTTTTTTTTCTTTTTGCTCATCTGTATTTTCTAATTATTCTGCAATGAACACAGCTTCGTATGTATGTATGTATGTATGTATATATGTATGTATGTATGTTATGTATATATGTATTATCACAAACAGCCGGGAATAGCCTCAGTCAGGGTAAAAAAGAGATAAGGTGATGGTTAAGGTTGTAACACTTACTTGTATTTAAATAAATTCTTCTTAAATAAACAGAAAATACCAAGACCACAAAACCCAAAGTTAGACTTGTCATCAGAATTTCCAAGACTGGCTAATCTTTCACCTTCTGCTCACTCAACATCCAGGCTCCCTTGTTTCCTCACACACTCCACACTGCCCACTACACTCAGGATGTGTGCTGTGGAAGCACCACCAGACATCTGGGAATGCCCAAGGCTTACCATGGTTCCCACATGGATGAACCAAGCCCCATGGACAAGCCAAACCCCTATCTTACCTTCCAGGAGCTGAGAAGGGAAAAGGCAGCTGTGTTCCAAATGACAACCACAAAATCCACATAGGCTAAGTTTCCTAAAAGGAATAAAACCACAGCATTATATAGAAAACTTTTAAGACCTTCTTCCCCTTCTGGTCCTGGAAACCTTTATGGTCTCTTCAACCTCTTATGACCCCTTTCCTCAACTGTGACACCCTCTCTCGTTTTGTTCCACTCTCTCCCCTCATTCACATCAACAAATTTCTCTTTCCTCTCTCAAGATAAATATGCATGTCCACTACCCCAGTTGCCTTCCCTGTTCTTATTCCCTTCCAACATGGCTTGGAACTGCCTTCTCAAACTTAGGCATCTACTTAAAGGTCCTTCAACAGTGGTGCTTGCACCATTCCAGAGTCAGGCTAAGCAGGCTCCCTCTGAAGAGGCAGTCAGCACCCCATCTCAAGTTCCCTCCAGCAGCTCATTGCTTTCCCCCAAGGAAGTTGCATACAGCGAAGCAAGCAAAACATGAAGTGTTGAGGAAAAAGTGTTAGGAATGGAGTAGACAATGATAGGAAGACAGCAGTTCTTATGTGGAGTCCAGAGTTCTGAATATGTTTCAGATAGTATCTGAGTCTCCTTGACAGAGATAAAATGTTAACATATTCACCACCTTTCTTCTTTGGCCAAGTTCAGGGGCATGACTTGCTTGGTACTCATTTCCAGGGTCTTCCTTATACTGACTTAGGATGTTTGGTAAAGAGAAAAGAGTCAAGAGGGTAAAGAGCTGAAGTCCAAGGGATGGAATAGATCTGGGGCTGGAGAAGGGGATGGGTGGGGAGGTGGGGAGGTGGGGAGTCAGGGGAAGGAAGAATTGCTGACAAACCTGCCAAGAGGTCGGATCTTTGGTCACTGGTCTAGGAAAGAGAAAAGAGAGGATGAAGGTAGCCACGTGGATAATGGGAATAATGGGACTGTTTGCCATGCAATGTAATTCCCCTTTGCCATCTCCTTAAAAGATTTCAGTAAAGACATTTAGGATTTTTAAGGGCATTTTATAATTTATTTGGGTTTCTTTTGAATTTGATAGGAGCAAAAAGACCTAGCTCTATTCAGGTTTCGGTGTAAGTTCCAGAAATGTTAAATATCAAAGTTAGTGAGCCATGTGAAGAGTGAGGGTAGGTGAAAGAGAAAGCTATATAGCAAACTAATGGTGTCGGTAAGGATTTACCAGAATGAAGTCTACAGAATATGGCCCTTTAGAATCGAGCGCTTTAAAAATGCTCTTTATTTAGGAGCTATCTCCCTATTTTCCCTAGACACTTATTGTTGCCAATTTTTCCCTACGAACAAGAAATTTTCTACAGCATCACACTAATCTATTTAAGAAACCAGAGAACCAGGAAACCATGAAAATTCTGCCCCCAAATCCCACCCATGATGAAACAAACAGGAATGTGCACACTGTTGTAACCAGGTCCTTTAAAAGCTGTCCATGTTCATTACAAAATATTAAATGACTGGATAAATATTAGCACAGATTCTTTTTTTTTTTTTCCTTTTTTTAAATTTTGGTGGAGTTAAAGACTGAAGGGACACTGCTGGAAATGACTCATTATACCCTAAGTAAACTTATACATAATCAAGTTCATTATACTTCTCTGTTTCATTTGTTTGAAAAAAGTATTAATAGGGCAAATCTAAATTCTGAAAAATAATTATTATATACTTAAAATATTACCACCTTTTTAAAAGTAAGCTCATTCTGGGATTGGGGAATGATGAAAATACAAATAAACTCAAGAGAAAAGAAAGAGCAATAATTTTCAAAATTGGTACCATGAATCTTTTGGTTCATCTTACTCACCACAGAATTTTGTTCTATTTAACCCTAATTTTGCTCTGATCAGAGGCACTCCAGGTACAGTCTGACACAGCTGTACTTTTGCTGTATCATAAATCAAGAGCAATTCTTGATTTTAATGGACTATGTTCCCTACACATGCAATTGCCTTTCTCTGATTCATTAAGCTCTTTTGTTACCAGATTTCAACTTCAAAATCCAGAAATTTCAGTATCTCTTGCCAAAGGAATTCATATGGACACCAATCTGTCCAGCAGTTTCTCTGCAGGATATGTCTGCCTAATACCCTTTGTTCACTGTAAAGCTTTATTGCTCTGGAACATGAAGTTCTTTTGAATCATTACAAAAATGTCTGCAGAGTGACCTTCCCTCGGTAACATCTAGGAAAGCTTCCACAATGCTCCATCATTACCAAAAGCCAAGGGATTGCATGCACATACTCTGAACTTCCTGGGGTTTCAATATTATACCCATAACTACCATAGCTCCCTAAATTCCTTCTATCCAGGATGCTTTAACCTTCCAACAATAATCTCTTTCACTCTTCCACAATAATTTAAAATCTTCTAATCATAGGAAATAGAGAAATATGGTCAGGCCATATGTTACTTTGATAGAAAAAAAAAATTTATTAAGGTAGACCTGTCTATTTTTATTCTACTTGGCACAGGTGGAAAAGTCATGGTTATATTATTTCTTTATTTTTTGTGTGCCCTGTTTAGCTTTGAAAAATAAAGGCAAAAAATGAGCTCAGCCTATTCAGCCACTTACTTTCCAGGATGCTTCATCAAGAGAGCAATTGGATAGAGTAAGTGATGGGAGTTAGTACTGGAAACAAGAAAAGGCAAAACTGGGGCCTCGTTTGGTGCACAGTCCCAGAGCAGGTAAATTAGGGAGCAAGAGGAGGTGGATAGAGGCGAAAAAAAGAGTTCAAACCATACAAGGTTTAAGTGCACAGAGACCACACAATGCTCCAAAACCAGGTGGGTATTATATAACCCATTATGTTTTCTTTGGTGGAAATTGCTGTAGACCTGGGGGACCTGAGCTGAGAGCTGGGATATGTAACTCCATTCTCAGGACTGCAGTATGGGAAGCCAAAGGTCAAAGGGCAGTGGCAGTACCAGAAACCAAAATGCAAATACTAATAAATATGGAGCCCCAAAAGACCTCTGGTATGGAGCAGTGCAAAGCAGGTGGAAGAGATGTGAGTCCTCGAGAATTATATAAGGTGCCTTCAACCTCTACCATGAGAATTCAAGAAGGAATTAAAGATTTTAAGGAGGAAACCCTCAGTTCTAGGACACTTATTAATTTTTCCCTAACTTACAAAAGATTTTTGATCATCTATGCCATGCTATACCAGGAAGCAAGGTTTGACTGCCATGTGCACAGGTGGCAATTTGCCACACCTGGCAGCTCCTGACAGCCATCACCTTGTGCCCTTGTGGATCCTTGCATATGCACTGTCTGCGCAGCTCTTCTCTCCTAGGGACCAGCTTCCTGGGGGTTCTTCCTTCTTCCCGTAACTTTTCAAAACCCTTTATTATCAAGCTTATCAAAAAGTTAACATTTTCACATCTTAATAGAAGGCTTGAGTCCTCTCAGATAAGTCAGGTCGCAGTAACTCAAATTCACATAAGTACTATTGGGCCCTCAATGAATTTACTGCTATTTACTGCTAATGAGGATATAGGAAGTTCTAAACCCAGAAGTTAGAGGTTGTGAAGAAATGATCTTGACAGCACTATTTTGAGTTGAATAAGGTCACTGATGATTAATGCAATGATAAAAACAACATCTGCCTGGTGCTTTATATTTTTTGAAATATTTGCTCAAAACTCATTGTGTCATTTGAACCACAAAACTCACTAAAGTAGTAAAGCAGAAATTCTTGATGGAGAAATTGAGACTATGGGAGGTTAGGTGACTTGTTTAGGATCAAAAAGTTTTTAAATGTCAGAGCAGCTACCCAGAACCAGGTCTTATAACTCCAAGTCTAATATTTATCCCACCATTATATCGTGGTGGTCTTTTCCTATCTTAAGTCCACATCATAATTAAAATCTCAAACTAAACAGCACTAACCATTTTGCTGGCATAACTGAGCAGCTGAATGTCACTGTTGATACTTTCAGTCTTGGGTCTTTATAGTTGTTTCACAACTGCCTGGTCTTTACATCTTCTAAATGCTTTTCATATATAATAAATGTCAGAGACAGTGGTTGGTCATTGTCAATTCACTTCTTAATGATTTGACAGAGAATGTACAAGTGGCCTTGATTCAGAGGCCAACTTGAAACAGTAAATCACTATAAAGATAAGCGTTTAGCCATTATGTTTATTCATTTTAGGCAAGTATACTGTTTTATCTTTTATCCTTTCTTCTTTGGAACTGATAAAGAAATGGATGACTCCTTTGACTGCTGATTATCAGAACTGAAGGAGATATTGTCTCTCTTTGCAGGAATCAGAGCTATAGTTATATTAGGGGAGGAGGCAGATAAACTACTGTGATGACTTGGAGTTATGTACCCTAGAAATACAGATTCTTAATCTTAATCCATTCCTGAGGCTGTGAGCCCATTATCAAAGGGACCTTTTGATGAGGTTACTTCAGTTAAGGTGTGGCCCACCTAAATCAGGATGGGTCTTAGTCCTATTCCTAGAGGCCTTACGGAAAAGGCGTCAGAGAGAGAAGCCACCGACAGAGCAAGAAACTGGAAGTCAACCAAACCCGGAAGAGAAAAAGACATTACCATGTTCCTTGCCATGTGGAAGAAAAGAAAGCCAAGGAACCCCAGAGATTGGTGACCAGCCAGAAGATACTGACCTCAGGGGGAAGCAAACCTTCTAGCCTCTGAAACCATGAGCCAATAAATTCCTGCTGTTAGGCCAATCTATTATATGGTATTTGTTTCAGCAGCTATGACTCTAAAACAACGACGTCCCCAGAAACTTCAAGCAAGTCTCTGAGTCTCCCTTTATATTTATTTAAGTTAAAAATGTTTGACCACCCTTTGAGAATGGCAGGGTAATGAAGATGCTTTATTTTACATCAAACCTGCATGCTCAGGGCTCATTTTAATTCTGGCTTCTTCCAGTGCAAAATAAAATGGAATATATTAGGTACACACTGAACAATCCCTCACTAATCCCTCTCACTTTAATGTATGTCCTTCACTCTTCCAAAATACTTTGCTCCAGACTAGAGGGAGGGTACCATTTTTTAAATATAAAGACTTACCATTAATGTTAGGAAAAAAAGACTCCAAGCTCCCACATAATAAAAATCGTAATTTTAGTATCTTTGAACAAGAAAATACAGAATTAAAAAAGGCTTCTATGAATTCAATATGTTTTTTAAAAATTGTGTTTTATTCACCATGACATTATCAAAGCACTTTTGAAAACACACACACACATATGCAAGATGTATTTATGTTTCATCCACATATGGATTCACAAACATACCACCTCCCTGTATTGACTCACAAGTTGGAATCTGGAATTTTTCACTTCTCAGGCCATTCCAGTGTCTGAACAGTTTTCATAGCTCGGCTTCTACAGGTATAGAGACACCTATGCTGGCTTTTAGGGGTCTAGAGCATCTGCCTAGTAGGGATTCATTCACCCCTTCAACAAATATATTTATGTCACTTACCCCAAAATCTCCCAGACTCCCTCTCATCTCCCACACTCTAACCCCCTTGAGGCTCTCCGCAACATCCTATTCTGCCACCTTCTCCCTCCCTTCCACCAGTCCTAAAATCATCCACTGGGCTTTCTGAAAGTCATGATGATTATTTGAAAGCCCCCTTTTACTGGTTATCTATTGATGCCTAATGAAAAACTCCAAAATTTAATGGCTTAAGACAACAATAAACATTTATTATCTCTCACAGTTTCTGCAGATCAGAAATTTGAAAATGGCTTCACTAGACAGTTTTAGCTAAGGATCTCTCATGAGACTACAGTCAGATGTCAGCTAGGGCTCTGGTAATCTGAAGACGAATGGAGCCGGAGGGTCCATTTCCAAAGTATTTTACTCATATGCCTGTCAAGTTGGTACTGGTTGCTTGAAGGAGGTGTCTCTTCCTCTCCACAAGGGCTGCTTCATGGAGCTACTTGAGTCATCCTTATGGCCTGATGGCTAGATTCATCAAGAGCTAGTTATCCAAGAGAGCAAGGTGGAAGGTCCTATGCCTTGTATGACCTTACCTCAGAAGTCACATACCATCACTTCTGCAGCATCTATTGGTCACACAGTCAGCCTTGACACAATGAGGGAGGGGACTAAAAAGAAGCTTACAAACCAGGAGGCCAGAATCATTGGGGATCATCTTGGTGGCTGACTGCCACATCCCTATTTTCTCTGAATGCTCCCTTCACCTTTATGCTCTAATCAAAATCTAACTTTCCCCTGAAAACATATCTTCAGCCTCCCAATTTGAGGCTGCTTTTCCTTCTGTAGCCCTCAGATCTTTGAGCCTAGAGATTAGGCAGGTGTTATCCCTGCTCCTCACTGCTGCTTTCAGACAATTCTCCCTCTCTCCTCCCAAAAAAACCCAATTTAGAATCTCACACCGTATTTTAGTTTCCTGGACTGTTCAAGCAAATACCATGAAATGGGTAGGGCTAAACTATGGGGATTTATTTGCTCACAGTTTGAGGCTGTGAAAAAGTCCAAATCAATGCCTCATAAAAGTTATGCTTTCTTCCTTAAGATTGTAATGTTCCGGGGCTGGCTGCTGTCTGTCTTTTGTCCTTTGCTTGCTCCATGTCAGGGTCTATAGCAATATTTAGGGTCTCTCCATTTTCTTCTAGGTTCCACTGACATTCAGCTTCTGGATGCTCCCTCTGGCTTTTTTTTTCTCTGTGTCTGAATTTCATTTTTTTATAAAGGACTCCAGTAATAGGATTAAGACCCACTGAGGTTGGCAAAACCTTAACTGAATTAACCTCTTCAAGAGGTCCTACTTACAATAGATTCACACCCACTGGAATGGATTACATTTAAGAACATGTTTCTCCCAGGTACATACAGCTTCAAACCACTACATTCCACCCTCTGGGCCCCAAAAAGACATTTTCTTTCTACATTCAAAATATGTCCATTCCATCACAACATCCTTAAGTCATTTCAGAAACAATGCTGAGCACAAAATCTCATCAAAATTGTTTATGGGTGTGGTGTGTCCTGGAGCACAATTCCCCTCTGTCTGTGGACCTGTGACATCTAGAGAACAAGTTATCTGCTTCTATCATACAGGGCAGGAACAAGCATAGGATAAACATTCCCATGCCCATAGAGAGAAATTGGAAGGAAAACAGGCATCATTCAAACAATTCTGAAACCCTGCAGGGCATACTCCATTAGATTTCAAGGTCTGAGAGTCATCTATTGAAAGACGTTTTGCCCTTCAGGCCTGATGAAGCAGCAGCCCCAGCCCTTCCAAGTGCTTGCACAGGAGCCACACTTGCCCAATACACTGAGATGACGGTGTCACCCTTTCCAAGCTTTGGGAGAGTAGCCAGGCTCTCCATGAATGCAAGGGCACAGGCCCCACCCTCTCTAAGCAGTAGGATGGTGGCCAGGCTCTGCAATCCTCAGGACACAGCCCCACCCTCTCTGAGAATTGGGTGGCAGTACTATTCCTGAACAACAGGGTGGAAGGCCTGCCTCCAAGCACCAGGGCAGACTTGCCCTTTCCGCACACATGCTGGGTCTGCTCTCTTGGCCTGAGGCAATATCTTCAGTCCAGACCTCAGCTTCCATAGTTCTGCCCTTGCAGCCATTCTTCCTTCAATCTGTCCCTTCTCTGTCCCTTTTAGTCCAGGCTGGCAGTGGCCCCACTCATACAAATCTTGCAAAAATGCTAGTCAATTTTGCATGTAGTTCACAGAGGTCCACACCATCAAATAGGAATTTCCACAGATCTTTCTTAAATAACTGTACCTCCGATTCTGATTTGCATGAAAATGGCTGACTGGTTCTATGTTCAGTTGAACCCTCATATGAAGCACTATTCTCTAGGGTGCTTACTTTCTGGAAGCTCAGTATTTTCCAAACCATCAGTTTTGGATTTCTTTGTGCCCAGGAGTTTAGTTCTCAGCTTATCCCTTTCTTCTCTCATTTTACTATAAGCTGCAAAGAGAACAAGGCTTCATTTTCCATATTTAGTTTGGAAATTTCCTCTGTTAAATATACAAGTTCATCACTTTCAAGTTCTACCTTCCACTCGACATTGAAACTCAATTTTGTCAATTCTCTTTCATTTTAAAACAAGGATCGACTTTCTTCCAGTTTCCAATAACACATTCATCAGTTCCTTCTAAGGCCTGCTTGGAAGTACCTTTAACATCCATATATCTACCAATAGTCTCTTCAAAGCAACTTAGGGCTTTTCCTATCAAACGCTTCACAATTCTTCTAGGCTCTACTCATTACCCAACTGCAAAGTCATTTCCACATTTTCTGGTATTTGGAATAGCAGCACCCCACTTTCATGTACTAAAATCTATATTTAGTCAGTGTTCTCTAGGAAAACCAACAGAAGATATATATGAGTGCATATATGTAAATATATGTGTATATGTAAATATTATGAGATTTTTTATAGATTTTTTTTATAGGTATTGAGTCATGCGAATGTGGGGATGGACAAGTCCAAATTTTGTAGGACAGGCAGCAAGCTGGGAACTTGGTTCCCATGAAGGCTTTTGAAGAATTCCTCAGGAGAAGCTGGCTGGCTGAAGTAGAGTTGGAAATTCTCCCTCTGACTGCTGAAATCATTAGTTCTCCTTTTAAGGCCTTCAACTGTTTGGATGAGACTTCACTCATTATTGAAACCAATCTCCTCAGTTGATTATAGATATAATCAGCCATAGATGCAATCAAGTTACTGATTATTTAAATCTATGAAATATCCTTACAGTAATAATCAGGTCAGCGCTTGCTTGACCAAACAACTGGACTCCATAATCTAGCCAAGGTGACACATAAACTTAACCATTATACACCATCAGATTTCATCCACTGATACTACCCTGTGATCATATGTCCAGATTTCAGCTCCTGGCTCATAGTCATTCTCTCCAATACTAGTCCTATCTTAGTTCATGGAATTTCAACAATAAGTAGATTATCATGCCCACAGCCATTGATCTTGTCAACCATGCTACCACAGTCTTTAATTCCCCTGGTCATAGCCCTAGACCTTGTCATTAGCAATAAACATAAGCCATCCTCTCTCACCTGGCTACTGCAATAGCCTCTTAACAATTCTCCCACTTTGACCTGGCCTCTTATGAGTTACTCTCAGCCAAGCAGCCAGCGTGATCTGGATAAAACACTCTTTTCTCTCTCTTCTGCTCAAAATCCCCTATTTTCTCTCCATTCTACATAGATAAAAGACAATGGCCTGGGAAGAGGATGTAGCTCAAGTAGTTGAGTGCCTGCTTCCCATGTACAAGGTCCCCGTTTCAATCCCCTGTACCTCCTAAAAAAAAAAAGACAATGGCCTAAAGGACCTTACAGAACTGACAACTCCACCTCCTGTTCGTCTCTGACCTCATTTTCCCCCTGGATCACTCCACTCTAGCCACACTGGCTCCCTTCCTATTCCTACAACATGGACCAGTCAGGCTCCCACCTTAGCACATCTATTTTAGCTCTTGCCTTTGCCTGGATGTTATTTCCAGCTTGGCAAACTTCCTCATCTTTCTGTTTGCTCAAATCCTACCGTATCAGTGAAGCTTAGCTTCACAATGCTATTTATTACTACAACAACCACACACACACATTCACTGCCAATCCCTACTTACCTTACTCTATTTTTTTCTATTTTCTGTGTCATTTATCACCTTCTATAATATTAGATAATTTACTTCCTTATTTATTGTCTGTTCACTGTCTTCCCCTGATCTTCCTACCTCTCCCTCTTACAATGCAAAACAAAATCTCTTTGAGGACAAGGATCTTTGTCATATTCACTGAACTATCCCAAACCTAGAACTTCATGTAACACATCCAATAAATCACAAAACACTGCCCTCCTAGAATTTATGTCCCAGAGATTTTTGGTATAACCCAAGGTTCTATATCTAATTAGTGGAAGAACTAAAACTTGAACTCAGATATGAATACAAATTCAATGATCTTTCCATTATATTGCTCTATTTTCAAGACAAGAACAACCCTTTCTTACACCCTTGAAATGCCAGTATTGTTTTGTTAAGTTTTGCCAATTTAATAAGCATAAAATATATTACTTTAATTAAATATTGTATTGTTAGCACAGATAAACTTTTTTATGCTTCTAGGCTGAATTAACTGCAAATTGATATTTTACACCTCCAAAACTTGTATTTTGTTCTAAGAATCATTACTTTCTTAGACCTCTTTACTCTCTCTTCACAAACATCACCAACACTAGATCATTTTCTTTTATAACCCATTTTACACAAAGAAACAAAGTTTTGACCACTTCAGAAGAGCTAATGTGCATGATAATGAGTAGAAAATAACATAGCCAAACTGAAAATCAGATGCTGTGCTCCACCCTTCCCTACTTCTGTGAGGCAATCCACTACATCAGTATATCAAAGCCTGCAGCTGAAATTCATTCCTCAGCAAAACTGCAAATCACTACATGTTAAGTTGCTTGAAAATAGTCAAAACTGTGAATGTATAAGCCTCAAATCCCAATGATCTACTGTAATTGGACTCAATCATGGCAACAGACATCATGAAGTAGGGTATAGGACACAGATGAAGATGAAAAAAAAGGATAGAAATGCAAATAACAAGGGGTTCAGCTTTCAGAGTCGGGATTTACGCCTCTTTGGGCAACCCTCTCCTCTTCCAGGTGGTGGCAGTAAGAAGGTAATAAAACCAACAATGAGAACTGTCAAAATAAAAATGTTGAAATGTTACAACACAACTATAACTCTTACAAATATAAAGTGTGCATCAAAAATTTACTTAACCCATTAATGAGGGAACCAGCAGGAGGATAAAGGGGGCTCAAAGAGTATTTAGAGAACTGAGTAGTTATAGAAATTGAAGGAAGAATGTTGGAATAATATTGCTTGATTAGAAAAAAACTGGTTGAAATTCTTCCAAGGAATAAGACCATAACCTTGAAAGTTATATTTTCTACTAGTCTGAAATCATTTGTATCTCTACCAGACAAAACTTCTATGCATTAACATGTAGCCTTATGGAATCTGAGCCTTATCAACAGCAAATAGTGTGTCAGAAAAGGGCATTTCTCAAAAGAGTTAAATAATCCTGGGGTGGATCTGTTGGACAATGTTGCAATATAACACACAAAGAATTTGCAGCCATCCCTTTGCCCTACTTCCAAATTTTATACACACACACACACACACATATATATATATATATATATATATATATATATATTTTTTTTTACAGAACTCAAATAGGAAAGCCTTCTCTTTGAGAGATGTCTTTGGAAAAACACTTCATTCCATATTATTAGTGTATCTGGTCTGTTTTGAGAGAAATCCCTTACCAAGTTCAAGACTCCAAAAAGATGTTTTTGCAGCCCACAGCCTATTTAATAATAGAGATTTTGCTAGGATAATGTATCCTCCCTCTAAAAACAAGAATGTAATTAATTCATTAATTAGTGATTGAAAAAATCTCACATTTCAATCTGACTTGTAAATTATCTGTATTAAAAGAACTCATTAGCTGTATTTAAGAAATGGAAACTACCTTAGTGAGGAATCTTAGAGGTTTCTTGGAAGAATAAAAAGATATCCAGGAAGGTTAAGCAATTTGCCCAAGGTCACACTGTGAGTCTGAAACTGAGCTGACAGAGAAATTTAAAGTTAAAGCAGAAAAACAGATGGGGGCTATAATAGCCGCAGAAAGTCCAGCTTTCTGTGGTTGGTGTGTGAATAACAGTGATCTCATAACCCTCCAGTAATGCTGCTGTAACAGATAGGCAGGCTTTATAGCAAGGAGTTCATTTTTAAGGACCATGAGGCCATGACTATTAGTAATTTTCTCTAATAAAATGCTGAGGAAAAGAAATAGATTAACTCAACTTAAAAGAAAAGAATAAAGCTTAGACACAATACTCTTTAAATTAACTAATTTGAAATTATTTCATCTTTTACAACTCTCTTTTCTTCTATCCTAATTTCTCCTTCCAAGTTCATTTTTTTCCAAAGAGAAGTCTGACTCCTTGAGAAAGAGAAACACCTTTCATTTTAGAAAATAAGGCTGTATTGTTAAAATAGCCCGGTTTCAGAAAAGATGGAGAATATTATATAACCAAAAAAATAAGGGAACTTGACTAACAAATAACTTTTGACAGCACATTAGAACAAATGTCCTTTCTTATCTTCTTTTTAATTCTCCTTATCTACAAATTGAATTTTGTATACAGGATGAGCTGATAGTGTTGAGAGTTTTGTTATGTACTTTATAGAATTTATTTCAGTCATGGTGATTATTATGCTTGGGCAAAAGTAGTTTTTCATCATGAATTTATGGGATACTGATTCTTTCCCCATCAAAGTACTTAAAATTATTCACTTAAAACTAGGAATTTTAGACTAGAACAGGAGACTCAATGAGTGGTTAAATTTGTTGGCTAATTGCCATCTTGATTCCTCAGTTCCAAATGTGTCTCTGAACAATAGGCTTTAAGCAATTTTAAATTAATTCAAATCTATAGTCATTAAATATATATATGCACACCACATGGCACTTATACATTAGTGGAGACTGAAAAGCTGTCAGAAAAACAGGACAAACAAAACTAGAGTATCAAAATTCTGAAAAGGTTAGGAGTAGTTCTAATACCAAGAAAACAACTTTCCAGTTGTATTCCAAGTTTATCTATTTCTCTAATTTTCTTAAATTTTAAGGTCAGGCTTAATACTTACTACCCAACCTGGACTCTACAAAGTTATATTTTTTATTAAAATTTTCTAAATAGGCTTTTCAAAGTTATATTTTTTATTAAAATTTTCTAAATAGGCTTTTCAAAGTGACTGAATAAAAAGCTTCTAAATGAAAGCTGATGAGTCTTATTCAGCTCTTCCTCAAAGTTAATAAACCTTACCTTTGAAAACAAAATGAGTATATCCAAATACTGAACAGATGTTTCAATAAAATCTCGACAGCTTAAGCAGTATTTCTTAACAGATTTCCTAATATATCCAAATGATTTCATATTCTCCTTCACTTTAGCTAAGTGTGAACTTAAAAGGAAAAGTAAGACTGGTGTGACACAAGGGAGTGACCAGAGTCCAGGTCTTGCCTATAACACGACAAACTGGAACCTTCAAAGCGCAGGTCAGCCAAAGGGGTGCTATGCAAAATACCAGAAACCTGTTAGTCTTTATAAAGGGTATTTATTTGGGGTAGAAGTCTACAGTTACCAGGCCATTAAGTACAGGTTACCTACCACACCAATGTCTATTGCCACATGTTGGAGCAAGATGGCTGCCGATGTCTGTAAGGGTTCAGGCTTCCTGGGGCTTGCTTGTCTTCCTGGGGCTTGCTTGTCTCTGAGCTCAGCTCCTCTGCTGTCTCCACAAGGTCAGCTGTAGACTCTCGGGTGAATGGCTCGTCTCTATCCCAGGGCCTTCTCTCCTTCCTCACAACCAAGATCCTCCTTCTGCTGGCCTCCCTGGGCTCCAGCATCAAAACTCGAACATCAGAACTCCAACTCAAAACTGCTCCAATTCTGTCCTTTGCTTTGCCTTTTATATTTGATTCCCCACCCACCAAGGGGTGGGGCTCAACACTCTACTGACGTGGCCCAGTCAACACCCTAATCATAACTTAATCATGCCCAGATTAACAGACCAGTTTACAAGCATAATCCAACATCTATTTTTGGAATTCATAACTATATCAAACTGCCAAACTGCTACGGCAGGGATCCTTTATGATTGGAGAAACCAATCTCTGAAGTGGCCCAAGCCATCCTCAAAACCCCTGCTCTTCTATGCTTGGATAAAATGGAGGTATGAATTATTTTCTGCCATCGCAAGGGATGGAAATACCTAGTCACTAGAAAAATTTCTTTGTTACTAACTTTTAATTGTATTTTTCCTCAAAGTTGGGAAAACTTTAACATCTCTGTTCCCCTAGGAAAAGAAAAAAAAGTTTCTAATTGTTCTTAAAAATATGATGGAAGGATAATGATTATCTCCATTTTTTTCTGCATACTAATTAAAATTTGAATTAAGTCTGTGTGTAGGGATATGCCTGGGGGAAGGAGAGAGCTGGAAATTCCCCCAGTATACTAAAATTCTGAAATTTGGTTTGTTAATTGAAAGTCACAGGATCAAAATGTCCTTTGGTCATTGAACCATGTCTGTGTTCCAGCTGACCTTTTTTTCCCCCCCCCCTTTTATACCTCCTTAAAGTCACTAGAAATTTATGTCTTGAGTGATATGTATCATTTTAAAAATAATATCCCTTACTGGAACTCGGATACAAAGTCACTAAGGTCACACTTTGACACTCTAGTGACTTGAGAGATTGGAAGGACTGATGTGCAGCTCTTCCCTGGCACCAGGTAATTCCTCCACCAGGTAAGTATTTATACAGATTTCCTCCACCAGGTAAGTATTTATACAGATTTCAGTGTGAAAGCGGGAGAAAGTAGTTGTGAGTTTGTGCCCAGGGAATGAAAGATGCTAGCTAAATACTACTTTTGAAGGTTTTGTTTGTCCACCAGCTTCACAGAGGCAAGGGGATAGAAAGGGCAAAGAAGAATGTATTTTGTTGATGAAAGAAAAAAGCCCTAAACTGGAAATGTCAAAAATAAGCAAAGCCAAAGCAGACATTATAAAGCCATGGGTCACATCTTTGCCTTTCACTGTCAACAGACATTGTATTTTTTCAAATGGAATTATAGGAAAATATGTTTATGAAACACTAGAAGAATGAAATATCACTATCGCAAGAAATAATACAATTTTCCAAGGTATACATGCCCTTAGGAATTTTAGATTAGTGTTAAGAAATGTGCATTATATATCTAAGCAATGTAAAAAATGTTGTGCTTAATGGCTTAAAGTTACCATTTTTAAGGAAAACAAAAAATCATCTGAGAATAAAGACCTCTAATAGGAGAAATAAATTTACAAACATGTAAAGGGTCAATAGTGAAGCTAGAAATTGAATTTGCTAACATATTCTACATCTACATAGTAATCAATTCCAGAAGTCCCTAGGGTTCCATATTCTGGTCAGTCTTTTTGTTATTTTTTATTGTTGTTTTAATGAATGGAAACATTTTACATATAATAAGAAATGATAAATTCATGAGTATAACCTACTACAACAATATTGGCAGCACATATTCAAGATGTAAAACTGATCATTTAAAACAGGTTTAAATTACTCAAATCCTAGAAATGAAAAAAAAAAAAATCAAGAAAAACATATAATCAAATGTCAATATATACAATGTGGTAAGTAGTCTTAGCCAGCCGTACATATCTTATTTTCCCCTTCCCAGTCTCCCAGGCTTAGTAGTTCTATGCTGTATTAATCCCTGGGAAAAAGTGATTACTGCGATACCCTTTCAGATCCTTTCATGCTCCCGCAGCCACTCCTGACATCTTCTCAGTAATAAGGAATGCTCTGCTGCCTGAGACAGATGAAGCCGACTGCAAGCCCGTCTGCCTGTGCGACCTTCACTGCTGATCCCCCGGACTCCCCACCTGCAGCACCCAGTGAGCCAGGGGCTTCTTGGAGAGGCTGCCAATCTACTTGGGCTACACCCTCAAAAATGAGTCATAGATCTTCTCTATAGGATTCTCCAAACTTTATTTGGGCTTGTGATCATCCTCCTCATCTAGGAGGATGAATAAGTTAAGAACATAACCAACTCTTTAAAGTTCCTTTTCCCATCCCTGGGAAAAGTTTTCATATATCTTCTCTATGTAAGAGAGAGAGGTAGAGGTGGCAGTATTATCTCAAACTTATGGCTAATGGATAAACTTTACATTCAAAGACATTTTAAGACCTTTGTCTCTTGATTTTCAAAGTAAAAGCTTATGGAACTCCAAAAATTCTTTTCTCTGTCAAAAAGCTCCTGCAAATCAAAAGCATCTAAACTTCAGGCTAGTGGCTCTCTATGGATCTTTCAATGTATTTAAAAATTCAAGTAACTTGTTTTTTTTTTTTCCTTCCTGACTCTTGTTTCTGACTATTTGTCTTAGCTTGTCTGACTGCTGTGACAAATAGTACACAATGGGCTGGCATAAACAACAGGAATTTATTGGCTCATGGTTTTGAGGCTTGGAGAAGTCCAAAACTGAGACGTCAGTAAGGTGATGCTTTCTCCCCAGAGTCTGTAACATTCTGGTGCTGGCTTGCCAGCAGTCCCTGGGGCTCCTTGGCTTGAATCTCTGCCTTGCACTACATGGCGATATCCTGTTCTTTCTCTTCCAGGTTCCACTGACTTCTCTCCAGGCCATTCTCTTTATAAAGCCTCCAGTAATTAGGTTAAGGCCCACCCTGGTTCAGTTTACCACACCTTAACTGAAAACAGCATCTTCAAAAGGTCCTATTTGCAATGGGTTCACAACCACAGGGATGTGGATTAAAAGTAAGAAAATGACTACATGGAGGCACATAGTGCAGCTACCACACCATTCCTGGAGCAAATGCATGCCTCATTAGGCAACAGAGGACACTGAGTCAGGAGGAAGAGGATTGTTGGTGGTGGGGCAAACAAAGGGAAACAAAACCCATCCTAATAGTTCTCAAATTTACTCTGCTAAACAGAATAATCTGTGCTAATCGTTACAAAAATTCAGCAATGCTGGCCAACTAGCTTGTTTCTGAGCATAAGAGCCAGATAGGGTTGTTTGTACCAAGCTTTGCGTCAGGAGATGGTGCAAAGCAGGCCACAGCTGACTTGCCTAAAGTGATGACAGCTAATAAATGGTTTCATTGGTTTGATTCAGGAAAGGAGACAGTAAAGAAAATGTTATCATTCAGTAACTAAGTGCCCTGGAGTAGTGGTCTCTAAAGAGAGGGTGCACAGCCCAGGGGTTCTAGAAAAAAAACACTGGAACTATTTTTTTTCTATTTTACTCAAAGAAAAACAATAAAGTACTTAAGCTTTATAAATGGTTCATATGCCAATTGGCCCTGGCACCCTGCCTTGTTCTGTACATCAAATGGTCATGTGCACATAAAGTTCCTAAGGTGTCTTGAGGGAAGAGTGGGAATTTCATGAGGCCAACAGAGGCGTCCCACTTGTTCTTTCACCTTCAACATTTTGCAATATATTATAGTTAACCAGTACCTGATAGAGCAGCCAGAATTCAACTGAAATTAAATTTGCTAATGTATCTTTTTAATCAGGAAATCAGCCCCTGCAAATTAATGCACCACTATATATCAGTTGTTAGAGAAAGCAAATTAAGTTCTCAACAAATGAATTAGTCCTTAATGTTTTATGGATTAGCACTGTGACCACTTGCAACTGTATTATATTACTTAGTTGTAACTAAATTAGCCCTCAAATGTTGGGCGAGTGTCTTGCAAGAGTTGCCAAAGAGAAAATATGGTTCAAAAATGATATTAATAATGCAAGCAGAAGTAAGAAAATGATAGCAGTGACACTCCTCATAAAGAGTTCTTAGCCACATACAGGTAAAAGCAATAACAGGCTAATACAGAGGCCCCCAAACTTTTCAATTCACAATGCCCTCGATATCCCAGTAATTTTTTCACAGCACCCCTAAATAAAAATTTTTAAAAATTAAAATACCCAAGAGTTCTGTTTATTAAGTAGTTAGGTCCAAACAATTTAATAAGTATTAGGATGGTTAAGTTCATGTGTCGTCTATGTTATGGTGTCTAATTGTTTGGTCAAGCAAGCTGTGGCTTGATTGTTACTTGTTAGGGTATTTCCTAGATGGATTTGCATGTATAATCAATAAATTGCAATTATGGCTGATTGCATCAACAATCAACAAAGGCGCTTGCCCTCAGCAGTAAGGGAAGTCTCTTCTCCCAGTCAGTTGGAAGTCTTAAAACTAGAACTGAGGATTTTAGAAGTCAGAAAGAAGAATCTCTATCTCTACTACAGCCAACCAGCTTTTCCTGGGAATAAAAATTTCACCTTCATCAGAGGTTCCAACTTGCAACTTGCAGCCTGTGCTATGAAATTTGGACTTGCCAATCCTTCAGTCCCATGCGCCTATTCTTATAGTAAAATCTCTTAATAAATCTCTCAATAAATCCAGTCAGTTTTGTTTCTCTGGAGAACCCTGACTAATGCAAGTATTTATTTCCTAAGAACTTCTTAGCCATTTGAAAAAATAATACATATAAACTGAAAAATGTATTTTTATTTCATTCTTAAATGACTAGTTCCTATCCTTGTTAGGAACTGCAGAGCTTTTCAAACCTTGGAATCAGATTTGACATAGTACTCTTTTTTCCTATGTCATATTGATTTTGGGGAGGTATATTGATGTTGGGGAGGTACTTGCTTTCCATATAGCAACCAAAAGTCTAGCACTGCAAATATATGCCATCATTGAAAGTAAAGCATTACCTATCATTGAAAATGTGAGCTACCTTGTACTGGTTGTTCGTGTCCTGTCCAAGAGATGTTGCATATTGTTGTTTTTCATTCAAAATTTTAAAATATCCCACAGTGCCTTTATGAGTTTGCTGCAGCATGCTTGGAAAAATACCTGAGTCCAAGTCTGGGGCAGAAAATACACAAGATAAACCTAGAACATCTTCTCATAACAGGGGGGAAAAACCTCTTCAAGACTACTAAAGTCATATCAAAAAGATTCTGGAACCAACTTGATGAGGCTTTCATTAGTCAAAGACAGAACAATTTGAGCATCCTAAGAATAATAACTTCAATGGACTGAAACGCGTCAATATGTTTAAATCCATGTGTTCATAAAGATGCTTGAAAAAAAACTTAATTGGTCATCCTCCAGAGATATTAATTAATTATTTTGAAAACTAGTAAATAAAAAGAAGTAATCTAGCATTTGCCCTGTCTTTCATATTTGAACTAGAGTACTAGGTAACCAAATAGTAGGTGAGGGGAGTTTTTCTTTATAGAAGTATTTCAACTAGCTGATAAATGAAATAAAATAAATTTCTTTATATATATATATATATACACACACACACATATCCTGTTGTTTCTGTAGAGAAGTCAGACTGATACACTTTCTGAGAAGATACTCTATAGAAAAATCTTGCATATAATGCACAAGAATACACGAAGAGGATGCTTTTTGCCGTATTTTTTTTTTGTTACAGGTAATATTTGGAAGCATTAATAAGGGAATAAAGGATGGTTTCTTCTTAAACTATTATCATTGTTCTTCCTTTTCAGGTTTGCCTGGTTGATCTTGCTTATTTTGAAATATCTTTAAATTCGATTTGTCTAGCTCTAGGGAAAAATTCATTGGTATTTTTATTGGTCTTTTCTTGAATGTATATATTAACTGAAGAGAACTGACAATTCTATGAGATTAAGCCATCCTATCCAAGAGCATAGAATGTCTTTCCACTTGTTCAAGTTTGTTACTTCTTTTTTCTTTTGTTCGTATGGAGACATTCTTTTCTCACATTCAGATAGTTAGTTGTGTCTAATCTGATTGAAGAGGAAGAGAGGGTACATAACGCAGGTTTTGTCGGTCAGAGTCACAGAGTTTGGTTCTGGTGTGACTTGATCTGCACCAACGAGCATCAGCTTGAGGACTTGCTAGGTCTGTTAGGAAAGAAGGACACTCTTTCTGCTGAAGTCCTTAGTGTGGTAGAATGAAAGCCTCCAGCTGCATGAGAAGAACCTGACAAAGAACAACGCCAAAACCAAGGAAACAAACATATCAAGTGATGAACTGAGTCAGATTCCTGACAACAATCTGCATGCCAGGATCTGACCTTGCCTGATCAGAGACCCTGGAGACAATACTTTTATCTTCTTTGTTTAAGCCAGTGCAAGTTGGATTCTTATTACTTGCACTGAAAGAGACAACCAAACTAATATAATACTCCTTTTCATTTTGAAATTCCACAGGGAACATGATTCCATTGTCAAAAAAAATCATCTCTATTCCACCTTGGTCAGTCATTCTCTTCTCACCTCATAAGGATCAAAGTCTTGAGGTAGGGAAAGAACTTAGTGGGAAATGCCCAAGCCCTTTACTCCACAGAGAGGACTCGAGTAAGCAATACACACACACATAACTTTTCCTGAAAACTCTTTTAGCACTGTAGCTGGACTAGACTGTCTTTGCTTAGGAACATGTAATTAAAATTACAATAAGATTTCAGCTCAGGAAGAAATAACCTTTCCAAACCTAGTCCTTTCCAGCCACTAGACACTGTTCCATATGTATAAGACTCCTGATAACACAGGGTCTGACGTGTCCTTTTTTTCTGAACAGAAAGATCAGCCTCCCAGTTATTGCTTTACAAAGCAGAGAAACGCTTTGTAATTGATTAAACACATATAAAGGACAGAAGTATAAACCTGGAGCTACTGTTTCTAAGCAGTTTAAATACATGCAACCAAAAGCAACAAGATATCTTTAATATACCTGTCCTCATTTCACATATTCTGCTGCTTAATGCTTTAACCACAAAACACAAATTTCCCAGCAACACTACAAACCCAGCAAATGTACAGTACATCATTTCACAGCAGGGGCCTCAGCATCTCACAGCATGTGGCTCTGCCTCTCAATGATGTGAAAAGCCAGTGGCAGACGGACTTTTCAGCTGATGCAGCAGCCTTCTTACATTCTGGATAAGCAATTTCCATACTGCGATTTTCTCACATGTATTTTGGAAATGGTTAATATGAATTTGGCACAACCAAGCCATCTGATATTTATGAAGAAATGACATTTCTATCCCTGGAAACATAAAATAAATTTGTAAATATATTTGATGATTTTCCTGTAAATATTATGTTACATGTTCAAGCTACGTCTGTTGGCAACTAGTAGTCTTGTTTCTTGCCCTTTGTTTCTAGTTTTTATAACTTATACCCTCTAAAAAATGTATCAGAATCTCTAGAAAACTGTAAATCATTATTCACTTCCATCCCTTCCTCCTATCTTTAATTATTAAGCATTTATTATGTTCTCCGTTTCTTGAGTTCTGCACTAGAATTCATTCTTTATTCCATCCCTCCTCCTTTATTTTCCTTCCTTTTTCATTCCCTCCCTCTTTTCTTTCATTATTGTTGTAGAAAGTCCTTTTTTAGTCCCTGGGTTAATTTTCTGAATATTTATTTTAGTGATAGAGTTAAATTAAGATAAATTGTGTGTACTGAGGGATTTAGATGTCTTCATAGATCTGAAAGAGTGGTAGGGCAGGCTAGCCAGGAGTCAATTTGCAGCAGGAAAAAAGAATTTCCTGAAAAAGAACTCATTCTAAGGGAAGAAAGAGTCAATATGCACATTTTGGCTGGGGATTGGGGGAGGCAGTGACAGAAGAGTGAGTCAATGCTAAAACAATTAAGTGGAGCAGGGCTGTTGGCATGGAGGCCACCAGCCTTGGTGGCACCAGAAGATGGCACCTCAGTACACATATGCATGTTCTCATAGCTACTCTAGCTCACACCTAGACACAGACCCAGCTGGCCCACTACCACCTCTGACAGGAAAGTATATAGGGCAGTGGGGGCCTGAACAAGGAGGACTGACCATCATTGATGAACATCAGTGGGCACTCCCAGGGACACTGGCATTTTGGGCTTCAGCAGTCACCACACCCAGGGACTACAGGCAAATACGTCCTAGTACTCATCCTTAGAAGCTGAGAAAGACAGGATCTGTGCCTGTCTTACTAATCATTATTATCCCAGCATTTTGCATGGTACCTGACAGATAGTAGGTACACAATAAATATTTGCTGAATGAATAAATGAATGAATAAACTAGAATACATCTGTATCACTAGATATAGTTTTTTATCTCTGGAAGTAAAGCCCAGAGGTCTTTACAAATGTACGAAAAGAATGTTTGTGAATACTTAAAACTCCAATCAAGGTAATTGAGAGCAGTCTCAAGGAGGCAGAACTGGCATTTGATTGTAAATGGAATCATAATCAAGTATATCAGACTCACATTTGGAGGCAAAACCATATAAATAGAAAATGATCAACCACAGAAGCAAGAAAAAAAAAAAAAAAAACAGGATCCCAGAGAAAAAAATCATGACAGAAAACTATGCAAGTGTTGTCCAGAGGAAAAGGGATTCTGACAAACCCTGACATTCTGAATTTTGAGCAACACCACCTAGAGTACCTCAACCTACATTAGCTAGGAGACACTTCTAAGAATCAAATCACTCCTAACATTTGGATTCCTTATTCACCAATCTTCTGCCAATCCAAGCATTCTCATTTCTTGACAGTTGTATTGATATCTAAAATTTGACAAATTGGCCTAAAGGAGAAGACTCTGAGTGCTTGGTTAATGCCAGGACTCCCTGATGGATGGTCCTTGTCTCCGTGTGCTGGCAAATGAGATTCTGGGGCCCCAGAATTGAGGACCAGCCAGGCTCTGAATGATGGTGGAACTCCTAAAGTGAACACCACAAACTATGGAAAATGTCTGATAGCTAGTAAGCTTTCCAAAGCAACTTCTCTGCCTTCCCTATACGTTTGTCAACATCACCAGTTTCCCCAAAGTGGCAGAGCAGATAAGGAGGACACTGGTTGATCTATGATTACCAATGGTTTGTAAGAAACACAAGAAGCATACCCTGAAGTATTCTAGAGATGTACAAGTTTTAAGAACTCTGTATTTTCTACAGAGCATAAAAAGAGAGGAAATCATATGTCTGTCACTATGACTCTATACTTTGTCGGGCCTGTGTCTCTGGGAAACTTTGTTTATACCCTATTTATCAGAAATCTAATAAAATCAGAATCCACTTTCTATTTGTTTCTGTGCATCTCATGAGTCACCAATTGCTTCCAAATTACCAAGTTCATCTTGTTCTTTACATGGGTGCTTCTGAAGCCCTTAACATTGTAGATCACTAGCTCTTCATGGAAACTTTTTTCTCATTAGGCTCAATGATGTGGCATCATTCTACTTCATTTCCTATCTTTCTGGTGGCTTCTTCACTAGCTCCAATTTCTCCACCTTATTCTAATGCGAGTTTCAGTCTTCAGACCTCTACTCTCTTTCTTTTCTCCCAGCAAACTTGACCCATTCTGACTACTCCAACCACCATGCTAAATAATATTTATTTATTGAGCAGGTCCTGTGTAGCATGCTACCATCTCCCTCCTTCTGACTCAAGCCCAGCCCTAACTGGCATCATGAACTCATGCCCAAGTGGAACTACTGGACATCTACGGTTGATGGCCTACCATCACCTCTAACAAAACACAGTAAAATATTTGTACTTTCCATTACAAGTAACAGGATATACAAATCAAAATAGCCTAAAC
The DNA here is from genome assembly GCA_026826555.1 of Tolypeutes matacus. NCBI lineage: Eukaryota > Metazoa > Chordata > Mammalia > Cingulata > Chlamyphoridae > Tolypeutes > Tolypeutes matacus. The sequence continues at coordinate 46,483,998 of JAKSZT010053929.1, forward strand.
AGAGGGAAATTATTGACTTGAGCCCAGAGACAAAGTAAATTTCAGGATTCTGGCTCCTTTTCCCTGCAGCTGCCTCGGTAATGCCTTTTTACCTGGGTTGCATGACATTCTCGTGGTAGCAAAATGATTGCAGCATTTTCAGGATCCAAATGCACATCGCAGATTTCAAAAGAAGAGAGAGCATCTCTTTCACAACCATGGAACAAAAGTGTAGTATCTTGTGGCAGTTTGATATTATTTATGAATTTCAAAAAGAGATATAGATTATGTTTGTAAACTGGTCTGTTCCTATGGGTATGATACCCTTTGACTGATTTAAATTCAAAGGTTTTACATTTACTTAATTAAATCAATTCAGGGTCTTTTATTTGACCCAGTCAGTAGGTGTGGCTCAGGGTTGAGTCCCTGCCCCCTTGGTGGACTATATAAAGGGACAGTCACTCAAGAAAATACATAGAAGAAGTTACATGAGAAAAGAGAAAGAGCTCCATAGATGCCAAAGGAGAGAACTTTGTCATGACACAGAAGAGGAGAGAATTTGCTCATTTTGGTCCTGCCATGTGACAGAAAGGAGAAGGCTCAAACAGCTAAAGCCCTGGGGAGAGCTGAGCCATTCACCTGATTGTTTGCAGCTGAAGAGACCAGAGCCCTGAACAACTGAGAAGGCCCAGAAAGAAACGAGCCCTGCAGCCTACAGCTGAGATCGGAAGCAGCTGAGCCCATGGAGTCCTAAGAGGAAGAGGAAGGCTGTACCTCTTATGGTACCTTGAGTTGGACTCTTTAGGGCCTTGTAACTGTAAGTTTTACCCCCAAATAAATACCTTTTATAAACGCCAACAGATTTCTGGTACTTTGCATCAGCACCCCTTTGGCTGACTAATACAGACCTCATTCTCAGTGATTAACTTAGATCAGCACCTACCTCTGTACAGTCACTGTGGTCAGAGGAATGCAACGATCTGGTGATTTAGATTGTGGCTACAGGTTCATTTCCAAATCAGTTACTGTTGTAAGGAAGACAAGATTAGTATAAGTAGTTTAGGCCAAGCATAGCCTTTCTCTAGAGCAAGAGGTATGGTCATTTCCACCAAAAGGCTGTTATATAGTGAAAGAAGGGTAGAATGGATGCTAGGGACCTGAGATGTGTTTTAGTTTCCTGACTGCTAACACGAATACCCTAAGATGGGCTGACTTGACAACAGGAATTTACTGGCTCATGGTTTCAGAGTCTAGAAGGCTTGCTTCCTCCTGGGGCTGTATCTTCTGACTGGCTGGCAATCTCTGGAGTTCCTTGGATTTTCTGGTCATATGGCAATGTACTTGGCAGTGTCCTCTCCTTTCTCTTCCAGATTCTGTTGACTTCTAGTTTCTGGCTGCTCCCATGGTATCTCTCTCTCTCTCTGGCCTTCATTCCACTTATAAAGGATCCCATTAATCCAGATTAAATGCCAACCTGATTCAGTTAGCCCATACTTTAGCTGAAGTAACATCTTGAAGAGATCTTATTGACATGAGTCCACACTCAATAGAATGAGGACCAAGACCAAGGACATGTCCAAACTGGCGTACACAATTCAATCCACCACAGGAGGCAACCAACAATATTAACTATGTCTTCCTGTTTAGAATCCAGAGAAAATGAAGAATTCTCTATAGCCAAATTTCTCAGAGTGCTAAAGCTTCACTCTTTGTGTATTTTAACAAGTTTAGATTATATAGTTCAAAAGTGTATTCTTCATATCTACAACTTTTAACAGAGGCACTCCAAACATAATTTAACCATTTAATGATGACTTGAGGTCACCATTATGCAAATATATTATTGTACAGGTTATACAGTAACCAGTCCCAGGAATTTCTGAGCTGTGCATGGCTCTTACCCAATAAATGACTCCAGAATGCAATGCATTTTAACAAATTATATCTACTTTTTTATGACTTTTCTTTCTCTTCTTTTTCTCTGAATTGCTCCATCTAATCAACAGTGGAATTAGGAACCAGAAAATGAAGCTTTAAAAATTGCGTATAATCTAAAAGTTAAAAATGAAGTTGCCTAGAAGGAAATATGCCAAAATAAAAACTATGATTGCCTCTGAATAGGGACATTAACAATGTTTGGGGTTTTGTTTTGCTTTTTCTTTTTTGGCTTCCTTGTTATATTGTTTCTATAGTTATTAAGAGTAATTTTTATCATCACACACACATACACACATATACAAGGAAAATTGAACACAATAAATAGGATATGGGTGGGATCTGATGTTTCCCCTAGTGGAAAAGCATCTGGTCTATTAATTCTTATAGCCCATGAGGAGCTCTCTCAGAAGAACAGAGGCCTTTCTGTTGATTTCCTGGCTGGCTGGTATGTGATGAATCAGGGAGTGTACATACTCAAAGATGGGAGTTCATGAAAAGCCAGAACATACCAGGGAAGGTCTGCTGCTATTTTAGTTTCCTAGGCTACTCAGGCAAATACCACACAATGGATTGGCTTAAACAATGGGAACTTATTAGCTCACATTTTTTTGAGGCTAAAAGAAAGTCCAAATCAAAGCATCATCAAGGTGATGCTTTCATCCTGAAGACTGGCATTCTGGGGCTGGCTGCCAGAGATCCTTGGCTCCTCTGTCACATGGCAAGGTACATGGAGGGGTCTCCTGGTCTCTCCTGTCTCCTCTGGTTTCTGCATCTTGCCTCCTATAACTTTTCTATCTCTGTGTCTGAATTTTGTTCCCTTATAAAGGACTCCATTGATAGAATTAAGAACCATCCTGATCGACGTGGGCCACATCTTAACAGTAAGTCATCAAAAGTTCCTACCTACAATGGGTTTACACCTCCAAGAATGGATTAAATTTAAGAACATGCTTTACATGTTTTTCTAGGGTACATCTAGCTTCAAATCAGCACAGTCACTTTCATACCATGAGGCTTTATCAGGGAGCCACGACTTGGTAGGTCATGACTGGGCAGTGACTGGCCCTCAGCTGTACAGAAGGGAAACCCAGTCTTGCCTGTGCCCCAGGTTGGACAGACTAAGAGGATGACGACTCAATAGTATGGAATTTCATATGTATCAGGTGTGCGTCTTAACCAGAATACCAACTTAATGATATACAATGAAAAGGGGCTTGCTACTCACAAGGCATATTTTTTTCAGTTTAGAAGCCATATGGGAAGCCAAATTATAATTGGAAGGTTGATTTGGTGAACATAAAATTAGGACAGACTGTGAAGTGACACCAAGTTAAAATAGCCTGATGCCAACATCTATCAAGACACCAGGCCGTATCTGCCAATTCCACGAGGTTGCCTGAGGCCTCAGGCCACTGCACTTTTCCCTTGAACGGTGCTTGTTGGCTACTGCCAAATTTTTCTCCATGATTCACCATTTTCTTTTTTTTATTACTAAATTCTCCCCCTTTCTAACGAGCTATTCTTTCTTTACATATGTCAACACAATTACAGGCTATGGATAAAGGTTAAAGTTACTTTGCATACTTCTCTTTATAAGTATGGCTCTTAGAGAGCAATCTTCAACTTTCAGAGGTATCTATGGTATCTCCCAATCTATGTATAGTTTACAACCTGTAAGAGGGATAAAATCAAAATAGGAGAGGGTTCAAATAAATATAAAACCAAACTCCTCATCTTCCCCACAGCTCTTCCACCAAGCCAAAGCAGTTCCCCAAACTAACTTCTCTCTCTCTTTTTTTTAAATTGCATGCTCACCTTTGACTCTACACTCTCCTTTGTTGCCCATATTCTTTGGCCCAGTCTTGTTTTACTCCTCCTTCTCAATGTCTCTCCTGCCCATTGTTTTCTTTCAATACGCATCTTCTCACTTGTTTACCAACCTGAATTATTGCAATAGAACCATAAATGAATACAGTTGCCTCCTGTTTCTTCTCTTCTACTGTCATCTGCACATTATTGCCCTATTTATCTTCCAGAAACTTTCTCATTTTGTCACTTCTCCATTCAAAAAGCATTTAAGGGCTTCTCATTATACTGAGAATTAAGTGCAAATGCCATGGACTAGTCAAAGCCCTCTCAAATGTGCCCTTCATGTTCCATTTTGGCTTTACCTTCCATGACCCCCTCAACATGGACTCTCTGTTTTAGCCTCTGGATACTCAGTGTGGACAAATGAAAAAACTCAAACACAAAGCAGTGCTTATGTTTGGTAATGCAAGCCTAGAGGGAGGAAGTCTTAGCAGTCAACAAATACAGTATGCAGATTTTCATTTTAATAGCTAATTTCAGCCTTTTCTTTCTTAAATTTCCTGCTTTTACTCCCACATATATATACATGCATTCACAGCACCATGGCTAGTTTTCAGGTAATCTATAGATGTCCATGATTTCAGTCATGGATTTGAAAGAAACCTAGACTTGTTCAATGTAGGTCTTAATCCAATGACAACATCAGACTGGCATCAAATAATTCGTATTGATTTGTGACATATGATCATTTGGAAATCCTGGAAATATAAATGTTGTGATGGTTAGGCTAATGTGTCAACTCTGCCAAGTAATTGTGTCCAGGTGTTTGGTCCAGCAAGCACTGGGCTAATTGTAATACAAGAGAATTTATGGACTTCGATCACCAGTGAGTTTACTGCGTGGATGGCTGAGATTGCATCATCAATGGGTGACACTTTTATCCCATCAGCTGAATGCCTTAAAAGGGGAAGTGATTTCAACATTCAGAGAGAATTTCCCAGCTCATCGTTGGATAGCCAACTTCTCCCAGAAACTCATCAAGGACCTTTCATCGGACTTTCATCAGAGCCCCTGGTTTGCAGCCTACCTGTGGATCCTGTACTTGGCCATCCCCATGGTTGCATGAGAGACTCTTATAAAATCTCATATTTTTGACAGATATCTCCTGTTGATTCTGTTTCCTGAGAGAACCCTGACTAATACAATGTCTCTGACATTTAACATGATAGAAACTCTGCTTATTCTTCATGCAGGGTTTATCAGTCTACCCAAAGGGCTGCCAGTGCAAAGTAACAGAAATCGGTTGGCTTTTATAAGGGGTATTTATCTGAGGTAAAAGCTTACAGTTACAAGGCCCTAAAGAGTCCAACCCAATGTTGCTTTCTCTCCAAAGTCTGTTGCCACGTGTTGAAGCAAGATGGTCACCGACCTCTGGCTGGTCTCTACCTTCCCCTCTAGGCTGCTTCTTCCTCCTGAGTCTCTGCTTCTTCCTGATCTCAGCTACAGGCTGGCAGAGGGCTTGTTTCTCAGGCTTCCTATATCATTCTAAGCTTTCTTCCCAAGGTCAGCTGTAAGCTATCAGGCAAAATGGTTCATCTCTCCCCCAGACTTTAGCTGTTTGAGCTTTCTCCTTTCTGTCACATGGCAGGATCAAAAATGAAAAAGTTCTATCTTTTGTGTGCCTTGAGTTAGTGTCCATTAATATCAGACCCAGCAAGGGGGCAGGAACTCAACCTAAGTCACCCCCTCTGACTTAGTCAAGTCTATAAAAGTCCTCAAAGCAATATTAACAGGTAATCTGATCAAATACACTTCCACTGAATTTGATGCAATCAAAGGAGATCACACCCAGAGGAATAGATTAGTTTACAAACATAATCTTTCTCTTTTGGGGATTCATAAATAATCTCAAACTGCCACACAGGGTGTAACCTTGAGCAATATAATATGATCAGCCAGATTTGGCTACCTTTCAATAAGGTCCCAATGTACAGTGATTTGAGCAGTAAATGGAATATATTGGCTTAGGTACCTCAAAGGTCCAGGCATGGTTTCATCCAATTGTTCAAGTGTAGTCTTCAGGATATGTTTCTATGTCTCAGCTCTGCTTTTCTCCATGTGTCATTCGCCAGGTTCTTCTTTCCAAACAAGCATAAAGACAGTCAACAGCAGCTTCGGGCTTAGCAGCCCCAGCAAAAAAGGCAGTGCTGTTTTCCAACTACTGTGGCAGGGGAGACATGGTGTTTCTACTGGTCAGAACTGTCTTGTACACTCCTGCTCCTTTGGAGGCCAGAGGAGAGGGCCAGCCTTGCTGAACCACATGAACCAAGGATAAGGGAAGATGGTTCTCCAAAGAAAAATCAGGTGTTCTTCTTAGAAGAAGGGAGAATAGATATGAAATGAACATACGAATACTAAGGGCAGGTTCTTACCTTCACAGACATGCCTATCACCTCTTACTGTAACATATTCACTATTAAGCCCACACCTCTAAAATCAAAAAAGATGAATTTTTGGCAATATGTATCAATCTTTAATAGACAGTCCCTTAACCCAGTAGTTCTCCTTCTAGGAATAATAATAGCTATGTTATTAAGTGTTTTACTAGGTTTCCAACACTAGCCTAAACATTTTTCATATATTATTTCATTTACTGCATAACAACCCTAGGATGCAAGTGATATTAACTCCATTTTAGGGTTCTAGAAATTAAGCTCAGAGAGGTTAAGCAAGCTGTACAAGGTTGCGCAGCTAATAAGCAACACCAGAATTCAGCCTTCAAAGTCTTAACCCCTATTAGTTACCTCCCTCAGAAGTCTCAGTGGCATATAATCTCATGAGTTTACCTTAAGCAAAATAAGACAAGTGGGTAAAGATATATGTCCAAGGATGTTATAAGTATTTGTTCACAGAACTCAAGTGTGAAATAAAGTATCAATAAATTATGTCAACCTACACATGTCCCTTCATTATCAGTAAATATATACTAAGTTCCTATTTTAAACAATGATAAAAGATTAATGACTTTTTCTGTAAGGCTGTGAAATTACAAGTTTGCTCAAATCAGCTGCCTAAGCTAGAAAAACAGCCACAGTCAAGGTTAATCATACACAATAAGGCCTTGTATATTGTTTTATACCTATTACTGTCAGTTTATTGTTTAGGGAAAAATTGAATATTTAATCTGAATACCACTCAAAATATATCTTTAAATATATTAGCAGTCTACTGTCAGGCCAGAGGGAGCTTTAGGTTAAATTATTTAACCTTGGTAGACTCTCAACACCGGAACATTCCATTACATGGGAAAGTGAGTGGCTAGAGAGCCCAGAAAGCTGCTGGCATTAATCACTCCTCCTAAGGCTGAGAAGCTTCCATTAGTACTCAGAAACCAACATCCTGCCCTCGTCCCCGACCCAGGGCACAAGAGACTGGAGAGCAGTATCCCTGAAACTAAAAAAGACGTTAGTTTATTAGCTGGGAAGCAGCCATCCTTATCCAGGAGGCTTCTGGCGATGAGGAGCACCAAGTGTATATGTGACTAATTCATTATTATTTGTTTTTACCTTTATTTTCTACATAGAAAATTCAGTCTACATAGAAATTGTCAAAAATTGCCAGTGCCAACTACATTTCAAGTCGTCATGACGGGGTATTGGGAAAAGTTTTCCATTAGCAATAATCATGCCTTGGATAGACCTCATTGGCTACGATACTGCCACTGTGCAAAGCTTATTCATTACTGTTAATTTTTAAAAAGATGGATATTAATGTAAACAAGGTCTTACTGGATCTCAGATTGTTTTTAACCTCTTGTAATACATAGAGAAAGCAACTGGTTAATAATCAGGCTCTCGGGCTCTTTCTCATCATGTCTCCATTTCTTCTTATCTTTGGGAATGTGTCCTCAGCAAAAACACGCCTGAAGACCGCACGAAGGAAAGGCTCATTTGCACAAGAATAATGATTTAGTTTCAATTTGCATAGTCCTCCTATCCTTTTCCCCTCCATAAGGATCTTTAATATTTTACCTCCAAATGAGGATTGGGAGAAAGAATTAAGCAAGCATCAAAGTTCTGGTTCCTGTATTCTCAGCTACTACATTAATCTTTAAGATTTTCTCTCCTGTTTATTAAAAATCAGTGATTCATCCAACTTTACACATAAATCCACATAAAAGTTAATTAAAATTTTGGTAGTCTAATGTTTGTTTCTTCCTTTATTAATTCCTGGAAGCTTGAAGCAAGGCTCTGTGCATGATTGTGGAAGAAAAAAAAATGTAAGAGAGTAGGTAGTCGACATGATCTGCCAGTGCTTAACAGGCTGGTTTTGCATGGACAGTTTCAGAACTGGGCCCAAGTCCCCTTGGGCCAAGCAGGACAAGCCCCATCATGCAACCCAGCTGATGGTCAGGTTAGTTTCTTCTGGAACTGAGATTAACCCTGACCCCAACCAGAAAGAGGAAGCAAGGAGGTAAGAAGTAAACAAAGAGAATAGAGCCCTGCTTGCCCACTTCTTTTTCTTTCCCTCCTCCATAATCAGGAAAAGCAGCCAATTACTATTGTAAATTGACTTTCTCTCCTTCCTTGCTGAAAAGTTAAAAAATAAAAAAAAATCACGCAGCTTTGCAAAATGTCTTCTCAAAGCAGGAAAAAAAAATGGGCAGAAAGTGAGGTGGGTGTAAGGTTTAAATTATTATACAGCAAGACATTTTTACGTTTGGATTTCTTGAAGTATACCTGGACACAAAATGCAGGCAAGTACATGGTAGGACAGGGGACTCACTCTAATATACTTCTTGGTGAGAAGCTGACAGCAACAGCTCCAGCACCCAGGATTTTATTGCATATTGATTAAAAAAAAAAAAAGGAAAAAATTCTTTTCTTCCCAAACTGTTGTTGAAATGTGATAGGGAAACTTCCAATGTATTTTCTTGTTTAAAAAAAATAGTTGCTTTATTAACATTCTAAAGTCTGAAGAAAGTGCTGCAGGAAAGCCAAGTTTATATCACACAACTAGAGGCTTAAATCACCTGCAGATAAGACAAGTTAGAGTTTTAGATCACAACACATTTATTTTGCTTTAATACATATGAAACTGCTTTTTTATAAAGTTGCATAATTTCATGCTATGTGTAAGGAGATAATGTATAGCCCCAGAAAAACCTAAAAACAAAAAAAGTTAAAACCAAATTTAACCTGCACTGGAGCTGCTGTGGGCCCTCCAGTTCCAGGCCAATTGTTCCCTGTCCAGAGCCCTGGGAGCCCCAGCCCCTGTGGGGCCACCACTTCTCCTCTGCATGTGCTACCCTTGCTTCCCCTATGAACCCCTGAGCTTAGCATTATCCCTGCTTCTCCCACAGGCCCAGTCCTTGGATGAGTCCAGGACATCAGTAACCAATGTCTACTCCTCTGGCCTGAGCAATGTTGAACCCTCAGAGCAATGTGTCCTGTGCCCTGATTTCTGGCACAGTTTAGTGCATCAGCACTTTCTCTTTATCTCTGCAGCTCTCTCCTTCCCCAGGCATTGCAGGCCAAGGACAGATTCTGGGAACAGCGGATGCCTTGTTCTTAAAGCCTCCATGCACCCTTGAAGACTAAGGCTCTGTTCTGGGTCAGGCTCCACATTCCCACTTCCTTCCCTTCCAGGAGTTTCTCTCCCCTTTTCTTGACCCTTCCTCTGCCCTACAAAGCACATGTGTTGGGTAGACTCACCAGCTTGCCCAGCAAAGCCAGATGCCTCTCAGCCCCAGCAGAAGGCCCATCTTGTGTTCTTTTCCCAATAGGTTTTCCTGCCTCCAACCAACAAATATATCCAAGCAAATTTGAACATTCAGAAGTGCTGATGAGCCCAACGAGTCGTCCAGAGCAAGAACAGGGGAGGCAGCAGGTAAAATCAAGAGCACTTTCAAGCCTGCTGACAGCAGCCACAAGATTGCTTTAGATCAATGGTGCTTCATGCCAATTACATAGCATATTAGTTAGGGTTCTCTAGGTAAACAGAACCAATAGGAGATATCAGTAAAGATTATGAGATTTTATAAAATTTTCTCACACGACCATGGGGGTGCCACAAGTCCACATTCCAGAGGGCAGGCTGCAAGCCAGGAAATCTGATGAAGGTCCTTGACGAGCTCCCCTAGGAGATGCTGGCTGTCTGAAGTACAGATGGGAATTCTCTCTCTCAATGCTGAAGCCACTTTTTAAGGCCTTCAACTGATTGCATGAGATGTCTCTCATTGCTGAAGTAGATCTCCTCAATTGATTGTAGATGTAATTAGCCATAGATGCAATCAACTCACTGATAATTTAAGTCCATGAAATGGCCTTGCAGTACAATTAGCACAGTGTTTGCTTAACTAAATAACTGAGCACCATTACCTGGCCAAGTTGACATATTAGCCTAACCATTTAGCAAGACTAAAATGTTGGGGTGGGCATGAGCACACACAACTTGCACAAGGTCTGTCTTGATAAACCATTCATAATGTTCACACTGACACATAACAGGGAAAACCAGATTTATGCTCCATAATTTACATTTTCATGTACTTGTGGCAGCTCTATCACATTTCTACCTGCTACCACGTATGCCCTTTGAAATACTGAGAAGGGTTGTTTTCTGACATCCTTTGGCCCTTCTTTGCCAAGATGCTATATTTAAGCTTCATCTCCACTTTTCAATGCTCTCCCAACCTGCTCTTAAGGAACAACTTTTGTTTTGTATGAAGCCAAATGAGAATCACTGAATTTTGACATGTTTTCTGTGCAACACTGATTCACCACTGTCTTAGTTTGCCAGACTGCTATGAAAAATACTTACAGGTAAAAGAAATTTATTGTTTTGTGGTTTTGGAGGTCAGAAGTCTAACATCAAGATGTTGGCATGGTTTGCTTTTTCCCATAACCTGTAGTGTTCTGGCAATCCTCCATCACACGGAAATCTCTTTTTCCTTGTGTCTGCTGCTCTGGTTTCCACAGCCTTCTGGCTTCTTCTGGTTTCTGGCTTTTACTGACTGACTGTGTCCAAATTTCCTCAGCCTTATGAGGACTCCAGTCATATGGATCAAGGCCAACCCCCATTCATTTTGGCCACATCTAAATAGGATCTTTGAAGATCCTGTTCACAAATGAGTCCACACCTTGACTAATAATAACTTCGAAGGTCCTATTTACAAATGGGTCCCACAAGGCTGGGCGTTAGGATGTGAACATGTCTTTTGTGGGGCACATGATTCAGTCCCCAGCCAACACATATATTCAAACAAGGCATTTGTTTCTATTCTAATATAGGCAATATAAATCATACAGGGCAATCATGTTTTGTGCAGGGGTCAGGTCTAGAGTCAGCATAGAAGAAAACCATGCATATACTAAATTTATTTGAAACTCAAACTAATTTGAAATGCATAGTTTTGTGTATACATCTCTGTATAGTAATAAATCACTTACAATTTATTCACTTAAAACAGAAAAATGAAAAATTTAATTTTCATATTTTTAAATTCCATCAGAAAAAAAGAGTAAGAGAAGTCAGTGTTCTTTCATGACTTCTGGATGAGGGAGTTGGTTTGCATTTAGAGTTCTATAAAAAATACAAGTCTTTAAGAGCTAGAGTTCCACTGAGCAGCAAGGTGCTCCACTCTGAGAACCATGCAAGAACTGAGACCATGGGGAGCACCAGCTGTTGATGCTATGGTGGGTGCACGGTTAAAATGAAGGTTTTTGTTTCCTCTCACACTTCTGTCTTTTGTTGTTGTTCTTAACTTGTTTGTTTGATATGCCAAGCACTTTTAGATGAATCCCCATAAATTAAATGTGCATGAAATGTAATTTCACTGTAAAGAAGAAATAATATACCAGGTTGGTTACCCAGATAGGTTTACTTACTCATCTGTTGAATCCAAATATGAAATTTGAGCCCTTTTACCAGGGGATTGAGTCCTGTTGCCACTGCTACCCCACAGACAGATGTCCACACACACACACACACGCACGTGCGTGTTTCTGCCACACAGGCACACATACACACACACCAACACCATGAGGGCAGTTAATGAAATCCTTCCCTCCAAAACCTCCTGTGTTTAATCAACTTCCTCCCACTTCTGTTAAACCCCTTGGCGTCTACAATCCCCACTTATCCCTGACCATGTGTCAAGGATGTAGTTTAGGCAATAGATGTCTCTCCTTCTTCCCTGTCTCTCTGTGGACTCCCATGTGGGGAGCACCATGGTCCTGTTAGCACTGAGGTTCCGCAGTCCCCAGGCTGCACCTGCCTCTGCTCAGGGCCTCTGTTGTGCACTGCAGCCTCTGCTGCTCTGGTTGCTGCCAGTGCTTTTGCAGTCATCATCTCTTTGCATCTGACCCTGCTGGCAGCACCTCTATTATTGCTGCATCTGCTGAGGAAGCCGGTGCTACAACTGTCTCTTTCCCCTAGAATACAAGGAAAAAAGAGAAAAAGAGCAGGCACCCTTAGGTACTAGTCAGCTCTCTCTCTTTTGAGCTAAGTTCCTGGTTAATATGGAGTCTCAACAACCTTACTTCATGAGGGCAGGAGTGCTTATTTCCAGCTTGTTTGATGATGGGGAAACCATTAACATGAAGTAATAATAACAAAAATACAACAATAATAATAACACACAGCACTTAAAATGTCCCAGGCACTGTTGTAAGTGTTTTCCCCATGTTGACTCATTTAAGGCAATTGTTCTGCCGGCCCATTTCAATGTTGACTGCATGCTCTTGCCTTTATATTGGTCTCTTAGCCCCAGACTTCCCAATAGGAGGGAAATCCCTTTCTCTCCACAATCAGCCAGAGTGACAGTTCCATCTTCCCAGTAAGGGCATTCAGATTGCATGAGATCGATACCCAACTTCCCCCACATTCTGAGCAGTCCTAGAGTGCTAGGTTATAGCGTAGCATTTCAGCTTCCTCAGGACAATGTGTCAATTCACATTTTACAACTTTTTAATAATGAAAATTAACAGGCAGAGTGAGTACATCTATGATCAAAATATATAAAAAGTAGAGAGATGAGTATAATGAACCTTTTGATACCACTCATCCAGTTTCAACAATTACCAACTCATGAATATCTTTTTTTAGGAAGCAGATGTGGCTCAAGCAATTGGGCTCTCACCTACCACATGGGAGGTCCCTGGTGCGGTTCCCAGCGCCTCCTAAAGAAGACAACGAGCTGGCGCGACGGGCAAACACGGCAAGCTGACTCAAAAGGATGATGTGGCAAGAGACACAGGAAGAAAAGCATGGTGGGAGACAACAAAGCAGGGAGTGGAGGTTCCTGGTGCCTCCTAAAAGGTGCCTCCTAAAAAAAAACGAGCTAGACAGCAAGCTGACACAAAAGGCAACCACAGCAAGCTGAGGTAACAAGATGACACAACGAGAGACACAAGAAGAAAAACATAATGACACAACAAAGCAGTGAATGGGGGTGGCTCAAACAATTAGATGCCTCTCTCCCACATTGGAGGCCTGGGTTCAGTTCCTGGTGCCACCTAAAGAAACAAGGAAGACAAACCAATGAGGGGGTGGGGAGAGATAAAATAAATCTTTAAAATATATATATATCTTTTTTCGTCTAAACTCCCACTCATGGGATTATTTTTTTAAAAAATCACAAATGTCCTATTTTTTCATCCCTAAATATTTCAGTATGTGGGCCAAATCCACCTTTCTTTGACTTGATTCATGATCCTGGAGCTGGACCCTAAACACTTTTTTTTTTTTTTTTTTTTTTGCCTTCTAGCAAGATGTTAAGCTTTGTCAGTAGAGGGCACTAGAGGGACAATAGAGGAGGAAGGGGTTTTGCTTCCTGGTTCTGCTGTGCTCTCCCCTGCTTGTTCTAGGTAGTGTGAAGTAGCCAGCAGCTCATGAGACACACAGTGGGGCTCACCTCCCAGCAAGTTTCACCAGCACCCAAGTGAGTAGCTTCCCAGTGAGTTCTGCTGGACCTCAGCCAGCTTCCCAGTGAGACTCACGGGTGCCCCAGCTAGTGTATTCCCATGAAGTTCTGCCAGCAACCCCAAGGAAGATTCCCTTAGCCTGTACCACCTCAGTGAACTTCTCCACCATCCAGCGGTCCATGGACATGCCCTCTCCAAGTAGATCTGTATCTCACCCTTGGGAGAATAGGAGGCCTACTCCAGATTTGTTCTTCCATTGGGTGTTCTGTCTCAGCCCCTGGAGGAAGTGGCTACTCCTTATATTTCCTATTCCTCTATTCTTCAGAGTTTGCTTTATCCCTTAGTAGTTAACCTCCCACTGTATTAAACAGTTCCTATTCAAAGTACTCTGTGGTTTTGTCTCCCGAGTGGACGCTGATACAAAATATAACTTAAAAAAATAAGGACTCTTTCTTAGCATAGCCACAAAACCAAATTACACCTAAAAATAAATTTACTAATTCTTTAATATCATTACTACCTAATCACCATTCAGATTTCCCACATTTTCTAACAAATGCTTTTATCTGGTGGTTTCATTTTTCAGTCAAATTTCAAAATAAGTCCACACATTGCATGTGGTTAATGTTTCTCTTAAGTGTCTTTTCCACAACTACAATCACACCTGTTTTATCCTTGCAATTTATTGGTTGAAAAATCAGGACCAGTTGTCTGTAATTTCCCACTTGTATCCCCATAGCGACATTTACCTTGTTCCTTTGTACTCTATACTTCTGTAAACTGGTAGATCTAGAGAACTGAATAGACTCATGTCCAATTTTTTGGAAAGAATACTGGTGTTAGATACTTCCAATTGCTTCATATCAAGAGGCACATATGTATGGTTGTCTATTTTTATGTGTGATTGATCAGAAGAGTCCTGTATTTTCAGCTAGATATATCTATTAAGAAGTTTCTCATTAACTTTTCCAAATTGAATTTAGAAGACAATGGTGATCATTTCTTGATTTCCTTAAGTTTTTGTCCATTTTTTCCTTTAGCTCTTTGAGCATATTTAGGACCACTTTTTAAAAGTTTGATATGTCCCAGGTCTGGTCCTTCTCATTGATGGTTTCTAATGCTTTAATCTTCTTTGTCTGGGTCATTGCTTCCTGTTTCTTTGTATGTTTTGTAACCTTTTGATGACACCTGGACATTTTGATATTTTAATGTGCTATCCCTGGACTTTTGCCTCTGAGGTGTCTGTTCCTTAAGTTTGTATGCAGCTAGTGATATGACAGAGGATTCCTTAAATGACAGGAGCTAATGAAAATAGGAAAAAACAAAATCACCTTTCCCAGTCCTTGCAGATTGACCTGTATGCATGCTCTCCTTCAGAACCTATCCATACAATGAGTTTAGAGAATAGCTTGAGGCCAAACTGTACAGGCTTCCCTTATCCTGTGCATACATCTTATTTTAGGCATGTTTGCGTGACTCTAGGAATTCCCTCATTTACACTGATATGAAAGTCTCCTCCTCCTTGGGAAACAGTTTCCTTGCAGTCCTGGGCACAGAACTGTATGTCCTCCATCCAGCAATCCCTTGCACCAGGCAGCACAACTTGACTGCTCTCCCACAGTGTTCTGTAGGAGAGCTCTGTGAACTGCCTTCTATAAGCAGGGCAAATTATGGGACAGCATGACCCTCAGGTCACCAGCAAAGTGATTAGGCTAGACATACATGCTCCTAGTATGTGCCTGAGGGTTACTCTGCTCCCTCTAAAACCAGGATGAGAGAGCCTCAGCTGACTCTGTGCTGAGCCTGTAAGAGGATTGGAGTAAGGCCAGCCAGGGTACCTGGAGATCCAACCACTTTTAAGTAGCCTATTTCTTGATTCAGCACTTGCCTATCCCTGCAATCCTTTAACTGTTTTCTGGACCTTGAGAAAGATGTTTCTACCAGTTCTTGCTGGTTGTTCAAAGCTTCTGTCAAGGACAGAGACCTGAAGCATCTCACTCAGCCATCTTGATGAGGCCTGGTGATCATTTCTTAGATACATTGTTAGAGGTAACAAAATGGTGATGATCTAATGCCTGTTCCTTATTAGCTGGAATTCTTTATGAAGAATAACTATCCCATAACTATTTTGTTACCCTTAGGTATGGTTTCTACAGGAAAGGAAGTATAAAAGCTAACAGTTTTCAGAAGTGTTCCCTAATATCCAGCAGAGGTTTTTTTTTTTTTGTTTTTGTGTGTGTGTGTGTGTGTTTGAGTATGTTTTAAACTAATGGATTTTAACATGAATTTCAAGTTATAGCAATTTTTATTTTGATACACAAAATTATCATCTTTGGCAAGCAAGAAACCTTTCAAATTGGCTCCTGAATCTTTTTTAAATGACCCCAGCACTATTTAGTAGCTTATTTCTTTCAATATCAACATGATGGTCCCAGCTTATCTTGGACATGTCCCAAGGAGCCCTTATTCCTTTACTGGAAAATGACAGAGACTACAGTCTGTGGGCTAGGAGTGCTCACTACTATGTTTCAAAGAACAGGGCTGGAAATTTTTTTTTTTTTAAAGAAATGCATTATTTCATAGTGATATTTCCATTCAAATTTATAACTATAGCTATAATTTATCATTTCACTTAGCATCTTTGATTTCATATTTTTTCCTTGATTCCTAACATCAACGAAATTGCATGTTTTATTTATCATACAATATATATAATGGATTCAGAATATCAACATTGTTATTAACAGTATTATTTCTTCCCTGATTTTTTATTGTAGAGTATCCCCACAAGCAATGTCTAGATGAATTAATGCATTTAAAAAATATTTGAAATCATTCTTCTGTTTGATTAAGAATCAACACAATTAACTTCATTTATTTCATTTTGCTTTTGCTTTGGATATATAAGTATTTTTATCTTTCTTTTACATATGCACATACTTATATGGTCCCTATATACATATGAAAACATACAGGAAATGCCTCAGAGAACATATCTTTTCATGTTTTTGCCAGTGTATCTTTAGTATTTTGTTATGTTAGATTTTGCTATGTATAGCACACCACCCCAAAACAGTGGTTTAAAGCAGCAGTCATTTATTAGCTCAAGATTCTGCAGGTCAGCAATTTTGGCAGAGCTCAGACCTTTCTTTCTGCTAGTCTCACTCATGTGACTGAAGTCAGCTGGCATCTTGACTGGAGCTGGATAACCTAAGATAGAACCATTCACACGTCTGGTGGTTGGCAGGCTGTCAGCCAAGATGCCTCAAGCAGCCACATTCTCCAGCAGGTCAGCTAGCACTGGTTTTTATGGTCACATAGTCTTCAGGGTTCCAATAACATTGAGAGCAAGCTCCAATGCACAAGCACTTTTCAATATTCTGCCTCCATCAAGTTTGCTATCGTCCTATGGGACAAAGTAAACCACAAGGACAAGCAGTGTCAGTGGAGAAGAGGGGAATACCCAGAGACATGCATACAGGAGCGGAATTAGAGCCTCCATTTGTAAACACAGATAGATTCCCAGAGGCAGGATTGTTGGGTCACAGAACAGAAAATACAAATGTAAAATTGCCAAAACCCCCTCCACTGGGATTATAGTTTTGCAGTCCTTCCAACAATGTATGAAAGTGCCTGTTTCCTCAGTGTCACTAATAATGTTGTCAAACTTTCATATTTTTGCCATTTTAAAAGTGAGGAATAGTATCTAAAAAGTATTTTCATTTGCCTCTCTTAGTTGTGAGGTTGTGCACTTTTCATACACTTACAAGCCATCTGAATTTTTTCAACATACATAATGAATCTCTTGTCCATTTTTCCATAAGGTGGTTGGTCCCAACTTTTAGAAGCAATTTACATGTTACTAATATTTGCCCTTTCTCAATTATATAAATTACAAATATTTTCCCAGTTTATCATTTGTCTTTTTACTGTTTTCACCATGCTAATGTAGTAAAATTTACCAATCTTCCCTTTAATGTTACTGAATTTTTAACCAGTTAGAAGTTTTCCCCATTCCCAAGTAGAATTCACCCACATTTTTTTAATGTGTGTGCAGAGTATGTGTCTACCCAGCTATCCCAACACCCAATGGACCATATTTTCCCTATTGATTTGGTATGCCACCTCTGTTGAAGACTAAATTTAACTAATTAAGTCAATATTCATCTAACACCTAAAATATGACTAATCCCAGGAGAAAATATGAATTAGCCAAATTTTGTATTTCTTTTCCCTTCTGCCTATAGCTGCACCTGTCCAGTCAGCATGAGTCTCAAAGTTTCAATATTGCTCAGCAGTTAAAAGCAGAGGTTTTGGTGTGCAGAACTTTAATCACTTCCTAGTTGTGTGAGCTCAGGCAAATTATTCAATCCTTCTAAACTTTAGTCTCTATCTGTAATGGGAGGATAGCAAGACATCCCTCACTGGATTACTTCAAAGACTGAGATAATGTAAGTCACTAGCACAGTTCTTTGCACATAAGTGCCCAATAAATTATGGCTAGCCCATTTAAGAAATGGAAAAGAGTAGATCCTTAACACCAAGTGATATAAAGGAAAATAAATGAAATCTGAGATGTACGAGACTGGATAATGTGGAGCTCAATACAGAAAACAGCTCGGTCAGCAATGATAGCAGGTGTGCACGTGTGGTATAGATGGCAGGTAGTGAGGAGCCTGGTAGATACATAAGGCATTGTAGGTCACTGTAAGCCTATTAAGAACTTTGGCTGTTACTAGAAGATGAGAAACCAATAAAGGATTTGGAGCTGAAGAACAGTGTGATAGGATGTGTGTTTAAAAGGACACACCTCCACTGCCAACAGAGCTCTTTCTGCACACACATGCACTGGGAAAGAAAAAATTGTATTTGCTTTAGTTTCATTCAGGAGTGTTTCCCTATAGATCAAAAGAGCAGTGTAGAGTCTTGCTCTAAATCCTGACCTATAAGAAAAGGCAAAACCCTAAGAAGCAAAAGGCACTTCTATTCAGCTCATAAAGAAAATCAGAATTTGAAAATAAAAATCTGCTGAAGAGATGAGCACCTGACAATGAAGTTCCAGTGTGTCCCCTTCTCCTGGAATACCACCCCAAAAGGAGGGTTTCTTATCAAGTCCTGCCAGAGCTTCTCCAACCCCCACCTTCTCTGGAGCTGACTGAGGCAGAGGAATGGTGTGTGGTCCCAGTAGCCAATTCCTTCCAGTCCTAAGGCCTGGAGCTGCCAACCTGTGCCATCAGAAGAGACTGTAAAAACTCAGTTTGAAAATCTTAACTGAAATTCATATAAATTGCTTAATATCTAAGTTAGATTTTAAAGGACTGTTGTGTAATATGGTGAAAAGACCACCATTTATAATCAGAACAGTCTGACAAGCCCCCTGCTCAGCTGGCCTCCATTTTGCCAGCTTCTGCCCCCAAAACTCAAGGATGCTAGGTGTAAATCATGAGGAAAATATAACTAGATTAAGAGCAAAGCTGGAATTAAGTTGAAACAAGGAAACAGTAAAAAATACCAAGGTCTTGGAGTTACACTTCTGAGATGTGTGAAGGGCTGGGTTTGGCTGTGCTCTAGCATGGCTGGAATTAAATAACTTGGCAAGGATATCTAGAGATGGCCTTGGCACATGCAGAACTTTTCCCTTTAGTTAATGGTTTTTAAAATGTCAGAAGGGCACTGCTGCTGGAACCATGGAGATGGGGATTGACTTGGGAAGGGGGCAGGAGGGAAGTTTCTGGAGTGATGGTAATGTTCTGTATCTTGATAAGGGTTTGTGTTACATAGGTACAGTCATTTGCTAGAACTCAGGAAGGTACACCTAAGATTTGTGCATTTCATTGTAAATTTTACACGAAAAATGGCAAATTATACTCAAGTGAGTATGCATGCTGAAATATTTATGAAGTGTACCCATGTCTGCAATTTACTTGAAATGCTTCAAAATGGTTAATGAATGAATAAAAGAATGGATAGATGTATAATAAAACTTGTGAAATGTAAAACTAGGCAGTGGGTGTACTAAAATCCAATACTGCTGCCTATTTGAAATTTTTCATGATGCTTGGAAAAAATTACCCAATGATTTAGTTAGAAGCATGCAAATTATTCTGCACCTCTGGGAGCAGAGCAATCCTGAGGGCTGTCACTGGGAATATAGAATTCCTTCTAGTTGTGCCCTCTGCCTTCTTGACCACCAACCTCCTCTACGACACAAACCCAGGCCTACATGTCCTCCTTCTTTCACTGCCCCTTAATACCCATGCTTTCACCATTTGGGCAAAGATGAATGGGGAAAAAAGCACAGGGTACTCAGCTACTGGAGACATCTTTGTAATAAAAAGTCAACCCTAATGCTGTTATGGTAAATTGCCAAACTATAAAAACTTGGTTCGACTTAAACCAAAAAAAACCTTAACTGCAACAATTTATATAAATTGCTTAATATTTCAGTCAGGTTTAAAACTGTTTTCTAATGGTTTGGTGAAATGACCAATATTTGTCTCATTTCTGTTATGAAAGGACTTAACATTTGCTTTACATACATTGGCTCACATGGTTCTCATAACCCTGAGAGTACACAATCCCATTATTCTCATTTTATAACGAGGATCATGGTCACAGAGCCAGTAAATAGAGGATCAAGAACTCAAACCAAGATCTCCTAAGTTCAAAACCTATGTTCTTTTCTCCAAAGCATATTATCTGATACTTTAAAATAGGTGTTCTGCAAAGCTCAAGTAACTACAACTACAAAAACAGCAGTCCTTTGGCCCTGATTTTCGAAATACCCACTGGGTAAAGGAATAGAATTTACAAGGGCAGGTTCATGTTATACTTCAATTGTTTTTACCAAAACAACACCTACCAAAAGATAAGTTACACTTTCCCCCAGCAATATTGACAATTAGACAAATGTAATATAAAACTTGGCAAACTTTCCCACATTTTCTTTGGCTTTAGAGGAATTTCAGAGGTTACTAAAACTGCTTAACTGCAGCAAAGTTATTTCTGAAGTCAGTGTTCATGAATTAGAATTAAATGACCCAACTACCCCTTAATTGTTCTCCCATGTCATGCCTAAATCAGCAGACAAAAATTCTCATTCAATGGATTGGAAACTTTCCCACATAATAAACCAACACAGATTCCTAAGCTACAGGAAGTACAGTAATCACCAGTAGATGGCACTAGTTGTGCTGTCTACCCTATTCTTACTCATCTTTAAGCATCCAGCAACTTAGAGGTCTGCAAGCAAATACCTTTGCACATGGCAAGCAAATACCATGGCAAGCAAATACCTTTGCACATTAACTAGCTATAAAAAATGTTTCTTATACCTGCTTCCCTGTTCAGAAAGGGATTGAGATCTATACATGGAGGATGAAGAGTGGGTTCTGTCAGAATTCTTGTCACGCCACCAACCCTACCACTTTTCAGTTCGGGGTGGGGGGCGGGGAGTAAGGTAGATGCTAAAATGTTTGCTGAGACAAGAAACAATATTTTTAAAATTTCAACAGAAATTTAGGGAAAGCTAATTTTTATTTTGAACTATAGAGGCCTAGATGAAGGCCATGTTACTCCAATAAACATCTGACCTTAGTTCTACACAATTTGAATAATCCCAGTTGGACCTAATTCAAAATTTGCAGTGCCCACATCCAGAGGCCATAAATGACAACTCAACCTTCGTTCTGCTTGTAACTATCCATTACCCATCAGTTCTGACCTTTGAGGCGTATGCTTTTAAGTAGTTTTTTCCATCTTTTTTAACCCAGAATTTTTGTATATGTTAAAAAAACCCAAAAAAAACGAGGAAGCATATATATAACTTTAAAAGTTGTTTCTGTGTACTAAGGCCTCTGCAGATATATCAAGGGTAGAAGACAATGATCTCCAGGGTGTCTGCTTAAAGTGCTGCTACCCCAAATATTTAAAAATTCTGGTAGAGCAGAGGAACAATCTGCACTTCTAGTTAAGCTCCTGGGGAGTTTCATGGAGGCAGTTTATAAACCATTCTTTGATTGCAGTTTTATTCAATGTGAGCCAAGACACTTGACTATCCCGTCTACATCCAGAGTATAAGTAAATTTTCAGTGATTTGTGCTGGAAATTTCTGCCAGATTTTTAAAACATCCTTCAGTTGAAGTAATGAGGATGCTATGATGGTGTGTTCAGTGTGGTATGTTGAGTCACAAGAGACCTGGGTTCTACTATAGCTCAATAACTAATCATCCAAGCCTTGCACTGGCAAGCCCCCAAAACTTGGGGAGTCACAATGTAATTGTGGATGTCCTATCACAACAGTTCAAAAGACTTAAATGAACTATCTACCAAACTTTAAGTTTAAAATGTTTTCATCACACTGGTTACCCTCAGGGTAAAAATTAATGTTTAGATCTAGATTTCACTGGGGAAAATATGCTAAATAAATGGCTTGCCAGCTAGTTTGGATTTACCTTCCCTCGTCTGTGATCTGTATTTTGATAAACATTAGACCTTTGGCCCAGAACCTGTAATTATGACATTACAGTATTTGAACCCAAACACTGGTGCATTCCCAGTTAAGCCAACTTGAAAGCATTTGGGGAATCTTGTATATACCTAGAAACATATTGTTTTCTAGTTTCTCCCAGAGCCTAACATCATACTATTCTCAACAGTGCTATTTTCCAAGATTTCCTCAAATGCATACCGGAACTGCTTATCATTACAGCTACTTTGTGAAATGTAGGACTACTTACTCTTACATTTAATCCTTGATCCTTCACAGATTTTCACCATGACTAAGTATACCTGTCTTTGCCCCTCTCATACTACCCTAGAAGGCTGTGACCATCCATCTACTAGAAATGTTCATTAGTAGGGGATAAACGGCGAGAAAAGAGTAAAAAAAGGGGGGGGGGGCAGAGGTGCTGGAATAGGGCAATTAATCCAAGGATTAAGACTAGATATAAAGAAAAACACATTTTAGTTTGGAAAGTGGTCCATATTGACCATATTCCAAGTGGAATCAGGTGTATTGTCCCTAGAATCCTTCCAAATACTTAAGAGAAAAAGAATAGTCATATGGAGCCTAAAATTGCTTGGAGCAAACAGCTATTATGTTAAGGATACCAGAAAAAGGAAGTCATTTCATTAACTAAGCTGAATTTTAATCTGTATAAATTTAAAAAGTTGCCACTGTATCTGAAGAACACTCCCCAATTTATATCTTTTGAGAAAATTTCTTAGGGCCACTTAACTACCTCCTTATATTTTTTTGAGGGGCCAGGGATTGAACCCGGGACTTCACATGTGAGAAGCTGGTGCTCAACCACTGAGCCACATCAGCTTCTGAATTGGTTTTTTCGTTTTAGTTTTTCAGGGGGCACCCCAGGAACCACATCTGGAAACTCCCATATGGGAAGCAGGCATTCAACCACTTGAGCCACATCTGTTCCCCTGTACTCATTTCTTAAGTTCTCATTTAAGTTCAAGCTTTAACTTTTTACTACTCTGTTTTTATAGTAATAATTGCCATAGCATCATTACTCAACCTAGCAAATTAAACAAAATGTTAAATAAAAATATGGGTAACAAATCCTCAAGGCATTTCAAGTTAAACTATCCTCAAATTTAAAACAAAATTACTAGGACTACAAGGACAAAGCAAAGAAAGTTGGTACACTACAGGAAAAGACTAATTGGGTAAAAGATGAATATTCAAATGCCTATAGGAAAGCATACTGCAGCCTTCACACATCCCCATCTGGCCTTATGGATTTCATCTTTCAGTTTCTGTTATGTACCAACTCCCCTCACCCCCACCCCCCCACCAAACCATCCCAGATATGAGGGGCAAGTTGGTCTAATCAGATTTAGATTCACTTCAGAACTGTTTTGCAGAAATGATCTGGGGCCCAATTCTTGTTGTATATTTCTATACTAAATGGTTTGTTTTTCAATAGGTGTACTTTAAACTTATTTCAAAGTTGACAGCTGAAAGCACCAGGGAGGAAGGTAGAAAACTTTCTTCCTCTTAACTTCTTGATGAAAGTGCTGTCCAAGTAGACTGGTAAGGCAAATTATTCAATACAGACTGTAACTCGCTTTGCTTTGGTTTTTGAGGCTTCCCTTAAGAAAAAAGAAATTTGTTAATAAATGATAAACACAGAACAAGGTTAAATTATTGAGGCAAATGTCTCAATTATAAAAGTAAAAGGTTAGGTCTTGCAAGACTGACAATAATTCCAAACCTAATGCTGATTTTTTTTTTTTTTCTATTCTGAGATATATAGGTAGGACAAAATAAACATTTGAGTGCTTATGTGCCAGGCATTCTAACACATGTAAAATCTTAACAGCCCTACAAAGGGGGACAATTACTTACTTGGTTTATAGTTGAGGAACCTAAAGCTTACAGGAGTTTGAGCGTACCTAGCCCAACATCACAGGTGAGGAGAGAAAGAAGCCAGGGTTAGAAGCCCAACAACCCATAACTGATGGTATTTTAATTTTCTAGAACTCCAAAATTCTTTCTTTTAATATCATCTTTAAAGCTCTTTCTCCCGCAAATAATTTAGTGTTCCTACTTTCTACCTCTATTTAGATTAAGGAAAAACAAAGCAGGAAATTACATATCACATTTGTAGTACAAATTACATTTGTAGTATTTTTTAAATTTGGTAAACTTAAATAAATTGTCTCAATCCTTAGATAACTTTTCAGGTTATTTTGAAATGTGAATGTCCTAAGAAAATATGAGTCACAAAGTAAAACAAAGCCAAATTAACTATAATCATTGATATATGAATAAAGAAAAAAAATTTTTTTCTATAAAATGTAAGCCCCAGTTAATAAAGTACTATAGATCATAAATAAGCTTCTTGAAATTATTTCATCTCTCCCTTAGCACTCCCCACACAGTGCCAATACATAGCACATACTCAATTATTTGATAAACGGACTGAATTAGAGCAAACACCCTGGCAAATTTTTATACTCAAATGCTCTGAGGTTTTTGAAAACAAAGTCTACTTAATTTGTGTTTTGAAGTATGGGAATAATAAGGCAACAAATGCAGAGCTAAGGAGCTGCCAAGTTGAGTCATCATTTTAAGTGTAGTAAAATGTACTGGGCTTTCCATTTTAAGTCTTTGAAAAACAGAGCAAAAATAAGGTAGGTCTGTTAACATTAATGCAAGTTTTATTTAAGAGATAATATTCAAGAAGAGTTAACTTCTAACAAAGGAAAATTTTTCCAGTAAACCACCCTACAGGAAAAGATGGAACTGAGTACCATTTACAACACACAAATAAATTCCACCTCTACATTTCTGCATAAAGCTGTATTCACTTCTTTGAGAGAGCCATTTCTTAACTTCTACTAATAAGGCTATGTGAGTTGTGTTCAGAAACGTTGACAGCACACACACACACACACACACACATCAGCACACACAAAAAGTATTTAGGATTTTCACTCCAGGCTGAGCACTAAGTGCCTAGGACCATGTAACTTAAAGACTGCATGTTTCTTCATGAATTCAATTTGAATCACCTCCCCATTATGTTTATCTACCGTAATTATTTTTAAAAATAATTAGCTCAATGTTTATTATGACTTTATAATGCCCTTAAATTATACTTTAATATTTAACATGGTAGTTTGAAAAATAAATATTCCAAGTATCAGTTTAAAATTTTCCTTCAATATAATCTACAAAGTTGATAACAAATATTAAGAGTACTACCCCAAAATAAATGTAGCTTTCTTCTAAAAGTTACTTGTTACAATACAGGTCACATTCTATTCTAAAATTCGGATAAAGAATCTGTTTGGGGTTTTTTGGTAATAAAGCAAGAGTTTAGGATGATTCATTTCTTGGAAAATCTTAATGCAGTCACTCAGTGAAGAAGTCAATCATTCCTGGAGTCACACTCAAAAACTGCTGTGACACTGACCAAATTGTTTTTTCATTTTGTTTTGTTTTGGTGGTTATTGCTTTAAGTTGGCAATATCTAAATTTAAGACAAAAGAACATCTCCCACCAAGTCTTATTTTAAATATTACAAAAGTATACAGAAGATAGACTCATAGAGGCTATAAAGCTGATGTCCTAAGTAACTCACCCATGAAATGGGTGCAAGATTTTTAAGAGAATATCCAAGGATCTTTTTCCTCTAAAAACGAATGCCCCTAGCTTTTCAGAATGTTCCCATTTTTCAATAGGAGACTTGAGCAGCTTAACAAACTTTTCTTAACAAACCAAATATGTAAAAGGAAACCAAAAAAGGACATACTTTTCACAGTTAACAATAAATAAAAGTGCAATAAGTGTTCAAGTAGGACAACTACATGTAAGTATTTCGCATAGGTCATCTTTTAAAGGCTCTTCGAGGGTCCCTGACATTACTTATCGTGGTCATAACTGTTTGATTATTAGCTGTTCCTCGTAACTGTGGACTTATAGGTCCTCGGCCATTGCCTCTATATGAAAATTGGTATCCTCTTGACTCAGGGCTGGTTTGTACACCATTTCCTAAAAAAATATATATAAAAATTCATCATTCACTATTTCCAGATACTCATCTATAGATGTACACTTATTTGTAATGCTATTAATGCTTACAAATAATATTAGGTAAAACAAACATCTTTGTTTTTTTAAACTACTGAAAGTAAAATTCAATGCAGCCTCCAAACATGATTACTATAAATATATTACCTTGATATTATATTAACAGAAAAAGGAAAAAAGACCAACTTGGGCAGCAAAACTAGAAATGGAATAGGAAAAAAAGCATGGCTGCACACTGCTCACACTATAAGGGAAAAGAGAAAGGGCAAAATAGTGTTATGAGTAATAGCATTTGGTGCAAATATGGCTAATAATGTTTTAAAAGAGATAATGTGATTCTAATTTTTTTTTTTTTAGGAAAAGAAAGCAAAGTTTCTCAAGCAAAGTAATAATGATCAGCTGAGTAGCCATCATGTCAAATAAAATCTCAGTCACCCTAATGAACTGCAACCACAAATGACTTTTTCCTCAAATTTAATAAAGACTTAAAAGAACTTTAACATGGCTGCAAAAACCATTAACATGACATCCGAGGGATAAAGGCTAATATTCTAAAGAGACAGCTACCAGTATGTGAAAAATTAAGATGAGCTATTAATCTGAAGCTAAAAAGGCTTTCACTGCACCAAAACAGCCAATCATTTTGCATCTATTATAAACACTAGCTTATAGAATTTTTTTTTTAATCAATGGAAAAGTAACACGAAACCTTTTCATAAACATTACCTTAGATTTTTCATCATTAGCCCATGTTCACCATATATTCCCAATACCTAGCCGAAATACAGAATGTGTTCAACCAAGTAGCTTGAAAGTGTATCTGCTTTCTTGAAAAACCAGGTATTTAGGAATTCCTAGTTTATTGATAGCTCCCCTTTAGTACTAACTTATACCTAGACAATTTTTTTCTTCTAAATCTTCAGCAAGATATATTCTTTTCATTCTTATGCATAATGACAAACATGAAAAAAAAAAAAATCTTACCCACTGGTCCAAATGTACCTGTACCCATATTACTATTTGTGGAATTATTCTTCTGTTCACTGTGGGCCTAAAAAATAATTTTAAAATTTAGCCAAATCAACATTTAAAAAAACCAACATTCATATTGTTATTACAAGATATTAATATATCCATTCTTACATATTTTTAATTCATAACAATTTTCTTAGAGATTTGTCCAAGTCCATTCAATGTTAAAATATTCATCAATGTTTCCCATACCTTTCATAGCTGCTGTTACATGCTATTGTATTTCCTGATATTACTCCTCATCCATCAAAGTGCCAAATGGCACATATATCCAATATATGAAACTACAAATACATGTACACTCTCATAAAACATATATAATCAAAATAACTTTAAAAATATTCTTTTTAAAATTCTCTTCATTGCACCATGAGTATCACAGAATTGGCAGCCTAGCCATAATTATAGTACACAAAATTAGCCTTATCATAAAAATAAACTATACATTGTATCAATTACCCCTTTATTCTGCTGTCCTCGATAATCTGGATTGGGTTCACTGAAATTTGGCACTTCTGAATAAACCATACAAAATCTGAAAGAAAATCAAGTAAATGGCTTCTGAAATAATTAACCTTTCTTTACATAACATAAATAACTTATAGGAAAGAAGAATTTAGAGGTCAAATGAATTAACTAAATTAAAAAACAATATGCTAACTAACTCCATTCAAGTACAACCTAAACTCTAACACTTATCTCTCATGAAAACATCAAATATTTGATTGCCTACAATGTATAAAATACTCTAATTTGTATTAATTCTTCTCCAGCAATGCAAACGATAAATCATGTCAAAGATCAAAGAAACAGAAGCACATCTTTTCCTGTTTTTACAGATAGGCTGTTACTACTGAGCCATGTTAAGGATTCCAGAGTGGTTTTTCCAGTAGTGGTAATGGATTTGCACTGATCCATTCACACACTCTCATCCAGTCCCTCTTTTGACCAATCACTGTGAATCTGCAAAGATAATCATTCAAGGTTAAGAGTGGATTCTTCAGCCATGAATAAAGATAACTGGCTACCAAGCCAAGAGTTTTTATCCATGCTTCTTATAAGCTGACTGTATGGTGTGTACCAACATTATACATAAGCATTTTCTTAGCTCACCCCCCAAAAAGAAATTAGAACCAGTTCTGGTAAATCCTAGACTGAACCTGACAAAGAGCAGTCATTAAGAACTGAGTGACCTCCAGTGGTTCTTCACTTAACTGATTTCCATTATTCAGAAACACCTCTCTATAAGACAGGGACAGGATCCTGAACCTTTAGCTAACAGTGATGCTAAGGCCTTTCATGAAAATTTGCTCTAATGATACTATGCTAAAGACAAACATACACCTGAATCCTAATTTTCCTCCTAGCAAAGGCAAAGCTTACCAGTTCCTGATCTTTAAAAGCTAGCAAGAGTGCTTTTTTCCCCCCATTTTCATTATTAACAATGGGTTCTCGAAAGTATCTCATACCCCTCAGTGTGGGAGCTTTCTTTGTGTGTGTGCCATCTGTGGCTTCTCTCGCTTTAAATATCCTCCAATATGATGGGCATTCAGTGGATGTCTGAGCATTAACCAAACAGAATGGACTAACCATTTGGCTCATTGCCCACATCACATTTTCTGAGTATAACCCAAAATGTCTAGGCTAGCATGGAGGCTGAATTACCTTTACACCCCTAGAGAGGATGGTTCCTCCAGGTCAGGGTGGAGATCATTACCAGGGTAGTAGTGTATGGAAGCTCGCATTGCGGCTGCCTGCACCGTACCTAGACTGTGGATAAATAGAGGACTTCAGTTTTCACTGCTGCAAGTCCTTTTAACACAAGTACACATTCATCCATAAACAGAAAATAAAATTTTAAACTTATGGCCTGAAACTCGTACCTGGGTTCCTATCTGGTAAATCACTATAAGAGAGAACCTAATTCAAATGGCACTTGGGAAACCTGAAAGATGCATGTTCCTAAAGCCTACAGAAATGGTCCCACTGGGACTGGTTTCAAGCGCAGCTTCTTACTGCTCTTTTCCAAGAAAAACTGACATTCTAAACCATAGGAAACAGCACTAATTACTGTTCAAAACTTGTTATTTTTTTCAGCTAAGCTGATGGCATCGGTTTACCAGTCAAAAAAAGCCAATAAGAATAGTCTATACCTACCAGTTATTCCATAAATATTATTTGTAGTTTAGTCAATTATACAAAATATATTTTAATACTTACTCCCCAATTTTTTGAAGTTCACCACCCCTTCCAGTATAAAGTGTCAGACATCCTTTCCACATGGATGCATACCTAGAGAGAAAAGAAACATCTGTTCTTTAGAAATATGTAAATTTTCTTCTGTATAATTCAAGTAAACCTTTAATTTATACTTTTTTTTTAAATTGGGGTAGAGGCAGAAATCAAGCCCTGTCCCTGTCTACCATTGTAAAGCAAATAGAATAAATCTAACTTGCTACTTACTAAGAAATAATACAAAGAAAAGTCTACTGCCAAATAAGTATCTAAACTATAACTAACCCTAGAAAATATCAGAAGTGTCTTTTTGAAAAGCACTGTTGTGCCCTAGATCACATCTTTCATCTTTAGTTAATTAACAAAGGAAGAACTTTCAAATGCAGAAATTTAAGCAAAAATTCTATTTCAGCCACAGGATATATAAAACCAACACACTAGTATTTACCTTTAGACTCATTTACTTGGTCTAATTAGATATGATCAACAGGTTTTCTCTACTTCCATAAAAAACACAGGGTCCTCAAGGTACTGAAGATTTGGTGAAATTAAATCAAGGTGCTATTAAAAAACAAAATAAAACAAAAAACACTAAAGCGCCAAATCTTTCACCTATCTGCATTTCTGAATTTGCAATATTTAGCACCAACTTGGCCAAAGAATTGTTAACTCTGAAAATTTTTGAATGTAGACAGCATAATAAAAACCAAAACAAAAAACCCTAGACACAAATCTAAGAAAAATGTAAAATAATCATAATTATCAAATCAGTCCAGGGTTTGGTTTAATAGTTCCTTGTACAACTCTAGTCTAACTTCATGACCAATTTGAACTAAATATTGTTTCACCAGTGACAGTGACAGTTTATCTTTTAAAATAAGTTAATAAAAATTTGATATTTCCACATTATAAAGTTCTCTTCATTTTAAGGGTTATTTGTCAGACTCCAATCACCACTTTCTTAGGTTATATAAGTGTGACTTAAGAGACAATGGATTAACATTTTACCTTACTAAAGTAAAAACTAATGCACATTTTAAGAAACAATTTGAGTACAGTTACTATGATTAAAATAGTCAACATTCACTTTTTTCAGGAATAAGATCAATGAGATCAAGTTTGAAGGATTTTCTGATAAACATGCCAAAATTTAAAATACCATTATTTAAACACCAAGTATGCTTTTCTTCAAATGCTACACTTCTTAGTTTCAATCAGAATTTAAGGACCTTACAATGGCCCAGACTCCAAGCTGGGTGTATTTTTTTTTAGTAAAGGATAATTATTACCATTTTTCAGAAGAGGAAGTTGAAGGTAAGAAGTGTAAGATTTCTCAATGTCACACTGAATTTAGTAGTAGAACTTCTTTGTTTCAAATTTTTCTAGTTGTATTCCTTGGTATTTATACTCCTTAAAATTTCTATAGATACTATAGCTATTTAATTTTTCCACAAATTAGCCAATGGAACCACCTATGTATTTTCTGTGACTACAGAATATGAAATACTTGAAATGAGATACTATTTACAGTATAATCTTTTAATTATTGGATTAAAGATATTTGGGAGCCAAAAAATTTTAATTATGCCAAATAAATCCTCACCACACCCACAGAGGTAGGAATTCTTTTGTGCAAGTTAAAGATGTGAACATTTAAATGGCACAATTACTGTCATAATGAGTCAGTATAATGAGAATAAAATGTCTAAGTCCTGACTCTCACTTCCTTTCTGGATCTCTACCTCACTTCCTGCAGATGTTGTAAGGCCTGTAAGATCGTATCAGAAGGCTCAAAATTCCAACATTGAGCATGCTCACTTCTCTGAGATTCTATTTATTATGCCAACTTCTATCTCTACCCATTTTTCCTGTAGTTATGACCCATATATTATTTTAATTCTTTCGATAATAAAAGCTTCCAAATTCTATTTTCAAGACCCTTTTCTGATCATTTATCTTCCTAAGATAAAAGTTTTGGTAACTTTTTAAAGGCAGTCTAATTACCAACCAAATGTTTTTGCTAAATTATTTTTCAAAGCAATCACTCTGTCAACTGATGCATGGATGTAGAGATCACAGATGTCTGTCACTTTCTGTGCATCATTTTGGTTTTGGTACATCACTGACCTTACAGGTCAAGAAATCCTTTTCTAGAATGAGCAGTCCAGATATTGTAAACTTCCTCTCTTAAATTCTTACATACAAAATACAAATTACTTGACATACCACAGAAAGTGCTCAATTCCCCCACTCAATTTTGTGTCCACATAGTCTAAACAAGTGCAAGTAATATGTTGGCCGGATTTCAACATTAAAAAGGGACCACGGAGTGAAAAAGAACTGAGCAACAACTATACTTAAATAAATTAAGTAACTCACGAATATGTATTAGCTATATCAATTTCCTAAAAAGACTCCACAACACCCAAGACAGTATTTTAAAATATACAATTAACCTGTAAACTAGGGAGATAGTAGGGAGAGGTGGGAGGTGGGGAGGTGGATTCCTGGCTGAAAGAGCTTTAAAGGCAAGGGTGTGTTACATCCCAACGCTGTCCACCACTCAAAGTTAACAATTGAGGGGTCTCAAAACTCCTCGGAGTGGCCCACAGAAACGACACGGGGCTTGAAAACCTGCCAAGGTCCTGGGGGTCCACCAATCACGATTCTGCAGACTGCTACTTAGAAAGCACTTTGTCCCCACTTTTATGTACACCTACCCTCTGGTCAACCGAATAATATCCCCTGGCTGTATAAGACCTCCGATCTCATCCCACACGGAAATGGTGATGCTGCCCGTTTTATCTGCCACTTTGCACGATCTCACTTCATGGCCGTCCTTGGTTTTGGTCACGCGTCCTGTGAAGATTTAAAAATTGAAAGGGTGGTGGGGGCGTATTAGATAATGAGGACTCTTCCAGAAAGGTTCTCTAACTACTCCTCGGGATTTTGAGGCATCTAGAAGATAGGAAAAGGGACCAGTCTGAGCCTCAGGCTCTTGCCGCAGGTGGGATCCGAGCCCCGGCTGGGTCGCCGGGGCCACGTGGGAGGGGGGATGGGAGGAGTAAGGGACGCGGAGGGGGAGGGGAGCCCCGGCGGGCGGCTGCGGCGCCCCGCTCCCCCGCCCCGAGGCGCGGAGCGGGCGGACTGCGGACCTCACTTACCTATCTCCAGGACAATAAAGACGACATTTAAGTTTTTCAGTCCGGGCTTAATATCTTTTATAAAAAAAGGTGGGTCGTTAACCCCATTCATATTGAAGCAGGTGTGGCTACGGCTGCGAAGATGCGAGTGGGCAGGGAGGGGGACAAAGCCTCCCACCCTCCCGGACTAGGGGTGCGGGCAGAGGGTCGACCTTGGGCGGGGGTGGCGAGAGACGGGGCAGAAAGCGGTTAGTCAGGGACTGGGGAAACCAGCCCAGGCGGCAAGGAGCTTACAAAAAAGGAGGAAAGAAACAAAAAGCCGCTCACAAGTTTAAAAGAAAAAAGACGAACCACTCCCTACACAAATCCCGCTCCCAACGGGGCGGAGGTAGGCAAGCGTGCGAACTGCCCCTTCTTTGGGTAAAAGAAAAAAAAAAAACCAGAGGGCGAATGCCACTGCCCTAAATCCTGCTCACACACGCGGGCGCGCGCCCACTCTGTCCCGGACTCCGGGAAAGGACAGGCTGTGACAGCAAACACAGAGCTAAGAGCCAACAACCACGCACCCAGCTCCCCAAACAGCGACTGCCGAACGCGTCCGCGCGCCGGCAGGACACCCGGACCGCCCCGCCCCTTGTGGCGTCACACGGCGTCGGCACGCCCGTCGCCCCTCCTGCCTGGCTCGGGGGAGGGGACGCGAAGGGGCGGGAACTGGTCCGCGACGCCCGCGCAGCCTCCGTTGCTCCTCCCCGAGCTATCAGCGCTCCTTGACGGCCTTCCAATCCGCTCTCGGCCCCACCCTCCCCACCCCGCCTCCCACTTGCTTCCGCCTTCCGGGTGAAGCGCTGGTGTTGCGTTCCCTGCCTTCTCTTCTGCTGGCTGTTACTGTCCAACTTCAGCGTTTTGCTGCCGTTTTCCAGTCCTGCTCTTTAGTCCCGTGATGGCGGGGAATGGTTGTTGGGTTTAGGATCCAGTGGTTACATTAAAAAGTGTGTAGTTGTGTAAGAACAGGGTTCGGGCAGTAGTGACTGGTCAGAACGAAGGAAAAACATGGATGAGTAAGGGGCCTTTGACTGGAGAGCGAGAACAACTTGGAGATCAGGTTAACCGCCTCGTTTTAGGTGTATTTAATTTGAAATCCAGAAAAGTGAGGTAGTTTGCCAAAGGTCACCTAGTGGGCAAGCAGGACTTAAAACACCACTTGTCCGGCTAGGCCTTGTGCTTTTCATTCCGTAATACTAAGCTGATAGTTAAATTTCTTGGCAAGCTTCTTGCCCCACCCCTCTCAGCTTACACCCTTTCCCCATTTTCCTTTTCTTCCCTACTTGGCACTTGTTTTTATACATCCAAAAGGAATTAATTATATAAAAGGAGGAGGAGCTGAAACATTTTAACGTGGAAAAATATAGTTTTACTTATGTCATGTACAGACAAACCTGGGCTCTAACTATTTACTAGCTGTGTGCCCTTGAGGACACAGTTAAGATTTCCAGCCATAATTTAACCCTGTAACAAAATGAGGGGTCACAGTCATCCAACCAGTGTCTAACACATGGTACTTACTCAGTTTTCTATTCTTAAACTAGAAATCAGTGAGAGCCTAACCTTTGATCACGTAATACTTTGATTGACCCTATTTTGCGAGTGCTATTTTAAATGCCCATTTTACAGGTGATGAAACTCACAAGAAACCACATAGCTAGAGATTGGCAAGACTGGGTTTTGAATCCAGACAATCTTGACTCCAGAGCCCCACAGCTCTAAAGGTAATTTTTAGATTTAAATTGCAGCAGTGGAATTGTAAGAGTCAAAAACAGGGGAAATCAAAGAGTAGCAGCAGGATATGTCTGTAGGACTTCAAAGAATTATCTGGTCAATTATTTGTGGCCATAACAGAAATGTTGAGAAAAATGTCAGATAATTTGCATTTCAGAAGACTTAATTATTCCCCAATTCCTTCTGAATATTTTTAGATCAACACTGTTTTCCAAACATCTGCAAACAAGTGGCTTAGATCATTATATCCCTAGGAAAACACTCAAAAATAATCACAATATTGCCAGGAGAGTCAAGACATTATTAAGGAAGCAGAAGATTCCATTTTGTGAACACATACGGCACCGCATGCCAAAGATGCTGATGTAATGCTGGAAAGTGGTGCAGAATACTGTGACGAACTTGATTTCAACATCAAATAAACGATGAAACATGCCAGTTAATATCAGAGCCAGCAAGTGACCTCAAGACACCCAAAGACTCCCTATCTGGGCACTCTTTCCACACATTCTGATTCTACCATGGTTTTGCCCTCTAAGTCAGGCAAAATACATTAGCACAGAAGCAATGTTTAAATAAGACCATTGTTTTTAAGGTTTGAAGATATTTTCAGAGGATTAACAATAGACAGGAAACCAGTTGAGAATGTTGAACAGAGTTGTGGCCAAGGGTTTGGGTAAAAAAAGGAATCCTCAATCATCTGAGGATTAGGTAGGACTGCTCAGACTCATTATATTGATAAAGTAGAACCAGACACTTGTGAAACCAAGCCCCACAAAAGCAGAGGCTGGTGCTCAAGAGGAGTGGCCCAGGTCGTCCCTCCCTCTCAGCACAGAACTTAGAGGAAGCATCTCCTACTTCCTTCCCTACCAACTCAGCAGTTCTCAGAAAGGAAATGACAACCACTGTGCTTTCTCATTAACCAAAAGTAAAGACAGCCTTGAGAAACAAAATGGTGTGATCAAGGCAGGAACTCTTCTGCCCACGATAGGTGGTTTCAACTACCTTCAAATCACCCCCAAGGGAGGTTGTTAAAAAGAGAAAGAGGTGTCAAGAAGAACAACTATGCCCCCAGATTATCTTTACTAATTTTACCATTCAGTGAATCAAAGAGGTCCATCACAACCATGCCACATAACCCATTCAGTTAGGTCATAGTGATTATATTGCAGCTGCTTTAGTATATTCACAAGATTACTTCATGGTCTTCCTTCCAAAGGTGGTGGTCTTTGGGGCCTTCCTCATTTTTCACAGCTAAACATAAAATTATTCTGAGGTGATGGATTCTTCTAGTTTTATGTCCAGACCTCAACACCACTGCCCCTGTAAAGAAGATGTTGCTTGGTGAGAATCCAATAGAATACAGAAGGGCATCCATTAGAATACATTAGTGTTCTCTTTATCTGGGTCCTCACTGAGAAAGGTTTTCATGTGACTTTTGCCCACCTAGTACTCATGCTCACTCCCAGGTTCTGGTTTCTGGGCTTACCAAGGCCATTTTCCCTTTCTTTACACTATCCATTTATTTAAAACTATTACAACAACAATAAAACAGTTTGCCAAGTACAGTTTGATACTAACATTGGTTTTTGG